>WBRY01000015.1:0-626360 GCA_011800735.1 Peronospora destructor | reverse complement strand
AAAGATTCACTGTATTTTTGTAATGACATACAGGATGGAGCATACATTGCCAAGCTTTTGGATCTCTTTGATGTTAGTGAACTGGATGCTGACAAGCCAGTGCTGCATAAACTCTTTGACGTCTTCTATGCGATGCGTGAGTTTTTGCTTGCATCTTATTGGTTGAATATGAGGCAGAGCTAATGCTGCTATGTAACTGTGTGTGAGTAGTTGAGAGGTGTAATCGTGGCGTACAGCGAAGTTAATTCGCTGCGACCGTTGTTTCACCGCATCTGGATGCGGCTTAACACGGCGCAGAAATTCTGCTTTGTAGTGATCGGTTTTTTCATTAGAACGCAACACGACCGGATAGGAGAAATACGACCACCTATTTTCCTGTTGTTTCCATAAATGAAAGACGCTGAAAGGAATGATTAAAAGATCGGATTGGCAAAAAGAAAAGAGAAGATGTTACGATCCTATTGTTACATGCTAAGATCCTATTGTAAAAGCTGCATTACGTGACATAATAATTGCTGTCATCTCGATCAATCTAAGATTCAGCTAGATGATACTCGGTGATCAGTGAGGAGAAAAGTGTTAGCTACAATACAACCAGCCAATATGCGTAGGAACAAAGGTCCGCTGTTGTTTACTTCCGCACAATTGCATCAAGCTGTTTCCCATCGCCGCGGCTGCTTTTGTTGCGCCGTTGTAAATGACTTAAAACACCATATACCTGTTCTGATTGGCTCAAACCCTGTCGTCTCATTGGCCAATCATGCGGGATACAAAGGGGAAAAGTGAGGTAGCTCATTTTGCAAAAGTGCTGATAAAAATGCTACCATCGTGTGAGTTGGAGAACTTGGATGAGATTCTGATTTTACTCAAGACAGCGCACCCGACAGTTCCGACAGTTCATTCAGCGGTGCTTGCGGATCTCATGGATAAGGTGAACAAATGGACAACACATTGGCGGAAGACTCGAAAGATTCACTGTATTTTTGTAATGACATACAGGATGGAGCATACATTGCCAAGCTTTTGGATCTCTTTGATGTTAGTGAACTGGATGCTGACAAGCTAGTGCGCTCTTCCGTAGTATATACGGATTCCCCAATGCCAATATACTCTTGTCGTTCACTTTCGTCAATTTGGCAGCCTACCTTACGAGCAAAGGCGGTATTTAGGAGGGACACCTCGGCGCCAGTATCGAACAACAAGTTTGCACGATCATTGTTGACCTTTCCAGAGGCTTTAGCTTGCCTAAACCACCTAGTGGGAGCATGGTATTTTCAGTATCCCCTGGATTTGCCCGGCAATAGGTCTAACTCCATCGCTGCATTTTCTCGAGCAAAATCATTAGGCTCATTTAGAGAAACAACATGGACCATAGGGTGGTTTCCAATCTTCGATATATTTCCAATCTTCTTAGCTGGTGTACCCATCTCTTCCTTGGGCTACTTTTCTACATATGCAAAGATACAGCAATTAGAACGCTCGGCTCGTGCCAGATTCAAACCTGGCGAGCGTCCTAATTTATCGTCTTCTCGGCCTTCTCCGGCAACATTCCGGCGTGCTTGGTTGGGTTGTACCATTAACGAATCAAATTATAGAACTCTTCCATCTGGCACTTCCCAACTTCATGAGTCTCTCCACAGCCTCGGCACACAACCAAGCAGCGATCAGATGGGTGACCCTTCTTTCCACAGCGGTCACAGGTTATTCGCTTCCAACACCCCAAGTCTCCATGTTTCCTGGATCCACAATGGGCACATCTTGTGTTTGGAGCGGCCGACGAAGTGCAGGGTCCCGGGTCTCCTGCCTGGTGTCAAGGTGTCCTCTACGAAGACATACGGTCAAACTTGTCGGAAGCGAAATTTGCATCGCTCCAGCACTCGATCTGGACGTCTTCCGACGTTGGCCCTACACCATTTAGGTGCAACTTCAAGTTCTTTGACATCTTCAAATACCTTGCGATCCGCTTTGCGGTCTTCCAATCCTTTGTAGTTGGCTTGTGCGTTTGTCTTGTGGCCTCGTGAACAGCGAAACAGATGTCTGGATGCGTGCATTGTGCAATCTATAGTAGGCTTCCCACCAGCGACTGAAACGACTTCACACTTGGCTCACCGTTGCAAATAGATAGTCCGATCACCTTGTCGTCCGCATTGCACTCGTTTCCGATTGGGGTTCGTACCTCGTTCGCTGATTCCAGTCCGAAATCTCTCAGCAACATGTCGATCGTGACCTCTTGGTCCAAAACATAGCCACATGTGTCGTTCAACTCAATTCGTAGTCCCAAGAAATCGTTCACAACCCCCAAGTCCTTGACAGACAATGTCTTCATCTCCACAAAAAACTCGTCGACGGCGCTTTGCTTGGTGCCCGTGACCAACAGGTCGTCGGCATACACACCGACCACTGTGCATGCTTCACCTTTGTACTTGTAGTACAAACACATGTCCGTCGTGCACTGTTGAAACCACTTTGACGCAACTTGGAATGTAGCAACTTGCTCCATAGTTGACCCGCTTGCTTCAAACCATAGAGCGACTTCTTCAGTAGCAATGCGAGCTCACTTAAATTCTTCACTCCGAAACTCTTGAGTTCTTTCCCATCCACAACCATGCCTTTGGGCACCTTCATGTAGATATCCAGGTGCTCCTCCTTTTCGGCCTTAACGTACATCACCATGACGTGCCGGTACGTTCCATCGCCTGGAGAGCACCAGGATCAACTTTACCGTCACTAAATCCATGATGGCCGCAAACGTCAGTGTGTAGTTAACTCCAAACACTTTTCCGTTCCCGCAAACAACCAATCGAGCCTGGTCAACTTCATCGACCACCGGTCGAGTTATTGCCGTGTATTTTTGGCTAAGTCTAAAGATGTTGCTGCTTTAGCTCAACCACTTCCTGGTGAGCTTTGAAGGCGAGTTCAATTGCAAGATCTATGTACTGCACACCACCGGTGGTGGCGAGTACAAGACTTTGGATGTCTTCTGAAAAAACGGGTGTCTCACGTCAAGTGAGTGAGGCACGGAATCAAGCCAGCAATGACAAGGCTGAAAGGATGCATCGTACCGTTATGAATATAGTATGAAACACGATCTTTGCATCGAATCTGCCATTGAGTTTTTGGGAAGATGCCGCGGAGTACGCAGCGTACATCCTTAACCGGAGCAGGACCAAGGTGAACCCTGGTGGGATATCACCCATGGAGATTTTGACGAAGAAGGTGCCTACGCTGAGTGACATCGTGGGTTTTGATTTCTTCATGCAACGTGCATAGTGATGCAAGAAACAAGTCGCTTAGTGAGTGGGGCAAGGCTGCCATAATTTTTGGCAGAGCCTAGGATGAGGTCATACAGACTCTCTATATACCTAACACCACGAAAATCCCTTTACAAGAAAAGTCACTAAGCTGGAGGTGATTCAAGCTGAGCTTCCTCCGATTTCACGAGCGCGGCGTTTGCTATACGAACGATCGCTCTTCTCGCTTGCCATTCTGGCAAAGTGACTCATAACTCGTCAGACACTTCTTCAGAGCTGCAAGTTTCACGAAACTCGGTGATGCACCCGAATTACGAGAAGGGTCATCACCTGCATCATAGCCTCGTACTCGAGCGCTATAGACCAGCAGAGTTGAGGTCCGGCCTTTTGGACCTCAGCAAAGGGGTAACTTTAGAGTCCACGTTACTAGAGCGTCCCGCCTCTACTGCGCTCCCACATTTTCCGACTTGTCAGTGGCGGATGCTGAGCTCGTGCGTCGCGCACGCTGGTTCTTGGCATCATCCTTCGGAGCACTAAAGAGGAAGCGGTTACACCGTCTTCTCTCGCGTGCTGTGAGGTGTTGGTGAGCACCAAACACTGCCTCACTCAATTATTACGTACTTGTTACGAGTGGCGTCGCAAAAGCGGTTTCCCGTTTTCTCGTGCGCACTGTGAAGAAAGTTTAAGATTGATTTATATTTGATGTAACTAAATATAAGTCTAAAAGATATCGGCTAATGCAATGTTTGGACGCACGTCTGTTTAGATGCGCGTTCCTTTTAGCTCGTTATCATTGGCAGATAGCTTTGACGTGGCGAGCTTTTGTATATTTAAGCTCGCGTTTGGACGAGCGATCACACAGATGCGTCTTAGCGGACTAAACATTGCTTACTAAATTAAGTTAAAATCACTCATCGTGTTTCAACGTTACCGCAGTAGATACCGTTTACGTGTACCAAGATATTTGCCTGCAACATCGCACCCGAATCGTAAATTGTATTCAGCGCCTCCCGCTGCACTTTCCGTTTTTCTTCAATTGCAAACGCCTGATAACCCTACACAATGGAGAACTGGAGTACGGAGCTCACAGTTGGCTTCAGTCTGAACATTGCAGTTGTAACATTTTGCTGGATCAGTGGCTGGAGACCAGTTGCCACCAGGAACAGCAACCGCTTGCGCGACACGCACCGCTATGACGAAGAAAGTAACAACGAAGGAGAGCCGACGGCACTGTGGAGGGGTGGCATCGAGACGAGTGCTGGACTAGTTGTGGCAGTGGCGGTGATGGTGGCAGTTTCAGTTGAGATCGCTTTGGAAACAGACAGACACTACATTAATGCAAGATTCTGAGACTTCCATTTGACGCAATAGAAGCTGCAGCGACCTTTTCTGGACACCAGATACTTTCAATAGAGCTATATCATTGCAAAACTCCATTCATCCTTCGTCTGCATTGAAGCTACAGCACTGTTGATGCTACCTTTATCATCTCTTCTCTTACGTATTCGATACCTCTGGATATTCTAAGAAGAGCAGTAGAACGTGTTGCTTGGGTTCTACTGCTTCTTCCAGAGCACTTAACTTGTTCAATACAAATACAATATGCTCATGGTGCAGGCTTGATTGGTTTTTCGCACCAATCACAACATCTGTTTTGTTTCAGACTATTTCCAGCCACTCATCATGCTGGCACGACGACAGTTGTATGTCATGCCCAATGTGCGTCGAGCTGCGCTCCGTGTTCTTAGCAGTGCCGTCGCTCCTTCTCAGTTTGATGTGGTTGTGGTTGGCGGTGGCCATGCAGGCTGCGAAGCTGCTGCCGCTGCCTCAAAAACTGGTACGAGTCTCAGCTTCATTTGTGTCAATGTATTTTCATCTAATAGCAATTTGTGTCAATACAATTTAGGTGCCAGAACTGCGTTAGTGACTCAAAATTTAGCAACAATTGGCGAAATGTCATGTAACGTACGTATAGTTTGAATGAAATTCGCAACGTATTAATCATGTATCCGTAATGTTGATTGGTCCTGTTTTAAAACTTTAGCCATCAATTGGTGGTGTAGGTAAAGGCACTTTGGTGCGTGAAGTGGACGCTCTTGGAGGTCTCATGGGAAAAGCAGCCGATTCTGCTGGAATCCAGTTTCGAATGCTTAATTCAGCGAAAGGACCGGCGGTGAGAGGTCCACGAGCTCAAATGGACCGAAATTTATATCAGCAAAGCATGCAAAAAGCACTCAGAGAGCTACCGAACCTCTGGTTAGTGGAGGACGGAGTGGATGACCTTATGCTGGAGAAGCAGAGTCATACTGAAGATGAAGTTGTGAAGCGAGTGAAAGGGGTCGTGACCTGTTCTGGCCGCAACATTGTGGCGTCTCGAGTGGTTATTACAACCGGAACTTTTCTCCGCGGTATGATTTATCAGGGACCCGACATTCGGATCCCAGCAGGACGACACATGCGCGATTCGGACGGACTCGAGCCACCGGCTGTGGGTCTGGCTCAAACGTTGGACCGCTGTGAATTCCCACTTGGCCGACTGAAAACTGGAACTCCGCCACGAATCGATGGACGCACAATTGACTACACAGGACTTGAAGTCCAGCCGAGTGATGACCTGCCAAAGCCCTTTTCGTTTTTAAATGAACACAAACAAGTGCCTCTGGCAGACAAGCAAGTGGTTTGCTACGCTACGTACACCAACGAGAAAAGCCATCGTATCGTGCGTGAAAACATGCATATGTTGCCTCAATATGACGGTGGTAGAGATGGTGAGGGTGTGGGACCACGGTACTGCCCGTCGATCGATGCCAAAGTTGTTCGTTTTGCTAATCGCTCGAGGCATCAGCTTTGGCTCGAGCCTGAGGGATTGAACACCCACATTGTGTATCCAAATGGTATTAGTACTGCACTGCCCGAGAAATTGCAGCTCGAGTTGCTGCGTACGATTAAAGGGCTTGAAAAAGTGGAGCTTGTACGCGCCGGATACTCTGTCGAGTACGATTATGTTGATCCGCGATCGCTGCATCCGACGCTGGAGACGAAGAAATTGCCTCGATTGTATTTAGCTGGTCAGATTAATGGCACCACGGGGTACGAAGAAGCCGCAGCTCAGGGTATTGTGGCAGGAATGAACGCTGGGCTGAGTGCTATGGGACGAAAACCGCTCGTTCTTGACCGAGCAGACGCTTTCACTGGTGTGCTTATTGACGATCTAATCTCGTTGGGCACTACCGAACCATATCGAATGTTCACATCTCGATCAGAGTTTCGTCTGTTACTCCGTGCAGATAATGCAGACTTGCGACTCACCCGCAAGGCGTTCGAACACGGCGCTGGCATTTCAAATGAGCGCATGGAGAAGCTCAAGCACAAGGAAAAGGCTATGGAGAGAGCTCGCAAGGCTCTACATGAATTTGTATGTGATCCGTATGAGTGGAACCGCTACGGTGTTAAGGTGGGTCTTGACGGAGTGAAGCGAAGTGCTGCACAGATTCTGGCTTTTTCCACTGTGACTCCACAGGACATTGAGCGTATATGGGAAAAAGCTGGCTACGAATATGCAGACGCGTTGCCCGACGACATTAAAGAGCTCATAAAGACCGAGTGCCTCTATGCGACGCAATTACGTGCCCAGCACCAGGAAATTCGAGTCTTTCGCAACAAGCAACACGTGCAAATCCCTGAATGGGTCGACTACTCGGAGCTGCCTATGATATCGAACGAAGAGCGCGAAAAACTGCAGCATGCTCAACCTGCCACAATTCATGCTGCCAGTCGCATTGCCGGTATCCGTTCGTCAACGTTATTGCTTTTATATCAATATGCCATGCGTCAGTCCCACGATGGACTGACAAAGAAGCAATGGAGACGCAGAGCGATCGCTCAACGCACTACTATGCCATGTAAGCAAACGTACACTAGATACCAACTGACGGTATAGTGTTTGTCGCCATATTGCGCTGCATATCACAAAAAACAGGACTATCAATTGCAGTTCATATACACCCGCTGTCATTTTAGAAGTATGAACGTGCTTGTCTATGTTATCGGGGCAGAAGATGTTGAATAGTAGTCTGTCACACGCCGCGCTTCGTTCCTCACTCGTTCTTCACTTTGCTGATCGAGATGGTTTCCAGTGTCTTGAAAGTTGCCGTTTCTTCTTCCTCTCCCACATTTGCACAATTGTCCTGAATATCTTCTGCCCGACCCTTACGGATCAGTGTGTAGCCCATGACAAGGAAAAGCCCATACCAGTAAATGTGGAGTACCACCAGCATACAGAGCAGAATGTTGCTCGAAAGCAAGACGATACGAGTCAAATGTGGATTCGTCTCGGGTACCACAAAGATGGCATTGTATATCAGATGGAACGGATACACATACAACCGCGTGTAACCCCAAGAAAGCAGGAGCATAAAGTACATGACTACGATCAGCGGCGTATTGCCCGTGTCCACAACTGACTTGATGGCATCTAATAAAAAGTACGAGCAACCGTTAGCCATCCAAAGATCTAGCAGCCAGCAATATTAAATTTCAGCAATCTTACAGCCTGTCACGTCACCAATATCATGTGTGAAAGTCACAAGTGATCCCATGGCACAGTAATTTGCAAGATACGACCCTCCTATGAGAATAATAGTCACCAGATGGTGCAGTAACATCTCGACAAAGTCGTTTCGAATAGGTGAGAAAAACACCAAAAACACCAAACTGTGAAAATGGTATCCAAGTTGCACAAAGTAGTAGTACTTGAGTGCAAAAGTTGGGGCGTCGCGCACAGCCAATGGAGCTTCACGAATTGAACCATTTCCTCCAAGAACGGATGGAAACCATTTCTCGTCCCGCATAATGTAGTATCCCGCCCCTGTGATGGCAGAGAAGTAACTAGAACAATAGAACAATGATATGTCACAGATAATCATTCTTAGTCTAAGTGTAGATAATAATGACTGTAGAGACAAGGCAAGTAACAAATCTCACGTAAACTTAAAGAGCACATTGGCAAAACGTTCTATGCGATCCTCATGCAGTCGCTTGGTAGGAGAGAGAACATAACAACCAATAGGCTTAGCTACGGCTATAAAGGCAAAGCGTAATGCGATTATGAGGAACGCAAAGACAATGCCAATAAGCCATTCACTAATATGCGGCATGTCTGGATCCGTCTGGAACTCGGGGATCGCAGCACGCATCTGCGCGACGCCAAAGAGCTCAACCAGCACAATAGGTACCAGAGTCAGCGTTAGTGCAATGAGCAGATACTCCTTAGTACTCAGCAACACTTTCATCTCCGTGGCGGCCATAGCTGCTCGACGCTTGACAAACTGGTCGAAATCTTCTAAATGCTTTCTGTAAGGATTCGAGTAAGTATCGGACGCAGATTTGAAGCATTTCAAGAAAGTATTCGATAACTCGTTTATTGTTTTTTCTCTACTTGAGAGATATTTAGCTGAGAGTAAGTACTTAGCTACCCATTCGAAATAATAAGATAAGAAAAGACTGAAAACGTCCCTAACAGCTATTGTATAAATAGTAGTAGTTTTAGAGGTTACATTTTATGAGCGCGCGTTGTAATTTGCACCAAACCGAACTGTATCTTGGCGATAACGATATCGAAGACCTAGACTGGAGTGACTCGACAATCGAGAGAAGTTGAGCAGAAGATAAGACCGACTTGAGTTCATGAGATACAGACAGGCAATAGGAAGTTGTATTGCTTGTCTCAAGATTTAATGTTTTCAGAAATATAATATAATATATTATATTTCTGAAAATAATATATTCTATTATATTTCTGAAAATAATATATTCTATTATATTTCTGAAAACATTAAATCACAATTTCTCCTTCATGAGCTCCACTGCGTATCGCAAGGTCTTCTTCTCTCGAAATGTGCCGTATGCTATAAGTGAGTTGCTAGTCTCAATTTGATTTTCAATCGCTCACATTTATTCACTCTTTTGATACCTTACAGACCGTTTTCGTCAACAACTTTGCAAAAATATCGCCAACTCGATTTCAATTGAGTGTTTTGCCTCTGAAGAGAGCTGCATCTCACGCAAAGAGCTGCTCGAAGGAGTAAAAGGATGCACAGGCCTTTTTTGTCTACTAACGGACAAATTGGACGCTGAAGTTCTGGACGCCGCTGGACCCTCGCTTCGTGTGGTGTCGACCATGTCGGTTGGCTACAATCACATTGATGTGGAAGCCTGTCGAGCTCGCAATGTAAAGGTTGGGTACACTCCTGGTGTATTGGACGTGTCGACTGCTGAGACGGCGGTAGCGCTGACGTTCGCAACCAAGCGACGATTACTCGAGTGCGCAGCCAGTGCCAAAGCTGGAGAATGGGGTGTCTGGCAACCGTTTCAGTATTGTGGGTCTGATGTCACTGGCAGCACGGTTGGCGTGGTCGGACTTGGACGAATTGGTACAACGTATGCGCGTATGCTAAAGAACGGTTTTAATTGCAAGATCCTCTACACAGGACCACGTGAGAACGTTCATAACGCCAAGTCCCTTATGGGCGAACCAGGTTCTGTTGAGTTTGTAGATATTGAGACACTGTTGCGTGAAAGTGACATTGTGAGCCTCCACCAGCCTTTAACCGCGGCGACTCGTAGTAGTATTGGTGACAAGGAGTTAAAATTGATGAAGTCGAGTGCAGTGTTAATTAACACTGGCAGAGGTGAGCTGATGGATGAGCATGCGCTCGTGGAGGCACTCAAAACTAAGGAGATCGCAGCAGCCGGTTTGGATGTGACGACTTTTGAACCGCTTTCACCTCTGCACCCACTCTTTTCGCTTAATAACTGCGTCGTGTTGCCTCATATCGGCTCAGCCACGGTCAAGACTAGGCAAGCCATGGCAGATATTGCCGTTGCTAACCTAGTTGCAGGCGTTCAAGACGAGGAGCTACCACATAGCGTGTGCTGACTTGTGTGGCAAAAGCATAAGCTGCCTTCAACCGCACTTTAAAATTGACAGGGCACCGAGCATAAGTAGTGTTCGTTAAATGTAAAAAGCACGGCCTGATGTCGTTCTTGGATCTCATTGAAGTACAGAACAAAATACTTGAGGGAACGGCAATCAACTGCATTTTCTTGTACACGTCAAATGAGGATCTCAATGAAGCGAGCCGCCAAACTACCTCCAGTAGCAGGGCTACCAAAGCACAAAAACACGAAGACTAGCATGAATTCTGATCGTTAATTGATTGAGACTCGCTTGTTCATGTATAGTCACAATTATGACAACAACAGCGTGCTCCTGGAGCTTGCGAAACATGGCGCGGATATTGGTGCAGTTTGTCAACGGCGCGTATTAGCAACGAAGATCTTGTTTCGATATGCGTCCCAACTTTTCACCGACCAACACGAGCTCCTGGTAAGACGCGATAGCGGTGGTCACGAGGACCGGAGACGGGTTAAGGTTATGTGGCAGGAATTAATAATAACCCGTGAGACTCGAGGTAATGTGTTCTGCATCAACAAATGCATCCATGAGCCAGAATAAAAGGCACAGCACAAGAATACTTGATTTGTTGAGAATCAGATAGGAGCGAAAGACTTTGATGCAAAATTCTCAACAGCAGCTTTGGAGGCGTTCAGTTGAACTATGCAATTGTTAAGTCATCACCTTTTCAACACGGCACGCAACACAAACAACTACGATGTTCAGTTGCACCAATACATACAGACACAAATCATAACACGGACTTAGGAAGTTTGAATATAACAGCAGTCCACACTTGCTTATCGAAGGTGTTCTAGGCTTGATGTCATCTTTAGCCAAAAGCCGTAACGAACTTTTACATACGTCCAGACACACAAAGACATACACTCACATGCACCAGAGGTTTACAAGAACGGATCGATCAAACTAGCACCGGCATTTTGGCAAAAGAACGCAGGGTCTTTCAGCTGGACTCAGCGTCGGTCGTATGGGGAAAGAAGTTTGTCCTATCACCTCGATCACGTGAAGGGTAGGAAGGATCTCGTAGAAATGACTGCTACGACACGAGCGGCAGCGAACACTTATTAGAATGGTTGTAAAGCGATGAATGGATACGAAAGATAGAGGCTAAGTACGAGCTGGGTACGGTGCGATATAAAATATCATGTCTCTCACAGTGGAACCCCTGCTCGACCACTGTTTTCTCGTGTGGAAAAGTCGTGAGACTCTTTATGAATGCCAAATATTTCGAATACGGCTAATTATCCTAAACGAGCTGCAAGTTGCAGACGACTGTGTAATCTTGATATTATAAACGAGTTGAAACATGCATACTCACCAGAATTGGGTGCACCAATTCAAGGCTTCCAGTTCACGACGGTTGTTATAATCAGTGTACTGCAACAAGACACCACTCGTGACTACAATTCAATTTGTATAGATTAGAAAAAGTCGCTGAGGCTCAGATAGATCCCATAAAAGGACCTCACCGTCGCTTAAATTATTACTATGAGTATCGCCGCCAATGAACGGGTGGATCGGCGGTTCACGCCAGTCAGCCAGCTGTTCTTCAACAAAAATGTCGTCACTGCTGTCTTCGAGGAGGCGTGTGCGACTGTAATTGCCGTTAACGTTGAAGCACTTGGCTGATATCTCGGGGAGAGAGCAATCATCCAAGTCATTACCGTCTGTCGTCGTTACGCCATGTAGGAATGTTTTGTCGAAGTTGCTTGGTTATATCAGCTGCTGGTAAACACCACGCCCGAAAACAAGACATTGGAATGGCGTATCGGCTGTGACGTCTCTAAAATTTGATTTGTGGTTCAGGGCGCTGGCGACGCTCACAGCTAATCCTTGCGACTGATGGATAAGCAACATAGTACAGCAAGCATGCACGCGGAAGGCTGACTCTGCGTTATCATTCTCGAATTGAAGAGAACATAAGATAACAGCGGATGTTTCGATGCCGTCCTGAGAACTGTATCAACCAAAAAATACAAATGAATTGTACACTCACGGAATTACATTCACTGCTGCACCTCCAACTTGAGGAGGCAAAGCTTAATATGGATATTCTGGACGTCCACCGCTGTCAGAATTAAAGCGTCCTTCAGCGTGACAACCCCAAGTGCGTCAAGGAGCCCTTGACACCGGACTTGCGATCACATAGCCTTTCACCATCACGCAAATCAAAGGTGTCCAACTCTATAAACGCGCAAGTCTGTTGGAAAGGTGTTTGAAGGAGAAGGCAAAATGTGAAGTGAACATATTTAGGTCCTTAGTTCGCTGCCCTCTAAGCCTATGCTTCTATAAGCTTCTCGTGACGTCATCTAACAACGCCATTCCAGTGACGTCAGTCCATGACATCGCAGCTTATTGGTATTAGTTGTTATCCTGTCCGTTATCATGTGACGTCATCCGCCTGTTCAACATGCATTCAGTGGTCTATTACTAACATTCCCACTCACCGCTAATGCTGACAGCGCCTTGGTTCAATACCGCTTGCCTGAAGAAGGTACTTGAGTCTCTTGGTCCCCAGAGCCTTTGCAAGCATATCAGCCAGCTGGTCCACCGTCGATTTATACTTGACTATGATGGTGTCGCGTGCCACATTCTCTCGGATGAAGTGGTGACGGATGTCGACGTGCTTGATTCTGGCATTATATCCAGCATTGCTGGCAAGTCCGATTGCGCCTTGATTGTCTTCCCAGATCAATGTCGATCCCACTTACTCATGACCGAAATCTTGAGCATCGTACGGACCCATAGCACTTCTTGGGTACACAGGTCATGAACTCTACCTCTGCCGAGCTTAAGGCCACTGTACGCTGATACTTGGACTTAAACACGACTGGCACGCCACCAATCATCACCATATTTGTCCCTGACACTGAGCGTCGGTCGTCGATATTACTTCCCCAGTCCGCGTCCGTGTAAGCTATAGCTTGTACTTCACTGGCGCTACCGTCGTAAGTGATCCCGTAGTTCTTTGTCGTCTTGAGGTAGCGGAGTACGCGAATCACGGCCTTCCAATGTTGTTGACCAGGATTCTCCAAAACCGCGACAGCTGTGTGACCACATACGCGATATCAGGGCGTGCACATGTCGTGATGTATAGCAAACATCCGATCAATGATCTGTACGGCTTCGACTTCATTTCGTTCCTGTCACCGTCCGTTGTCGGTGATTGCATCTTCGATAGCTTCATACCCGATTCACATGGGTTAGCCACTGCCTTGGCGTCCTGTTGGTTGAATCTGCTCACCACGTCATCGATGTAGCAGGTCTGTCGGATCACGAGCTTACTGCAATGGAGATCATGATCAATTTCCATTCCGAGAATGAATTTGACCTTGCCCAGCTCTTTTATCTTGAACGAATTCTTCAGTGCTGTCTTCACCTCCTGGATCTCCCTGCTGGTCTTGGAGGCGATGATCATGTCGTCGACGTAGAGGCACACATAGACGTAGCGGCCATTCTGGCCCTTGACGTAGACACACTGATCTACCCCGCAACTCCGAAACCCTATCTGTAAGAATACAGCATGAATCGTCTTATTCCAGCGCTGGTAGCCTGTTTGAGACCGTAGATCGCCTTATTCAGCTTGCACATTACGGGCGTTGGCAATGCGCGCGGTACCTCCATGTATACTCGTTCCTTGAGATCGTTGTTTAAAAATGCAGTGTCTGCATCCAGCTGTTCAGTCAAATATTATTCGCGACCACCACCGATAGCACAACTCGAATGGAGCTCATGTTCGCCACGGGCGAGTAGATCTCGAAGAAGTCTGCACCAAACTTCTGCTTGAAATCTTTCGCAACGAGTTGGGCCGCACCACCTGTCCGTGCTCGTTGCGCTTTTTGGCGAACATCCATCTGCATCCGATTGGTCGGACTTCCTTCATCTTCGGAACCAGCATCCATGAACCTTTTTCCGAGTGAGCTTTGAGCTCACCGTTCATAGCCTTCACCCATTCCTTGGCGTCATCGCTGTCCATAGCTTGCTGATATGTCGTCGGTGCGTCATCTGCATCGCCAACACTTTCCGCGTAGGCCATTACAGCTTCTGCAAGTAGGCTATCCTCATCAACACGAGCTCGCTTAGGTGACGGCGGATAGAAGTGATCGTCATTGTCAGGATCGTCGTCGCTATCCCGATGATATGTCGTCAATTCTCTTCCTGATGACACAGGCTCATGTTCATCTTCTTGCGTCTCGATGTCATCAAATGGGTCCTCTGTTGACTCCATCTGTTCATCCTCCACAGGCGGTTGCTTCTCAAGTCCAGGATGAGCCACTTCGTCGATATCCTTGATCACGTTGATGACTTCAGTGTTCTCCGTCATCGACGTATCGTAAATTCCGTTCACCTCGCGTTCGTCGAGCTTCACTGACCTTGACATCTTGACCTTTTTCGTGTTGTCCCCATAGCCAAGGAACATACACTTGAAGCTCTTTGGCTCCAGCTTTGTGCGTTTAGCGTCGTCAACATGAGCATACCCCATCAATCCAAACACTTGTAAGTGGTCCAGCCGAGGCTTCTCCTTGAATCCAATCTCGTATGGAATCGCGTCAGTATGCGTGCTGTTTGTTGTCCGGTTGACCAAGTACACTGCCGTGCTGATCGCCTCTGCCCACCAGAAAGTCGATGCACTCTTGTAGTGCATCATACTCCGCGTCTTCTCCATTATCGTTCGATTCATCCGTTCGGCCACTCCATTCTGCTGAGGGCTGTATGACATCGTCTTCTGGTGCACAATACCGTTGCGCTGACAGATTCCGCCCAAGGTCTTGTTAACTAACTCGGTGCCGTTGTCAGAGCGAAGACACCTGATGCGCTCTCCTCACTGATGATTCTCGTATATGGTTTTGAACGACTGAAACCTTCCCGGCACTTCGCTCTTCTTCTTGAGAAAGTATGCCACAACGTACTTCGAGTAGTCGTCCACGAAGGTGAGCACATACTTCGCGCCGCCTTTCGACTTCGTCTTCATTGGTCCCATTACGTCCGTGTGCACAAGTTCCAGCACACGCGACGTCTTCGTGTGAGAACGAGATGGGAATTGCGTCACCGTCTACTTGCCTTTCAGGCATCCACCGCATAGCGCCTTCGTCTTGGAACTGGTAATCGAAATACCAGTCGTCACGCGCTGCATCGTTGCTAGCGCGTCTTTGTTCAAGTGGCCCATACGAGTGTGCCAAAGCTTCCACTCGCTCTCGCCGTCCGAGTACGCCACGTATTGCGCCATTTCCTGCTGACATTCCAGCATGTAAGCCTTGCCGACCTTCCTCCCCGAGGCGATCACTTTGTTCTTGTTCCAAATGACACACGATGTGCGCTCAAACTCAACGTTGAGCCCGCGCTCTGCAAGCTCGCCCACCGACAGTAGTCTTCGGTCCAGTCCAGGAATGTGGAGGACGTCCACCATCCGAATGCGCTTGCCGTCAATTCCCTCTAAGCGCACCGACCCAGTGCCAGCCACATGAATCTTCTTGCCGTCCGCAATGGTCACTTCAATATTTGTAACCATGTCCTCGTAGTCGAACAAGTCTTCTTGGTGTGGCGTCATGTGTGCCGTCGCACCACTGTCGATCAGCCACCCCGATGATCGACTCTCCCCGGCGGCGAAGACAGCGTCCTCATTATCCTTGCCAGGGACATTCATATCCGGGCAGTCCCGCTTCATGTGACCAAACTTGTAACAGTTGAAGCACTTGCCCTTGAAACTACTTCTCTTTCTCGAGCCGTTGTCCTTGCGGCCGTTGTCCTTGCGGCCGTTGTTCCTACCGCCCTTGTTGAACTTTGCGTTCTTCGACTTGCCCCCATACGTAGTAGCCTTCAACGCGCGTTCGTAGCTTCCTTCTTGTCCTGTCACTCATACTCTTTGAGCAGCTTCTCCTTCACCTCAATGAGCGTGACGGTTTTCCACGATCGACGCGATGAGCTCGTACTCTGCAGGCAGGCTGCTTAGCAGAATCACGAGCTGCCGTGCCTCTTCAACCGGCTCACCCAGATATTGGAGACCAACGATGAGCGCATCAAACTTGTCCAGGTGCTTGGCCATCGTGACGCCGTCGTCCATCTTGAAATCGTGAAGGCGTGTTGTGAATTCGTAGGGCTCACATTCCTGAACCCCTGCTCCGGTAGTACGAAACACCCACCCTCAAGCGCCGGTAGTTACGAAACAGCTAAGTCAAGGAGACACACAGGGGCGCCAAAGCGCACAGCATGCATATTAACTTTTTAATACACTTCTCAACTTGCCTCCAAGCGCGCGGATCCACCACAAGGCGGCGGGTCATCGTCACTCGGTTGCGCATGGTCGTGTGATTGTAGAACTCCCGCAACGTGATCCACGCCTGTATAGCCGTTGTTGCAGACCAAATCTTGGTGTGGTGCGCCAGCGCAATGCCTTGAGCAATCAGTCCCAGTGCCTTCATGTCGTTCAGCACCCACGCCTCGGTCAGCTTGACCACCTGCACGTGCGTGAGCAGTCCCTTCCTCGCCAGCGTCACTCGCATGACGAACTCCCGGTGAAAGCAGTTGTCGCTCCCCAGGATGACTTCAGCCTTCTTCGCGGACATCGCAGCGGCGGGTGTTGTTCTTGAGAGTCGTGTGCGGCTGTTAACCTGTTGGAAAGGTGTTTGAAGGAGAAGGCAAAATGTGAAGTGAATATATTTAGGTGCTTAGTTCGCTGCCCTCTAAGCCTATGCTTCTATAAGCTTCTCGTGACGTCATCTAATAACGCCATTCCAGTGACGTCAGTCCATGACATCGCAGCTTATTGGTATTAGTTGTTATCCTGTCCGTTATCATGTGACGTCATCCGCCTGTTCAACATGTATTTAGTAACAAAGTCGCGACAACTTGCTCCTGCATCTGCTGCAGTGCATTTCTTTGAGCACGAAGGCGTAGATCAATGAGTTTTTAATATCTTGCGCGTCAATGCTGCCAGTAAAGCAAAGATACCAATCAAAAGCAATGTGCAGATGTAATACGTTGCTGCTTCGTTGCTTCATTCTTTCGCACCTCGGTGCTGATGTGTATCGTCTATCAGCATAGATCTGCTAGTTGGCATGCTCACCTCTTGTTTGCTCTATTGATTCTTGGCTGAGTGGTCAAAATGTAGGTCACCAAAAATTATTGATATATTGGTCTGTGAGGTACTTCTTCTTCGTCGAGCTCGCGGACCAGAAGTCACCTGTTCTTTGATACGTGGTGCCTAGCACTAGTAGATGATAATGAAACGTAAATTGGTGCGTTTCGTTTACCTAGGCTGTACTTTTCGACCGTTGTTCTGGTCCTGTAGCTAAATTGGTGATTGCTGTCATCGCATGGAGTTCGTAATTTCTCGCGTTACTGCATGTGGCGTGAGCTACGCTGGAAAACATGTTGCAATAGTGACTACTGCTTACTAGTGGAGTGGCTGCATCATAAACGTCTAGAGCAATATTGAAGTGGAGTTTGTCAAATTTGCTGCACGGAACGAGAAAAGCGTTGAAATTGACTTGCTATATTTTATCTTTGTCTTTCTTTTACTGAATTATCGGTTACTTTTCTTAAAATATTTGTAAAGTTTTGTTCCATACGGTTATATTCGGCCTGCCAATCAAACCCTAGCTAACGCGCGTACTTTATGTAAGTGTTAGTGCTCTGCACCGACGCTTCGCTTGCGACCGGATTTCGTGTCTTGCAGCGCGCATGCGTGTGGCTTGGTACCCGCGTCCCTCAACCTTGAGCGGCATTGAAGTCGGAACTAGGTCGTTCCAGTATGACATATTGCATAGGCCACGTTTACGTTCATGTTTATGTCGTTCCCGTCACCATGATTTACGAAGTCAATCTATGACTCGTCTTAACGTTATTGTGTGCATTGACTCATTGGGAGGCTTCGGCAAACGCCAAGCTAATTCTTGTATTGCCAAAAGACATTGTGACCAAATTACGCATTGATGCTCATGCTCACTGCCAACTTTCGGCTAAAATTTCGTCTAGTACTGGTGACGCTCAAACGACCTATCTGAGGCCACTCCAGGCCACTGGCAAAGCAGAGTCCATGCTCACCGCATCTGGAGTCATGACCATCCAATCTCGCCTCACGACAAGCCGGCCTAATTTGATCTTTCGTGTTAGAATGTGACTTCACATCATGAAGCCAACAATCTATCACAACCCACTCGACCAGAACGTATTTACCGCTGGAGATCCCAAATATTTCGTCCGCCTCACGATTCCTCTTCTGTCAAAATAGAAACAATAATTGCTCGGTTTCGACTCGTTCAATAAGAAGCTGGTACAGTTTGAGACTGTCACAACTTTCGTGATGACTGAAGCTCAGGCTCTTCAAGCCCTATACTCTGCTACAGCTGGTCAATTCACTCCTCGCCTTCCTTTCCAGGAAGTAGGCTCGAGCCTTCCAAGCAGTTTTACTCCATGTGAACGGCATTACCAAGTCTAGCCGGCAGCCGTGTCAATATCTACACAAGAAATCAGCTATCACATTTCCCGATGATTGCTGCCAATACTACTTTATCACTTGTGAACGTCCACCTGCTCGTTATCATTTCATTCTACTATGAATAGCTGTTGTGGTGCCCAAAAACAAAAAGCAAGCATGCGCCTCACCTCTATCCTTGCGGTGGTTATGCAGCACTCTTCACGCCAGTGGCACTGCGCTCTCTACATTGAAGAACTCCGGCAGATCCTGAATCGAAAATACGGCATCTACTGATTCCAGCCTGGATTCGGCTGGTGAGTCGGCGTCTGCGTCATGTTGAAGCGTATTGGCGAAGGCGATGTAGCGATGAAAAAATATTGCTGGTATGTTTGGCGATGGTCGAAAAAATGCAGAATTTCTGACCACAGCTTGTAAACACCATTGCAAATACTGTAGCCCGCTTTTTTATTTGAATAATTGAGAACTTGGGACACGGTTCGATGCAATACGGATTCTCGATGTGTGATATCGTTATTCTAGTGATATAGGCTGTAATTTGGCTACTAATAGTATGTACATGAGTCGCGCGTGTATCCTGCAGAATAATCGTCGGGCAAATCATATTTAGAAGTATTACGGCGAGCTCAAACTAATATCACTACTAAAGTCCGCTTCGTACAACTCCTAGCGCAAATCCAAAACCGCGTCACGGATAACACCACCGTTTTATGGACTAAAGCAATCGCCGCGAATGTAAAACAAGACCACCGACAATTTTTATGCTTAAGCTCGGGTTCAAGAACCACTTATCTGTAATATGTTGACCAAAAAGCAGTGTACACCCTTATCAACAACAAAAAAGTTCATGGCGCTTGCAAAGGCTACACAGGAGGCTGTGTGGTTGAAAGTGTTCTTGGGCGATTTAGCGAGACGGCAATCGATAAATCAATGATGGGTATAAGAGGACAAATGAAGGTTTGATCGCGTTGGCGAAGAGCTTGGAAATCTTCAAGCGAACAAAGCATATTGCCTTTCGCTTTTACTTTGCAAGCGAAAAAGTTTCAGCTGGTCAAGTGGTGCTGGATTAATACTCGCTAAAAGGCATGATGACATACCTCATAACGAAGCCGATCACCTTCGTGCAGCTCGAATCTACGAGACATGCTAGTATGTAATTACACTGGTAAATACTGGAGTTGGTGCTCGTTAATATCGAGAATAAAAAGCGAGGTAGTTAGCGAGTGTTCTAATTCAAAAAACTACATGCACTTACGTCTTGCTTCACCTCTGCGCTGCTTTGTGCTTTCTTCTTGTATTCCATTGACTTCTAATAGGGCGTTTTTCCAATGATAACACCAGCCACTGATATGGTTCCGTAATCATCTCTTGCCTAAGCTTGTACATTTTTTGCTCCAATTCAATTCGTATTGGTGGAGCTGTGTGTCTTTATTTAATTTAACAAATGACCCCCAAGACCGATTTGGTAGTCGGTACATTGTAAATTTTGGGAGCCATAAAATTAGCTATGTAAAAGTCTGTGTTGCAAAGGCTAAGATGCAAAACAATTTATTTTATAAAACGTTTTGTATGTAAGATACATGTTTAACGTTCCGACTCGGGTAAGAAGTAATTTTGTTGTGCAAAAAAACAGGTGTAACTATGCTATTAGACCTAATAGAAAAAGTTATACGTCCCACGTATGTTACCAACTTGTGTGAAAACGAGATATCTTAGACTGAGGGTAGACTTAGCAGAGTGCACGCAAGTTTTAATCCAACCCAGTACGAGAGGAACCGTTGCCAGCGTGTTTTCTACTAAAAATGTATACGCGTTTAGTGAACTAGTGTAAGCTGTCTTCGATACGCCCTAGTCTGTTTCGAACATGGCTCTAAGTTATGCAAATCATGCCACTTAACTTCTCGTATCTACCACTAGCGAGTGGTTTTGTCACGAAAAACTCCGTCTTTTACTTTCCATAAATTTAGTCACCCGATTGTAAGCATAGTGCCAACACCGTTTAATATGTCGAGTACGGCGATAACAAATTGCATAATTGATAATGCCTAGTCGATATTTTGTAGCCATACTGAAATATACTTTAATGAGCAAGTTTTGTAGACCTTGTCCCTACATGCATGCTTCAGATGCTGCAACATACTCTGCCTCAGCAGCTAATTGCACCACAATAGTTTAACATCGTCATTCTTATGATATAGCACCTCCTGCGATGCAATGCACATAATTAAGACACTTTCTTTGTCATTACCCCAATCACAGCTGCGAAAGTCAAACCTTGAAGTACTCTTTCCAGGCTTTTAGTGCCAATACCGTATCGCAATACTCTCTTGGCTGCACCGATGTGTTGTTGACACGATGTGAGTCAGAAGTAGCATTCGTGGAGCTTTTGGGTCATTTTTTACAATGACCATGAGCTCTGGCGATGCTGGGAAAGTCCACAGAGAATACAACCACGAAAGGCCACGTGATCAAATTGCAAGATACGTGGATAACATTGAAGGTCAACGAAGAGGGATACCTACCGATGAAGTCATTGAGCATGTACGCAAGCTCATAAATCTTGATGGCAACGTCCTCTCATTTCGAAGCGTATTCAAGCTTATGGAATGGAAGTACGGTGCCGATGGCTTGTACCGAGCGGTGGCAACTGGTTTAGGTTATCGTTACGATATAGATAAAGCTGCCTTTTAGGAGATGCTGAAAGAGTCCCCACAGGATCCAGCCACGAAAACTATCGCATAGAAATTAGTGAAGGTGGCGCCGAAACCCAGCTCTAACTCCCTAATATAAAGGTAAGACTGGTGTCAATGATGAAGTTATCAGCGGACCATGAGCTTTAATATAATTATTGATCTTTACGTAACGTTTTGAGTTGACGACTTAAGCTATACTATATTTTCATTGATCAGTGTGTTTTCTTAGCACTGAAGAAACGCAGTGTGCTAGCTGCAAATAGAACAAACACAAACTCGACGCAGCTGTAAATATGAAATACGATTCGTGTTTAATATTACGGGGGATCTGTAGCTTGTCATAGTCTCAAAAAGATGCAAGCCGGCATTCAAAATCAAGTAGTCGAGTAGCACCGCAACTGCCGGAAGAATATATACCACAGCAACATGTTCCTGATGAGACTGAAATCCCTTGCTTAGCCGTCATCAGTGTGCACTTTGCACTTCCGAAGAACAAGGTATCGAGAGTAAAATGATCATCAAAACTTGGGTTTCGTTGCACTTTAACGTTGCTAGTCGCGTGAGAGATCCGGAGGAGTAGTGTAGCTCTGTAGCGTTAGCACTGATGTCAAAGAATCAACGCCAAAGTCTAGACAGATCCTTTGGTGCCAGCAACAGTCCGTGGAATATACGACAATTGCCTTCAATGCCGACGGAATGTACAGAGGTGCATAAAGACAGCGAATGATGGAGATAAAAAGCGAGCTCAATTATACAGACAGTACTCCGCAGCTTTTGATCCATACGAGGTTACTCGGATCAATTTTACACCAAAGACGATACTTTGTCACCACCCACATTCCCTGCCGACAGCTATCCACGGCTCAACGTGCCACGAATGATAGTGTCACAGCTGCAATCACTTGCTGTGAACAAAATGAACATAGCTGATCTCGATGCCAGCTCAAGTGGCAGCAGTGACGATGCAATCCTTAGCTTTTGTTCATCGAGTTGCGCTGGAGACGACAGAATTTTTCGCGAACTCGTGAATTTGACTGATGAATCGCCCTTGAGAGCGTTAAACTTGTCGGTATTAGCGAACGGAAGAAGCATTAAGCACGAGTGCTGCAGGGCCATGCAACGAGGCCACTAAGAACGGAGTCTTGCGTATAACACCGAACCATGGAAAATGATTCTGTCGAATTCTAGACGCTAAACGCGGTTTCTACAAGACTCAAGTCGCCAACGCACTCCACTTGGAAAAGCCATTTCAATTTATTTGATGTGCCCGTCAAAGGTCACCATCAAAAAAAAATTGTGGCTGTAGCTCAGCGATGCTCGTGACACACCCGAGCCGCCTCCTTACTCACATTTCTCATTGGAAAGCGATACATCAAAAGCAGATATGTCGATGAATTCTGAACACGCACTGCAGACAGCGTCGCCACTACGCACTCACTCGATCTTCGTGAGCCTATCGATCGTCACACCATTTCTTTCAAATATTTCAGACATGCGCCCAAAACCGTGTGAGTGCGCTGCTCGAATCCGTGAATTGGATTGGCATCAGTGACATAAAGAGGCTCACGTGTACACTGCTTGGTTCATTCGTCGTTTCGATCGCTACTTCCGAGTTACAGAAACGTAGTCTCGCTATTTTCAAGGTGTTAGAAAGTTCGGGAATATCAGAGAAATTTACTGGAAAACGTGTGTATTTCGATCAAACAAGTGAGGTGTCACCTCATCATGAAGAGCTCGTCGGCCATTTTTGACCTCTAAAGAGTTGTGCGTAAAGGTAACCTGATAGCACACCATTGTCAAGTCATGACGAGCTTTTTCACACCGCCAAAACTTGTGTATAGTACGCAACGTGAGTGTATGATGCTTATCAACCGTATACCTCCTGTCTGTCAAAGCAGAAAATGTGGAACACGTCAACTTGTCATACGTGACGCAGTTTTCGACTTCGTGTTTTGTAACGGCATTGCATTGATTGCGTCCATTAGAGACGTGTCGAATTCAGATTCGCATTCAGAAGTAAATCTTTAGTATATTTACGATTGAGCTCTACAGATGGGCGCACTGTATAGCTATCGGACAAACAAGCGGTGACGCCACATTAATTTTTTGCCATTGTACACTTGACTGACGCGATGCAGTCAGTATTGCTGAACTGAACAACCTAAACTGGGTCAATCACTTATCACACGTGTGTGATCATCCATCTCTGACACATCTGCTTAGTTCCAAATCGAGGCTGTGAAAAGTCTAAGCCACGTTACTCGTATATAAATCGAGCTACAAGGCAAATTAGTAGTGTTGTTATTCTTAATGGTGCATTAGTAAGTTGTTCTTAAGCTCGTCGTTCGAGCCGTAAAAATGGTACTAGCTGGCCAGACCTACTGAAAGGTTCTTAACAGAAGTGGATTGTGTGATCCGGATCGCGAGCTGAGGCCAAACAAGTCCTTGACAGTTGCCGCATGTACCTCCAACTCTTTCTGCAGCAGTCAATGACTGTCAGTCATTTGCTGAGTTGACAGGAGCAAAGAAAGAGGTGGTGCCGTTAGCAAAAGAGACTTTAGAACAGTTTGACTGAATTCTTTGTTAAACGCATCTACATATTGAATTTGACCATGAATTCGGATCGTTCATCTTCATCGGCCAGAATCCTTGAGCGCGTTCGCGAGGACGCGACCGACTTGGCTCTATTGGCGACCACTGCTACCCATGACTGGAAGCTACTGAGCGACGAGAACGGTACGCAACTGCATAAGATGGCGGGTGAGTCTCTTACGAGCAAAGTGAGCACTGTTCGGACATTCGGCAATGGAGGAGGTGGCCACGCGTCCGAATTCTACGTCGTTCGAGCCGCTACAACCGTCCGAGCCGATGTCAACACAATGTTGGACATGCTACGAACCCATACGTCCAAAGACTTTCGAGCTGTCATGAAAAAGATTTTCGGCAAACAATTCGAGAGTGGAGCAATCGTGGATTCATTGAGTTATACAACGCCAACCTTGCACGCACCAAGCTCGAATAATAAGGGTAGCAATGGGGATCGGCAGAGTTTCACTGAAGACGACGAGTACAATGCCAATTGGATCACTTTGAGAGCCTTCACCAAATTGGGCAGACTGGATGGTCAGCGAGACTTCACAATGGTCTGCTACCAGGACGTGTTTGAGCGAAGCTACACCAGCGACAACCTTACGAGAAAAGGACGGCAGATCGCTAGAGATCCTTACCGGCAGCAATTAATGACGGGATCTAGACTTATCGGAGTACATACGTTTTCGAGTATGAATTTTAAGGACATTCCCGAGTTGCCAAGGTCCTCAAAGACAGATCGCCTTCACTTCCGAAATTCAGGGATTGTCGTAGAAGAGTTGGTGGAGGAAGATGCTAGTAGTCCCTTGGTACGTGTGAGTTTGCTGCTGTCGTTGATGCCGTTGAAACTCGTGCTGAAGGAGCTTTCACAAAGTCCTCGTATGCGGGTGGCACTGGCTGCCGGTCATAGAGTGGCCAAGAAATACCGCAAATGGTTGCAGATACTAGCACTGGGCGTGAGCCACTTAGCAGAAGCAGCTAAACCTGCTGTCACCATCCAGCACTTGAGTGCCATGACGTGGAGTAATAGTGATACCTGCTTCCTGTGTCTCAAGACATTCCGCACGCTCCGGCGACGATATCATTGCCGATTTTGTGGTGAAGCTGTCTGCGGTTCATGCTCAAGTTTTGTGGATTTGTCGTCCTTTGAAGTCAGGTTTGAAAGCAGTGGTAGCTCAAGCAATATCAAAGTAGGGCATTGCAAGCTCAATCTACAGGCAACTATCGATGGCAGTAGGTGGAGCGAAACTGCATCTCCTAAGGCTTTAAGGGAAAGCACGGAGGAGTACTTGGATGTTCGGGGATGCAACACGTGCGCGTCCGAGTTGCAGATGAATATGGTCATTCGGAGCCAGACTCGAAATCTTCATGAGCAGATTCTCTACAGTCGCAGCACCAGCAACAGTCCCTCACAACTTGCAAACGTTTGCCTCGAGAGAAGGGGTGTAGAGAACAAGTTTGACCAAAACTCTGGCTATTGCAGTGTCAATGGCTCACCGCCACCATATTCAAGCCACGACAACGGCTTCGAACAAAATCGAGTGGCGCCTATGCATGCTGACGACTATCATCAGTGCTCAGGTCGAAAGATGAGTTTCTCAACCATCAGTTGCAGTTCGTTCTCTGGTTTTTGGAATGATGAGCGTGCTCAGCTAGCACTCGACTCATCTACCAATTCAACTGAGACCATTGGCAAAGCTGTAAGCTTTAACCGCAGATCCAGCTGCTTTGTGATGTTAGACACCTCGCTAGATGAATTTTTGGCTCGTGACTCGGACATACAGCCAAGCATGATGGCTGTCATCGACGATGCTGAACACATGGACCTTGCGTACAAGCTTACTCGCCAGCCTGCACGCACACTTATCCGTGAGAGTTATGCCACGACTGCCGCTACGAACGAAGGAAGCAACCACAGTCGGTTTTACTACTCAGGCATGACCCCACAAGAAATTCAAGTTGCTGAACACGTCTTAAGTAATACCAAAGCAAGGGACACTTTGAATGGCCGATTACCGCTAAATTCTCAGCCTCAGCATCAACCCGATTATAAACAGCGTCCAGCGGAACAGTCAAACACGAAGGTTTGCCACATGCCTCCAGCACGACAAAGACATTTGTCTTCATCACACTCACAGAAATCTTCGTATTCATCAAGTAGCACACACAGCGACCTGATTCAATTGAACGCTCCCATGAAAGCTCTAGTGACGTCGCCCACCGACTTTGTTGCTTTCAGTGGTAGCCGACAGGGCGACATACCCAACCGCAAAGAGAGCGATATGATTTTGCTCGAATTCTGAGCAGAACGAGCACACTTTCAATGTATCTACCAATACATTGAAAGTAATCACCTATAGCACGTGCGCGTCACTAGCAACTTAGACGTAATACTCATAGGCAACACTATAAAAAATACAAATGAGTTTAGCTAGTACTCAGTTTCCCGGTCTTCTTGTTGCTCTGGTTGTTTTCTTCACGTTCTGTCGGCTTCTCGGCAGAAAAAATCTCCTCCTGCTATCTCATTCCCTAAAATTTGGCTCGACCTGTTTTTTCATGTTGTTGGTGGTGATGTTGTTCAGGAGCATCAAATAGTTTTCTGCCTTGCTGCAGTAGACACTCGTGCTGTCCTTGCAGACGGCGCTTTCTTTTCACTTGGTAGTCTCGTTAGAAGCTCTCAAACGTATCCACAGCAAAAAAAGCTTAAGCAAGCTCACTTTCAAATGTAAAAGCTTTTCATCCTATTTGTTCGACGATAAGATACTTATACATTTCATTTCACGTATAGGATCCAAGGAATACTTTACGATAACGGCTGGAAGACCATATATTTCGGCCAGATAATCCTGAATTTCCAGGTCGAAGTCAAACTTCTAGGTTTAGAAGCCGCACTGAATCATCTCGCATCTATGTGACGGTAGTGAAGTAAACCTACTTTTCTCTGAGGCGTTTTTTCGTATAGTCTTGTGAAACCCAATTTATCGATCATTGACCCCTAATATACTATAACAGTCACACTAAATAGCAAGTCCCTATCATGCCGAATACTGGCTCAGCCAACCGCTTCAAAAGGGACCCGAAGTACTATCTAGACATTTACAATCCAGGGGCTCCAGACAGGCGTCATTAAGCACACCACGGAGGCAACCTCGCCCTTATCGTCCTCCATCAAGTCAACACACGGAGTTCACTGGATCGTAACCATGCCCGAAAAAAACAGATTAACAGGAGCTGATAACTTTATAACGGCGCACACGAGACACGGCGCTTGTGTTCAGATCGCGTCCGCATCTAAGTGTGTTTTATGGAGCTCAACAACCTCCATAAAAAACTCTGGAATTTTAGTAGCGAAAAGATGTCGATTATTGTGCACTCAGTTCCAAACCTTCCTTGTAACAGAACTACTACAGCCTGAACGTCAGAGGAAGACGTACGGATTCACTAGCTCAGAGAACTCAAGGATTCAGCTGAATACTTACGGTCAAAGACCCAAGATTACAAGCCTTATAAGGGCTTTCACGCTTATACTACGAACTGAAGACAAGCACCCTCGACATCGGGCGACTTTATGGTTGACCGGTTCTGAAATTGTTGGCCTCTCCGCTGCTCGACATGCCCGCCAAGGTGAAATCACGGAGGTCTGCCGAAGAGCCCTCCTTTTTACATCGAGAGCCACGGTCGACTATGATGACAACGGTTGTGTCACAATTGATTCCGCCGAGTACTTGATGACAAATTGCGGGCCGGGATGAGGGCAAACTCTGCGGCATTAGGTCGATTTGACGCCAGATGGATTGTACACGCTACGCTGAAGGACTTGACATGGCTTAGGGAGCAGAGGAACGGCATACAATTTGAAACGAGCGGATTTTGCGAGGAGACAATCCTGCCTTGGAGACACAATGTCTTGGGTGACGATTCAGAGTGGTATCGTCCAGTTCTCACCTAAACGCGACATGGCTACCCAATCGATGGCAAAGCGACGGCACTTTGGGACCTTCTGCCTTGTCCTCCTATACAACTTCCCATCGCTAGTATATCGTGCAATTGAGCCGGGCATTGATTGCATACTCGGGAAAGGTCCACCGTTATCATGACTGGCTACTCAACAGAGACGGTACATCGCTGTCTCACTTCGATACAAGCATGGAGTGCGGGGTGACTCCAGTCACATCGACGTCGGCTTGCGATACCACTGCGTCTATGGACAGTGGAACTACTGTCCACTTTGGCGCGCATCCAACGCTTACGCGTGTGGTGCACCTATGGGCTGGCCATCGAAGATGGAGGCCGCAACGACGAAAACTCAAACAGATTATCTCCCGCCGGCGCAGTGATGAAGGCAAACGAATTTGCGATGAGGGGGTAGCGAAACCGGACTTTCAAGTAATTGCAGCAGGTACATCTATGATCGAGTGGAGAGACATCCGACGGATAAGAGCTTCCTTTCCGGCCAACACACAGGCGCTTATCGCCTAAATAGTAACAGCTTTCCGCTCTGAATTGGGCAACCCACGATCTGTCTTGCCCCGCCCCAGAGTGTCCGCCTGCTATTCCGGCGATGGCAAGTCATGTATTCTGGACCTGCCCTAGCGCATTGGAAGTATCTACTTGATCGGTGGCGAGAGCTCGGCGATTTGAAGGATGCGGACCTTAACGTCTAGGTATTTGGCATGGACCTTCCGAGTATTCCGATGCAGCATGGGATGCCATCAAACACGCTATCGAGTCAAGCTTAGCTTCGTCGAGAGCAAAGGATGCGGTCTTTCCAGCAACGCGTGAGCTCTGGCGTTTTGTCGTTTCTACGACGCTACATGCCATCTGGACAGAGCGTCTACGCCGCATGGAAGACTCGTCTTTGCCACAGGAGGTACACACAGCTAGAAAGCCAGGACCCAATTTCGACGAGCAGTTACACGGTTTCGAAGATCAACATACCAGCCTGGCATGGGGGAGGACGGGCACCTCTTCGCGCAAGCGCGGCCGGCTCTTGCTGATATTCTCCTCTGCTGCGATGAACCACTCCCATTGCGAGCGTTACCGGCCAACAGCTGCTCAGGCGTTTACTACCTGCTTTTTCTTCAACGGGGGGTCAAGAGGAAATCCAGGACCAGGCGGAGCTGGATCCGTCATCGCCCAACTACAACTTCCGACGCACGCTGCATGCGTCATGTGGGTATCGAGCATGGCGTACGGTTCTGCCGAAACCACTAACAATATTGCTGAATATTGGAGGCTTGTGCACGGGCTCTGACAAGCAAAAGCCAGCGGCTACTCACCCCTGGATGTCATTGGGGATAGTGCGCTTGTGCTCTCCCAACTTCAAACCCATTACCCTCATCGCAAGCCCCACCTGGCGCTGCCATTTTGAGAGGCACGGGCCTTAGCCGACGATATTGACGTCGCCAGCTGGGGACATTATTATCGCAACTACAACAAAATGGCGGATCGAATGGCGAGTATCGCTATGGATACAGATGCTTCCATTCAAGCGTAGGCTTCTTATGCGCGCGGTGTTGTCATGGAGGCTGCGGCCTTTCTCGACAATGATGTCAACCACTGGCTAGAGGCCTCTCAAGCCGAGCACTACAAATACAGGGCCCTGCGATGACCGCGAGAGACCGAATCATCTCGAGGCAAGACTGTGCGCAACGTCGCTCGGCTGTCCGAGGACTAGTTTTACCAAGTATATAAAGTAGAAGTCGCCACGGTAGCTATGTTGCCTGTCGACAGGATATAATGGGTCGTAAGCGTACCTCACCTTCTCACTCACATGTACTACGAACTGATCTTTATATTATCTGTAACAATCCGCTTATGTGTAAATATGTAAGTTTCTTACTATCTAAAATACTTAAGCTAAGTAGCCTATGTAATGAGTGGCTCAAAGCCACCCTGCAATATGTTGTGCATATTGTGAAAAAAATTATTTGTGTAATTACACACCATTTACTTTCCTTCAACACCGATACATTCCTTGATCTTTCAATATTTTAACCTTTGGACCACAAATAATGTGAGCTCAAAATTCCCTCCATCAGTAGATGGCAAAAATCGAGCCCTCTCAATTTCGCTATAGCTACATAAAGCACTTACTGCAGTTATTTCTGTATAGAGTGTAGCCATCTGTGGATACATAAAATTCATCCAGAAGTACCAGTTCATGTGGCTATAGAGGTGCTAGCGACTACACAATTTTTGCCTAACTATACCCAGATGATAGCAAGAAAAGTCTGCATAAAAACATACCGCCTTAACTGATAACTTCTCTTAGCTGCAAAATAATTCCGGTCCCAACGATGAATCCATACACTTGAATAAACGGATAGAAACTTCCTGTCCCAAGGGCATTTCTTTCGGCAAGTTCTTTTGTCGTATCTGTTTAGTACAGCACAAATGTGGCCATTTGTGCTGTACTTATCCGAACATTATGACGACAAGCACATTAGCAAAGAAAACTGTGAAAAAACCTACTCACAAATTTGGGTTTGTCTATTGTATTTGTATTGTAAAGATTAATGGTAGTTCAATTGAAAAAAGGTACGATAGCCCGATTGGTGAACAACATGTCAACGACACCACGCAAAGGTCGTTCGTTGCTGGTAGTCGATCGACTGACAACACTTTACATTGAGGTACACAATGGGAGAAGACAAATTCTCAGTGAAAGTAGTTTTATTCAAATGTCACGACCTCGTGGCGATTACGAACCAAGTTGGTGGTAAGTGTAGCGCGTCCGTCGTATTCACCCTAGACGGCATTTCCAAGAAAAGCTCGTGCGTCAAAAGCAGCCTGGACCCGCATTGGTCACCACCTGAGAAATTTGAGTTCAAGGTGGACGAGTGGGAGAATCGATTCATGATCGCAGAGGTCTTCGACTGTAGCCAACAAAGCAAGGGCGAGCTTATTGGGTCGGCCGTGATTCCATTAACACTCTACGCGGGAAACAGAAATTGCGAGATTTGCAGCTACCCATTGGTGCTACCAGATGAGGTGGGCGGATTGGGATCACCGAAGAGCGACATGTTTTTGAAGATAAGTCTCTTAGCTGCAGACGGCAGCCCAGTAGAAGAATTTTATTGGTAGAACTGACGAGGCTTACGAGATCGAAACTTTGATTGATACATGTATACCGAATTTCGAGTGCTACGTTGTGTTTTTCGTGAAAAAATCTACATGTACACGAGTGTAAACCTCTATGTGCAATGTAAACGACTCCTCATCAAGACGTTGCTTTGGGATGCTTTAGCAAGTACAGCGTGCCGACCCAATTGTTCTCGGTAGGCACGATTTTTTTGACTTTCAGTCATTGCACGAGTTGTTTCACGACCTTAAATATTGCGACTTGCAACAAAGGAGGCTGTGCGAGCCTTACGTCCAGCAACACTGCTACTGCTATCTATTCTATCAACATCATATGACAGACTGTGCAAAGTCAGTTGCTGCTCTATTCACGATCCAAACATCACATAGAGTAGTTTGCGTTATGGAGAACACTTTTGCACCGCTTCTTTTCTTTGTTTAACTGGGCTAACGGCTGTAGCAGTGTAGGTGTGCACCCTCATTACCACAGCATGCCTACTTTTAGCTACATTGGGCGTTAGACCAATGCAGCTAATCAATTATACCACATTGTTGTCTTTCACTTGCGAGTTAGATCTAACAAATCAACGTTATGCGTTGCACATACCTACATGAATAAATCGCAATCTGCAAGGCTTATCTTCAGCTGCTCGCTGCACGGTGTTATATTGCATTACATCACTTTCTAAATGATAAATAGCTCTTCGTTCGAGCATTTCAACTTGCACCTTGACTGCATTCGTCTACTAAAAATCAAGCGGGATCATATCTTGACCGTCGTCTGCCCGCATAAAAATGGATTCACGCCTCGAGTCCGAGAACACGACAAAAGATGCTGGACACTGGTCGGAGAAGGGCAACGGGATCATATCGTTGCGATCCAAGTCTTCTAATGCCGTGCTGCCTTCTGGAACCGAAGCTGGAAGTCGTTGCATCTGGTACATAGGCCTCGAGACGGAATCTCGTCTAGCTGTGGAAGTCATATAAAGTTTGCTGCTATCCAAACTGGACAAGGCCTGGTCTTGCTGGAATACGGATGTTGAGGTGGTTGATCCTACGGATGCGGCTGCTACGATCGCAGTTGCTGTGGTTGATAGCTCACTCATCATCCTTGAGAACTGGAAATGACCGCTGCTGTCACCTGACGTCTCCAACCGAGCTTTTATCTTGGAGCTATTCAGAGCAGGGTACATGCTAGAATTTGCAAAGTTGTTTGGCTTCTTGTTCAGGTTATTTGCTGAAGTCGTAGAAGACAATGGAGCAGTTGCAGCGAGATTCCATGTCGAAGCGGCACTGGTCTGACTACGGTGCCGATGAATATCTGCAGATCGAAGCATGTTACTTTGGGATACAGCGTGATCATCACGTATGCTGGTTGTGTTGCTTCGGTATCGCGCATCAGCGCCAGTATTTTTGAACCGCGCAGTCGAGAAAGCTTCGTAGTTCGTCGTCTTATAAACTGATTCCAGCTCCTTCTCCATCTCGGGCTCCCCAAGAATCTGAGTCTGCTCGCAACTCTTTTTGCGAGTAAGTGGCGGTCGCTGTATCGGGGCAGGTTCATATTGGTCATCTGACGGCCTGGGCTTCAGCCCGGCAAGAGCCAGGATGTCCGGGTCACGAGAGAGATCGCAAGCCGAAAAACCGTCCGACGTGGCCGAGAAGTTGGTGCCGCGCGAGTGCTGCGACGCATTGTCGTTGGCGTAGCGATCGTTAGACGAACGTGAGAACGAACTGCTCGTTGTAGACATCGACACCATACTGTGCTTATCTTTAAGACGCTGTGGTAGATCTGGGTCTGACACATTACGCATGCGACGAAGCTCGTCCGGATCGGACACATTTCGGAAGCGCGGTGGAGCCGGCTCGTCCACTGCTGGAAATTGGTCCTGCAGTTCTTCGGACATGACTGGAAAAAAATCATCTAGCGGTTCTTCCAGCCCTAGACTGCTGACACTGTATCGTCCATCCTCCTCGACCATCGCACCAACACCGCATTCTGATGGAATATACGTCGCTATAGAGCCCAGACGACGTTCATAGCTGACATCGTGCGAGCTGTCGTATGAGATCACTTCATCATCATCATTGCTGATACTACGATCAATTCTCGAAGAAGCGAGCATATTCTCACCGCTGTAATTGCTCCCAGAGTCGGAGTATCGTCGTGTTTTTACAGTGCCGGCAGTCGCTAGACCGTGACGCAGATCCGCAATGCAGGCGCTGCAGCCCCGGGCCTCTCGATAATTACGCGTTCCGTTGTTGCTGCAAGAAACACCCTTTTTCGAGGACACATGCCAAACATCTCCAGTCTGACTAAAGTCTGTGGTTATTGGCTCGCCGCGTTGCGATGACGCTAGACAGTTAGCTGCATTGGCAGCCAAGGTATTACCGCTGCCGTCTGTAACCTCATATCCGGCCATGTTGACCATACTGGAGCAGGCGCCACACACTGCCTCGCCGCAGAATCGACAGTGGTGACACCGGCGGAACGTGCGGAACATCTTGAGACACATGAAACAATGATCACTCTGCTTCCACGTGAGCTTGCTCATACAATGCAGGGTCACTTCTGGTCTCATAACCTGCGCCAGATTACTTACACAGCTCGCTAGCGTCTGTAGCCAACGTTGATACTTTTTAGCATACTTTAACGTCGCCTTGGTCGGCAATAGTGACAGCAGCAAGGAAAGTCTCAGTACATTGGGCTCCGAAGTCTCTTCAATAACGAATCCGGAATTCCGAAAGTGCAGTCTGTCCATACAATCTGGAATCGGCAACTCCGGGACATCCTGAAAGTTAACGCTGCTGAGCACATGCACGCCAACCAATTTGCTTTGTGATTGAAAATTCAACGTGTCCGATCGGGTCCTTACTAATTCTCGTCCAACTCGCTCCAAGGCCCCCGACTCATGCCGAAAGAAAGCGTCTTGATAACAAACAAGTGTAAAATCTCGGTTATTTTCCACACTTCCAAGCTTGGCCTGTGCTTTAAGCGTTAGCCAATTGACCGAGTATGAGTCGTCCTCGGAGTAACTTCGTCTTGCACCTTCTGCTCCAGCATCCGGGTCTTCTGCAAATGGTGGTGGGGTGGTACAAGTCAATCTATCTAACGTGATTCCATTCTGGAAATTCTGTTGGAAAATTTGTTTCATCACAAGTCGAAACTCATCGGTAGTTGATGAATGCAATAGGTCCAACATCGCAGCCACACCCGTGTGTACCGTCGTGACGGCTCGTACAGTATAGTAATCTGATGGATGACCTGCTCCACGTCCAAATTTCGTGGCTGTCGTGACATTGGATGGTAAATTGCGTCCTGCCATTTCGTAGAGCATTGCACCATTGCGTTCATTAGCAAATCGCCACCCTTGGGTGGTTGTAGCTAGAATAGCCAAGTCTGAAGCTGCCTCATGCATCCGTTCTAGCATTAACGTGGAAGGCGCATGGCCTGTGGTCTTGTTGGTGGCCGTGCGGCTCATATTGGTCGACTTTTAAAATGGAATGAGACAAACGAGTGAGGAGCTTCGTCTTGGCCTATCGCTTAACATTTTGGGGACGGGCAAACGTTCGGTCGTTAGTCTCGTCCCTTTTGCTCTCTTGGATTATCGAATCCTGACGACTTTTGTGCAGAAGGAGGTTCAGTGCTTTGGTTTGCTCTAACATAGCGATATCTGCTTTTTCGCATCGATTTAACCTAACAAGTGGCTGTCGCTGCTAATATACACCTTAGCGGCAGACTATTTCTATCTTAGTGCTGCGTTACTTTTTTTATGTAACTGCGACCAAAAGAGCAAGAAATACGGCTGAAGCGAAGTGACGCATCACTGCAAGGAGACAATGGATAGGGATCAAATGTCAGCAGATGGTACGTACGGGATAGAGTACTTGAAATAACCGGGCAGATACTGTATTTGTACGTAATACCCGTCGCATAGTTTGGCAAAGAAGAAATGCGTATACCACGAATACGCATTTCTTCTTTGCCAAACTATGCGACGGGTATTACGTACAAATACACAAGAAATCAATGATTCGACGATCTTACGACCTTTCTCAGAACCGTGTGAGGAACCCGTGGCAAAACCTACAGCCGTAAAATTGGCCGAGGGCTTAACCTGCACCTTCGCCGATTCTAAGGGCAGTCGCTGTGCAATTCATGCCAGTGATTCATGTACCACCGCAACGGAAAGTGAGCATACGTACATACATGAAAAACAACACCTTTTAGAGTAAAAAGGCATGATGTAGTTTCGATACCAACGGTAACGATGCAATCAGAAAAAAAGAGGTCGGAAGATCTTGTGCTTTGCATCGCGCTTTCCCCAACGAAATTTTATAGTTCCATATTTGTTCGTGCTTGTCTCGCACTGCAGACCACCACGCATTTTTGTCGGCAGGGTTGCAGCTGGAAACCAGCTGATGCATTGATTTGACATAGCATCCACAGCCACAAAAGCGGTCATGGCGACCTTCCCATGCTACGTGGCGTGAAAGAAGTGCAGCACGTTTAATACAGCATAAAATTGCAGTGCACTGCTAGTCTTTCCATGTCACACAACCTGTTTTTTTTCAGTAGTCAGCTCCAAGCTGTACACCTGCCGCTTCATCGATGAAGGCGGTGCAATTCCAGCTGTACACCTGCCGCTTCATCGATGAAGGCGGTGCAATTCCAGCTCTACACCAGTAAGTTACTGTCCGTCACAAACTTGAAACCATTTAAATAGTTTTGTGCCGTCAAATTCCTGGTACTCTAGTCATCTACTAAGTACATTGGCCAGTTGAACGCATTCTTCTACCAGGCTAATACATTTTTGTGTAGCGTCATTACGTTAGTTTCTAGTAGTAATGCTCGACAAGACTGCCGTCCCTATTCGTTAAGGTAATCTGCATGAACAAGTCGCTTTTAAAAGGTCCCATTCCACCCGCCTCGTTTGGTAGCACCAACGGGTAGCTGTACATCCCGTTATGTCGGTTGCCTGCATAGATCCCCAAGGGAATCACCGCTGAGCCAATTAGGTCGTCTTTACTCAGTCGGTCGTAATCGAACACCTGCACAATGAGAAACTTTTTCTCCCACTCGTCCAATTCAAACTGAAACTTTTCAGGCGGTGACCATTGCGGGTTGAGACTGTTCATAATACACGAACTCTTCTCGGTCATACCGTCTAGTGTAAAGACCACGTACGGGTCACTCTTGCCACCCACGACGTTCATATCGGCGGCTATCAGGTCTTGACACTTGTAGAGATAAACGTTTACAGCAAACTGCTTTTGCGTTTTGCCCATTGGTCTTCGTAATTTCTCGTCAGGTATATTGTGAAATGTCAGTGTCTCAAAGTATCTTGTCCAAGACTCTTCCGATAATAAACAGAGAAACTTGATAATAAGAAGACTGCAAGAATTCAGAAACATGAAGAAGGAAGTCGGAGTGTACCCACCTCGCAACCTACCCTCCACTACATGGCTATACCTGACAAAATGAGTCCAATAACATATTGAAAAAATGTAGCAACTCATACTGCGATTGAAGATTCAAAGTCCGTTGAATGCATCTGTAGATATAGTGGACGACGCAAGTAGGGAAAATGAGTGCCAAAATCATAAGCTTAGATAGTCGCCGCAAAACTATGAAATGCCAAAGGAACGAGGACAAGGTGGTGCTCACAAGCATTTTTGCAAAGAAATAAACGTTTAAATATGGTAGTCGACATCATTCTATAGCAGAACCTCGGTTTCGATTTTTAACCTTTGCCATTCAATGGCAGGTCCGCCGTCGTCATACCGGTATATGTACTTGGCACGTCAAGTTGTCACTAGCAAAGTTTCAACAGAAACGTTTGTTACGCAAGGTGGAACCACGATTGTGATTGCTCACATATCAATTTTTTGCATGTAAAAGCAAAGGTGGTCTAGTGTTTATTGCTTTTTCAAAAATCTTCGAGTTCGATCGCATGGCCAATAAGTTCACCGATTTCACGAAAGTCACCGAAGACGAACAGCGGATGCACTGAATCAGCTATGAAGGTTTTCATGATACGAAATAGAGGTGCAATATATGAAAAAAAGTCGATGGACAACTCAAGCGTGAGACGTAAGGACACAAAAGTTTAGATGACTTTGCATTACATATGCTAGTTGTGTATGCCAACGGCAGGGTTGCAAATACTTTATGTCTACTTAAACGCGATGCAGAGGTTATTGTACACGACGAAATGGGGATATCAAACTTGTTGTGCCGCTGAAAACAGACATGATGATGCTGTAACTTGTTTATCAAAGTAACTACACGGGCATGTATCGACCTGACCAACAACAATGGTTGGACGGCGATTTGGACGCGACTCAAAAGGTTACGACAATATCGTAGTGGCCCTTGCGAATGATAAAGCCTCGATTAAGCTAAATGACAACGATGACGATACGCCGATAATATCAGCAGCTCAATACAGATATTTCGAAATCGTTCAGTACTTCGTGAATTGAGTCGCTACATGAATGCACGATTACCTAGTGAGCATTGCATTGGTCAGTGCTATTTGATACGAACGCTTGGACATTGTTTGAGTTTGATGCAGACATCACAAAATTTTCAGAGCTATTCGCCCGTCATTTGTGGGTTAACTCAACAGCAAGAATGTCTCCTCTACATTTGATATCTTTACGTCCGACAAAAAATTGTCGGAGGAACCATATTGGAAGGCGAATAAAGAAGCTCACACACAGACAACTTGTTGATACAAGAATTGTACAAGCTGAAGCCTGCAAGAGCACGGCTTGTCAGTAAATGGCTCTTTCTACCACCATTCTTTTTCTCGTATTTGGTGGTTTTATATAAACGGACAACTTGGATGCTGTTTCTAGCAGACTAGTAGCTGAGATTGTTCCCTTGGAATTGCGCTCGAAAATTGAAAAGTAGGACACAAAAATTGCTTGCTAAACATGGCGCTTCATTCGACTTGGCTTCGAATGGGCGCAACACCACACGAGTTTGTCAGTTGAAATATGGAATTTGCATTGGTGGTGGAGTTGCTGCTAAAAAATAGCGCTTCTTGACTTTGGCAAATGAAAAATGTGTAAACAAGCAGCAGAGGAAGTCTATTCCGATGAGGTGGCAGTGCTCGGTAAAACGTAGTCAAACAGCGTCTAGATGACATTACAGCGCTTTGACTTACGAATGAAACCGGAAAATTAGATGATGTCAGGCTACATCTCAATCAAAGGACATCGATCGGCTTGGAGGATTGGAAAGGTGACATTGCGCTGATCTCTGCTGCCGCGGATTGCTTTTGCAAGCTTGCGGGAAAGATTACATTCGAACGGGAAACTGCTCTATGTGCATGTAAAAATGGCGACTTGCTGTTGGAAGAGAGCTTAGCTACGAAGCAAGGTGACGGTCCCACTAGAGGCGTCATTATCGCTAAAAACACAATCAAATAAGGACTTCTGTCTTGTAAGCGTTATGCAACACTTTATTTTGACCGCGGTGCGGCAATGAAAGTGCAGATGGAGACGGCGGCAACCCGCTGCCATGATAACTCAATATGGACTTGCGGATGATAACATAATACGGATCTGCTGGGGGATAAGCTCACTTATCGAAAAGGATTCATTTGACCGCTTCGGCGGAGAGGCACGATGTCATTGCTTCGTAATTGAAGAATAAAGGAGACTACAGAGCCGAAGGGTTCCCAACTGCTCGCTAAAACGAGCTTCACCTCATCTTTATAATCGCCCACCCTAGTCTTCTCAAGTGTCCAAATAGTCCTATCTTCTGACACCACGTTTCCACTAATTACATCGGCTCTGACAGCAAAAGACGCTTGAGATTGTTTATCTTACCTGAGCAACTCGTTTTCACTTAATTTGACTGCTTGGAGATCAGCAATGGCGACGCCGGCGACTGTCGTCGTCCAAATGACATTAAAGGCGGAAGCGCCTTCCCTTCTGATTGAGCCGAACAGAACGAAATGCTGGCGGCTGGATTCATTGCATCGGATGCAAACCGTTGTGCAGTAGATGTTAACATACGGCTGACGCGGTGGTATGGACTCGCTGACAACGCAGATGAAGGAGGATCAAGCAGCGAGGGGAGGAGCATTCGTGGAGTAGTAATCATCGCTCCTAGATCCGGTCCTGCTGTATAAAAACCACTTTTATGACTCGTTGGTGTTGACAGCGCAGTTCGGAGTGTATACGGCTGCACCAAAATACTAGCAGCCAGAAGCTCCGAGTGTGTATATCCAGTAACTTGCTGTGCCGGCACATTCAAATGATGGCTAACACGTGAAGACTGTAGACCATCGGATTTACATCGATAACCGGATAGCTCCACGTGGCCACGAAGATACATTTCAGGAATAGTACTTGGTCTTACAAACCCGTACAAGATTTCTGGTGACGTGGGCAAGATTGGCCGTCGAGAACTTTGAAGTAGCGGTAACTTCGTCATCATTAGAGAAGACATTGGCGTGAATCCTGCAGCGTATGTTGAAGGGTTGTTCCCTTTTATAGGTCTTATCATTGGTGTCGTATGTTGTGAGTCGATCATCGGACTTGACACGTCTGTCTCCTCTTCTTCGTTGGCCATAACCCGATGGCGTTTCACTATCGGCTCATCATTTTGATACAGCTGGAAGTTGTCCCTATTGCCATTCACGTCATCACCCGACTCGTTCTCTCGATGTCGCTTCCATAAAAACTTTTTAGCGTCAAACTTGCGTTGATGCTGGTTCTGTTTTGAGCGATGGCCCTCACATAAGTTATGAGGTTGGCCATTCCGTTTGACGGCCCGTTCATTCTCGCACTTTCGAGACTGGTACAGACACTTGCCTCGATACGGTCCAGGACTTCGAGTGGTCGCCGGTATTATGTTTACAGACTTGGTGCCAGGTTCGGACTTTATCGTGACTCTCGTCTCACTTAATGTGACAATGTCTCCCTTCACGTGCCGCTTATTCTTCCCCTTTTCCTTTTTAACGTACGTCCTTCGTTTCCCGATAGTGGGATTGCCATTGGCATTAAAAACCTTCCGGTTCGATTCTTCGGAATTCAAAGGCTGCATTAATACTCGATTAAAAGACAGAGACAAATAGAGAGAAAAACAGACAGAAAAACAGTTTGGAAACTGAACCGCAAACGAGTGTCGGTGCTAAGAAAAAGGGATGATTAAAGATGACAAAAGCCTGATACGGAGGGTGTGTCCGATCACACGACGCCAAACGGCGTGAAAGACGGAACTTTCGAAAAAAAGCTGAAAAGAACTGCGTATAGTTGTATGTAAGCTTGTATTGGATAATATGTTTAGAGTGATTCAGTCGTATGTAAGCCTGTCGAAATTCATAAGCTAGTCAAAAAGCATTTACTTGTTCTCATATGACGATAGAGCTGTAGATGATGATGTTATAGAGTTGTTCAAGCTAGTACGTTTCATCCGCATGGCTCTTTCTTATAACAAATTATTTATCGATGACATTAAGTTTGTAAGGTATTCGAATCAAATTGCCGCAGAACATTGTCGAGGGTCGCTTGACAATAAACAAGAGCTTCACGTCGGTCAACAGTGGTCGAGTCGTACGACTCGACAACATGAGCCTCTGGTACCCATGATCTGCTGTGCGTTTCAGACAGAGCTAGTTTGGCGTTACATGGCTGTCGTCAGCTCGTGTTGTGAAATGTTTGGTTAAATTCTTTAACGAGCGCAACCCTGTCGTTAGCTGCTATTTTATGAAAAAATATAAGTACTTTAACGAGAAAATTAATGATAGGTTAATGGAAGGTGGGGATGACGTCAAGTCTTCATGGCCACTTATGAGTTGGGCTACACACGTGCTACAATGATAATTACAATGAGAGGCAATAATGATTAAGTTGGAGCAAATAGAAGAACGTATTATTTTAAATCGTCGAAGAGTTGTGTATGCAGGATTAGTTTAGTAGCTTTAATGGCTTTAACTTCGATTGGTTTTCCACCAGTTGGTGGAGTGATAGCAAGAGTAGTATCAAATGTAACTACAAAATCATCAACTTCAAATGAAATTATTAGATTTCGTGATGTTTGGGATGCATCATTAGAAAAGTTATTAGATAAATATGATACAAAAAAATATTTTATTAAATTTATTATTTAAATCAAAAAATATGTTTGGATCTTTAATTTATACAAATAAAGAAATATTACCTTTTATTTACGGAAGTCGATATAATCGAACTATCATTAATTTGAAAGATATTTGTTTTAAAACGTATTTTTAAAGTAATAAAATATATAACGAAAAAAAACAAAAAATTCTAATCCGATATCATGTTGTTGCCTGTATAAATTGATTTGTTTAGAAAACCTATAAATCAACGTGATACTTTGATCAGCTTGCAGAGGAATCAGAATTTTATCGCATCAATAACGATAATCGGTCAAAATTCACGTGAGGATGTTGATCGTCCACAGAGCTATTATCAGATTGTCTGCATTATCTATCCAAGATCTTCTTATTGCTCAGTAATTTAACATTCGGGTATTTTATGTCGCTACCAAAATAGTGCTAGTACTTATACTGCATACTCTCACATAGAGGGCACGCAAGAACACTTGTTGTCCAGAGCTTTGCATTGTTTCTACTTTCAGATGGTAGCAATGCCATTTCGGGTTCTAGCAATCCTTTTAGTAGTGTCTATTGTATAATTTGCCTTGATTCTCTCCGGAATTGGTTGGTAGCCAACGAAACAATGGCAAAGATGGGCGTTACTACAATATCAACTTGCTACTTCCAAGTGACAACATAGAAAAGTATCTAGCTAGTATAATGTCGTGCGCAAAATTTCACCTCTTTCGCGGATTTGAGCGACACAATGACGTTGTCAGAGTAGTGTAACACCAATCTTTGTTCCTTTCCACCGCCAGCAGCAACGCTTTGCGAGTATGTTGTCCAAGATAAAGTTGTTTGCTGCTAATGTCGACTTCGAAGTCATCAGCCTGTCGAATGAGCTTGTACCAAACCAGCAAACGACTCTCAATTACTCGACTTGAAAAACGCAATGTCCAAACCAATTACCTTTCTTCCGAACGCAGTTTAGTGCTGTGCCCGCTCCTCAAGTCTAACGAGCAGCTTCTCGTTCTTTTCGCATTCCTTCTGAAACTCGCGGATTGCATTTACGTATGTTCGCTCTTGTTCAAGCAACAACTGATATTTGCTTTCCAGCGTTTCCACGCTAAACTGGTGGCCGTCCCGTGCAGTCTTCTGCTTAGCAACTGTGCCTTGCACGCTCTGAATAATGTTTTCAATTTGCATAAAAAATGCTTGAGTTGCGGTCTTGGAGCTCATCGCGGTTTCAAAATTCTCGCTAATGCTGTTGATCAGTGAGATCTCCTTCTCTAAAAATTCGAGTGTGGTCTTGATCGTATTGTAAACACAGTAGTATTTTCGCGTTTCATCTAGTGTCAAAGCCACTTCGTCATAAAGCTCCACAAACCGCCTTTCGTACTGCACCAGTTCAATGCGGGTGGGGATCTCGTCGATCTGCTTCATTTTCAGATGCACCGCACGGGTTTGTTTGGCAGCTTCAACCTTCATTTCCTTGTGCTTCTGGGCTACTTGAGCATGCATATGCTCAATTTCATTTAAACGCAGTGCTTCTTCGTCCTGATTGTTCGCGTCTTCTGCCACATGCAGCTTTAATTTTTCAATTCGCTCCTTCAGCGTTTCCAACTCGAGCCGACACTTCGCTCGAAGCTCCTTCTTCTCGTGCTTGAGCTCTTCATTCTTTTTCATCAATTGTTGCAACTTCACCAGGTGTTCTTGGGTAGTCGCATCCTTCAGTGTCTGCGCTTCTACCTCCTCCATTTCCAGTTTCACTGCAAAAAGTGCTTCGTCCAGTGCAGTTGCTCGTGCATGACATTCCTTCATCTCACCATTTAACTCCGTTTTTTCTTCAATCAGTTGCTGCACGTGCAGCTCGTGATCCTTCAACTGTGCTCTTGCCAAATGCAACAAGGATTGTACACTCGATCCCACACGTCCTTCTGTATTATCTTTCTTTTCCTCTGGTGCAGAAACAACTCTCTGCAACAACTCCCCCTCGCGCTCACGCCGTTGGCCTAACAGATCCTGTTGCATTTTTATTGCTTGCTTCTTTGCCTTTTGAAATTGTCGGTCGAAATCAGCTGCTTGTGGATCATTCTTTGTTAATCTTCTCAATCCTCTCATACTCACTCCTCGTGGTTTCGATGTTCCACCTGAAGCAATTGCTGCGACTTGACTAGCAATCTGGGCCATAAAGTCCACCTGATTTTTTCCTTTATCCTCTCGTATCTCCATCGTCGGTTCGTTATCTTCATTAACAATAACAGCAATTCGCTCTCCATACTCGAATAAACATCGCTGAATCAAAGCATCTTCCGATTCCGCCTCCTCTTCTTCTTCGATTGCAACATATTGCCACCGTCTTTTCGGTACATACGCATCCAATAAAACCTTCACTCCGTTTTTTAACGGTGCGACATGTTTGTTTTCGTCATCGGGGCTTATCACCTTTCCAAACGCTCTCTCCCGCCGACTTTTTTCGAGGTGAGGAACTGCTCGTCCCTCACTTATCAACCATCCAACCAGTTTTTCCACTATTTCAATATCTCCAAAGTCCTGAAGTAGCAACTGATGGGGCTGAATAGCCACTGGACAGACATAATTCAGACCTTCCACACAACGCACGACCTCCTGGGCAAACCCTAGACGAGGCTTCATTTTGTCATGGGACTGGAAGAGTACATCCCATTGGACTCTTCCCCTCTCAGCTTCTTCTCGACGTACAATTCGCTGTAATAACCACGTAATCCCGCCCAGTACACGGTCAAAGGCACTGTAGGAGTTCACGTGAGCTTTTGGAAATCCTGCGGTCTCGAGAGTTTGTAAGATACGGGCTAACTTGGCTGCTGCATCGATATTGTATTCTTCTGCTAGATTATAAGCATCGAGAAAGGGGTGAGAAGTGGTGAAGGAGGAAGATCCTTCGGTCAAACGGAACATGAGGAGGAGGATTGATATGGTAGAAAATAGAGGTCAAGATGATCTGATTAGAGACTTTCGGCATCTGTAGTAAATCATAAAATAAGAATTACACGACACATTTTGAAGTTTGGACCGGGAATTTGCTGTTTCATCTACTTTTTACATTTAATGCAAAAATAGCCATTCCTCCAAGACTCAGAAGGATGGTTTCTGATTCCATCATCGAGTCAGTTGACAAAAAAATCTGCTCGACATGTCTAACGTGACGCCTTCTGTTGTGCGTATGCGCACTCTCCTGCACCAAATTTCTTCTAGTAAATGTACATCCTCATCGTCTTTTTCTCTTTCATCTTCTTCATCTGCTCCATTGGCCTTACATCCTACTACGCGATGGAATGGATGGGGTTATGAAGACACGAAATTATTTGTCAATAATGACAAAATCATCGAAATCTCGGGTGCTCGTTATGCCGAAGTGTTCGCTAATGCCCCCGATCGCACACTTCCTTCTCTGCTCGTATGGGCTGAGAAACGTCTTGGATTGGACATTGAGCGTACTAGTCCACCCGGTATCACATGTATCGAGGAATTCCAGCTACGCAATCAATTGGAAGAGCAGGGAGCGATCTATACAAAACTTGAGCAGTTTTTACACTTAGCCAGCAATGAGATGCATATAAAGGCCAGTACTACAGTTGAAGAGCGGGTCCGACATGGTCATGGCCAAACATGTGAAGACGTGTTTCGTCTTCGTCATAAAAAGGACATGGAGCGTATTCCAGATGCAGTGGTGTGGCCCACATCCCATGAACAAGTGGAACGTTTAGTACATGAAGTGACACAGAATTTTGCTGATTATGTATGTATTATTCCATTTGGAGGTGGAACGAATGTGACGAACGCTCTGGAATGTAATTCAAAGGAATGCCGTGCAATTGTATCACTGGATATGCGCGAAATGAGACGGATTTTAAGTGTCGACCGAGAAAATTTAGTGGCAGTAGTGGAAACAGGGATTACTGGACTTGATCTCCATGATCGATTGCGTCATCGAGGACTAACGCTGGGACATGAACCGGATTCGTGGGAATTTTCGACACTTGGTGGATGGATTGCTACACGTGCTTCAGGTATGAAGAAAAATAAATATGGTAATATTGAAGACCTCGTGATCAATATTACAACAGTGACGCCACAGGGGACAATGCAGCGTGCTGCTAATGTACCTCGTGCTGCAATGGGACCGGATATGAATCATGCTATGATGGGGTCGGAAGGTATCTTTGGTGTCCACACTTTGGTGACTTTACGTCTCTGTGAATATCCTACTGTCCAAGTTTACGACTCGCTCATTTTTCCAAGCCTTGGACACGGAGTAGCAGCACTTAAGGACATTGCTCGTGCTGGGTGTGAACCCGCGTCGCTACGTCTGCTGGACAATACGCAGTTTCAGCTGGGTCAGGCACTTAAAACATCATCTACGACTAACAGGTTTACCGCTGGCGTCCTTGACTTTGCAAAGAAGACGTACGTGACCAAGATCCGTGGGTTTGATGTGAATGAAATGTGTGCTGCCACTGTTTTGCTTGAAGGAACCTGTCAGCAGAAGGTGGCAGAGCAGCTGAAGTGCATCCACAATATTGCCAAGCGTCATGAAGGCATGATTGGTGGCGAAGAGAACGGTAGACGTGGCTATTTCTTCACATACGTCATTGCGTACCTCCGTGACTTTGCTTTAGACTATTATTTCATGAGCGAGTCTTTTGAAACGGCCGTTCCTTGGACAAACGCGAATCAACTTATCACCGATATCAAGCTAGCGATCAACTTGGTGGCCGCTAAGCGTAACGTGAAGATTCCGCCACTTATCGCTTGTCGTATCTCGCAAGTCTACGGAGCTGGAGTCTGCGTGTACGTGTACTACGGTATCAACTACTTTGGTGTCAGCGAGCCGATGAATCTCTTCCGTGAAACGGAGTTGGCTGCTGTGGGCGCTATCGTGCGTAATGGTGGCGCTCTGTCGCACCACCACGGCGTTGGCAAGCACCGTCTTGCATGGCTGCCACAAGCAGTATCACCTCCAGCCATCGCAGCCATCCAGGGAATAAAAAATGCGCTGGATCCTACCAATGTGTTTGCAGTAACCAACCTCCAGCCGTCGAAGAATGAGGTCGAGGGTATGCATGAGTAGACTCCACGAAGGGTGGAATGTCTTGATAGAGCAAATTTATCAACTGTGTTGAGGAATGAATGAGCGGTGTTTTAAATTGCCAGTATCCTCGCACTTCGTTGTAGAGCAGTGAGTAGTAAATAACCTTTGACGGTTGCTGAGAAGAGCTCACAAAGGGTCCAACAGTGCAGCTGCGACTGTATCGATGAATATGAATAGGTTCCAAAACGATAAACATCTCAACGCCGACGATTCTGTGCTGCCTGAGCAGCTGGTAACTACTTGATGAGTACGTTTGCCTACAGCCCGCGATCTTATGAAGCCACTTATAGACCTAAGAAAATGGTCGACGCGAGTCAGTCGCAGCTTGACGCAACAGCTCAATAACATCGTCGCTTGAAGGTTTCTATCCATGGGCATCCATCCATCCGTCTAAGATTGTCCAGTCTCCAGCTGGAGTACCTCTTTCTCTCGTCGTTGTTGTCATTCAGTGCCAGAAAGAAATGGCAAGATGGTCCTTGATGACATTGTCGCCTTACAAAGAGACCAAAGAGACCAAAGAGACAACCTTCATGCCCCCAAAACAACGGCAAGGCCGTCAAGGTAGCAACCTAACAAGTTTTAGCTCCCAACTTATGCATTGCCCCTGTTGTACATGAGATTTGAAACGTAAAACCAGCCCAACACAAAGCTCGCAAGTCGCATGTTCACGCTCCGGAAGACCCTTTCATTACTACCGAAGCTGACATTCCAGCCAACAATCTACAAGAAGGCCAAACTGCATCTAAGGAAACGCAGCGCAATTTCATGACCATCGTTTGACGAGCAGGGCAGTAAAATTGACGTCTCCCAACCAGGTTTTCCACGTGTACCTAAGACTTAGAGCTTTCACATCATCAAGAAAACGAAGCACGACATCTCAAGCGGACAGGCACAATAAAGCTTCGAAGCCTCCTGTTGAGTGGAACGTCATCCAGTACAATGCAGCAACATGCAAATGCATCTAGCAGGGTTTCGGTCTAGACATCTTGGACATAGCTCACTTGCTAAGATTGTTCCAGTCCTTAACAAGCTGTTCACTTGAATCAGCTCAGATTCAATCAGCCCACGTACACAGGTTCCTCACTCTTCATTGCTCGGACGTCACGTAATCGTTTGATAAAATTATGCAGAGGAACATTGCGCTTGATGTGTTCCAAGTGGGTCTCATGCGATTTGAGCAGCTCCACGCATCCTTCAGTTGCCGTGCTCTGCATACATTCCATCAACGACTGGTAGTATTCCTCTTCGTACACACCTCGTGACAACAACCGCTGCACTGGAGATCGCTGCATTCTCTCCAAAAAACCGAACCAATCGGCCGTATCGCTCGGACTCAAACGAAGCTGCGTGTCTTCCGGTGCATTCACCTTGACACCGTCTAGCCAAATAGTAAGCACATACCGCTCCGAGTGAGACGGCAGCACGCGATGAAGCATGCAGTCGCTTTGAAAGAGAACCACTCGGTCCATTTTCGGAGCTATCGTCACAGGTGGCTGTAAGAAGGGAAAAAGCTGCACCTCACCTCCATCGCCTTTTTTCCAGCTTTCATTCAAATACAACAACCATGTAACTTTACGTTTGTTTGGAGCTCCAGGGTTGTCATAGTGGCATGGAAAACAGCCTCCATGTCCGATATTGTGCTGCAGCTTCAAAGTCCGATCGGAAGTTCGGAATTGCAGCTCGTATTGCGGCAAATGAGTCGTCAAGACCTGCACCAGCTCCGTCGAATGGAATAACGCGTCGAGCTCTGGAACTTTTGTCCTCAAGGAAGCCTCATGCAAATCCACCTCAAAAATGTGGGGCTTGATGAAGTGAAAAGCTTGGGGTTTGCCGTCCGAACACTTTTGAGTCAGTGCAAACTGCGTCTTGTTTGGCTTAAAATGTTGCTTCTCGTTCAACCATCGCATTTCCTCCAGCAAACCATTGGCCCAACCATGACCGAAGCAGTCGTCAATAACTACATATCCCTTGCCATCTAGTTGATCACATGCTTCTTTTGTGACCTTGCGATGCAGACGCTCGAAGTCACGCGTGAAGAGCTCCCTGTACACACCTGGAAAATTGTCATCCATGGTTCAAAATGAACCAGAGATAACACAACAAAGAAACGAGTAGCTGGTAGCCTATTCCAACCGAATAAACAGTGACCGTCTCAGATGCGAAGGGAACGATTTGTACACTGCTGTGGACGTGTCACTCATGACCAAAGGATATGTATTTTCCAGTGAATGGTGATTTTATTATCGTCATTCGCCTAGTGCGAGTACTCGAGCTCCGTGATAGTAGCAGGGTTAGCGCCTTCGAAGGCGATGCGGTAGATGGCTGCAAAGAGCGGGAACTGGTTTTCGGCGTTGTGCTCCTTTAGAATACCGTACACCTCCTTGGACGTGTGCGTACCTTGCAGCATCTGGCCGTTGAGCATGGTCTTTTCCAGCTCCTCCCACGTCGTTTTCTGAGTCACAAAAGCTTCTGCACACTTGCGATTGCGACCACCAAAGCACGTGGTGATAAGGTCGGCGATGCCACAGCTCTCAAAGAATGTGTCTTCCTTGACACCATCAAAGAACTTGAAGCAAAACTTCTTCATCTCGCATAGACCGATCCGGATAATGGCAGCCTTGGTGTTCCCGCCGTACTTGAGGCCATCACAAAAGCCGGCACCGAGTGCCACCACGTTCTTCAATGCCCCACACATCTCTACACCATGTGGGTCCAATGCCACGTCCACATGGAACTTGGGAGCATTGAAAAGTTCACGTAACACAGCACCGTGACGGAGGTCAGAGCATCCGAGTGTCGATTCACAAAAATCTCCAGCTGCTACTTCATTGGCAACATTTGCACCCATGAGGACACTGCAGTCAATGTTTAACCCTTTGCGGATAAGGTCGGATACCAAGACAACTCCATTGTCATCAAAGTCGATACCTTTAATCAAGGACACAGCCATGGCACCTTCTTTAAGACCTTGTTGTTTAATGGAGACCAACATCCGTCCGAGGAATTGATGAGGGACACAAAAGATAAGAATCTCTGCATCACGGACAGCATCCAAAAGATCTGGAACAGCGATAATGTTCGTTGGTAGCTTGTAATCAGGTAAATACTTGACATTTTCATGCTCTGAATTGATAATGTCCGTGAGATTCCGGCCATCCACTTGTTCTTCAAAGACCCACATCTTAATATCACGTTCAAACGTGTCGGATAGTTTTTTTGTGTTTTCACCGATGATACGAGCAATGGCCGAGCCCCAATTGCCCGAGCCCACAAGACAAACTTTACGACGCATTCTTGAATATACAGAGACAATGATGATGTAGAAAGAAGTGGAAGATGTCCTTGGAGGTGGAATTCACAATGCTAAAAACGGGTGGACGTAAGAAAACGAAAAACAGGAATGATGGTTCAGAGGTACTAGGCTGTTTCAATTTACTAACATTGCGTAAACAACCGTTGGTTTTGGATGCTTCGGAGTGGAAGTATCTAGATTTGGCTACTACTAATATCAAAAGAATCATGCAATCGGTAAGTAGCACGCGTTTCTATCACGTCTACATGCTGCTTGCTCATCTCCGGTCGTCAGTGTTAATTTTCTGCTTGGAGAATTGTGGTCGGTTTTTGTACCGACCTTCGTCAACTGTGTGATTACGCACTCAGTTGCTATAGGATTTTTTAATGCCTTTTAGTGAGACATGAAAATGTCATTTTGCTACTCGGTATGTTTCGTGTCAATGTTTTTTGTTGTATTGTTCATTTGAAGGCAAAGACTTTGTCGAGATGTGTGCTGAAAGAGAAATTTCACTTTATGATACAAGCAGACAGCGAGAGGTTATTCAGTACAAAAAACTTTTGTGCTTTGCTCACTCTTTACTTTGCGTGCAATGATTATGGCGCTTCTTGTTAACGTCTCCACATGAGCGCTACCCAGGACTTCATAACGGTGTTGATCGGATAAACATGTGAATGTCGAGACTAAAACAAAGGGAATTCATCAGTCAGCGACATGTGTTCAGTCAATAGACGAGTGTTATGAGCACGTGGAGGCAAGAAAGGTTGAAAGCCAGAGTTACCAGAAGCAGGCTGCTACTCGAGGTAAATACGTTAGCAGGGACAAGCCCGTGTTTTGATAAGGTGCGTCATGTCGTCTTGAATCACGGGTAGTTCTTGGTCTACATGGTGCTAGTCTGCAGATCCGCGGTTTCAACGTGGTTTCGGATTGCATGCAATGCCTTTTTCAGATGCTTGGAATTTGAAAGCATGTGGTTGGCTTTTGGAATTGCTAGGAATGTTTTTGGCTCGGCTGCAGCTTCAAAGAGCTCTTTACCATTCTGGAATGGTACGTCGTGGTCGGCGTCGCCATGGATTACCAGCAGTGGTGGCAATCCAGGTTGTGATACAGCTTGAAGGATATTCAGTGAACCATCACAGTACTCTTTGATGTATCGTTCGTCTAAGCGCACGTAGATCTTTGAAGGTGCAGTTGCATCATTTAGCTCAGTCGTAGGGTGAACACCATCCAAAGAGAGCTCGATATTTTTTGTCAATGGACAGCCTTCTTCCAGGTAGAATTCTTTCCAGCACCAGCCTTGAGAAGAACTCTGATCCAGTTGCGTCTGGTTGAAATCAAAGTGAACGCCTTTTGTCAAGTCTAGCAAACCGGCAATCACTGTAATTGTATCGGATACGTGTTTGTCACGCAGTAAAGCACCCAAGATGGCTCCAGTGGAGAGTCCAACGACGTGCAACTTTCCTTTTTTACTTACAAGATGAGAGCGAGTGTATCTACACACTGCTACCACATCCTCAACCTCTTGGGAAATGGTTTTGTCCGTGAATTGCAGCTCATTATCCGATCCTGGAATGCCACCGAAGTTGAAAGCTACAAGTGCCAGTTTTTTCTTCTCCTGTCGTGGATTCAGCCAAAATTCCGCTAGTTTGGCAGGCATTCGAGAAGCAAATTTCATCTTAATAGGGTGTACACTCATATCTGGGAACCCGTGGAGATACACAATGATCTCGTCAAAGGTTTCAGAACTTTCATCATTGTAGTTATCCGAAGTGGCTAGAATTGCCAGCAGATATCGACTGGATCCGCTAGAAGTTTTTGTGGCTGGCACTTCAATACGCAAGTGACGTAACTGCATTGTTATCAACTGATCTTTCTTCCACTTTTGCGTATAAAGGGAAGAAAAATTGTAGCTGATGTAACTTATTTCTTACCATTTTAATGATCAATGACTCAAGTTGTTATCTAAAGCTATATCGGAGCTGGATAATTCTTTTAACAACCGAAGTGAATCGAGTAATGCCAATTCCTGTTTAACTAAAGGCGCGTGCATATACATGTACAGCTGTTTGAACATACTTTGATGGTCTTTACATAATGACACGGAAGTATGTTCAAGCAGCTTTACATGTACATTGCAATAAAATACGCTGAGCCTGTCCAAGTTGTAAGTACTGACTTGAGGTTGCGTACATATGCTCTTTACACAGATAGAAGAAATGTTAGCTACTTCAAGTAGAGGGCTTTGAGGTCGCGCAACCAATTACAAACTGCCGTATAAAGCCTATCCAAGCTTGCCAGAATGTGAACAAACTCGAATGCAGGGTAAATATTAAGGATTGAGGATTCTTGGATCTGTTCATTTTGCTAGATGTTATCGGTTTCACCAACGTGTGCGACCCTCATTTTTCTTCCCTACTCTTCGCCATCATCTTTCCCGGCGATATACTTTTCAATACGATGCACCAACCACATCACATTATGTGGCGTGCTCTTTGCCTGTTTCTCCATTTGCTCAGTCAATCGTCGACATGAGTCCACATACCTTTCACTGAACCCATCCAGTCGACGTTCCCAAAACTCGTACATGGCATTCACTGAGTACTTGGCTTTCTCCACAGCTCGGTCTCTCACCTCCGCCATTGTAATCGATGCTGGCACAACCGCCAGTCCTCGCGGCGTCTTCAAACCACGCACCACTTCGTTTTCCACAAGTGCATGACCATCCGTCGTTTTCCCATCTTCAAAGCCACAAAAGCCATCATCTTCTTCATCTTGCACCAAATTCTCATCATCGTCGTCTCCGGTATCATCTCCATTCTGCAAATCTCCTTTATTCCCCGTCTTCTTCTGCAGTTCTCGCTTAATCCGTTTATGCTCCTCGATCTGCTTCATGAGCTCGTCAGCGTCTGCTTGAATGGCAATAACTCCAATTCCTTTGACGTAAGGCAAATGTTTGCCTTCTTCCATCCACTCGGGTGAATAAACAGACAATCCAAAGCCCATAAAGGTGAAATCATTCTTCCTAGGGCATGCTGTAAACAATAGTCCATAACATCACCAAACCTTGGTTAAATTTCTTCATTCCAACGTTAAAAATTATTTACTAGTTGTTATGTACCAGCACGTTCTCTTAGTTCCTGCAGACGTTCTCGACTAGTAGAGAAATCCATTTGAATTCCTTTGCATTCCGGAGTTTCACGCTTTCGCCACATGTCTCTAAATGATTGCAACATTTCCAATAGTTAAGTACCAAGCTTTAAGTCCAGCTTTTGACATACTCAAGCACCCAAATGAACTGTGAAAACACGTACTTCGTGTAGACACTGAGACCGACACAGTAACTGCATGGAACACTGCTCTTGGGGCCTGTGGAAGATGCGACGCCGCTGTCTTCACGACCAGTAGGAGCCATTATTTGAATCCGATGCCTATTTCTATTTTGTATCGAGTACGAGATTGGGTTAGGGTAAAAAAAGTAACATTTTTTTCGCCTAACCCAATCTCGTACTCGATACAAAATCGGCTATGAGCCATTAAATACTCACTTGTCCGTCAATATACACCCGGTCAATAAAAGTTTGATGATAGAGGTCCTTTGATCAGCAGAGATGACTGCGTTGTATCAGGAACAGGCACATCATCATAAAGATCACGCATTACATTACCTGCTCGGTCTCAAATTGATCGACATCTTGATGCAATTTTCGTCGTACAGTCTCTCTCGGACAATTTGGTCACAGTGTTTCTCGATGCCTTGGCTGGCGACAACTGTCGTTCTTTTACGTCGTAATCAACCTCGATCCCTCTTCTTGTTACTATCATTAATCGTCGTCTCATCCGCCTCTTCCTCTGCTTCTTCCTCTAAGGCAAGCTCCAATTTTTCCATTTCCGTCAGTGCTGGTACCTGCCTCCACCATTTCTCCATCACAAATGGCAATCCTTCCTCCATCAACAAGTACACGAAGTACTCAATCGGCGGTGTAGATCCAACTGGCCAGAACCAAAGCCCACGTCGCATGCCATCTCGAAGCTGGTGACTGAACCACGCGACGACAATGAAACAGACTCGGTAGCGTCGCTTTTTCGCGGGCCACTTATTCGAACATTGACTGACTAGAAATGCCACTACAATAATGAAAGTGACTGCGTGACCAAATGGACGATGAGTTAAATGGGTGGCTCCAGCGAGACTCAAAGCTCCTGCGGCAATGAAATGGTCAGCGTCGAGTAATGACGCGGTGATGCCATTAAAAAAGCACGTTTTAAGCATTTCAAGGACCGAGAAAGTTGTGTTCCTAGCTTCAGCCTTTTTTTCAGCCTGAAGCAGGAAAATAGCCCAACAGCAGAACGCCACATTACCGTGAGCTGCTGAGTCCACCAAATGGCGAAGAAGCTTGTAATCTAGCAAATACACACTAAAGTGGTAGAGAAGGTGATTAAAACTGCTTTTATATAAAACAATGACGAAAGAGAAGACGTACTGCTGGAAGAGAAAGTAGTCGTTGGCAATGCAAATAAACAGTAAAAGCACCATAAATAGTCGCTGAAGACGTGTCAGGTAAAGATGATGACGATTCTCTGTTTCGTCATAAAGCATTGGAGTTGAGTAGACAAATTAAGATGCAGCACGATTGCCGAGATATATGTACGAAAAGCTCTTTTGGCCAGAAAATATATGGCATAACCAGCTAGAAATGGAAAAACTAGACAAGTTCTTGCTTTTTATGAATCGACTGAGAGTACCAGACAACCAAGTAGTGTAGTGCACTCGTTTGGTCCCTTGTTGTCTTCATCACTGTACTGATCCCAGCACTGGTTGTGCCATTCATTAATGATTTTGAACGAGTGTCTGTCTTCACAAGGCCGTTCGGGTATCTTACTGTTGGGTAGATTATCATCTCGAGCAATATCTCTGCCCTTGCACTGCTCTTCACGCAGAAACAACGTTAACACCAGCATTGCTTTTATCAATAACAGCTTCAAGCAACACTTCAGCATCATCGACAAGCATGTTGAGAGTACATTCTGTATGAGTGTCGGCAGGCACGGCGTGTAGACGTTAATAATTCATGTCGCCCCAATGTATAAGGCGACGTCTGCGAATATCTGGTGTTTGGTGCAAATGAGGTGGACTTCATGACATTGACACAACAAGCTTCGCTTACATTTACTCCAAGTATGTGCCTGTAAGGGGTTCTTCTAGCTCTTAAATTGATCATTTCCCATTTACAAGAAATTGGCAGAACGTTGTTGCAACTATGCGAGAAAAGAACAGCTACATGTTGATATGGCGAAAGCAACGACATCATGGACAATCTGTTTTTACATCAATATCAATATAAAAAATAGAAGTTCCGTGTGGAGTCTCAGCAGCCCCTCAAAAGGAGCTCAACAGCTTTTTGTCGTCATAATGTTCAACATAATCAGACGGCACTTCCTAAGAAAAAAGCTCGACTTTCATCATTCTCTCACACTAAAACTTCTTCAGATCTACTAATAGTTTGGTAGATGTACATCCCTCATTTGGATAAGTATCATCACTTGGATCAGTGTAATTCTAGAGTTATTTCAATCATCGGGACAACAAGAAAAAAGACCACAATAATGAACTGGGCATAAGCACACTGACTATGGCAAAATACGTAAGAAGACGACAGTTTGCAACTGACCAAAAATGCTCCATTCTACCAGCCAGTCGTTTTGTTTCGTAAATGGTGTAATTACGTCGCCTTTTTACGCCAACATTCCAACATGACGCGACGTTGTCAGTTCGTGTTTAAACACACCAGCCCCTATTGCAACATTGCAACAACAAAGCGTATTTTGTCGCTCGTCGATTGCGTCAACAATTTCAAATGCAACGTTTAGTTGTGTCGAAAAAACGGCATAACACATAAAATCCTCATGAAATGACCTCTTTCCGGTTTTGGTCCGTGTCCAAGAGTCGAAATTAAGTGACCTCTTTTTAGCTCCATATGTTACAAAATAACGCTCAAAAGTAACAAAAGCAATTCCTGGGTAAACAACCAAACAATATCAGATTGTCAGCTGTTGGTAATGATGTTGCTATATCAATCCATCCAATCACCGATCTATTTCCTCGTAATTGGTTAAAAGTTTACAAAGAGAAGAAAAAAAAGTATAGAGAATAGAAAGATTAAACAGTCGGATAAAATAAAGCACAAGGAAGGATGACAGATTCAGGGAACAGTAAAGCGAGAGAAGTCAAGGTGGTGCTTTTAGGCGATACGGGTGTCGGCAAGTCGTCGTTAGTGTTGCGTTTTGTAACCAACAACTTCCGTCCGTACTCCGAGTCTACTATTGGTGCTTCGTTCATGTCCAAGATGATTGTGGTTAATGACACTCCAATTAAGTATCAAATTTGGGATACTGCCGGTCAAGAAAAGGTATAATAAATGTGATCTTACTTCGAGCTACTACTTCATTGGCTGTTTTGTTCTTTTTTGACACTTCTTGTTTGTATGCTGATACTGTTATAACAGTACCACAGTTTGGCGCCCATGTATTACCGAGGAGCTGCTGCTGCTATTGTCGTGTATGATATTACTCGAAAGGTACACTTGTTTTTTTACAATTAATACTTGTGTCGCTGAAACTAAGTATATGTTATTGGAGTGTAGCAATCACTGACGACCCTTAAGAATTGGGTCAAGGAACTAAAGCAATTGGGTCCGGACAATATCGTCATTGCCATTGCTGGCAACAAGAGTGACCTGGAAGAGAAGCGTGAGGTTCCGGCGTCTCAAGCTCGAGCGTATGCTGAGGAGATTGGTGCGCTGTTTATCGAAACAAGTGCAAAAGAGGACACGAACGTGTCGGACTTGTTTATTCAGATCAGTCAAGCGTTGCCAATTGCGTCTGCTGAGAGCAATGCACTGCCAGAGATTGTGGATCCGTACGGAGGTGGCAAGAAGAAATCTGGAGCTTGCTGTTGAGTGGAAGTGAGAAGAGTCGGATGACCTACTGATGACAGGAGGATGAAACGAGTCGAGTGAAGTAGTGGCTCAATCTTACAGGGAGAGAAAGTGAATGTGTTTTTGATTTTTCGCAATGGTGTTGAGATGATTCTAATGCATATCGATGCATTTTACCATTCACGTAGCTGACGTTTGATTTCTCTTTGGTCATCACGTCTGCGGTTATCGATTTGACCACATTTGAAGCACGCTGCCATAATTACCTTGATCCATCCAGTGTTGCCAACTTCGATACGCATCGGGATCTACAACAGGCAGCAAAAGCACACTTAGCAGGTAGAGAGCGTCTAATACACATTACATTGTTTAGTTTATCTACGTACCAATTGAGCATTAGGACGAGTGGCAAACTCTTCCATTTTCTTTAGCTCTGCTCGATGTGCCAGTAATTTACGCACTCGCGTAGGTTCCGGACGCCCAATTAATCCCTGACGCCAAACTGTAGATCACGAACGTCTCACTTAGCACACTCACTGTCTTTCAGCACCTTTTGTCATTAGGAAAATAGTATCGACCTGGAATATTCATGTCGTGTAGGAATAATTCATGTTTGTAAAAAGCTCCAAAGGCAGTCGACAGATCGACATTGCGATCTCGGAGTGACTTGACCTCGGACGGTTGGAGCACGATTCCTAAATTCCACTCACGTTCGACTTCAAAGTAACTTCCTGTAGCTTTGCGAAGGAACTTTTGGTTGCGACCCAAGATTTGAATCGGAAAGTCACGACGTGTTCGGCAACTTAGAAAAAGCCACGGAACATGACGCTTAGCGAAGGGTAAAGGGCTAAGACGCGAACTACGAGTGAGCAGCTCCATCAAATGCGTTCGTTTTACGAAAGTAGCACAGTTTCAGATTCTAAAACTGGAAAACGAACTCTATGGTCTCAAATGATTTTGTATTAATTTAGTAAAGTTGTCGTTAATGGATGTAAATGCAGTGGATAGTCAAGTACAGACTTGGTTTAATGATATAAGTGCCGATGCATAAGTAAAACCGTCGATTTGTTCGTTGATTTTTGCTAGCTTTTCAGATGATCACATTCAAATAAAAAGAACGAAGCGCTGTGAAGCCACTCGAGATGCCGTTTGAATTAATTTCTAGATCCAGATGCCAGTATGATGGGACCAACTCAAGTACAAGTGTGTCGGTTCACTTCCACTTACTGCGGCAACATACTTGTCCACCCTCGTATCTCATCATGATTACTTTACATTATAATATATTTTTTAATCTTATTAAGCTTTTTAGGAGGCGGTTTTTGTTTATATAACAGCGTGACAAGCTATTACTCTAACCAACTGAGGTACTTTTCCATTATAATTATATTTTTAGTGTAAATGTAAAGCATCATTTATATACATACAGGTTAAAATCGTGAAAACATAATACCAAACAGTTTTTTGCGCTAAAACTATAGAAATTAAATTTAAAGATTTAGCACAAACCGACACAGGTGGATAGGTCGAGTAGACTAATAAGGTGAATGAGAGAACTATATTGAAGGAACTCGGCAATATATCGGTAACACGATGACTTCATCAAGTCATCGTGTTACCGATACCAAGGAAGCCTATCAGCTCCCTGACTTTACTCTTGTCGACGAGGACTAGTTCATTCAGTAGTACATGGACGCACTACACGGACGGTAACATTGCCGCGGTCTTTACGCATGGTGTCAAGCGGAAGGAACGGTGTGAGTCCAACTGAGAAGGCGAGACGGTTGCAGAACGTGGTTTCAATCTCGTACAGTTCCGTCGTCGGGTCCTCGGCGTCGCACACGAGGTACCACGTCACAGCAACAAGCTTCACACGCAGCCCAAATGCCCACGTAGGTTCGTCCGATCCAGGAATGGCCTCCAAGTACGGACCCAAATCCAAGTAAACTTCTAGCGGAGCTGCTCGAGCCGAATCTGGACGGAGCAGCACTCGATTCATTTCATGTTTGCTCAGAAACTTGCTAAGCAGTTCGTAGGAGCACCCACCGGATTCTGTGCGATTGCTCGCATGCACTACAGCCATAGCGACAGACTGCAGAGCATTGCTTACAGCCATAGGTGTCTGCTCAGGTGTCATTCCAGCTTGACGTGCAAGCACAAGTTCGAGCTCCCGTTGCAATGCATCCACCACCGCATCGTATCCTTTTGCACCTCCCACTCGTTCCCCATTAACCAGCAACTCATCACGTCCAATATCCTTTGCATCCTGAAGAATTTCAGCATCTGACAATGTCGGCATACGGCTTTTATTCCCAAACTCATCACTGGAAATAGCTAAAATTTGCTGCACATAACTCATCTTCTCTGTCTTTGTCTCTTCCATTTCTGCAGTATTTAACCAATTTGTAGACATCATCAGCTTCTGATCTGGTAAAGTATCAAAAACCTGTTCGAAAACCTCCTGGAATTGCATCAAGTTCTCGTTCTCTTTGCTTAAAGAAGCATACAACACCTCGGTCATTTTCTCTAGTTGATGTCGTTCTGACGGTTTTAACGTTGTTTCCAATTGGTTTTTCTCCCCCCATTCTCCAGCCAGTTGTTTTAACTCTTGAACAATGTATTTTAATGGTTGTAGAGGCGTTTCAACACTGTTTGATAGCTCGTTAAAGCTCCCACGTACTGCCAGGACATGCACTCGTGTCACAAGCGCTAGCGCCTGCAGCGCTTGCATTCGTTCTCTACTAATTTGCAGAGCTTTAGGCACGTCATCATGGAGCAATAAAAGCTTCTCTTCATTGCTCTGAGCATCATCAGGATCGCTAAAATGTGGCGTTATTGGAGGTAGATTCATCATCTCATGCTCGAGTTCAGAGAGGTCAAAACCCCACTTCCTATTGTCATACGCAGATACACTTGACATGACTGGATACGCCTGCGTCTTTTCTATACGATCACATTGGCCGGATCCGGTTGGAGACAATGGTGGCGATGCAAAAGTGTCGTCTTCCCACTCATCCCATCCGTCATTATCGTCTGCAGTCATATCTCTAAACGATACCGGTATTCGTGGATCGATACCGAAAGTGACCGTTTGACGTTTAAACGTCGTTACATGTTGGGTTAAACGTTTGAGCAAAACAATATCGGAGACTTTGGTCGAAACACTCTCGAGGTGAGCTTTACAATAATGCTTCATACTTTCTCATCATTTAATCTCCACTTGTCTTTCTACAAAATGCACATACCATCACCATTAGGTGTGATCATGACAATACTGGAATAACGTGTTCCTAACGGATCGTTAGATACGCTGCCCTCAAAGTTGCAGGCTTCCATCGCCGAGTTCGTCGAAATACGCTCACCGTCAGGACCCATTGTTTCGTCGGTCTCGTGGTTTGGCTTTCTCATGAACGCGACGATGGCAATAATGGCCACGCACCCAAAACCGGCAACTGCTACAAACAAAAACGAGGATGCGTTCTTTTTGTCACCCGACACAGCTGCAGCACGTTGGGCCTGTGCCTCAATACTTTCCAGGCCGCTGTCAGACTTAATCAACGGAGGCGGCGCGGTCGCAGCCTCTACCTGGGCCGGCGGAACCGGCACTTGCGGAACTGTCTGGACCGGCACCTCCGCAGGAGCGGAATGTTCGGGACGCAAAGCCGTCTTCTTAGGCTCTGGCTTCGAAACGTCATTCTTGCTAGAACCTTTCATCGCTGCGGGCTTGAATGCCGAGTCTGCAGGTGGAGGGGAGGAAGAAGTAAATCCGGTCTTGTCCGAGCGAAGTTTGGAGTTGCGGTCAACAGTATCGGGGGCAGAAGCCTTACTCTTGGTAGTCTTCGTTGCCGGAGACGTCGTGGTCAAAGGCTTTTTGGCAACGTCACCTGATGACAGAGATGACTTGCGAGCAGGCACTGAATCGCCGCCAGTGTCACCATCCTCACTGTCGGAATCTTCACTGTCCAAATCGTCACTGTCAGCATTGTCACTGGCGGGTGTACTCTCCTTGCTCTTGGAGATAGATTGGTCGGAGTCCGAATCCGTCTCGTCGGCGCTGAACTGCGAGGCTGCTAGAGACGACTCTGTCTCATCTTCCTCATTTTCGTGTGAGCTCTGCTCGGTCGTGGCGACACCGGTCGTGGTTGGCGCAGTCGTAGCAGGTGGCATCGCGGATGAAGGTTCCACGCCTGTCGTGCTGTCTACAGTTTGTCCAGCTATATCATTTGCTGAGGTAGCTGTTGTCGTGGTGAGGGTAGTAGGAATCGTAGCCGGAATCGGAGAAGTAGCCGTAGGAGTAGTAGTCGTAGGAGAAGTAGCGGTGTATGCAACTGTATCGGTCGCCGTCCTCGCAACAGGCGCCACTGTCTTAGAAGACGTAGTAGTAGTGTTTGCAACCATCTCCACAGCAGGAGCCACTATCTTCACAGCGTTTGACGTGTTGTTATAAGTCAACGTATTTGCTGCAGAGTCAGCAGTAGAGGCAACCTCCTTCACAGCAGGAGCCACTGTCTCCGCTACGTTCGGCGTCTTGTCAGTCAGTGTGTCCGCTGTGGAGTCAGCAGCATAGGCAGCTTTCTCCCCAACAGAAGTCGCTGTCTCCGCTACGTTCGACATGTCATTAGTCACTCTGTTTGCTGTAGAGTCAGCAGCATAGGCAGCTTTCTCCCCAACAGAAGTCGCTGTCTCCGCTACGTTCGACATGTCGTTAGTCACTCTGTTTGCTGTAGAGTCAGCAGCATAGGCAGCTTTCTCCCCAACAGAAGTCGCTGTCTCCGCTACGTTCGACATGTCGTTAGTCACTCTGTTTGCTGTAGAGTCAGCCGTATAAGCAGCTTTCTTCTCAACAGAAATCGCTGTGTTCAACATGTTGTTCGTTGCCGTGTTCGCCGTAGAGTCAGCAGTAGAGGCAACCTCCTTCACAGCAGGAGCCACTGTCTCCGCTACGTTCGGCGTCTTGTCAGTCAGTGTGTCCGCTGTGGAGTCAGCAGCATAGGCAGCTTTCTCCCCAACAGAAGTCGCTGTCTCCGCTACGTTCGACATGTCATTAGTCACTCTGTTTGCTGTAGAGTCAGCCGTATAAGCAGCTTTCTTCTCAACAGAAATCGCTGTGTTCAACATGTTGTTCGTTGCCGTGTTCGCCGTAGAGTCAGCAGTAGAGGCAACCTCCTTCACAGCAGGAGCCACTGTCTCCGCTACGTTCGGCGTCTTGTCAGTCAGTGTGTCCGCTGTGGAGTCAGCAGCATAGGCAGCTTTCTCCCCAACAGAAGTCGCTGTCTCCGCTACGTTCGACATGTCATTAGTCACTCTGTTTGCTGTAGAGTCAGCAGCATAGGCAGCTTTCTCCCCAACAGAAGTCGCTGTCTCCGCTACGTTCGACATGTCGTTAGTCACTCTGTTTGCTGTAGAGTCAGCCGTATAAGCAGCTTTCTTCTCAACAGAAGTCGCTGTGTTCAACATGTTGTTCGTTGCCGTGTTCGCCGTAGAGTCAGCAGTAGAGGCAACCTCCTTCACAGCAGGAGCCACTGTCTCCGCTACGTTCGGCGTCTTGTCAGTCAGTGTGTCCGCTGTGGAGTCAGCAGCATAGGCAGCTTTCTCCCCAACAGAAGTCGCTGTCTCCGCTACGTTCGACATGTCATTAGTCACTCTGTTTGCTGTAGAGTCAGCAGCATAGGCAGCTTTCTCCCCAACAGAAGTCGCTGTCTCCGCTACGTTCGACATGTCGTTAGTCACTCTGTTTGCTGTAGGGTCAGCCGTATAAGCAGCTTTCTTCTCAACAGAAGTCGCTGTGTTCAACATGTTGTTCGTTGCCGTGTTCGCCGTAGAGTCAGCAGTAGAGGCAACCTCCTTCACAGCAGGAGCCACTGTCTCCGCTACGTTCGGCGTCTTGTCAGTCAGTGTGTCCGCTGTGGAGTCAGCAGCATAGGCAGCTTTCTCCCCAACAGAAGTCGCTATCTCCGCTACGTTCGACATGTCATTAGTCACTCTGTTTGCTGTAGAGTCAGCAGCATAGGCAGCTTTCTCCCCAACAGAAGTCGCTGTCTCCGCTACGTTCGACATGTCGTTAGTCACTCTGTTTGCTGTAGAGTCAGCCGTATAAGCAGCTTTCTTCTCAACAGAAATCGCTGTGTTCAACATGTTGTTCGTTGCCGTGTTCGCCGTAGAGTCAGCAGTAGAGGCAACCTCCTTCACAGCAGGAGCCACTGTCTCCGCTACGTTCGGCGTCTTGTCAGTCAGTGTCCCCTCCTTCATCTTCATTGCACCACCACTTTCAGTCACTGGGGTTCTCTGCGTCGTGGTCACTGGATCAACCACATTTAAGGTTGACTCGACTGTACCAGTGACGGAATTTGACAATGACGATTCCAGACCAAAAGAGTTGGTGCTGACTCGAGCTAAAACTGGAGTCGGTATCTTGATTTTCTGCTCTTGTTCGTGCTCCTCCATCAAGCCGTTCAAGTTGCTCTCTTGGGTGTACCCTGCCACTACAGGCACAAGACAAACCATTGCCATCATAAAGATGCACCGCATGGTTTTCGTGTTCAAAAGACAAGTCCGTCACTGACGAGCAAGATTGCAATATGCCAATGCAATATGAGACTCGACGGATGAACACCGTTGCAATTTCAAATTAACAAGTGCGTGAGTATTTGCGGTTACGAGACCGAAGTGAAAATGTCCGACAGGCGCTTTCAAACGTTCTGACTATATTTGTCGACCGACTCTTCTGTACCCACTATACAAATGACGATCAAGTGAGACCATCATTCGTGTCGTCGTTAAAGCTCATGTTGCTCAAGTGGGTGATTAGGGGAATGGCAAAAGTGCGCTTTCGGGTACTAAAAATCGGCACTTTGCCTTCAAACGGTCACTAATTAACCGTCTTTTAGTCGCCAAACGTTTTATGGTCCAACTGTCACGCATCGACGTAAATTAAAAGGAACAAAAACAATACAGTGGATGACTAAAATAAACGTGTGCAAAAACTACCGGCTGCCTGACGTTTCGTACCATCATTTCGAGCGTTATTTTGTTCACGTCACGTTAAAAATGGATTTAGGCCACCCTTTTAAGCAATTATAGACCGGTTTTTTGTGTAAGATTTGTGTCCGAAATTGCCCACAACCATTTATGTGTACCCTTTTTTTTGTCGGTCTATTTTTTGTGTGCGTCTATAATATTCTTTCTATTCCAGAACCGACAAATAGGAATAACCCTCTGTTAAGTCATATCGCGTCCCTACCAGCCGTTTAAAACCGAGAGATGTCTTGGGATGCAGCTTCCCCCGACGCCAGCAATTCATCTTCAGGGTTTTCTAGTGACAACGATATTGTAGGCATATCGCCTCTTGCTTCTGTCTCTTCTTTCACTCGTAATGTCCACGTACAAGAATTAAACGAGGTCGAGCAAAATACCGACTCACAGTTTTTAACGAACCCTTTAGCAAACGCTACAACTTCTTTTGACGTTTTACAATGCTGTCAAGAGGTAGCAACTGGAATTCTACAAACATCTGTGCCTGTAAACATACAGTACGAGCAATATCTGGCGGGTATTGACCATGTGACGAGCCATTGGCCTTTATCGAGCACGGGTCAAGATTTTGAAAAAAAACTTGAATCGTATCATTTGCTTCGTACGAAACTATATGAGAAGTTTCAACAAGCTTTTCCACTTACTGAAGATATGTACCTACAATGGATTAATGATTCAATAGCTATAGGAGATTCTCCAAGACATCTCAAGATACTTTTTGAGTTATCACGAAAAGATTATTGGTCGATCTCATTAACAATACAATATCTCCGTTTTCTCAAGGAAAATGGCAATGCCCAAGAACTGGAAATGGCAATGAAAACGGAGCAAGAAACGCTAGGGACTCATTTTGCTCGAGGTCATGAGATTTGGGCTCTATGTCGGGAGCTGACAATCGAAAAATACCAAGAAATAGACGACCAGATGGAAACACAATTGCAGAAAGAGAGGGCAATTCGAGATCTCTTTTGTAAACAGATGCAGCTGCCATTAGATCAGAATGACCTGGTCATGTCGGAGTTTCGAGCTTGGGACGCGTACAATACATTGGATACTCAAGCTTCGGGATCAGCGTTTGAAGCGGCTTTCAAGCGACAGAGCAAGCTGTTTGCACCTTTGATGAAAAAACTACGTGGGTTTGAGACGAAACTTAGTGTGGCGTCTGGGACGGAGGATGCCGCAGCATTGGAAGAAACGTGGCAACGGTACTTGAACTTTGTCAAGCACCGTGTTGCGCCGTTAGTGGCGAGGGATAAGACAGATTCAGAAGAAGGAAGACAGATTGTCACGTGCTTGTACGAGCGTGCGGTATCGGCCTTATGTCTGAGCTCCACGCTTTGGAAAAGTTATCTCGAATACTTGGAGTATGACCAGAGCAACTTTGATAAACCAGAGGAGGTAGATTGGAGAAAGTTGGTAGTCGCGCGAAGAGCTGTACGAAATGTGCCATTCGACTCTTTTGCGTGGACGGAGTTGCTGGTCGAGATGGAGCGAAAGGAGGACAAACCTGCCGAGAAAATTTCACACTTTGTGCGAACGAACTTACTAGCGCGCTCGTGTCCACCTATGGATCAGTTCCATTTGTTAAGTGTACTGATTGCATGGTGCGACTCGATACGCCGCCACGCCGCTACCAGTATTGGCGGGGAATCTCTTGAAGACACTGCACAGCAGGTGGAGTCACTGATTGGTGGGGTTTTCTCAGAATGTGTTCAGCTCATGAGTAAAGCTTTTCCAGATTTCATAGAAGGCAAGATTCGGCTGGCGGAATACCAAGCAAAATGTTACTGGGTACTGATGCCATCCGTTGAAGCCTCAATACGTGCTCCTGCAATTGCAATAAAAGTTTCCAAGCTGAATGAATTATGGAAAAAGACGCTTGACACGCCTCTCGGCAGTCAAGCTGCTACGTGGATTGCCTACTTCAAGTCAATTCGACGCATGAATGTATACTCAACTGACATCATACGCGCGATGGTCTTTGGCGAGGCTGTGCAACGCGTTACGGATGTCCCAACCGTTCTGGCTGAGTCATGGCTTGTTTTCGAGCGCGAAAATGGTGATCTATCAAGTTATCTTCGCGCACGCCAATATTATGCAAAGCACCATGCCGTCGCGCGAGCTGTTCCGACTCAAGTTGCTACTACTCTCATTTCAACGCACGATGAAGGAGACAAAAAGACGAAACGTGCCAAGAAGCGTAAGGCAACTACTGGAGCCAAGCAGATTAAGGGTTCACAAATGCAATCTCCCGCAAAGCGTGCTAAGCTTAATGCTTACAATGCCGGAGGAGACGATGCTATTAGCAAGGACGTTGGCGAAAGAGCAGAGAAGAAACAGGCGTATGAGACATTGACAAACGAGCACACACTCTTTTTGTGCAACGTGTCGAAGGATGCCAGTAAGGAGGATATCGAGGAGATATTCAGGGTTTCTTCCTTGAAAGATGTTCGGCTTGTTTTGAAAACGCGCGGCGACCGAGTTAAATCGCGCGGGATGGCATACGTCCAGTTTACGGACGACAATGGCGTTGAGGCTGGACTCAAGAAGGATGGGTGCTTGCTTCATGGGCACCCTTTGCGTGTCGAGCGCTCGAAGCCACCAGCAGCCTCCGCCTCTACGGGTGCAAGAAATTCATCACAAGGAGGTGACGGGTTCTGGAAAACTGATCCATTGACGCTATATGTTGGCGACCTGAACCGCGAGGGGTCTAAGGAGCAAGTAACAGAAGAGCAGCTGCAGACTTCGCTTCAGCAGGTAATGCAGTCGGCGGGTAAGCTTGTGGTTGTCAATCGTGTATGCATTTTAAAAGATCGTCTTGGCAAGTTAAAGAATTATGGGCTCGTGGAAGTAGCCGAGCCTTCACAGGTTGCATTTTGCTTGGACAACGTGGCTGCTTTGAAAGCGAAACTAGGTGATCAAGTGACGCTAAAGGCTTCTCGCTTTTCAATCGCCCATGTTCTCGAACAACAGAAGCAGCAGCAAAAGCAAAAGCAGCAACGGAAATCAAACCCCATTGCTTTACACAAGCAAGGTGGAGCAACTAGCAAAGGAGCTAACGGAGCGCATGCACAACCGTCTACGCGCCTTGCTCTCTTATCGGGTGGGTCTGCCACAAGCTTAATGCCACGCGCACTACGCCGGAAGTTTGCTGCACAACAAAATAAAGCACTCAGAATGGAGGCGGACGCTGGTGCCACAACTGTGACACCCAAGAGTAACGAGGACTTTCGGAAGATGCTGTTTGACAAGTAGCTCTTGATCTGGAGGTTCGTATCTTGGAGAAAATAGGTATTGTGTAATGAACTCACCACGTTGACATTGTCGTCTTATAACGCAGGGTAGCAAACCGGTTCCTATTTTCTGAAGCAGCTACATAACGTGCCTTTTGGACATTTGGCAATCACGTCGCAGTGACTTTGTCAGCATTGGCATTGTCGCTTCCGAAAGTAGACGAAGATGTCGTTCGCTGGTTGATTCCATCTGTGGTTCTTTGGTATTGTTGGCATCTACTTCACTTGTCAGCTTGCTGTCAAGAAATGTTGTAACCATCAAGGCAGCAAGTGGAAGTACGTCGTAACTGGGTGCAAGACTTTCTGACAGTGTGGTGGCTAGCAATAGTAGTTACATTAGGCGGGCCATCGGAGAGGCTGTCGAACGGAGACATAGTTGGAATTTGAGAGCCCATTGCCGCAACGTCACTGCTGCGTGAGATGTTTTACAGGCTCTAGCACTGATCTTGATCTGTGACTGAACAAATTGAGAAGTAACATCGTGATCACCTGCCGTACTGGCAGCTGGACTAAAGAGTATCATGAGTTCATATCAAGTAAAACTCGAAAAGTCGAGACGTGATTCGTCTCGAACATAGAGATAAACTCACTGAGCTGCTTGCACAGAATGTGTTGGCTGGCACGTTGTGTTTTTGCCATCAGTAGAGAATTCCACATTCGGCCCAGGTCTCAACACTATGAAACTCTCGGACTTTAAAGCATCCATTTGCTCTGAATCTTCGACTCGTCATGGATGGAATCCAGTCCGGCGTGGCATCGTCACAGATTCGGCCTACATCGGTTCCAACATTTTGTATCAAGCTGCACATTTCGAAGAAGAGAACTTTGAATCTCAACAACAAGATTGCAAAGGTGTCACGACGTGCAGTCCCCAACTTTAGATGATAGAACCAAATGTGTCCGAGGAAGCAAGTTCTTGGCCACTTACAAGACCAAAGCACGTCAAAGAAGAGGTGAAAGCCAACGGGTTCAGTATGTACGAGATGGCAACACACTTGGGGACGATTTGCATTTGCTGTAATGACATGGAGCACCCATGGAACCAAAGCGCTTTCCATGTTGCTGAAAAACTACTAGGGGACTAAAGAGATGTCCAAAAGTTAAGTGTCGGTACTAATGACAATCAGCTCTTGACAGGAAGAAGACTGCATAAATTGAGGCTTTGTGCTCTTAAAATACTGCTGCGTGAGCGGTTATGGAAAAGTTGAGAGAGGAACTGACCGTCTATTATCGCACTTATCACTACAAACATGTCTAGTTGTGTAGTATCTCATTTTGACCATTCCATGACGCAATGTGCTTACGCGTCGCTTTCTCTCTTCAAGACTCGGAGAGTCCTCTTTGTAACAATATATTGTACATTTTTGTTATCAGAAAAAAAGACGTTTGGTTTTCTTCATTCAAAAGTAGACTTGAAGTAGTTAAAAAGACTAAAAGGTCAGCCGGAACGAACTGGACGAATGGCTTTTTTACTACAAAGTAACGGTAAGAGGTGTCGACTTTGTTACAACATGTATCTAGAGCATCAATGCACCGTCTTTTCCGTTTTCGCCATACAAGCTGTAAAAGCAATAAAAGCAATTAAACAACAATTTGCTGTCGAAATGGATGCAGAAGCCCCTGCAGCAGCGCAGATCTCGCAGGCGGACATCATCGAGCGTCAAGCCGAGTCAATTGCGCGACTTAAACGACACGTACAGAAAGGCATCGAGTATAAACAACTGACCAAGTCGAAGCTAAAGGAGGCAGCGACCCGGCTGAAAGAATATCGCGTGCGTGTTGAAACGCTGATTGAGGATGTTGAAACGCTGCAAAAACAGCTGAAAGTCGAAAAAGGGAGTCATGAAAAAACCAAAAACCATTATAAAAACGTGCGGAATAAAGACGTTAAAACGATAAAACAAAAGCGTAATGCCTCGACGCAGACACAAGAGCCAAACAAGGTGACGCGCACGTGTCAGACATTGTTAAGTGGACAAGTAGAACCAGTTAACAAGAGGACAATGATGGACCATGGAGTGCAGACAATGGACAATTTAACATCCAGAAAAAGAAGGAGGGAACAAAATGTGTCCCTTGTCTATCATCAAGCGGACCAATTTGTACCAAAATGCTCGAGACGTCCACAAAAAGACCCAATTGAGGATACTTTTACTCATGAACCACTACAAGTGCTGGGGTCAGTGGAACAAGCGACGTTTTTACAGGAAACAAGTGCAGCACTGGATGCCGAATTGGCATCTAGTGACTCGGAGGATGAAAGTGGCGAGACAAGAGACAGTTTAACAGTCAAAAATGAACTGGAGGACACTCGGTTGAGTTTGACTGTACTGGATGAAATTGACAAGGAGCTGGAATTGAGCAGCAATGAAGAGGAGCAAGACAGTGGAGTGGCTTTGGTGACTAAAAATGGACACTCGCTGCTGGGCGGCAGTGATAAAGAAGTGTTTAACAACGTTCAAAAGAATCTGGGCATTAGGAATGAACAGAACGAAGGTCGAAATAAAACAGTTGATGCTCAGGCAACGGACAATATTGATAGCGGACGGATAGGTGGAAGAAACGGGTTTGCTGTTGGAGAAAAAAATGCAGTGTTGGCGGGCTTTAATTTTGCAATCTCTAGCGCTATTGACAAGGACTTGGAAGCAAGCAGTGGCGAAGAAGATAGCGTCAATGTAAGAGATGTTACCAATGCGAAAAAGGCCGAGCAAACAGATACGGCGAGAGAGAATGTTGTTGATGTTTCTCAAAGTAAATGGACTCTGATGTCTATTGACGAGGAATTGGATGATGAGTTTGCAGCACTGGAGACAGACTCTGACACAGAGAACCACGGAAAGGCTGAGAGCTCTAGCTCGAGTGGGTCGAGTAGTGACTCGAATGACAGCAGTGACAGCGAGTCTGATGACGACGGAGATGATTCCATGACTGGTGGAGTAGATAGCGTTGGTGAGAACGAATCTGTTGGACCAGCTAAGGAAAAGAACAAAGTTGAAACAGCAGCATTGCAAGCCAAAACAGGGACAGTACTCGAGCTAGGAGTACTGTCCCTGTCGCCTCTCGATAAAGATGCAATTGTTTTAACAACACCAGTCGAAAAGAAATTTGTTGGTGCATCGGAAGACGTGTACTCTCCGATGGTTGATGCGGAATTGACGATACAAAGCGAGCGTATACAGCTAGCGGAACTAATGATCTCTACCGAGGAGAAGAACCCGTCTACCGTTGCTGTGAATTCTCAGCCAACTCTGTTCCCGAAAAATGTTTTAAGCTGCATTCAGCCGAGTGGCGATTTCATCGATGAAGCAGGTGCCACTGCAATCCGTAGCACTCAAACCTCATCGGACAATACAAAATCAGCGAAGGTACCAGTGCTGGAGCAATCAGCCCCCGTGACGTCCTCCAGCAGCAAGAATAAACCTACTGAATTGGAGCTAGATCTCACTAAGGGCTTGAAACAGCCTTCAGATCACACCTCGCATGAGTTTCCGAGTACGCCGATAGAATCTGGTAAACAGAACGCTAAAGCTATTTGTGCGGATAAACACGCTTCCAGTATTCTCCCTGCAACTGAAGATAGTACTATTGGAAAGTCTGGGAAAGCAGAGAAGGAAAATTTGGAGGACTCTCAGGCCACCTCACCCAAGAAAATCAGACTGAACGATCTGTGTAGAAAAGCTGAAGACGAAACGAGAGTGGCGATACCACGGACTAAGTCATCTACGGCCGACAAGAAGAAGAAAGGTGCAATTACAGCTGAGGCCAAGGAAGGGCTGCGGTTGAAAAAGTCTCTGTCAACATTTAAGCAAGCCCTTGTGCTGGGCAAGGGCGAAGAGCCCGACAAGGAGTATACTCGACGAACTATTAATGTGCTGGTGACCCAGTGCAGTAAGTTTGTTGATACGTGTCTTGATCACGTGGTAAGTAGCTTTAACGAGACATAGTGTGTGTTCTGACTGGTGCTATTTATCTAACCGGTTGGATGCCATTGCTTCTCTGCAGATAACCTTGTGTAGAGCTCTGGCCGATGCGTATTGTGAGTTGGGGATCTCTCCGATGCTAGTGGTGCGTGGATCACTTAGTCTTTTTAGAACTCCACGGTCTCGTCGTTTGATGCCGGAAAGCAAAAGTTCGAGTTGGCTTTGTTATCAAGTGCTGACACGAGTTGTGTGCAGCGGCAATGAAGAGCTGGAGCGAGATGGACATGTTGCTCCTAAATCGTTCTGTTTGTCGATGGTTGACGAGTGCTTGTTGCATCTCCGAGGTTTACTGGTCGAGGAGCGAACAAATATTGGGGAGTTTTTGTCCCAGAACAAAGTGCAAGTTACAACGCATCAGGTCAGAGTCAGCCACGACAAAGTGTTTTTGGCACATATATGTGCCCTCCACACGCACCTTTGCCGATTTACTGGACAACTTGTTCGTTCGCGCGTGCTACTCTTTGATTTAGTGCGAGGTAACCCAAACATTAGAGGGTTGTACTTCGCAATGGTAATGTTAAAGATCTATCCAGCCATACTGGAGCGTGAGTTCGACCAACACTGCATCGAGCGACAAACGGTTCTAAAAGAGACCTTGCAGCAAGCTTTGGTAGTCATCTCGGGCGTTTCTGCCGCAAAACAAGAGCTCTTATTGCTTCAGTCAAGTATCACGATGCTTCATACTATTGCTGATGCACTTCAGATGCCTGAGCTAGAAGAAGTTGATGGTAGCGAATTCAGCTTCCAGTGCTCATGTGTGGAGAAAATTTTCAGCAAACTTGTTCTTTTTTGTCAATCGTCAAAATCTGAACAAGAAGGAGACGAAGCCCGAAGTCCCGTATCAGCTGATTACTTTGGGCTTGCCAAGAGTATGGAGATATTCACGGCAGTGTACGGTATCGACCTCGTCGTGAAAATCTTCAATATTGACCGGTGCCAAGAACTCTATAGCAAAGCAAACATCGAGGGCAAAATCGGTATCATGCATCTCGTTGGCCATATCGCGATCGGTATTGCTTCGAAAACGAGCGACATGCATGACTCAAAAACTAGAAGCGGGGAGTACATCGAGAGCGTCACTGACTGGATGTGCCATATTCTGTCGACTGACGAAAAATCTTCACCAGAGGATCATTTCAGGCTGACGTTCGGGTGTTCAACAATGTGCGTTGAGTTAATTTTGGAGTACTCAGTGATTGCCGGATTGAAATCTCAACGGCGCGTGTTGTCTGCCGTTATTTGTTGGTTCGACACAATACCATCAGATCGACTGATGAATTTGCCAGCTACATTTTTGAGGCGACTTCGTCTAGCTGTGGTTGCTGCACGACCGCAGGTGTTACAAAGGTGAGCGAGATGTCGGCGATTGGAACTGCGATTGGCAAGCAATGTATTGCTCAGTTTCCCTGCTCATGAGATCACCACCAACGTCAATTAGGGTCAGTTTTAGTTTTGACTGATAATTGGGTGATTGGAGCAACGACGTTTATGCAGGTCTCAGGTCGTTAACTTCGCAACACTGGACCGAGTATTTGGGGAGGTCTGTTCTCAGTTACACAAGACTGATCATACAATACGAGCTTACCTATGCGTGGGCCGGAGAACATTCTCACGATAGTGGCATGAAGCGAGAGATAGACGAACGGAAGCTTTGTGAGAGACCTGTGAAGTTACCCACGATTAAACTAAACGAGAATCACCTTCTAGCGATTAAAACGTTTCGGACGCTTGGGAGTCAGTGAATTTGGTACGGGCCAAGACACTTTCTCCTTAACGTATCTCCTTGGACCGAAGGAAAACGAAGTTGCGAGACCAATTGTGTTCTGTCCAAATGAAGTGGACAATAAACTATTGATGGCATCAAAGATCACTGAGGAAGTTGATTATTTGTTGAAGCTGATACAACTCAAGAAGAGTAGAAGATTGTGGAAAGCTATGGTCGGTTCTTGCTGCACGACTGATTACTTCTCTTAGCTTTGAGCTGTAATGCATTGGCAGATCGTATAACCTTTTCAATGAGCCGGATGAGAAGTGGGTAGGACTGAAATGTGAATTTGCTATGTTGTCGTGGCCTTAACGTTCCAGGCGTAGATGTCAACTAATCGTAAACGCCTGGACCGGGCCAACGGAATTTAATAGTCCAGCGTCAACTTAAAGGGCATCACCACGCAATGGTTGCCTGGCGTCCGGCACAGGTGTAGGCTCTAAACAAGCAAACACTTATGTTTTTGGTCGAAACTTTACGGACGTGACCGCCGCGGATTCCTGCGCAAGTAAATTTACTTGGATATCACATAGACAACTTGCTGCCGATCTTGATGCAGCAAATGGCGGGCGTTATTCGAAGGTGAAAAGGTGCTTGTGTCTGTTGCATGCAATGGAAAAGTCATAAAGTGTTTGCTCTTCACGCCTCGGGGCGTACAGGGCGCCAGACAATGGAAAACGTTTATCGTCCATAATAGTGAGGATGACGATGGCAACCATCGCATCCCGGAACCGTAGACACCTGTAGCTTTGGTATGTACGAATGTCTGCTACGGTTGGCTTCTTCTGTTGTCGCTTCGGCATCCTCGCTGATGTCGCTTACACGTAAATGTGCTGAACTGGATCGAAGCCAAGCTTCAGCATGTTCAGGTGTAGCATTCCACGCTGTAGGGTAACCTTCTAATCGGTGGCCTTGCACAACACAATACAGCAGTATCCCGTGCGTACCCAACGCGGGGAAGTTCTCGTGTAGAAGGTGCCTCCAATTGCTTAGTACTAAGCAAGAATCGCTGTAGCACATCTGGTGTACTAGTTTTTGACGGTGCATTCTCCGGTCAGTACGTCCAAGCCTTGCAGTTGTCGAATTCAAACAACTCTTCACCCACGTATTCGCAAGCATGACCACTTTTCAAGCATGACCACTTTTCAAGCATGACCACTTTCCAAGCATGACGAATTTCAAGCATGACCACTTTCGAGCATGACCACTTTCGAGCATGACCACTTTCGAGCATGACCATATTTTAGAAACGTTCTTTAAGAATGGTGGTGCCTATGCCATACTTGTGGGCACTTTGCATATTGGAGACCCGTCTCTCTTGGCATTGTCGCTCGCCAAAAATGGTCGCGAGGCTTTTATGAGGATTCGGCCGTTGCTGTATTCGTCTTACGAGGCAAATTCGTGTCAGCTGACAAACTGAGCGTCGGTGTGGGCTTGGTGGAGCGTAAGCAAGTGACCAATGAAGAAAGTGGTGGATGTCGCTCAATTTTAGTCCAGTACGTCAAACTGAGTTATTCATCTTGAGTGTGATGGAATTCCATCACATTCCAACCAAAATGACGCATTCGCTACTACAACGCATTTGAGCTGGCGCAATATTTTACCGTGTGCCAATAGCATCTAATCTTCTTTTCGACGGAAAAGATGAACTTTCAAGCACAAGTTGTGATGTTTCCGTGTGTCGGATGATTATGATTCAAACGGAAGGACCACAGCACGCCTTGCCAAACCATACCGTCTAGCGATGTCATCCTACTTTTGTTCTCGTGGACTCAAACTTTTCGCAAGTCGATAGAAACTCGATGGATAACAACAATGCTTTGAACTTTGGTGACAGCTAGAGGACTTCCCATTATTTTTTCCTTACGGCCGTCTACTTTAGACGAACCGGCCTCAGGTTGTTGGAACCATAACGAGGAAAGCAAGTCGGTCTTGACCGCCAGCCAAAAGGAAAAGAGCGACATGGTGAGCATACTGAAAGTGATTTGATTAGTACATTTCGAGGATCGAACAAGGTACCCGAAAACCGAAAACCGTTGCAGACCTCGTCGCCCAAATCAGAAAACTGAATGATAAATTGTCAGTTGAACGACGTATACAGTCGTTAACCAATTTGCGTTACTGCTGACTGTCAATGGAAAGCCTTGCTTTACCTCTGCTGGTTTCGTTTTCATTACCTATTGAAGTGGGAACCAGTTGTCGATGCATTTAGTCAGCAAGGAAGCCGTTGATACGTGGATGAGTAAACGCAAAAAGAATTTTAGCAGAGAACGCAAGCTGCAGGGGGACAAAGCACCTTGAAGTCACATGTCTCGTCCCAGTCGGTTTTAACGTTTTTGCAGATCAAATTTGATACCACAATTGATATTCCTCAACTTGCATGATTTGGGCCATACTCTGCGTTGCTGCGTTGACATTGTCAACAGTGGGCACTGGTTTAATTGTCTTTAAGTTCTGCAAAAACTGGAATGTTCGGGCTTCTAGTGCGCGATGGTTGTTCACCGCCTTTTTTACCTACCTGTTCATCACTTTGGTAGCAAGATTGGTATACTTTGTATGGCTCACAATAGCAGTAAATAAGAGAAAGCCCTTTAGTGACTACGATGATCTGAATAAGAAATCGGTGATGACGACGGAGCTTTATCGATTGGGTACTAGTGCAGTGTTGAAGTTGATCCAAAAGCAGAATGACTGGATCACCGCTGTGATCCTGATTGGTGATACGGCGCATTTTGGTGTCTCGATATGGATTGGTGCTCTGGTGTACGAGTTATCAAAGCTGGTGGCGCTTTCCATGGACCGCGGAGAGAAACACGAACGAGCCAAAATTCGGCTGTATTCGTGGATCGGCCACTCAAGCATTGCAGCGTTTTTGGTAGTTCAAGTCGTGCTCGCTATTACTTTCTCAGGCTACTCCACATACGCCTACTCGCTGTTGCTGGCTGTCTACGTTGCACAGATTTTTGTACTCGTTTACATGGTGATTGTGGTGATCATGTTGAAAATTGAAGGTCGAAACTACGAAAGCGTTCACGGACATTTTGTGGCTTCTCCTCTCTATCGACGGCTCAAATGGATTATGTATGTTCTCCTTATTCTGATATTTTGAGCTTCAGGCATTATCTAAGCGTGTCTTCTCGTCTTTGCTTTGAAAGGCTCGTATTTGCGTTATTCGCCTTTCAATTCCAGTTTTCGTCAGTGATCCTATACGTGGTACCGATACATGAAAAAGGATTGTCGCCCTACGCTGGAATAAGCTTCACACTTTTTTACCTGCGAGGTTTCGTACTTTCCGTCGTAGGGGGTTGCAGTCTGCCATGTGTAAAACGATGCTTGGGGTGCTGTGTTCCTAAAGGAACAATTGCACAATACACCCAGCATCGGGAATGCGTAACTGTGGCTGGGGGCTGGGATCTACCCAACAAAAACCCTGTATTTGTCATCACAGACATCGAATCGTCTAGTGCACTTTGGGCTGAAGACGATGGTCGAGTTATGCAGCAGGCAACTGAAATTCATGATGACATTTTACGAAGTTTACTGGCTGCGTATCGTGGTTACGAGATTGTTACAGCGGGGGACTCCTTCCAATTGGCTTTCCACACGATTCATGAAGCGGTTGAGTATTGTTTGGATTCCCAAATGCACCTACTAAACGCAAAATGGCCCAAGGATCTGCACGACTTGGTACCCGCTACACGAAAAGAGCGTGTTGGAACTAGAACAATTTTTAGGGGACTCCGTGTTCGCATGGGTGTCCACGACGCCTTCGAGTCGGAAGGCTCTCTTGTTCAAGGTGTTCACGAGATAACAGGCAAGTTAACATACACGGGGGCTTCTGCAGTCATCGCCAATGCGATCGGAGAGTTAGGAGCTGGAGGCCAAATTTTGGTTACCAAGCGCGTGGCCGAGGCGCTCGTAGCAAGTTCTTCGCAAATGGCGAGCAGGTTTGTGATGGAACCTTTATTCGAGTATGCGATCCCCCGTTTGAATACGACGCAGGAGGTTTTTCAGGTTGTGCCAAAGTCGCTGGTGATGCGATTTGAAAGATTCAATTCGTTACCACACATCGTTCCGATTGAACGAGAAGAATCACAAGGTGCAAGTGAAAGCCACACATTTTACACCTCCATGCAGCCCTAAGTATAAGGTGCAGTCAAATGCATGTCAGTTTACTTGCACACATGGCGATAGATACATCGACAAATTTTGTACTATATAGAAGAGGGTAAGTGTGTTACGGTTCTGGAGAACGTCACCGAGTGTTCTTTCGGCACTCGGTGACGTTCTCCAGAACTAAACTTTGCAGCGATTGACCTCAAAGGTGAATGACCATCCAGGAACTCTGACCTAAGTCGCCAATCTTGTTACCAAACGTATTGGAAAGCCATGACAATGCGTTCGAATAAATTTCTTACTAAACAGCTCCTTCGAAGGAGCTGTCCCTGGCTCAATGTCTTGGTTGCGATGTATTTTAGTAAAGATCAGTGTCAACGTGTAGTGATCGCTACAAAAACAATCAACATCACGGCTCTACGGACTGTTTCGACTGAACCGAAGCCCTTTATCCGATCGATTCGCCGGTAAAATAGAGTTCAAGCTACAATGATCATTGAGATATGTGAGCGAGCATACCACATTAGCAAATTTCTCTCCTCACCAAAGCAATTTCTTCTTACGAGGTGCTACGAATTTGTAGTTGCGGCCTAGTTTATGATCAAAGTTCGCTACCTACTCGAAGTTCGGTACCTACTCGGAGCGGTACAGTCGTATCATTAGCATGAGCCAAAAAGCTTGGCGGTTACGCTTTCGTACAAGGTTTCAAAGCTACAGCAGCCATTGCCTCATTTTTATGATTCAACTTTGCGAGCTTATGACAGTTTTCCTACGTCAATGTACTTTTGATCTCTTATCATCAAAGAAACCAACCGTGATAGAACTTCGAGGTCACTAAGGAATCCAGCACAAGGTAGGATAACAAACGTAAGGGTAGCGAGAGGTTTGCAAAGGATCTGAATCGTCCCTCACAACTCGTTTTCAAACGGCTTACAATGTGAGGCTTGGTACGTTGCTTGAACCACCTCCAACATCTATCGTCGACTTGCCCGACAAAATAAAGTATCGATTGATACAAGGAACAATGAGGTCGTACCGGTCATTGCAATCAAGAGGGCAATGCTGTGTCTACTAGTGAACGGAGCGAGTTGGCTACGAGTGGATTTACACCCGCACTAGATTAAAGCGAGTACAATTACCTTGCCAACTCCCATATAGAGCATAATGCCTGTATTGATGTGAAAGACGTTGATGGCGATAGCCATTAGGTCAGGCCGATTGTATGATCGACGCAACTCGGCTACTACATACAAACGGCCCTGTCGCTCTCTTCTTCTGACAAAGGAGAAGTATTGATCACCAATTTCAAGCGGCAAACTGCTTTGGCGTCACGATCGTCGAAGCCGTCGGATAAAAGCCAGCAAACCGTGTCTCTATTCTGCAACACGTGCAACAAGATACCCCAGTGTAAGGCTTTGGCCCATCAATCGAAGAATGCTGGATACAAAGGATCCTGAGATTATAGTAGTGACAAGACAAGACAGCAGTCAGTTATCTTGCATAGAGTACAAACATTCCATCACAAAAATGTCTCTCGGACATCACCATCGTTTGTTCACTCTTGTTCCTTTCTGACGCCACGCAACATGTTGATCGCTATCCATTCTGCTCAATGAACGTTATTTCCATTTTCGATGCTGCAAATCGGCCGAACCGACGCTCCTCATTTGATGCTGGTTGTCTTGGAAGCCGTACAGAAGACTCTTGTCGTGCAGTTGTAAAAAAAGCCTGACCGTCCTAGAGGAGGCAGCCGAAGATTTAACGGCAAAGTAAGCGTCACTGATATTCATGCATAGCATTTTTTCACGCTGCAATTTCGATGGTATTATGGTCATTAATTCAACGCCTTTTACCGTCTTAGCCGAGGTTTGGTGGCTTTGATTCGATGGTGCAAAGCATCTTGCAATCGTTTTTCGCCTGTCGGTTGTCATAAGGTCACATAGCCAAGTGACCAGGTGGGATGCTGCTAGGGGCGTTCTGCGCTTCACATCGCAGCTTAGAAAAGGAGAGGGCAGACAAGTCTATTGACCTTTAGTGGTTGCAGAATGTCTGGTAGACGCCGGTTCCTCATTCGAGTCCGGTGGTTGTAAGGAGCTTGTCACCTGCGGTGGCGGCTCTCAGGGTTGTCTGGCTATGGCACGTTGACATAGCATCAGACGGGTTCCTTGTATTTTGTGTGTCAGTTCGCCTTCGCTACGGTTAGAAGTTGTCTCATGCTAATTTCTCACGTTCATGAACGCTGCCATATGCGTTTCCACATGGCGGCGTATGCAGCCACCTTGTCTGGGGGTGTCTGGTGAGCTGTTCCAGGACCATCTTGGATAGTCCTGGCGCGCGTCTGCTTGCACGTTTGCACGGAAGCTTTGAAACTCCCATCGTTCTCCTGTCCAGTGACAGATGTACTACTTCTGCTAGCAGACTTGCGCGTTTTTACGGGCATGTCCAGCATATGTGTTCCATTCTTTTTTCAACCCTTCGTCACTTTTGCCATGAAAACCACGGACGCCACTTGGTTCGTGTAAACTACGCACCGTGACACCTCGTTAGCGAGAAAGTTTCAAACGAAACGACGACGGTCTGCCTCTACATCCAAACCAGGTTCTCATCACGGATAGTCGATCATTGCTTGCGATTGCATGTGTAGTTTCTATTCTTCATCCAGCGCCTGCAATGAGATCGCCAGACGAAACACGACGAAATTTTGAGTCGCACCTGGCGTCCTTTCCTACCATGTGCTATCGTCTTGATGTCAGAGGGCTTGGCCATTTCGGCTGCGTCTTTCGAATGCAAAATTATGTCCCGTAGCGCCTGTCGTACGTTCTTGTCATGTCGTCCTGCATTGCGAAGTGACGACAAACGGCCTCTCTCCCTTCATGTTAGAAAGGCAAAAAAAATGAGGTCCTATTCAAAACTACCTCATTCTTCAATTTTCCTCGTCTAGCACTAGGAACTACTTGTCTCTCTCCTCTCCTTCCTTCTCTTCGATACCTTCTTCGATTTCTTCTACAACTCGACGAAATGGTGCGTGCTATCTACAAGACCATCTTTGCCATGCTGGCTGCCATTGCATGCAGCTCAACGCAAGCCGATTTGGGGGTCGCCTACTCTCCGTGGAACCATGAACATCCGACCGGGGACATTATTTTGACCGACTTTAAACTTATTGCACGCGACTTTTCGTTTGTTCGTACGTTTAATGTCAACATAGGCAATGTCAACGTCGTTGAGATTGCGGCCGCCGCCGGTATTGGGATTGATGTTGGCGTGGACATGACCGTCAAGGATAAAATTGACTCTGAGATCAAAGCTGTTTGTGACGCTTATAAGATGTATTCGCAGACTATTAGGACGGTGTATGTCGGTAACGAGAACTTGCTAAACAACGGCTTTGGCCAATATAGCGTCGAAGAAATTATTCAATACATCAAGCAGGTCCAGAAGTGCGTGGGTCCCGATGTTCGCGTTGGCACGGTGCAGCGCATCAACGAGTGGCTCACCGTTTCCGGAGTTGAAAAGATTGTCGAAGTGAGTACCGCTTGCGGAGCAAACATCTACCCTTTCTTTTCGAATTTGGGCACTATGTCACCTGTCCAGATGCTACAGGCTCAGTGGGAACAGATTGCGACAAAGCATGGGAATATGGATAAGTGGTCGGTTTCGGAGACCGGGTGGTCTTCGGGAGGTCCAAACCCCAACGGCAACACTGCGTCGGTAGAAGCTGCGCAGGAGTACCTAAATGATGTCGCCTTGTGGTCTGTCAACAAGACCGTCATTTGGTTCATGTTCAGCGACCCAATCATATCGTACAACGGCATGGAGATTGAGAAGCATTTCGGAATTTACGACGCGACATGTTCTACCAAAAAGCTGGTACTTCCGGCCAAACAAATCTCCCCCAACATGAGTAATACTACGTCTTTGCCTACGCCATCGAAGGATCAGCCTGTGCAGCAGAATGCTGGTGACCATTCGACCCCTGTGACGTCGGGGGATCAGCCTCAGGATGTAAACAAAGAGATGGGCAAGTCTTCGGGCACGACCGGGAAGGACTGCGCGATGTAAGGCGCCTGGAAGTTGGCGATCGCTCAAGGTGTAGACAACTCCGTCACGATAACAGAGTTTCATATCACGGATGCTACGCACTACGTAGCGGAGGTGCATAATGAAACCTAGCTTTGTCGAATGCTGCTTTAGTTTATCATCTCATTGTGCGTAAACGCTTTTGCTTGTTAACCATAAAGTGTTGAGGACAACACCGACTGCAGCATCTTTGAGGCATAGTTCTCATAAGTTTCACATGATCCATGCTTCCGAGATGCCAATGTCTCTCATGAAGGCTTTCTAGCATCACTTTTTTGCAGATTTCTTCTGTCCAGCAAGCAGTGCGAGGCTTTTCCAGAAAGTTTGCGTGGTTCTATCCGCGCAATGCTTTTATCATTCAAATAGCGCATGGTTCTTCTTCTGTTGCTTGCTACCACTCAAGTCGGCATGAATCTATGCTTGCCATGATCTTTATGCAATCACTCACTTCTTTTTCAACTTGCACCAAAGCAAGGCTTCTAACAACCTATCCTACGAGCCAGCACTTCTCAATTTGGGCTTATGTGCAACAACAGCCAAGCGACGAAGGCCTCTAAAGAACCGGCATACCGGCCCTTTTGCCTTGAGCGGAAAGTCCCCTATCATGCGGCCAAGGTTGAAGGGGGGAGGCCTTCTCTCCGCTGCGTGCGGCACGAAAGGCAGCCCAGCCTGCGAACCTGATGGGAGCAACAGGCACAAAGTCTCGAGGTGTGGGGCACGTCAACAAAGCATCAAACACCGTTTATCCAGGCATTCATACGTTCCTGCCCTTCTCCGTTCCGTCTCCTCGTCGCCAGCCCGTTCGCCGAGCGCGAATTTCGGAGCGAACTCCCCTAGGACGTGATTTCGTCCGTTCCGAACCGGAGCTGCATGTTAGGGATAAGTCAGGTTAGCCCGTTTGGAACAGCCGGTTTGGTATCCTGCCTCACTTTCAAGGCGCCACCTGCCTCTCATGTGATCAAGTTTAGTCGAACGGTCCCACGTGCCCTTATGAAGTGTCCCACGTGGAGCCCGTCGGGTTGCGTTAACAGAGTGAGCTAGTGCATAGGAGAACGACGTAGTTATGACAGACGATCAGGGGATCAGGGGATTTTCTCACAAACTAACATAAGTATTCAGTAGACAGTCTAATCATTGTCCTTATGGGCCAGTTCACACCCACACTCAGCGATGTTCAATCGCGTACATTTCCATCTAAGCATCACAGCAGGAAATAGGCAAGATTGTGGACGATCATAGCATGCTCTGTCCTTCTAGCCTGCGCTTAAAGAGTGGGTCTACGTGCCGAAAAAGACCCAACGTGGGTTGACAGACTTGATCCTTGAATAAGTATCGGATAGCAACAGAGAGATTTCTAATCCTGGTATGTGAATTCCAGTGGCTGAATCTCTAACATTAAAGTCTAATGGTCCCCATTGTTGCGGTCCCTCGAGTTGCAATGGCTGCACTCGCGGTGGCAATTCAGGCTGGTGATCGATTGGCAACGCTCCTGTGCACCAAAGTACTGTCGTCATCGGCAAAGATATGGCTGAGATCATGCACGTATTTATTTGGCCACGCTATGAGGCGGTGAAAGCGAAATATGTTGACAACGAGGATGCTCAAAACGGCGGCTTTGATCGTAAAGGATGAAGTAGTGAGATATTAACGAGGTGAGGGTTGTCTCGACGACACTCTTAGTCCAACGCGGTCCACAGCCGATGGAGCCGCAACACTGGTAGAAGCTAGAGGTTAACAACTACCCTTTTCTTTGCTGAAAGTGATTTGACTGTAGTCGAGAAGCTGAGCTCGAACAAACTTTACTTGAAGAGGACGATTTTGGCCTTCCAGTGATAAGACTATGGCAGCTACGTGCGGCTGATCGCCAACATGCAGCAGTACTTGGACGATTACACCACGTGCTGCTGGTATATGATGTACGACACGATTGCTGAGACGAAAAGCAGTTTGACGTATTTACCTCGTATGGAACGCAGAAGATAACGGGAAGGTGATACTATGATGCGGGAGGCACGGATGCCCCTGCCGCAACTGAAACCCGGTGGTGACAAGTACGGAGGTTCCTGATACACAAAGGACAACAATTACGACAGCATTAATGGTACGACATCTCGATTGTCAACGTTGTAACCACAGTTCCCGCTCCTGTCGCCACGCAGCTCAAACGACAATTCCAGCCATTATCACAAAATACATAGTCAGCTTGGTTTTTTGAAGCTACCATTCACTGCTGCTTCTGTTGATGTAAGAGATTTTAGGTATGCAGCTTTTTATCGCATGCAATGAATGCAGTGTTGAGGTCGCAGCCCACTGCGACTGCTGAGCTCAACGAAAGTTGAGCAAGCCTTTTATCTTAGTTAAATACCTAACGAAGGCACAAACTTCTAAATAGACACTACGCAAGTTTGACATAAGCCTGTGCATTCTTGTCAATCGACCTCCAGCTCTTTGTCATCAAAATTTCTTGGCTACTTTAACCTTTCTCTCGATTCCACTTCCGATGCAAAACTGTGATCGTGCGGTCAGCTCTTTAGCTTCTGCTTATTTGATGCGAGTCTGGAACGATGAAAGCGATGCGGGATTTCTTCTTCACATCGACACTCGGTATGACATCTGGGATCTGCTCGATGTCGCGTCTCTCGTTGCCCCCACTCTGCGCATATAATCCTCAAGACTGGAACGGCGATTCTTAATCTATGCCTCGCGGTTGTTGATTCGACGTGAAACTCTGGCTTCATGGTATCATGGGCATGTTGTCTCGTTGAAACTTGCGCCATTTTCCAAACCACTCCATTCACGAAGCGAGATTGCTTTACTAAAATTAAACCAGGGTTGACACACAATTGACTCGTCATCAACCATGCGAGTTGGCGCTTTCGTGGCTGCAGTCGCCATCAGCGTCACAAATGCTGGAGTTCTTCCAACAGGTGTCTGCTACTCTCCGTGGCATCACGAAACCGTCGACATGAATGTGGTAACCAAGGACATGAGCCAGATTCAACAGTATTTTTCTAACATCCGTACATTCCACGCCCGTTTTGGAGACGTGAATGTGATTAAAGCGGCGGCACAATGCGGCATTAAAGTTGCAGTTGGTGTGCAAATGAGTGACCTGGCGCAAGTCGACGCCGAAATTCAGGCCGTTTGCGATGGGTACAGGGAGCACCCGGAAGCCGTTGAAGCCGTCTACGTTGGTAACGAAAACCTCAAGAACAAAGACTTTGGCACCTATTCAGCTGAACAACTTGTCGGCTACATTGCGCGCGTACAGGCGTGCGTTGGCGACACCCCGGTCGGATCGGTGCAGCGAATCAATGAGTGGCTCTTGGCTGATGGAGCTAGTACGCTTGCGGCAGCGTGTCGCGCCATTGGTGTCAACATTTACGCGTTTTACACGTTTTAGCATCGAAAAGCTTCAGTCGCAATGGGACCAAATGGCGACAAAGTACGATTAAGCAAAATGCACTTGGGATGGCCGTCAGCAGGCACAAATTACGGCCCAAATGCTCCTTCGATTGAAAACATGCAGCAAAACTTGATCGAGAAAGAAGCCCCAGAGCTACTGGTTCATGATGTACGACTCGGTAAAGAGCTACACAGGGTCAGAGCACGAAAAGCACTTCGGTTTGTTTACGTTGGATGGGAAGCAAAAAGTGACGATTCCCAGCAGCGATGGCTCGCCTTCGTATACGTTTCAGCAGGCCAATTTGGGGAACGATATTGTTGGCACTGTATTGCCCGCACCGGCGACTCCATCAGTGCCTCCGGCTGTCGTGCCACTCACCCCACCCGCCCCAGCTGCCTCAGCCACCCCAGCCGCCCCAGTGCTACCTTCCCGGATGCTCGGATCACATCTGCACACAGTGATTCGTGCGCCTATGACGCCTACGATTCAGACCGCCGGCGCCATACCACCAACGCAATAGTTTAGCAAATCCGGCTCAATCGGCAACCAAGTTACACCTGCCTCACCTGGGAGACATTTGGAGGAATAACGGAAGCCAACTTAGCTTCGACAATTTCACGGGGTTTTCCACGACAGTAGTGGATCAAATGACGGCGAAGTGACGATGCAAATGGCTTGCGCTCCAGTGCTCGGGAGTCATTGAATCTCCCTCTTTGTCAGATTAATAAATTTCGTGTGCACGGACTTGTCTGCTTTTACAATATTCCGCGTAGTTCTTCAAAGGCTATTTACATTAATTGGTTTACGTGCTGCTCATGACGGTCCAGTGCACCCTGCTCCAGTTGGCGTCGACGTTCACGCCAAGCGTACAAATTTCGTCGACGTTCAGCGGCGGCATTGCTCAAACCGGAAGGTGTGCTATTATTGACAGACTGGGCACTGTCATATTGATGCGCTGTCACACGCTTCTTTAGTGTTGTCGAGAATTTCTTCTTGCGCTTGGCTAGCTCGATTGGGACGACTTGATAGACTTCCACAAATGCGTTGATCTGAGGAACTGTGTACTCACCCATACGATCTACAGAGCACGGAATTGCCACTAGATCCGCGTACATATACAGCCAGTCTGCTATGCGCTTCGTTACCAAAACTTGGCCGCCATCTCCTAAATCACCAACTGCGTTGGCGATAGCTTCCGAAGCGCCCGTGTACGTTATTTTGCCTGTCACAGCATGTACATCCAAAATCAGCGGACCATCCGCCAAAACAGCGTCGTGAATGCCCATGCGAACACGCAACCCGCAGAAAATAAGGTGATGGCCCAAACGCTGTTTCTTTGTTGCAGGCAGCAACCCACACAGCTCCTTTGGCCAAGGAGCTACCAGCAATTCCATCTGTACATCCAAACAGTACTCGACTGCTTCGCGGATAGTATGAAACGCAAGTTGAAAAGCGTCGCCCGCCGTCGTAATTTCGTAGCCGCGGTATTTCATCAGCAACGAGCGCAGAATATTGTCGTGAATCTCGGTAGCACGTTGCATTATGAGACCGTTGCCCATTCCCCATAGTGCGCTCGATTGCTGAATATCCGTGAAGACAAACACAGGGTTAACTAGTGGTGGCTCTACAGATTCGACTATCACGTGGGTAACTTGCGGTGACAGCAATTCTCCGGGCTGCATCAGTCTAGCTTCAACTTGTGCTTCGATGTCATCAGGAAGACAGCAACGGCAAAAGTTTAGCAGACAAACTTGGCTGCACATGGTCGTGATTGCAAGTGCCAGCCCAGAAATACAGTAAATCACAGCGCTAACGCTCATAAAGTCCACTAATTTGTGTTCTCGGTCCGGCATGGCGTACACGACAACAGAAGCCACTTGAAATTGCAACGTGAAGACAGCGTAGATGGCCCTACACATCATAAAATACCACCACGTTACTAAGACCTATAACAACTGAGGTTTTATCACATGCCGTACATGATCCTCGAGAGGCGTTGGTAGACAGGTGACGTCACAAAGTGTCCTTGCACATTCTCGTACTTCCGGCCTACCCACTTGAGTCTCACGATGTGAAAAACCATGTACAGGAAGCTCCAAAACTGCGTTAAGTACACGGCGAGCAGACAACGTTGTGTGTAGCTAGTGTATCCGCTTCCCAGAGCTGCGAGCACAGTTTCCACGATCAAGAACATTGCAATGATGATCCAAACTCTCGATTTATACCACCGGATCTGTTCCTTCTCTTTCCCTGCTCCTCGGTCCATTGATTTCGCAGCAATTAGTCCGAGCTCGTAAACCAGCGGAAAAGTCCACACAGCTACTGCAAATAGAGCCGTGTCTCCCATGATCAGCAGAAAAGTGACAAGAGCGTTATGTGAGACTTTGAAATGGAGAAGGGCAAAGACCCCGAGTTTACTGTATCGATTTTCGAGCAATACCATGCCCGCTTCTGTCGTAGACGTCAACGGATTGAAGATACCCACAATCATGTATAACATGCGACTGAAGCTGAAGGCGAAGTAGCACATGAAGAAAATGAAAAAGAGCCAACGGACGCTAGAAATTTGCAAGTCCCATGACCGTCGAAGTCGGAAACTTGTAACACTCGTTGCCACGCAGGACAAACTGACGGTGACAATGGCGATTACTGTCCACATTAATCTCTTCGAGGCAGCCACGAAGGAAAAGGCGAATTCAAAACAATGGATGAATTTTGCTGCAACGGCACAGGTATTCTTGGCCGAAGGGTTTCTTGTATTTTTATTGAATGTTTTGACGTGCGATGTACGTCAGCCACTACGAGTATTTGGGTCCCCGTTTCGGTTTCTAACGGGGTCCCAAATAGCCGGCGACTTGACGTTAACTGACCACTATTCTGCTTGCCAATTGCAAGAGGGACAGTCGAAGAAGACAAGTGGTTGAAGTGTATGTCCTGTAGTTGTTCTTCTGAGACAGATACGCAATCATGATTACATGACCATATGCAACGTGCTTCAACTAGATAGTTAACATGACGTGATCAATCGTTCAGATTTTATTTGATGTCCACTGCATGTCGAATGTAAAGCTTGGACGGGCATTTTCTGTGCTTGAGTAGACCCTGGGTGGGTAGAAAGCCTTAAGACTATGGTTGCAAATGTGGTCACGACTTTTTTTTTCGGTTGGCAGCTTCATCAAAAGGACTTGAAAATCTCCTTTCACCCGGACATCCAAAACTAGCGTGGCAACGGAAATTACTGCATCGTAGATGCCCATACGCGCTTCTTCTTGGTCGCTAACAGCAATCCATGCAGCTTGTTAAGTCTAAACTACATCCAGCAACTGCAGTTACTCGACGACCTCGCGGGAAATGCGAAAGGCAAGTTAAATGCGTCGCCTACCGTTGTGGTCTTGTACCGCCGCGCTACCTCTATCAGAATCTCAGTGTTTCGTGGTGATAGCAACATCCTGCGCTGCATAAGTCTGGCTTCTAAGTGAGCTTTGATACCGGCAGGCATACAACAGCAACGCATCTGTAGCATGCAAGCTTGACTTCACATGGTTGTGATAGTCAACGCAAAACCCAGAAATATGGTATGTGACGTTGCTGATACTTGTGTAATTGCTACCAGTCTCTGTCATCCCGACTCTGAGTAAGTAATGGCAGACGCAATTGATACTAAAGCGTGAAACTCGTCCAAAGCAGCTGAACTTGGTCAAGTATATTGTCAGTTAAAAAGCCTGCGTTGAAAGCAGTTGTCACAATGGAAAACCTTACAATAAGAAAAGAGATACACTAGATGTATCATTGAATCTATTGAATCTACTCTGGCTCCTTATCTATGTCTCAATCCATCGTCTCGAGTCATGCAGTACTCAAAGATCCACGTCGCCAAGCCAATATTTGTCGTTGGCACCAATATCCCACGTGGCCTCAACGCTAATTGCAACCATGCAGACGTCGCAAGCAGCAAGAGCAGGCAATAATGATGAAGAAAAGCATGCTGTTAGTTCTACGACTGTCGGTGGCTGTAGCTTGTGACTTGCAAGACATGCAAACGCTGTGAGCCAATCGAGCTGTATTACGATTATTGCAATACTACACAACGAGTTACATGACATAATCATTCGTTTTATATGTATTAAAAGGCTCCTGTTTTTGCAGGTTTTATGGAAGTGCTCATTTCAATTACGACTTTTTGCCATTATACTGAATTATGTTAACCAGTTTTTACAATGAAATTGGAACGAAAACGACTTGTCAAAACGGTCCATTAGGTGCAACTGCTACATGCAGCAATTCAATTTTAGTTTCGTTACTGAACTTCCTTAGCTTTTGACTGATGACAATGCAACGGAGAATAGCATTGACGAAAACACAAGTCTTATCTTGTTTAAAGTAATAAGTTAGTCCGACTACATACTGGTGGCACGGGTGTAGAACGAGCCGTGGTCGATGCGCAAAAACGATCGCTGCACACGATCGAAGCGACTTAGTCCGCCTTGTACTGGTGCGAGGTCCGGAGGCGGCAACAACGCCTGCGGTCGCGACATTCTTCGTCGCTGCTCTGGAATTGGAATCGGTCCACCGTTGCTCGAGAGGCGCGAACGGTTGCTCGACGCGATCGAGTACAGTGACGAGGCCGTGGTAGCACGTCGCTTCTTGAGCGTCGAAGAAAACATCTTCTTCCGGCCGCTGAGCACCTCAGGCAACACCTGGTATACCTCCAGCTTCGCCTTGATTTGCGGGATCGCATACTCGCCCACTCTATCGACGATGAAGTCGATCGCCACTAAATCTTCGTACATTACAAGCCAGTCAGCCACACGCTTAGTCACCAAAATTTGCCCACCATCACCCAAGTCACCAATCTCGTTGGCGATAACTTCGGATGCACCAGTGTAAATCATCTTGCCCGTCACGGCGTGCACATCTAGGATCAAAGCACCATCGGCGTCCACTGCGTCGTGAATACCCATGCGTATGCGCAGGCCTCCAAAAATGAGGCGGTGGCCTACACGTTGTCTTCTTGTCACTGGCAGCATGCCATGGAGCTCCTTGGGCCAGTTCGCGACTAGCAGCTGCAGCTGAACATCTAGACAATACTCTACAGCTTCACGTACAGTGTGGAACGCAAGCTGGAAGGCGTCCCCCGCTGTCGTTATTTCATATCCTCGATACTTCATCAAAGATGCGCGGAGAATGTTATCGTGGATTTCTGTTGCTCGTTGCATCACCAGGCCATCGCCTATTGCCCAGAGGGCACTGGACGACTCAATGTCGGTGAAGACGAACACTGGATTGACCAGAGGTGGCTCTGCTGACTCTATTAGTACCTGTGTGTCTCTTGGAGATAAAAGATCACCTCCCTGCATAAACCTTGTCTGCACTTGAGCTTCGATGTGATCAGGCAGACATGGTCGAAACATGTTGAGCACGCACGCTTGGCTACACATGGTAGTTACCGCTAGCGCCATGCCCGAGAGATGATAGATCAGCAAGCTGACACTAATAAAATCCAGTAGCTTCTCTTCATTATTTGTGAAGGCGTACATGACTATGGAAGCCAATTGGAACTGCAGTGAGAATAGCGCGTAGACAATCATAATTCGCTTGAGTCTCTGGTATACTGGGGACGTGACAAACTGTCCCTGTACATTTTCGTACTTCCTGCCTCCAATTTTGAGCCTGGCAATCAGCCAAATCATGTACAGGAAGCTAAAAAACTGCACAAAATACACACCCAGCAGACATCGTTGAGTGTACTGCGTGTAGCCTTGGTACGAAATCGCAAGGGTCGTCTCGACCGCTGCAAAAACCAGCATAAGGCCATGTCCTGTCCACGCGTAAAACCTGATCTGCTTTTTCTCCTTCTCGGCACCTCTGTCCATGGATTTGGCTGCAATATTGGAGAGTTCAAACGTTAACGGGAACATCCACAAGGCTACAGCAAAGAGGGCAGCGTCTCCAAAACACAGTAAAGCCGTAGCAAAGGCATCATGTGTCTCTTCTAGTTGCAAGATAGTATAGATTCCCATGCTACTGTATCGGCCATAAACCACTTCACCTTCATTTGAAGAAGATGAAGAAGAGTCGGATAGTGATGTTTCAATGGGGTAAAAGCTCACCCAGAGCAAATACAACACGCGTGTGCTACTCCAGATCCACAGGTACAAGAAAAAGTAGAAGAAAAGCCATCGGACGCTTGATACCTGTAAATCCCAGCTACGCCGCATACTTATCATAGTCATACCGGTAGATAGACTGGATAACGCCATGCTGGCGACGGCTAAGGCCGTCCATATCATGGCCACGCCGTGAAGAAACCTGACCAAAATTGGTTGGATGATTTGAATATGTACTGAGGGGGTGGAGGTGGAGGTGAAGGGGGGACTTAAAAAAGAGACGCGTATGCAGCAACGGAGAGCGTCTCGAGTGACACTTATGGATGGGATTTCGTAAAACGCACTAAGAATTAGGTTCAGTGCACTAACATTCAGTATGGAACGGGTGATGGGGTGTATTGATATGATTGAATCGTGTACCATAGTAGGACAAAGTAAAAACGGAAACTCGATTAAGAACAGACGGACACATCTTCAGTCGTGTCATTGTGACTTTGGTGCTGTGAGAGCCATCAAACTTCGTGTTGCATATCCGGCTTTTACGAGAGGACAAGTACTGTATTTTCATGTGGAAAGACAGTGAAATGTCGAATGTCATAAGTCAAGTTACTACGCGCAACAATACATTCGTGTATATACGTGGTTTCAAAGTGGCACGTAACGGTGCGCTCACGTCGTCGGTCGAGCTGACTTGTAGCCGTAGCAGCAATATATTCTTCTGGAGTCAACCGTGCAGAAGTACTGCATCACAATCTCCCGATAATCGATCGCCACACTATTCTAAGGTTGTAGCGTCATATGCCGCTTTACTTCGTGCAATACTGCAATGCCGCTTTGCTTCACTCATACAAGCTCTCTCTTCGGACATTTACTATAACTCATGCAAAAATTGCATGATGCCTATGGTGAAGCAGCTGGCTTTCGATACTGCTACTCAGCTCACTGGAGCGTTTGCACCAGCCGTCTTGGAAGCAATAGCTTCGATAACTGTCTATACAGAGTTGCTACGACTGAATCGATAGATGTAGCGGCGTCCCACCTTTTTGACCTTCAGCCACCTATTTGCTTTGTCGCTAGACGTATGAGTAGCACACAACAAGACCCTCATTGAGTGTCCCTCACGATATACTAAGAATGAACGTAAAACTGCCGAAGTAAGTGACAACGACTTAATCGATTGTAACGCTTTTTCATTAACGAGGAAAATGACGATGAACGTCAAAGTTTGCCTCAACTCGCCAAGTCTTTGACAGTGGCGTATTACCTACCACTCTACCTAAAGAACTAAAGCACGCGGATACGTTTTCTTTTGTTGTGACGAAAGATTCACTGGCGAAACTAATGGCTAGCGTTTTGGGAGCCAGCGACACTGCACACGTACAGCAGTGTGTAGTGCACGTTTTGACAAACGAGGCTTGACTATACATGTATACATATTGTAGGCGCATACAAAATGCAAGTAAAATTGGTTGGTACAGCCTGATGGAAGACCGACGCCAGCAAAATGCTTAAATGGACCAAGTGTCCGGTCTCCTACTCTGACACAATACTGCCGCAACAGCAGGCAGTATTGCTTTCTTTTCGACCTATTGTGCATTCCAGGCGGCTGTGTCATGTGATTACATTGCTCATCGGGTCAATGCCACACAACAAGACGGCGGCGCTCGGTGCTGTACACTTTCACACGTTTACGCCCTCATATGGTCGGATTATGCTTTGCTATTCGCAATGATGTCTTCTTTGTTATCGCTAATCGGCCACGTTTGGGACCATTGCACAACTTTTTAATCGCCAAGAAGGCATTGCATTCCTATACTGATAACTAAACATGCAGTTTAATATCGTCGACACCCAATATCATGGTCATTCGTCAGTCCCATTGTCTGTCTCGTAAATGCCTCGTGCTATAGAACATTTTAAGCCGGTTACAAAGAGCTTACGCTCGAACAATTGTCCAAAGCGTGGTGGTCAACCCTTTAATCGTTCGTACGCAAAGCTCGATGGATGAAAGTCATGATTTAAGAACGTTCAATCAACAAGCACAAGTTCGATACTGTAAATAATGCATGAATTGGAACCAAGACAGTCTAGTCACAAAGCTTTGACCAACGAACCGACCAACCAACTTCACAAAGAGACAGACAAACACTATTGTCGTACACCGGTTTTACTCAATATGTATAATATTTTACGGTCTAAAGTATCACAAAAATCGCAATAGCGAATTCTCGTCTTCATTTCCAGATTGAATTGATGGTGAACAGGACCTGAGTACGCGTCAGCTGTCGATTTCAACGCCACTGACTACAAGACTCTTTGGCTGGCATTTAGGCTTTAACCGTTGCAGTAGAAACGCAGTGTATACAAGTGCAAAGAAGTTTCATCAGTCAGTTAGTTCAAGTTTAGAGAAGCTTTAGAAAGAGACGCAACTGGCACCAACAAGTATTTGACCTTAGCCTATTTATCACTAGGCTTTACCACTGCCAAAGACAACAAAGGGAGCAGAAGCAGGATATACGGGTAGCTCTTCATTCGAAGTGAACACGACCGACAAGTACCAGTTACGGACAAGATCAACTAGATGACACTTCAGAGACAGACACGGGACAAACCCATTGCTAGTAGCAGCCAGAGAATGTCTCTTAGTGCGAATCAGGAAAAGAACTGGAGAGTTAATTACTTGCGTGCGTTGAACATTGTCACGCCGGACTTGTCACGGAGACGTCGTGTCGCGAGTGGAGAAGACACCAGACGTGCTGCAAGTCAACAGACGACTAATGGACGTGCTGAGATGACGACAATTCGAAGACGCACAACTGCAGTGACGGATGAGACAATGCGTCGACCTTCAAGTGGTAACAGTAGAAGAGGACGGTCAGATGTCTCAACATTGACGCTGGGTTCGGCCAGGCGGAGCAGTAGCAGGTCCGGTTCGTCGTCAAAGAGTAAGCGGGGAGCGTCGCCTTCCGATGGTAGAATGTCGGCGTATGTGTTTGGACTGCGTTCGCATCTCTTCCGAGCACGGAGACTTGCACCTAGGAGTGACATCGTAATAGTGGACCGTGTATCGGCGCCGATCGAGATCCCGACAGGTGTTACGGTGACGTCTCCAACGGCGATCCCGTCACGAGCTGAAAAGTTGCTGGATGAAGATTCGGAATCTCGTTGGCGGCGAAGCAGTAATAAGATTAAGAACTCGACGGGTTCCAAACCGCCCATGGTGCAGCTGCTGTCGTGGGAAGAACCGTTCGTGATCCTAAGAAATGGCGGCTGGCCGCTAGAAATTGAGAAACGAAACAGCAGCAGCACCGTGACGACGGGGTGTGCTCTTTCGCGAAATAGTAGTAGGTCGAGATGGTCGATACGTTCAAACGGTATCGTTGAAGTGTGCGAGGACACTGAGGATGAAGATGTAGATGAATTGACACACTCAGTAGACGACGATGATGACATATTTAAGATGGAGTTTGATGGCGACCCCAACGGTAGTAGTAACCTATTCAAGAACAAGCGACCGAGCAAGCATAGGCGGCGTGCGGACATAGAGCAGCGTCGGCCCGGTGGTTTCGACGAGCTCGACGACGGCGAAGAGGACAACGTTGTGACCCCGCTCTCCGTTTCTTTCATGCCACCGCACCAAATGGTGGAGCATGGGTGCTTTTCGCTGGGGCTGCGCGACAAGCTCAAGCGAAAGCCTGGTATGGTCTAATAAAATGTTAATTAGGCAAGACGAAAACTCTAGGAAACGTGAAAGGCCATCAAATTATGAATGAAATCTGACACCTTGCCCGCAATACCACCATTTGACGAAGCGGATGACATGTGGGCTATGAAAGTCTACACTTCCTATCACTTCAACTTTTACATCTGATTGTACTCACTGCAAGGTGTGTAATACCACGACGTTGGTAAGCCCATTGCCGTTTGTAGATTGCTTTCCAGAATAGTGGAGCCCGACACTGATTGGGTTACCACATACAGAATGCAACTGTGCTGGAAACACCTATTTCGTCAGATAGCTCATCAGGAAGAACTCCTGTTGACCTCACACAAAAATTTAACTTCTATTTTGCTTTCCAACATCTCGGCAATGCTCACCACGATCATGAATTTGTACGGATGCTGGCTGTCACCAGAGGCAGATTCGTACGAGTGGCTTAGTGCACAGATGCGCTGTGTCTACATCATACGGATTATTACGCTCGTATGCATGGGGAGTTGCTTTCCTGCTTCAGTGTACGGGCCGAGATGTCAAATCAATCAATGGCCAACTTGAAGCTTCTCCAGTGTACCGGCGATTCACGCGCTTTGCGTCCGGGCTATTCGCGCTCATTTACGCCGTTGACGTCGTTTTCACGTAGCTGTACATCAAAGCTGCGATAAACTTTATTGGAGATTTGCGCTTCGCACAGGTTGCAGTTTGCCGTGCTCTTTTTGTTGTTGTTGGTCCGGTCGAACCGAATTGAAGCTCATCATATGCGCAACTGCAACGAGTCTGTCTGTGTGCGCCTGCAGTATTAAACCCAAGTTTTATCGTGACCGACATGATTCTTCTAGTGCATTGTGGGCAATTGATGATGCCATCAGAATCCAGCGGGCGATCCGGGTGCACGATGATACTCTATGCATTTGCTGATACCGTACCGAGGCTACTCTCTGTGCTTCTGCTGATACCGTGCCGAGGTTACAGGTGACTCATTCCCGTTAGACTTTCCACACGACTCGAGAGGTCGTGTCGTACAGTTAGACGTACAGCTTTGATTGCTTGCAACCGACTGGTCCAAGAAGCTTTATAAGAAGCAGTCAGCATGTCATCAGGTCAAAATCCCTGCGCTTCACACTAGCGAATACAAATGGGAATTAACGAAGCTATGAAATTCGACGACAGTCATCATGCAATTGCAATTATGCAGTTCGCCAGAGGTCATTGCTGGCAAGGCGAGTCCTAGATTTTAATTGCTAAATGATTAATGATGAACAAGGATGCCTTGTCCATGATCTAGTACGTCGACTACATGTGTAACTGCTTCCCTACACACATTTATTTCGCGGCGATTTCTATTTAAATTGGTTAATGAACATCTACGAAGAAGCTACACATGTTTGCAACGCGAACATGATAAACAAGTTTTCGTGTATTACTTACTACAGGGAGGTACCGCTGAACCTATCAGTCACATTAAAAAAACGGTGCAAGTCACTCTTCATTTGAGTGACAGTTTTATTTCTCCCTACTGATAATGCTGGGCTTCCAGTACGTCATAGCTAAGTCACGGGAGCTCTCGTCAGTGCTCGACCGTGAGCTATCAGCCACTAATAATCGCTCGATCTCCTGCCGCTCCGTCTCAAGAAACTCTTCTGCTGAAATCTTCGCATCAAACGCTGTTCCTGTCACTGCAGAAGCTCCATCACCGTCATCGGTATCCGTCCATACGGAGGGTCATACATTCCTTCGTGCTCAGCAAAGCCTACACGCTCAAACCTTGACCAAGCACCAGAAACTAATGCAGAGGTGATTACGCTTCTAGTGGCATAATTTGTAGGCAAAAATCTCATGTAGTTTATGAGATATTGAAATTTTACTTGTGTCTATTTTCCGCTAAAAGTGGCCAGGAACTCGACGCTGCCTTGACTCAAGCTCGGTTTACACTGCAGGCTCATGCAGCCAGTGAACAATTCTTAGCTCAGAACTTTCATCTTGTCTCTAGGGTGCGGCAACAGCTTGCAGGATTCCGAAAATTGGTACTCAAAGTGGCTGAAGAAGCCGAACAAGTGGAGAACCTATTGGGGCAGCATTTTGAGGAGAATGCAGCCAAGCAAAACGCCGATTTTGCGGCCAAGCAGCAGCAAGAGCTCGAGAAGTTTGAAGCTAGGATCGCCAAAGAGTCTGAAGGCCGCAAACGCGAGCTGCTCGAGATGAAACGACAGAAGCTGGCCAGCGTCTTCATGAACGACTTGAGGACGTATCAGACGCTTGTGGCGCGTGCTTCAGATGCAGCGGCTACGGAAGCGATAGCGGAGAAGGATGAGAAGGAGAAGCTGACGTTGGATGATGTGGATTTGATCGTCACGGCGGATTCAGCGCAGCTGGACGCGTTCTATGATTCAGCTTTGGAAGAAGAGGAGCCCCAAAATTTAAGATTCTTAGCACCATCAGCGCCGAAAGAGTTATTGGAAGAAGAGGAAGAGAAGAGCGAGGAGAATGAGGTAAAGCTAGAATACGAGAAAGCTGCTAAAGGGAAGACTATGCCAGAAATCGTTGATGCATCGGTGGACCGAAAAGGTAATGAAATGGTGAAAGCTGCAGAAGCGTTTAAGACGACGAAGGCCGAAGAGAATGGAAAAACCGACGCAGGAATAGTGAAGACATAAGATCGACATAGTACAGGTATCAGAATATGCAGCGGGCAAGGCGATATTTATGAACGCACAGTCAAACCAGTGAACAAGAAGCACTTGACAAACAACCTAAACTGGAAAAGAGTTTAACAACCTGTTTGTTGTTGCAGGACACATATTCTTGACAGACGCTACACTTGGTACGTTACTTCGAATCCGTAACTACCAAAGTACATGAAGCAAAACGATGGAGGCAAAGAGAAGTGCTCCGGTATTTAGTCGGAGCTGACGCAACCAAGAAAAAGCTACATGTCAGAGCATTTGGATCTACTTCAGAATGACCCGCAGGTGGCGGAGAAACTCCGAGCGGTCCTCTGTAAGTGAGACAACATGCTGATTTCAGCAGTACTTTGTATTCCAGGAGCTAGTAAGGCTTAAGGTGACAATCAGACGCTTCACTTGGAGTCTGTTGGCGTTTTTAAGGCATCAAAGAGCACCTCGCTTCTTAACGAGTGATGAGCATCGATAGTGTACTCATCCATCTCTTGCCTCGTGACTCCAAACCTATCTGCCTGAAGCCTCAAGGTCTTGCCATTCAACAACTCGTACGATTATAACAATTGAATTGTAAAATAAACTTGCGGTTTCCTCATTCTCAACGACTTGGCCATTATCACGAAAACGCACGCTATCAACTGCCGAATACGTAAGAATCGAAATGCACGCAATTGGCGACAGAATGATGGGGCTGAATGTTAAAATAGGTAACATCGTTTCGACTTGCAACGCGTAGAATAAGGCTAGTGAGAGATAACGTACGTACATGTTGACGTAGCTTGGACTTGATATATACGTACACTCTCACCAACACAGTAAGCATTGCGCTTCCCAAGCCAATCCGACTTGGTTTTATAGAGCCTATCGCGTCTTGACTTTTTATCTTCCCCTTCTTTTACAGCAGGCTTTCAGCCGACAATTTCCCACGCTTGTTTAGATCCTCTAAAGCTGGTCCGTAATCCTCGGTTGCCTGCAAATTATCAAGACCCTCGATCTCAGATCTATAATCCATCGATGTTTGATCTTTATCCCTTATGCAGCATCCTGGCACCATGAATCCTCACATGCAGATCCTAGATACTCAATATTTGATCCTCGGCCCGCGTCCTCGTTCATCATTTCTTGATCCTCAATAAGTGTTAGTATCATGCAATATTCGTAGATCAACATCGTCATATTCTCAGGACTATTTGATTTTTGGGTTCATGTTAACGGTAAAGATGCATCACGGTTTCTTTGCAACGATCTCAACAAAGCTGCTGTCGTGCGCAGCAATAGTTAACAACCTGTTAATAGTTGTACTTTGAATCACTGAACATCAACGAGGACCTGAGCTGGTTGAAACTCGATTAGCACTATCATGAGATTATCGCTGTTTAGCATATCACTAAGGAATCAAATTGCGTGCACGATGAGTCCAAGATCCGACGGCGGATAATTATAATCAGCTGATTAGAGTGCGGTTCAGGTTTGTAAGCTCGACGCCGTCGTCGGACAAACTCTTTACATGCTCTAAACCACTGAAACTTGCATGAAACTCGAGTTTGCCGACGGCGACAAGTCGTCGGAAAACGTCGAGACTGTCCAAGCAAGAGGGCTGGTTTTGGTGAGCTGCATTACTAGAATTATTGGTGTAAGTTGGATCTTCGGATTCATGCTCATTTTCGAATTCACCGTCTAAAGTATACCAACCAACTTTGACCATGGCTGGTGCCGACACTCGAACAGTGACTGGTGCCGACTCGCCGACCAACAAGCGGCCACTCAACAACGACTCCAACAAGAAAGATAAGGCTGATCGGATTCCGGTGACCTTGTTGTCGGGTTTTCTCGGTAGCGGCAAAACCACGTTGCTACAGCATATTCTCAAAAATAAGGATGACGCTCTGCGTGTAGCGGTTATCGTCAACGACATGGGTGAACTCAATATCGACGCCAACCTTGTTGCGTCAGCTGGTGTGCTTCAGCGAGAGGAGCAGCTCGTCCGACTTGAAAACGGCTGCATCTGCTGCACCCTACGCGTCGACCTACTCCAGCAGATTGCTCGTATCGCGCAACAGGGTGAGGTCGACTACATTATCATCGAAAGTTCAGGTATCAGTGAGCCTATGCAAGTGGCAGAAACGTTCGTGTTCGAGCTACCGGAAGGCACCGAAGAGATGGATGCGGATCCTATGTTATCTCCGAGTAACTTGAAGCGGTCTCGCACCGACTCTGGTGCATCGTCAGGTGACGAAACCAGTGCTGTCAGCTCGCTTTCATCGCCTGTGGCTTCGTCCGGAATTCGAACCGTCCAACTTGACGAACTGCTTGTACGTGACGGCAAAAAGCTGCCGTTGCTGTGTGACATCGCACTACTGGATACGTGTGTGACAGTCGTTGATGCCGCTACTTTCTTCCATGTATTTGACGATCCGAGGATGCTCGCGGACGTCGAAGAAAACCGAAAACAGCTGCCTGAGGGAGACACGCGGACAATCACCGACCTCCTAATCGATCAAATTGAATTTGCTGATATCATCCTAGTCAACAAGACCGATTTGGTATCTGTCAAGGACATCGAGGCGATCGAGAAGGTACTTCGCCGACTCAATTCGTACGCAAAAGTTGAGCGTATAGTTAGAGGTCGAGTCGACCCTAAAACAATTCTTGGCACGAACATGTTCTCATTCGAGCGTGCATCCAACCAAATGGGTTGGCTCGAGTCTCTCACAGTTCCGCACACTCCTGAGACTCTTGAATATGGCATAGGGTCGTTCTTGTACAAGGCAGACCGACCGTTCCACCCCGCACGTTTGACGGGCATCATTCAGGACGAGTTCGTCATTGTAGAGTCTCCGACTCTTCCTCCGTTCCCATCCGATGAAGACGATGGTCATAACCATGACCACGAAGAAGAGGAAGAAAAAGAAGAGGAAGAAGAAGTCGCTGACGAGGAAATGGAGCCTGAGCAAGATGGCGAACCCTTGGGTAAGGAAGAGATTGCCAAGCGGCTGGAAGGCAAGCAGAATGGTCTGTTCAAGAACCTACTCCGTAGCAAGGGTGTCTTCTGGCTGGGCACTAGATCCTATAACTACGCTACGTGGTCGCAGGCTGGTTTGTACTGCACACTATCCAACGGTGGTATGTGGATTGCCGCCTTGCCTGAAGAGGAGCGCACACGCACCATGAAGGAATTGCCCAACTACTCGACGCTTATGGCCCGTGACCACGGTGATCGTGCGCAAGAACTCGTATTCATCGGCCGCTTCTCTCAGGAAGACGATGAAATCGCAAAGATCCGTGCAGCATTAAACTCTTGTCTGCTTACGGATGAGGAGATGAAACAGTATGATGCCGGCGACATTGAGGAGTGGGAAGACCCGTTCGAACCGTGGGAGTACTACACTTTCGATGATTAAGTACTCGAGGACTCTTCAAGTTTTTAATGTTAAGGCGTGTCATGCCTTACAACCGTGCAGACACCCGTTAATTGTACACACACATTTACTAGTACATAGTTTGGTGATACGTCGCCGACTTGAACGTATCTTCTCATCGGTTATCCCGCTTGAAACCGCGTCGGGCACTACCACTCGTTGTCAACAGATTCAAGCGTTGACGATAGGTTTTCTGACTTAGCAGATGTTGCAACCAAAAGAGCAAGTTACATCAAGATGAAGCCACTAAACATACGACAAGTTTTATAATCTTAGCATGATCAGTCAGTCATATTGTGACCATCTACAATAGTTGAAGCACCTTGCAGCAAAACTTTGACAGTATCGAGATACCCGTGCTTGCGTGGGGGTGTCCAAAGCTGCGGCACCATTCGAGCCCGTCGATTGACACGAGCTCCAAGAACCACCGATGGAGCTGTATCGTTACCAGCTCCATCGGAGCGCTATTTGTGTATTGGGGCATTCTTGTGCAAAAGTAGTAGTTTACCCACGTCAGCCTGACCTTTTGCGAGGCAAGTGTTAGCGCTGTATTACCAGCATTGGTGACCTTAGCAATGTAAGACCTTCATCACACAACACGAAGAATGTCCCTAGTACTTGCATCACAGAATGTTAACATCGCCATTTTCTTAATAAGTAGCAGCAGTAAATGGTGCTGTTGATTAAACTGTTGCTGCCAAGGATCCCTTGACACCTCGGGGTTGATTTCCTTGAAGATGATAGAGCCTTAATGCACAGTAGCATGTTTAAAAGACTGCAAAGTGTCTACCAACTTACAAAAACGGAAATGTTTACCCTTAAGCATAGGACACACAAAGACCACACTGAAGTTGTGACGTTACTAGCTCAGCGCCGGTAAATTCTCGTTAGATCTGCCACTTTTATTATGGTGTGCTTAATAACGATCACTACGGTGTCGCCTACGAGTGGGAAGGAAATTGTTTACTTATTTTGTATAGCTGTTTGTGGTGATGCTGCTGTGCAGGCCTTCTTCACACAATACGGACCACCAATCCACTTTAATGCTGGTGCGCACTGATCAATTTGCTAAAACTTTGTTTCGAAACAATTGTCCATTTCGATGCTTGACTTTCTTTGGATGAGATACTAGGGTAACGTATATTGTCTTTACTGATCTATAGAACTCTATTTTATACTTCTCATACTTCCTCTTCCATCTAAAGATGTTCTCCAACCTCATTCAAGTTGTACAATATCTCTCGACTCTTGCCGTACATACTCCATCTTGGGGGGGGCTCCATTTCGTATCCCTTGAGATCCTGTCATTTGGTTGTATTGCTCTGCCCCATCATGCCGGACAAACATACCTTTCATCCACTGTTGCTTAATGAACTTTGTCAAATCTTTATGGTCAAGATAGATGACTCATTGCCGGCGCTGAAACGCAAACTGGTTCTGCCATAAGCCATTTGGGGCACATTCGCTACCCCTGGCCTGTATTTTCGCTTAACTATTCTTCGGATAACCTCTAGTCGCACCGTACTGCGCCTGCTTCCTTTTGTAACACATTCTATCTCACAAGACGTGCCCTAGGATCGCTATCTTGGAGTCGGCCATAAGCGTTATATTCCATTCCTGTATCCTCCTGTACTTGTTTGCGTCAACCTTTGGTAAGGGGGAGACCTTACCAAAGGGGAAGACCTTACCAAAGGTTGACGCAAACAAGTACAGGAGGATACAGGAATGGAATAGAACGCTTATGGCCGACTCCAAGATAGCGATCCTAGGGCACGTCTTGTGAGATAGAATGTGTAACAAAAGGAAGCAGGCGCAGTACGGTATCCCACCTTTAATTATTATTGTCACCACTAAACTGAAAGTCCGTCAATACCGCCTACAAAGGCCCCGTTGCACGATAGATAGCGGCAAATGCCTAGCCTAAAGCAAAAAGGTTTCTGTACAGCTTGCTCTCGCCTGTCTCCTCTGCACTCATCCGCTAGCTTCTAGGCTTTCTCAATGTGCATCTGCATCTAAGCATTGACAACTTACACCATCACTCGTGGCATGCAGGCAGAAGCAGCACACCTGAAGCATATTGTCTCGTCTATAGCTCAGCCGCTTTCACAGTCAATACAAAGTGTACGCGCTGTGATAATTCGCCGCTGTCGCTAAGTGCCACTGTTGAAACGCCGAAAGCTACTGCTGCTGTCGCACCATCAACAAGACATGTTGATCCGCCCTGCTTACAAAGTGCGGATGAAGACTCATCTCTCATATTGAGAGTACGCCGCTGCCGTCATCACAAAGTGATGATGAGTACAACAAGCGAATGGGGAAAAGTGATGGCGCTATTTAGCCCATCGATCAACTCTCCCATCGTCGCTACTATAGAGACACCTAACGTTGCAATGGCGTCTTTGCCTTCCGTCAACGAGACAATTGTCTCGTCTGCGCCAACGAGCGCAGCGACCATCACTGAGAGTGCTGTCTTTGAAGGTACAGCCGCGTCTTAACATGAGTTTGGCGTCGTAAATCGTCTGCATCTTTGGGTATACCCAATATCTGAGATTCGGACTGTTCGTAATCGAGACCCTGCCTCAGACGAGTGTGACCCTAAAGCTCTTCACCACTGGCACAAGACCATGTCCAATCGGTGTCACAAGCACGCCGTGCCGAGGGCGGCTATGTCACTGGTGGTATACCACCAATGCCACCTCCATGGAAAAGTTAAGTCGAATTACGGCTCTTAGAACGTGCCACTATCAACGCTATGTACATATTACAGCGTCTACCATTCATGAAAACATGAAAACAATAGGGGAAAGTACTTAGTCGTATTGCACCTATTCCAGTCGTGTTACGTTCTAACGAAACAACCACCACTACGAAGCAGAATTCCTGCGCCGTGTTTAGCTGTGATTTGATACAGCAAAACAACGGTTGAAGCGAATTAACTTCTCAGTGGTGCATGCGAGAGAAGCCATGGGTAGTACAGTACCCCAAGTCCCTCTCGCTACGTTGCCCTCGCTAGTCCATTCGGACCTAGCGTAGTGGCTATATCTGGTGCTCCTGCTCATAAGCGGACATTAGCCCCGGTACATCACCGCCAGCGCGTCAATCGGCTCCCAGAAGTCGAAACTCTCTGGGTATCCTCTCCCATATCTGAAGCTTTGGCTTCTCAAAACGGTGGGCCAACAGCCTTCCAACAAGGAAGTGTTCGTTCTCACCCGCATCCACCAATGCAGGTGGCACCCGATAGGACCGATGGTTACGCTGACCTACTTGCTAATGCCTGCCCTGCTGCCGTCCAGACATAAGCGCACAGCACTGCTGTCGACAGGCGGATTGTGGATCTCGAGAGTCAAGTCTCGCTACTGACTTCGGATTTGCGCGTTGTTCGCGCAAAGGATCGCCAGGGCTACGACAGGCTGAAACTTTTTCTGGACATTTTGAAGTGGTTGTTAATGAGATACTCGCGTCAAACGCGAAGTCCTTCTCGCTCTCCATGTCTTTTGCCGAGCTGGGGGTCACTTGACGCCTGGAAGCTATTTGTCTTTCTTGTTGCCTCCGAGGCAACGACGCTTGAGTCACGGTTGGCGTCACCATAGGTCACGTTAGACCGATGCGGATGTGTGATCTTTTGTGGATCCACGCATCGCCACGTAATATTACGGGGTGCGTCTTCATATGGCGTTAGATTGAGCCAATTATCAAAACTCCGACCACTTCGACTACCGTAAGTGGCCCAATGAATCGAAGCAGTAGCTTAGTCGTACCACCAGGTAGTACGGAAACCGCATTTTTAGGTCAAGTAGTGGTACTTAATACGACTTGTCCTCCACACTAAAGCGTTCATTGTTTTTGCGACCATGCTAATCCTCATATTGTTTTTGCTTGTCCTGTGCGCTTGCCATCGCGTCACGGGCTTTTCGTGAGATAGCTAATTGCTCGTCCACAAAGCGTTGATCCTCGCTCCGCTTGTAGCTGCCAATGACAACCAAGAGGTCGGTCATGGGTCGACGCTGCGGATAACGATGTATCGTTATCGTCAAGGAGCACATGCGTTTCTTTCCGTGACTTCGCACCGACACTTATAGGTGTCGTGACCACTGCTAAACTATCAGGTCACTAAGGCTAGTTTCTGCCATAGGCTGATGCCCCTCGTGGGTCAATTCGGCAAAACTTGAGCCCTTCCTCGCATTCCTCTGAGCGGATTGAGGAGCCCTCACTAGAGCTGCGCACAAACGAGACTGGCGACGAGGATGGTGCTGTACGCATACATAAAACGGTGTCTCACCCGTACTGGTGAGATGAATACTTTTATTGGTAGCAAACTCCACGAATGGCAATTACTTGCTCCATTGCTTAGGAGTCGCTACCGTGCAAAATACATCTGCTGCGACTCGATTGGCTCTTTCTGTCTAGCCATCGGTTGGTGGATGATCGGCTGTTGACATGTACCCAGCAGCGCAAGCACATGACGCCAAAAACTCTACATAAAACGCGGATCACGGTCGGATACTATGGACTAGGCCATCCCGTGTAGTCGATACATGCGATCTAGGAACAAGAGAGCTGCCTCCCTGCCTGAGATCTTTGTGCAGTAGCTTTATGGCGCACTGCTTAACTGCGCAGGCTTAATGCGCTGACACTGTTCGCATGATCGAATATAGCTGGTCGCCTATCGATATAGGCGGGAACACCAAATATTCCTCTGACGCTCGTAAGAATGTCTTTTCACGGCCCAGATGTCCACTCGATGGTGTATCATTCAGCTCGTGAAGAACCGTCAGCTTGAGATCTGTGTCATGGGACATAGGTTTGCAAGGGATCACAAGGTGACAATTTATGACATAACAGGCATCGCTGTAGCTAAAGCGACTTAGCTTTCTTTCAGGTGCGACGGAAGGGCAACCTTGCGTCCACGTAGTAATCCAACAGCAGGCGACAATGTTCGTCCTAACTATAGCTCTCTTTATGAGGCCAAAGAGCTCGTCACATGGTAGACCTTCATGGCTGCCAGTGTTGACAACTCAACCTGTGCCTTAGCACGAAACACACTTTCCTGGTGTCTTGCCTCGAAGCCGGGTCTGCACGATAACGCGTCAGCCAAGACATTCGTCCATTGAAGCTAAATTTGGAGAAGAATGTAAGCCGCCTCACCATCCTAAGTGAGAGGTGCGGTGAGTTTATTGCAGTCTGCAGTAATGCGTGATCCGTGTAAACACAAACGGTGCGGTGCCCAACAGGTGCGCTCAAACTTGACAAGAGCATACTTAATCGATAGTATCTCCTTGTCACGCACAGGATAATTCGGCTCCACAGCTTTCAAGATCCCGGACTGGTACGAGATGATACGGTCAACGCTGTCGTCATCCTTCTGCATTAGCGTGCCGCTGATTGCAAAATTGCTTGCACCTCAGACGACGCTAAAGGGCTTATCCGCGTCTGGCAATGCCAAGACCGGTCCCTCTACATGAGATTGCTTCACTAATGTAAACGCATCTACTTGCTCTATCGACGAAATACGTTCTGCATCCTTTTAAGGAGGTCAGACGATGGCTTCATCCGCTCTGCATAATACTTATGCAAGAGCCCAAGAAAGTGGCGCAGATCCCTCACATGTCGTGGGACTGGCCATTCCTTTACAGCCTTTACCTTTTATGGGTCTGCTCGTATACCGACCGTGTGTACCAACGATGCAACCCAGTACAGGTATCTCGGGGGCCCCTATGACGCACTTTTGCAATTTGACATACAATTGGGCGTCACCCAGAGTCTTCAGCATGGCGCTTGTGCGACTCATATCGCTCAGCCTGTACTATGAATGAATACATCATCAAAGTAATGGGGCACGTAGACACGGTGCTGACATGGTCGCGACCTTAGATACCTAGTTGCAACAAGTCTGGCTTTGTATCGGACAATGGCTCCACTCTCGTCACGTTTTACGCTGTGTAACCACTTACACCCAGTAGTTTTGCACCAGCAGGCAGTCACATAATGTTTCAAGTTGAATTGATATCGTGCACCTTGAGCTCATCGTATATAGTTTGCTCCCAATTGTAGACTGAGGTGACTGTAGCGCTTCAGCGTACAATTGAAAGAACATTACACCATCCCACTTAGTGCATACGTTAGCAAGTCATTGTCACAACGAGGACGCTTCAGTCTTGGTGCATCATCGTTTATGCCAACGATTTGCAAATTGCCATGGTCAATTTCTTTAAGTGCAAGTGACTGAACATCGCGAAAAATGCGAGGATAAGGAAAAAATAATTGCCATCGAACAAGGGTCGCTTGATTGTTTCCATGTGGTATGATCTTTTGTCCATTGTTCCGCAAAATTAACTCGTTCTCGTCATTTGAAGACGTGAATTTGCTGATGGCTCGCCGTTATGCAATACAGGAACAATTAAGGGGCCATAGGCTCAACATCCACATTGACTTGAACATCATGGTCGGTGGGTTTGTCACGATCGACTGTAGTTTTGATAATCTTGGAGGAATCGCCTTCATCATGGGAAATGCTGTCGGGATGCATCACAATCTTGGGCTCCTTAACACCTGGGCTGTCACGATAATGAACGGTCATATGTCGTCTAACGTTACTGATCGAGATACCACGAAACGAACGCCCGTAAGTCGACCACACGGTAGGCCTTCGAGGCTAAAAAGTACCCAATGAGCATGCATCGAAATGCGTTGGTGTTGATATTGAAGCGCTTTTCCTTTTTAAGTTGTTCATTCCCCCTTTTGACACAAACACTTGTAAGTGAGTATGAGTAGAAAGCTTTTGTGTCAAGTGATCGTATGTGACTGCGTTGCGTGCGGACGATGAGTCAATTCCGCATGGTGAATGGCCACCGCCCACCATGTAATCTCCACAGCGTTGTAGTGGATCATAACTCTCGCCTTTCAGCCAACTTACGATCATACGTTCAGCAAGTCTGTTTTGCTGGGGGAGAGTACGGGACGGTCATCCGGTGCACGATCCTCTCTTTACGTAAAAAATCGGATAAATATGTTTTCACAATGCTCTCCTCTATTGTCGGTTCGCAGGATGCAAATGGACCCCGCATGCTTCCACTCGACCTCCGTCTTGTAAGCTCTAAAGTGCTTCAGCACCTTACTCTTCTTGCGCATGAAGTAGTCGTATACGAAACGTGAATAATCATCGACAAATGTGACAACGTATCGCCTTTATGCAGGTGTAGATGTCTTGTACGGTCCGGCCACATCACTGTGGATGAGGGGAAGCTTTCCATTCGACTTCACTTTGCTAGCACCTGTGTAACGGGGAAATGAAGCAACTGTCATTATTCCCTGAGCGCACCCTTCGCATAGCTCATTTAGGTAGCGTTTACTGCATGATGCCTGCAAAACACCCTGCGAATGTTTCTGGATTGTCGAAATTGACCCGAATGAAGGATGTCCAAGTCTAGCATGTCAAAGCTGGTCAACGCTAGACTCATCATTGACCATAGCTTCCACAGGTGTCCCGGTATGTACCATGTCTTTCGGATTCGCCGAGAGTATTTCATGGCTTCCCTTGCAAAGTGTAAGGAATGTATCACCTTTTTTTGAAAGCTCACACACGCAGCCACGAAAAGACACGCTCGATGATCTTGGCAACGGCTAGTATCTTCTTGTCGAGTTCTGGTAAGTTCCGTACCCCTTCAACACGTAAATCTTGCTCTTGTTGTTCCGTAAAATTTCAGCTATACTCATTGCCTTGGTCGTCAAGTTTGTGCCGTCGGCGATCACGTTATTGGTCCCGTCTGTCACAGGAAGTGCTTCAATTAAGTCTGACACGCCGTTGGGCATGTGCGCGCTCGCGCCGCTATCCATTACCACTCCGTACGTTCAGGACTGACCACACCAAATGCATGTTTTTGGTTTGAAGCCCTATTCTTCGACGAGCGACAGGTACCTTCCTTGTGGCTAACTTTGACACATCTAAATTACTAACCTCGAAACTTGAACAATGGTCTTTCACTCTTGGGCCGCTGCCACGTGGACTGGTACGCTACCTCCGTCTCTTTGTGACTGCTCTCCGTATACTCGCGCTTCAGCATCTCTGCCACTTGCAACATTATGACCCCATCTATGTTGTCGATGATCTTAATCGTCATATGGACTGCCTCATGAGACTTCGAGCAAGACAACGAGTTGCCGCTGATTATCGGAGAAGGTCACTAGCATCAGCAAGCGCGGAGCCTAATTTTTTAAATGTAACTTGATCAAATGGATTCCCACCATCGGCTATACAGGCGGATTTAGAAAGGATTCTTAGATTTTTTTTCACGCTCTATCGAAAGGTACTATAATTGTGAGACGAATAACTAGCGCGAAACGGCTGTTATTTTGTATCACTTCAATAATTTTTGTATCAGCTGTAAGTACTTCCTTCATTGCATATCATATATTCACTGTGATTGGCATTATACTCTCACCATTGGAAAGGTGTTCAATTCTGTCCCTTGATGAAAATTTCATAAGTAATAAATAGACTACTCACTAACTACTCAGACACAATTATTCATAATGGCGCTCGCTCTCGGGTAGATCTTCAAGAATCGACTCCTGTTTGAGCCACTGGAGCGTGTAAAACTTACCTAATGCAAAAAGCTGAAGACGATCATGCCTAATCTGGTCGCGGTAATGCTCGAAAAGCCATTGCAAAATCTCCAACTCGTCCGCAGACGTTGCGTTCACAAACGCTTTGGACGTGCAACCTTCCGATCGCTCGCTTTGCAAAAATAATAGGACCTCAAAGTGGCCATTCAAAGCAGCTCGGTCCATCGCTGCACCTGTGCATCCCTCAGCTCGATTATCGCTTAACCATTGCACAATCTTCAGGTGACCACTGCCTGCAGCATTATCCATCGCTGCTGTTGTGCAGCCCTCTGATCGGTTCTTGTGAAGCCACTGCACGATATCAAGGTGGCCGGCGCTAGCAGCACGATCCATTGCGTTGCGTGTACAACCTTCCTTTCGATAACTATGAAGCCACTGGATTACGCGCAAATGACCTTGGGCTGCTGCTTGGTCCATCGCGTCATTCGTACATCCCTCCTTACGATACTTATGAAGCCACTGAATGAGGTCCAAATGCCCGTTGCGAGCCGCGAGATTCATAGCTGCAAGAGTGCACCCCTCATTTCGGTTGTCATGCAGCCATTGCACAACTTGAAGATGGTTTGCACGTGCTGCACCATCCATCGCTGCTGTTGTACATCCCTCTTTGCGATTTCGATGCAGCCACTCTACTACTGCCAAATGTCCGTTCATAGCAGCTCCATCCATTGCACGCCTAGAGCAACCTTCTTTTCGACTTGCATGTAACCACTTGACAACAGCAAGGTGTCCATTTGTTGCTGCCTCATCTATCGCAGCCTTCGTGCATCCTTCCCGTCGTTGCACATGAAGCCACTTAACAATTTCCAAATGTCCATTAGCAACAGCCGAGTCCATCGCTGCTGTCGTACATCCCTCTCGTCGGTTTGTTTGCAACCACTTGACAATTTTCAAATGCCCATTTCCTGCTGCTTTATTCATGGCCATGGATGTGGCATATCCTGCATTCATCTGTAGCCATTTCAATACCTCTAAATGTCCATTTGCAGCTGCATCATCCATTGAGGCAGAAGGTGACGAACTAAAAACATTTCCTCTCAACCATTTCAAAACCTCTAAATGTCCTCCACTTGCTGCTAAGAAAGCTGCATAAGGTGACCATTCTCCTCTTACAGTACAAAGCCATTTCACCAAAAGTAGATCTCCATTTTTGGCCGCTTCTTCTAATGTCACAAAAAACATGTGGGTTGGTGTCGGGTTTGTATGGTCTTGTAACCATTTGACAATATGCAAATGCCCATTTTGTCCTGCATAAAATAATTCTTTTGCACCCCAAAAAACCGTCAGAAAACGCTCTTTTTTCCCATCTCGTTTATGACTGTTCCGATGTAGCCATTGTAAAACGTCTAAGTGGCCATATCTTGCGGCTTCTTCAACTGCAACAGTTACATAACAGTCGGGAAATTGAGGAACAAGCCATTGCATGACTCTTAAATCTCCTCGCGCTGCAGCTCGTGCCATTCCAAGTGTAAATTGTTTTTGACGATAATAAGGATCCAATTTTTGACAAAAAAATAACGACGCCTCGGCTTCAGTTAAAAGACCTTTCGGGTTAAGTGATACTTGACGTTGCGACAAAACTACTTCTGCATTTTTGACACAAAGTGCTTGATGGCTAGCAATTCGTTGGACAAGTCGTAATGCACCGTCATAATAGGCAAAACCACAGGCATGGGGTAATGACCAATGAACGGAATGATCCAAAAAAGTACTGATTATCTCGGTAATGTGAGGCAATGAAGCGATACGAAGATACGAGCGAGTTACGACCTTGGCAGAGGTTAAGGGGGTTCGGGACATCTTCATCCGGACGCTTAAGTGAGGATGAAGAAGATGCGTAAATTATAATTGAGTACGAATTGGAAAAAAGGGTGCTTTTTGATCACCCTTTGATAATTAATAAGCATGAGTTAAGGTAAAAGGGTAAGTAAGCATACTAAAGAAATGGTCTGACTTTGATTCAATAATGCAATATAGGGTAACATTATACTGGAAACTGACTATCAAATGTCTACTCACCATGTGACAAAACATTAAAAAATGTTGTTAACCACGTCTTCTAAACCTTTACGCAGCCCACAACAATTTCTTTCTTTCGAAGATGCTTCTAGGTCGAACACGACGCAAGGAGCAATCCCAAGCGATGGTCGCTCAGCAGCGTCTCCATTAGCTGCTTCAGCGCACGATTTGTATGGAGCTGTGACTTGGTCAATGGAGCACGCGTCAAGGGGTCAAAGCATCCGTTGACTTCTAGGTGCTGCTCGATCATAGAGCGCTCATACGTGTTGCCGTCCGGTGTCGTGACTGGCTCGTTCATCAGCTCCAAGCTCAATGGGCAGTGAAACATCTCCATCATTTCCGTCAGCGTCTTCTCGGCGTCTTTACTGGTTGTCAAACCGTCCTCTTCACAAACACCATGATCATTAGTTGACTCAACAACTTGTCCATCCTCGTTGGCAGAAAACAAAGTATCGTAGACTCCTTGACGCAAAAGCCCCACCACCTTCATTTCCATGAAAATGGACCGCTTTAGTGCTGCAGCAGTCATAGGTGTGCCTGTTGACAATGACATGCACGCAGAAGCTGCCGATGCCGCACTCGCGCGGTCAAAAGCTCTCTCAAGTAATTGCAAAGCTTCATCGTAAGCTTTATGGGCTCGACGACACTTGCCTTTCCAGAGCAAAATAGCAGCCTCACTCTCGACAGACACACCAGCAATATCATGGGCTATACTCAAGTATTGCCACGCATTTTCGGTTTCATCCAGCGCGAAGAAGCATTTTGCGCATGACACATAGGCGCGAACTCGCTGGCGTGTCGTCTCGGCATCCTCCAAACTATTTCCATCGGATGACGAAGGAACAATGCTCGGGGTGCACGTTGCAGCTTCTTGGTAACACATAATTGCGGCCTGAAAATCGCGGCGGACAAAGAAATCATCGCCTTTAGAAAGCTGGTGGCGCATAAAGAACGGATTTTTAGTCGACGTCGAGATCTCAATTGCCTGAATTTGAAGGTCGGAAGATAAGCTTGTCATGGCCACAAGATAGCTTGCATTTTCCTCCCATAAATGTGCAAGGCCGTGAAAGATCGCAGCTTTATCACCACCAAGTGCTTGAATTGCCTGAAAATCGGGTGCTACCAGGTCAAATCTTCGAAGACGTAGATTTGCCGTCATTCGGTAGGCAAAACACTTGACGTGTTCTGTATTGTCTGGCAAGTCATTGGCTGCTAGAGTGAGCTGCTCGACCGCTAAGGGGTACTGCTTGGCGAAAAACGCTTCCACTCCTTTTTCCATCGACGATTGCTGTGCTGGAGTAATACGCCAAGCACACCACATCGGTCCACCTTCTGTACTGGATGCTTCACGAGCTCCATCTGGCGCTACTCGTGTCAATACGTGACGTCTTTTACTGTCCATTAGATCTGCTGTCGGTGCATACAAAAACTCGCGCTGGTATGGATTGTACAATGCAAACACATCTCTTTCGTTGCCACTCAACGCTACAAGTTGCCACTTTCCCGCTGGTCCAGGAGCTTCTTTTGTTTTTCTCCACGTAAACACCCGACTTCTTGTTTTGCCTCTTTTATCTTTCTTAAATTTTGCATAATCAGCAGCATACAAATATTCTTCAAACAAAACACTTTGGATCAAAAATGTATCACAATTGACATCCGAGGGAATCAACCGCCATTGGGCTTTGGTCCGATCTTTCTCTTCAGGCCAAATTGGTCCTTCATTCTCTTCCTCTTCTCCCACCCAACACAAAACATGACGTCGGTCATTATCAAATGTTCCAGCATTACCAGGAGCATACAACAATTCTTCTTTGTTTGGATTTCCTTGTCGATATTCACTTCGTCCTGTTCTTGATAAAATCTTGAGCTCTACAGGTTGTCCACTAGCTACAGCACGTAATGTCGGGCTTACCCATGCATACCAATAACTCTCTGCTCGTACACGGGCACTATCTTCCAAATGGCTCATCAGTTTTAACAGGAAAAAGGCCAATGGCAATAGTGGATATTTGAGTTGACGAGCTTCGAGTGCTCTTAAAGCGTTTCCACCGCCTTCGACGCCGGTACTGGATGCTCTTAAAGCCGAGCTCACGTTATACAGCACTGCACAGCCATCTAATGTCCAATGCCAACTGGGCAACACTTCTAAGAACGTCAATAACACGGGAATGTCAAATAATCCAGCAGCATAAAAGTCGCGTAAGGCCGCTTCTAAATACGATTTACAACGTGATTCGAGCTCGGGAAGACGAAGAAAACTGGCACGGGCACGATCAGGTTCTTTATGAAGCAAATGTGCACGTGTTTCAGCCAGTAGAGACTCGAGATTCGACATTAAGTGGGTCGGAGGCGGACTCGGTAGCTCCATTATTGATGGGGATATGTCACTTTTCTGAGAATGAGGGATTCCTGAACAAATCCTTGGGAATGACCTGCGATATAGAATAAGAATTCCAACATGGCTACAACCGATAGAAGCTGCAAAATGCAGGATGGCTACATATACTTCAAGTACTGGATGATAAGCTTGGAAGGTTGATTGCTTGGTGTGATTATTTTATCTACGTAAATGATCTCATACACAGGGAAAATGAGCTGCATTAGGAATTGGAGAGCACGGCAATGTAGAGGAATCCGTCGGCGTAGGAAAAGTTCCGGTAGAGCTCGACAATTGATACTTTTGACGGGACAACGATGCCATGTACAACGAGCTGAAACTCTTGTGGTTGTGATTCTGAGATAGCGTCTGGAAACAAATCGGGCAGTAAATAGTGAAGCACTTCCAGCAACAATTTCTCACGACCTGAAGGTGACAGTCATGTAACAAGCAACTTGTTAGCAACACGTTTGCTGTTAGCAACACATTATCCACCACTAAGCAACATCACTACACCATTCTCCAGTGGTGCAATGGGCATTTGAATCGCGGGTTCGTTTTTGAGATGCACTCGTAGTGGGAGATGGCGCAACGCGGAAGCGTCTACCCCTCCATCCAAATGCAGGTCATGTGTAGCTTCCCGATAGCTTTTATAATCATCTGCCACACAAACATCAACAATAACAACGCTTTGTTAGCTTCCGTCAGCTCGCATATCTGCGATAGGAAAACACCGACACAAGTCATTGCACATAAATCTACTTTATAGCTGAAAGCTCCCTCTTACTCTGCGAAATGCTAGTCCAGATGCGTGTCTGCTTGGCTTCAGGCAAGCTCATGACAGCTTTCGTAGACCCCCTTCTTAAGAACGTAGCCTGCTTGAGACTATGCATAAAGTGTGACTCGATACTCTGTTCATTGCCACAAGGCAGAAGTACATCACTAGGAAACCCTAAGAAATGAATGGTCAGAGCCCAAGGCAGATCCAGTGCTGCAGGACCACACAAAAGGTCACGGAGTAGGCCAAAAGGCAGATGCCAATGCAATGGGACCCCATTAGCCTCAAACCAGATGGAGGTGCCTTGCATAATGGATACAGGAGGAGCAACATCACGAAAATATTCGACAACGTCACGTGTTTGCGACACTAAATAGCTCATACGAGGCACCATCGCCTGGAATATGTAGAGGTTAAGTTTGAAATGGAAGATCGAATAGGTTAGCAGAATTGATTGACCCACGTAGAATGGACGAGGAGCATGAAGTGTAGTAACTTCTTTTGGGTCAAGACAGAAGACAACGGGGATACGACCAGCCCATACATGCTGCTTAAGAGTCTCAGAAAAGGAAGGTGTCGACATGGGATTCTATGCTCTGGCGAGCATGTTATGTTGCTGTAAGAGCGACATTTGACAAAATAAGATGAAAAAGTTGCGCTTACTGTTGTGCGAGGGAATACAGCAACCTTACTCGATCCTTTGTCCATATGCATATATGAAGCCGAAAAATATAGATGACTTTTGACAAAAATTGCAAACTTTTTTATATTTCCATCGTTTAGTTGATCTGCTAAAATCGCAGTGTTGTTCAGCATGATAATGAGGGTAAAGATTGGTAGTAGAGAGAGAGATGGGTGAGGAATATCCAGGTATGTTAACGACCCACTATATCCGGCTTAGTTAGCCACTCTCCGGCGATGTGTAATCGTACCTCCCGGTCCCAGGCTTATTCACTCGGCCACCGGGGTCTGTGTAAAAATTGGTAGTAGTGACGTTGAAGTCGGATACACCAGAGATTAACCCTTCTCGGTCCTCTCGTACTAGAGTTGGATTCTTTCATTTTTCAAATATCTATAGAAAATAGGAACCAAACTGTCTCACGACGTTCTAAACCCAACTCACGTACCACTTTAATCGGCGAACAGCCGAACCCTTGGAACTACAACTCTAACAGAGAGAGAAGGACTAGTTTACCGTTAGTAGTTGCGGGATGTCGAATAGATTCTAAACCTGAGTAGCAATGCCGGTTCCTCGCTCAAGTCCAGTGGATGTACGGGGCAGGTCACCTTTGGTGAACGGCTCTGGTTCTGGCGCGTTGACATAGCATTAGACAAGCTCGTTGAATATTCGTGTCGATAATACCTAATACATGCAGGTGTGAAGTACCCCCATTAACACGCGCACCAAGAGAATATTGTAACTTTGTAAGACAGGGTACGATATCTTACAAATTCAGTCCACTTCCGTGCGGAAAGCACGTCACACGATCGGGATTCGTAGCTTGATCGGTAGCAATCCACACAAATTTTAGCCGGAGCTCATCTTTGTATCGATCAAGAAACCACAAGCACAATGGTCTTTTTCACTAAATCGAGCCATCTTGGTCGCCGCTTGCACTCTTGCTGTGGGTATTTCCAAGCCATTGCAGCGCCCCAGCGGTATCTTCTATACTCCTTCGCACCACCGTGAAGTCAACAGATAGTTACTGTTGACAACCTGAGCCTTGTTCCAGCACTTCTCCACTATCCGCACGTATTCCGCGCAGTTTAATGATATGGTGCCATCGCCATGGCAGATTTAGCCAATCTTCGCATTGCAGTCTATTTTGTTGTTACGTCCGTCACTCGCTGGTTTGCGACCACTTATAACTTTACTCAATACGAAGCACCTACGCCAGCAAGTGCCGTCTCACCTCTCCTTCATCTTGGACTAAGAAGGTTTCGAAAAGGATATGTGCTTCCCGCTCTTATCTCTCGTGCCAGACGGTCTTAAAGCAGGGTACACCAACTAAAGCGAATTAGCACCCGTCTATCTGCAGATAGGCTTTCGCTGCTTCTCAGCGGACAAGTAGTGCGTGGTATCATGAAGTGCATGGTCGTGATATGTTGCAAGCGCTATTTGTTTGTAAGAAAGCCAAGTTGGAATCAATAGCGGCTGCTACATCGTCGAAGTACATTCGCTTTGTACGGATACGTTCATGATGTCATCACTGCCAAGCTACACCGACAAGTGTGGCATCGTACGGACGAGTTCCGTGCTCGATATGATTCCGTCAACTTATCGCTTTGCTGTGAAATAGGGAAAGTATGACATTGTCAATGTCTAAGTGATGAGAAGGCAACATACGTCTACAACCTTCTTAGAATGCTGCAAAGCTTTATAAGGTATTCAAACCTCGATGATGAGAAGTATGCCGTGCAACTCGAAATCATCAAGGCCTTAGTGATTTTATTGCACGCAACTTACCAGTGATAGAAACATAACTGGTAGACGAGTGTGAGCCTAAAATTCTCCATCGATGGCACAAGGCCGTGTCCAATCGGTATCACAAGCACGCCGTGCCGAGGGCGGCTATGTGACTACCAATACCCCGTCACCCGAATGGTTAAGGTCGAATGACCGCTCTTGGAGCGTGCCACTATCAACGCTAGTACATGTTGCAGCGTCTACCATTTATGAAAACATGAAAATAACAGGGGGAAGTACTTATTCGTATTGCACCTATTCCGGTCGTGTTACGTTCTAACGAAACAACCACCTATACGAAGCCGAATTCCTGCGTCGTGTTCAGCCTTGATTTGATGCAGCAAAACAACGGTTGCAGCGAGCTAACTTCGCAGCGGTAGTGCAAGAGAAGCCATGGGGGCTCAATTCTCCCACCTATCTCAATATCATTGGGAGGTGGCTGAGCATTCGGCTCAGAGACGTGGTAAACAAGCCCTCGCCAATCTCTTCGGCTGTCCACCTGAGCAACGTGTTGCTTAGCTGGACCAGTTTTGTGCTCGAACAGCGGATGTCCGCGTCCGAGGCACATAGCCATGCTGTGGCTGAGTTCATCAGTAAGACTCAGGATGAGTTTCTGCGTGAGCAGGCTCGGAACGAGGTTCTCAACAGGACTGTTGAGACGCTTTCTACCCGGTCTAATTTACCAAGGCCAATTTGGATGGACCCTCCAACGTTTGATGGGACTGCAGCTCACACGATTGTCCACTGGCTGCAGTCGTGGAGCAATGCGGTGTGGCGCAGCTCATTGAGGACGACACCTGAAAGGTGTCGTACGCCATATCTCATTTGCGTGGTAAGATCTCAAAGTGGGCTTATTCGGTGCGTATGGTGGACACAAAGGCGTTTCTTACGCGGGAGATCTTTAAGACAAAGATTTGTGCCATGTATCAGCCGCCGAACAACGAAGTGTTGCTTTAGGCGCGCTGCTTTGGAGCGCGACAGGCACCAAATGATCTCTGCAAGAGTATGTGCAGGAGATGCGCTTGCTGTCGGAATCCGTTACTATGGGTTCGATGTCGGAGCACGTCAAGGTGTCCACGTTTATGAATAGACTGGGGAACAGCCCATCGCGATAGGCCCTTTTTAGAAAGGTGCCGTCGACGATGTAAGAGGCAATCGAAATTGCATTGGTTGAGGACCAATCCTACAACAGTGCCTCAGCGACAGCTTGATATGAGCCGTCGGACAAAAAGGCGGATTCCACTCCAATAGATCTGGGCAATGCAGACGTTGTCTGCTATAAATGCGGCAAGTGCGGCCATATGATGGCTCGCTGCTATACCAAAGCAGGCGCTGGTGCTAAAACGCCCAGCAAGAAGACTCCCTACGCAGATGATGATGCCAAGAACCGGCGTACACAACGCACGGGCTCACCATCGACCACTGACAAGTCGGGCAATGTGGGAGCGCAGTAGGGGCGGGATGCCCTACTGACGCGGACTCTGAAGCTACCTCTATATTCAAAGCTATCGAACAAATGGGTAGCATAATCCCTGAGGTTTCGAAAAGTCGGACCTTAAACCTGCTGGTCTATAGCGCTCGGACACACGAAAAGTCCGTGACGCGTTGGCAAGCGCACAGGACAAGCGAAAAGAACATGCGGACCAGCATGGTCGCAAAAACGATGAACGCTTTAGAGTAGGAGACAAAATTCAATCAAATACTGCTACCCTAAAATGCGGTTTCCGTACTACCTAGTGGTGCGACTAAGCTACAGTCTCGATTCATTGGGCCATTAGGGTGGTCGAAGAGGTTGAAAGCCTACACTATAGGCTCGCCCTCCCGCCCTATATAAAGACGCACCCCATATTTTACGTGGATCGTCTAAAGCGATACGTGGATCCACAAAGGATCACTATCCGCATCGGTCTAATGGGACCGATGGTGACGCCGACCGTAAGTCGAGCATCGTTACCGCGGAGGCGACGGGGAAGACGAACAGCCTCCAGGCGTCGCGTAAACCCAGCTCGGCAATGGACTTGGAAAGCGAGGAGGATCCCGCGTTTGACGCGAGTCTCTCATCAACAATCGCTCTAAGTGTAGACGAAATTTCAGTCGATCATAACCCTGGCTATCCTTCGCGCGAGCATCGTGCAGATCCGAAGTCAGTCATGCGAGATCCACAACACGTCTATCGACAGCTACGCTTTGCGCCTGCGTCTGGACGGCAGCAGGGTAGGCAGCCGCAAGGAGGTCAGCGTAATCGCCGGTCCTATTGAGCGCCCCATGCGTTGGTGGATGCGGGTGGAAACCAACGCTTCCTTGTTTGAAGGTTGTTGGCCCACGACTTTGAGAAACCGAAGCTTCCGATCCTTATCAATGGGAGAGGATACCCGAAAAGTTTCGACTTTTGGAAGCCGGTTGACGCGCTGCGCGTCGCTCGTACCGGGGCTAATGTCCGCTTATGAGCAGAAGCACCAGCTACACTCCGCTAGGTCTGGATATACTAGCGAAGGCGGCGTAGTGAGGAAGAGCAGGAGATACTGTACCACAATCGACATTGAGTCTCATAACAGGCTCAAGAAGACGGGTCGTGGAAAGGACTACAAGTGCTACCAAGTGTAGGCGGGCGCTTTATAAGCTGCCACGCACTACTCGCACGCACCTTTGGGCACTAGCGAGGAAGCGTCAAACTGTCTTTTCTTGCGTGCTGTGAGGCAGTTGGTGGGCGCTTAGGCGACCTCACACCATAAACTAGTCGTGGCGGGAATTCCGTCTTTTACTGATTCATGTATAATAAAGTTATATACAAATCAAAAGCTATTGCTAACAGGCAATGATTGGACGCACCTCTGCTTAGATGCGCGGTCTCTACGTAGCAAGCTTAGATATATTTAAGCTCGCTGTGACGTCATCCGATGACGCCAGTCCCTGCTAGGCACCATCCCTTTCAATGTGAATACACCAGGTTAGGTCACATGATGTACCTCACCCAAGTGGCAGGTACCTCCCTGTTAAAAACCACGTGACTAACGCATTACGTGTGACTTTTGGGCATATAGCCCGTTACACCACCGTACATTTTGGGGAACTTGAGATGATCCCGGCGGAATGATAACGATTACGATCGAGCCTGAGCTTGAGCTTGATATCGACGACGATGGAGAATTGCCAGTACTCACTGAAACTGAGTGTGTTGAATGTTCTGCATTATTGACCGTATGTAACTTTTATGTTCTGTCTGCTCATCCTAGCTGCCCACGTAATTGGGTCTCTTCTGATGACGGAAACATAATCACGAAGGGATACTAAACCGACTAGAAACGGGTCATCATCTTCAAATCAGCGTGAGATTACCATTCACTTTGAGCTGATGGTATCTCTTATTGCTTCATGTCAATTTCTATTGGCATGAACACCTTGTAGACGTGTCGAGGAATATGGCAAAGGTTGCTAATGATGTATGAAGTTACTCTATGCACGAGTTGTGACTGTGCCGTTCGCTCTCATACCGCTACAGTCCGTACAATGACGTCCCGGGGATGCGTTCGCCTGCAGAAAACCCCACAACAACACAAGAGATCGTTATTCTTAAGCACGTACTTGCATGTAAAACACAGCACGACCAATGCAACTACAAAATCTCGTACATATCGGCAGCACTGGAGACATTTGACATACCACGCGGCTTCTGCACTGCATTCATGACACCATCTCCTGATGAATCCAGCAGCGGGAGCTCCTCACTACTCGGTTGGCTTTGGTCCATGAGGAAACTGTCTTGGAGCCAGAACTGCACCATGTTCATAACCAATGGACAGCCAATCATGACGATCAGCAGCTCAATCTTCGGGTGGTTGTGCACGGGGTAAAACAGTAGTGACCCCATCCAACCCAATGGTGTCGAGAAGGCGTATAACACCAGACCCACGAAGAACTTCATAATGGTCAGGACGGCGCACCATTCCAGCAACTGCAGCCACCAGGTCTTCCACGACGGTGGAGAGCCGTAGTATCCATGAAATCGAAGACTCGTCCATTGTTGTCGAGTCTACATTAGCAATCATAATGAATTAGCAATCTCAATAAATTACTGTAAAGTTACTTACCGCAACTAATGTTACCAACTGGAGCAATAAATAAGCAATGTATACGCCTAATGTCGTATCGATTACAACGTTCATGAAGTAAAAAGCACACTACATAGTCACATCGTCAGTCCAGTGTATCGTGTGATTTTCGCTACAGAAATTAACAATTTATGACCTGATCCTGATCATTCGGAGTATCAGATGTTTCCACGAGACCAATTGCATACAATATATTCACGACGTGGATCATAGCAGCAGATGTGCCTTGCTTCATAGCGTCCATGAACCAGATCGTAGCGGATCTTCGTGGTCGCTCAAAGTGCCATTTGGCGTATAGTGACGAGAGAGCAATAAAACCCAATAGCATTTGCACAGCGTCATCCGTACGATCAGATACAAGCGTGCATTTGGAGCTCATGCTAGCAGGGCGAATCTGCAACTGACGGATGAAGAAGGAAGGGAGAACAGTCGTATATGCTTGAAGCCAATTCAGATAATTGTATCAAATAATGATTGGTAGAAAAAAAAAGATTTGGAAAGGGTACATTGCTAAAACCTTTAGCCCCGTCAAATTGAATTGAGCGACAATTCGAGGGAACCTGGTGTCGTCCGTCCTCTCCAGTTCTAGTATCGAAGCAATACAATATCTACGTGATAGTTAGTAATGGTTCGTGGACGTGGAGGACGCAGTAGTAATGGCAACGGTCGAGGAAGTCGTGCCACACCCTACGAGGGAGCACGTGAAGATCGTAGCCGTCGTCGTGGAGGGGGTGGAGGTGGCGAATCCAAGAGACGAGCAAAGGGCGGCCGAACCAGTCGTCGCAATGGCGACAAGCCCAAGTCTAAAACGGCTGAGGAATTGGACGCTGAGATGGACAGTTATTGGGGAAAGTCCGAGGAACATGCGGCCAAGAAACTGGACAGTGACATGGACAATTATTGGAAGAATAAGGATGAAAAGGGTAGGTGAACTCGAAGGTGAGACATTTTCAGAAAAAGAGCGAGAGCTAAGAATTGTATTGTTTACAGCCAAGAAAGACGAAGACAAGAAGGAGGACACTGTTGATGGGGATAAAAAAGTGGACAAGGAGGTGGAGGACAAGAAACAGGAAGAACCTGCTGCACAAGAGGTCGCACCTGTCACGGAGGAACCTGCTAAGGAATAGACAGGAAGAACGACAAAGAGATATCTTACAAAGAAGACTTGTCGGTGTTGAAGTCAACAAATAGCTGGGGTTTCACGAGTGAGGTTCCACGAGTGAGGTTCCACGTGATGACTGCCTGGCGGCTTGTATAGAAGCAGAGAAAGCTGTAATGATGACGACACGCGACACAACGACATGTATGAAACTTTCTTTTAAATTATCCTCTCTCTACTACTAGCATTGCCTTTATTGGATGGATTTTTACCCAAAGACTTCCTGAAGCTTGCCAATGGCAGCTAAGACTAGCCAGACGATACCCACGACTACTGAGAGCATGGACGAGAGGAAAGATATACGGAAAGCCAGCAGCTCCGAACGTTCACTAAGCCGACCTGTTGCTTCACCGTACCCAGCGGCAAAGCCACCCATCGTGATAATAGATGTTAAACAAAAGGAACCCAGGTATGTGAACGACTTGACCGTATTATGCAGCCCCACTGCAGGTAATACACCGAGGATACCACCTGGTCCTGCAATTCCATGAATGATTCCTACTACCAACGCAGTGCACTACGAAAACATAACAACAATAAAAAGTCAATACAATATATCAATCTACAAAAGATCATCAGCCAGCACAAATACCTTTTGCGTCTGCGCGTTCTGAAACTCGATCGTCGGTAATTTCAAACCGCAGCACATGGGTGCTGTGCCTTGTTTCGCTCCTTCCATCTCGGAATCCGTTTCATCGCTAGGTTGGCTACGATCCGACAGTAGTTCCTGCAGTGCCACTACACTCCCACATGGACTAGTATTTGTCTCTGCTTTACCTGTAGGTTGTTTTAATGACATCTTCGCATCAACGACAACTGCATCGTTCTCAACATCATCGTCAATTTTCTTTGCATTCTTCAGATTCTCCAACCCCCTAGGCACCATCAGCTCCTCATCACCAAGAGTCACTGAGATTTCGTCGTTTGATATAGTGGCTTCTTCTTTCAGCAACGTATGACGGGATATCACAACCGAGTCCGTGTCCGTTTCCAATTCCGTCTCCATCTCTACTACGACATCATCTTCACTTTCCTCCTGTACTCCACCATTCTTCATCTTGTCCTCCTCATTCTTTCTTTTTCTTCGTGAACCTCCTCGTCTTCTACTCTGTCTCGATTTCTTCACACCTTCATGTACTCCATAGATCCCCAATGCAATCATTAAGACCCCCACAAGCACATCCGTAACAACATTCAATACTGTAAAATCCAATTTCCCATCCAATGCAATAAAGATAATAGCCATCACAATCAGTCCAATACTATGACCACAACCCCATCGTATTCCAAGTGCAAAGGAACGCCAAGAAGAACCGGCGGACAATGTCGCCAATGCACTCAAATGGTCGGGACCTGTCAACACGTGGATGATACCAAATAGTATTCCTGATAATATCAATTGAGTAAGCGACGCTCTTTCCAGCGCATTTGTCGTCTCGGTAGAGTGTTCGGTGATCTCCATATACAATTAGTACTGAGACGAGACACTCGTAGCGATAGAGAATAATTAATAATGAGACAGATGCAGGAAAATAAAATAATAATGATACGATTGGATGAAAAGGGACAACGCATTTTTTTGGTGAAAAAAAGCCGTAATAGTAGTAATAGTAACTAAGGTGACATAGTATCGCTTGACTAAAATTTAAACAACCAAAACAACAAGCTACCCACCCCAATGATATGTTTCACACTTTGAGACAGCACTACTACACATAGGTTCGCTTTGCACAAAAACAGGCGTACCACAGGTCTCAGCTCTACACGAGCAGACAAGTCGAAAGCAAGATAAAAAAGGCAGACAGCTCAATCACTTTAGATATCACATGATAAGACCCCTTTAGCTACACTATCATTTGTCGGTCAGGCTGTGAAAATTTCATTTGGCTACTTGAATTGACCGCAATCCGCTACGTAGTTTGACAATTGTGTGTTTTTCATAACCGAATCACTAAAAAGCTGTGAGTACAACAAGGAGCGCAAGTGAATCGTGAACAGAACCTTCGCAGCTTTTTGCTGAATAAGGCGCACGAATAAACTATTTGATTGCTCTATCTATCACCTATTGTCGGCCAAATCACAGTCGGCATCTTCTCGCGAAATCGACTTGTCGGTGTCCGTTCACACGTGTATTCTAGATCAAAACCGCTATCTTCCAGAATTGGCTCCTCTGTGTCCGTACCAAAAGCACTTTCGTCTCTAATGTTGCTCTTTATCCGCCTCCGGAAAATTTTGCGTCGCATTTTCAGGATCTTGGGCGTAATTTCATACAGCTCAATGTCAATATCAAGCTGATGAATTGGCTGCATGCCACAGTAATCCAGCCGAATCGGTGTCGTTATTCGAGAGGCGTTGTCATTGGTCTGTAGCCACGCAGCCACGCGTCTGGAAATAATGATCTGCCCTCCAAAACCGACATCGCCAATTTCACGACCAATGTACTCCGAGGCTCCAATGTAAAGCGCTTTGCCTGTTACACGGTGCGTCTGCATGACCAAATTACCTTCTTCGGACACGTTAGTGTCGTGAATACCCATACGTACACGAATTCCACGGAAAAGAAGCTGAGGCTTGAGGCCAAGCGCAACTTCAGTTTTAACCGATGGTACCAGCCCTTCAAGCTTCGATGGCCACTTCACTTGTAGTAGCTCTAGCTGAACCTCCAAGCAGTAGTTGACAGCATCCTGGATTCGATGGAAAGCTAGCTGGAAAGCATCTCCTGCTGTCGTTATTTCATACCCATTGTATTTTGGCAACAACGAGCGCAACAAGTCGTCGTGAAGGTCTTGTGCCGTGTCAATGATGGACTCCGGTGCCTTTTGTGCCCACAGAGCACTCGAACCTTCAATGTCCGTGTTCACAAATACTGGTTTGTCCGGTGGGGCTGTAGTCTCGTATATCGCGCACGAATAAAGTCTTCGATTAGCACGGAGATTGGCCCATTCTGGCGAGTTCCTCACATGAGTCGAGATGATCGGTGATAACATCCTGATGCAGCACTGTTGGCTTCCGCCCATCACAAGTGCTTGAGCTGCACCAAACAAATAGTACAACATCGTCACAATACCGACCAAGTAGTCCGGGATAGCATCCACCTGGTCCTGTGGCATACACAACAGTCCCACCTGCAAAAAGCAGTACGGCAGCGTGAAAATGACACACACAATCATCAACAGCTTCAGTCTTCGATACAGCGGTGATGCCATCACTAAACCATGGATATGTTCATGTTTCCGACCCGAAAATCGCAATACCACCAGAGCTCCTGTCGCGTAAAATATCGAGAACAGCAGTCCTCCCAACTCCATGAAACTGAAATACTTGTAGGCTCGGTTGTGTACATCATGCATAATGACATTTACCGCTTTTTCTCCGACAAAAAATCCAACAATGATCCATCCTCGCCACACATATTTCAAAATTGTCGCTTTTTCACTCTGTTTACCTCGATCCAATGTCCGCATAGCAAGTTTAAACAGTTCTCTCGATAGTAGAAAAATCCAATAGGCACTCAAGACAAAGAACAGATTCTCAACCAGCAAAAGAGCTTCCAATGCAGTACTTAATGATACATCATTCTGCGCAAGTTTGGTTATGTATGCAGCCTCGCCACCGTCACTCTTGTTGTCAATATGGAGCAATTGTCCTAAGGTGATATCGGATTGAGTCGAACCAGACTTGGACTTAGTATCATCAATGTGAACGACTACTTCATTGATAGCGTAAATTAAATAGGCGTAGAGTACACCCGTTGCAAGTGCATGTAATGTACTGCAAAAGAGGAACATGACAATCACGAAACGCACAGTCGAGCGAAAGAGATCACCTCCTAATTGACGCATGTGATAAGCAGCTAGCATTGTCATCCCACAAGAAAAGAAAAGGGCAAGACAATACGTGTACATCCAAGCCAAATTGACTGAAGCACTACGCATCCATATTGTCTCGGAAGTCGCCATTGACAAGACGGTATTGAGTAGAGACGATAAAATACCAAAGTGGAAGAGTGGCTGACCATGTGACATTGCTAGTTATGACTATTAAAAAGAAAAAAGAGCCGTTGGCAGAGGTTCTGTGAAAGGTCGTAAAGTATGATATATTCTACAAGAGAGTGGATTGCTGCAAAGAAAAGACGTACTTGAGCCATGTGAATTCAGACTTCATAAAAAAGCCAGTAATATTCGGCTTTAGCTATGAAAATTCAAGTTAACTTGATTGTTTTATTTTAACTTGACAATCGGAAAAGCTAAAAGGTAGCAAAAAAGTCTGCATTTGTAAAATTGTAATTGCGTTCGTCATCCCGGCTTTTCCCCGCTCGGATGCCATCTAAATCAAAATATCACACTAAATATCCGTTACCATGCATGGACGTGTCAAGAGTGTGGAGCGCGAGAAGGAGCAGCATAAGACGGATGAACAGCGTCAGGAGGAGCTTTCCAAGGTGCGAATGTACCACGAGGTGGCAGGAAAAGTGTTAATAATGAAGAGACAGGAGCTGTATGAGCCCAGTGCATTGCCACTGACCAGTCACCTCTTGCTACTAAACCCCGAGTTCCACATAATCTGGAGCTACCGTCGCCAGATAATTGAGGCGCTGGCTAAAAAATCTGAAAATCCGGTGACTGAAATGCAAAAAATGGCAAAAATAGAACTTAAACTTACATTGGTAAGTTATTTGGTATGAAATTTACAATTTGAAATTTGGGTTAGGAAGAAAAAATATTTATGTTTTGTGACACTTTTTTCGCTACGTAGGACGCGTTACAACGAAACCCAAAATCCTATTCGACTTGGTTCCAACGGAAATGGATTATTGATCGCGGATTGGGAGATCTGAAGAAAGAGATTGGATTGTGTGACAAATTGCTGGATCTCGGTAATTATTTGAGCTTTTTGTGACGTTTTGTTGTTGATGTTGTGAATTGACTGTTATCGTTGTTCTTTAATTTCAGATGAGCGGAACTTTCACTGTTGGACCTACCGTCGACATGTGTGCAAGATGGCTGGATTATCAAATGAGGATCAGCTGGCATTTACGACGCAGAAGATTGAGCAAAATTTCTCAAATTACTCAGCGCTGCATTATCGCAGCATTACACTATCAAAGCCATTAACGGCTGCTGTGCTGTTTGACGAGATTGGATTGGTGCAGCAAGCTGTATTCACGGAGCCAGATGACCAGAGTGCTTGGTTTTATTACCGCTGGCTCATGACAGCCATGTTGGAATTAGTGAAGTCGTCTGCTGAGGATGCAGTTGGATTCATCAAGAGCCAAGTGCAATGGCTGGAGGAATTAATGGCGATGGAGACGGAAGCAAAGTGGGTTATTGTCACACTAGCGGACCTACATTACCGCGTGGGCTCGATTTCAGAGGTACATGGCTGGCAGAAGTCAAAAAAGCACAGTCTGGAGCTGTACGAGCGTGCAATCACACTTGACCCCGACCATCGTCGATACTATGAGGACATGAAGAAGAAAAGTACGTGATAGAGACGTAGATAATGCAAAATGTGCGTAATGACAAGCATAATGCGGCTTAACTCGTTAAATCCTGCTCGAATATCCGGCAAAAAAAAGCGAAGTGGCTTCAACAACGAAATCGAATCTCTTTTCCCATTGGTCAATTCCTCCCAAATTATCCACCCAAATCCGACAATACTAGTAGATTTCCAATTATCCAAATCTACTCTATACAGTATCATGGAGCGGCTCTTGGTGTCCGGCCGTCATTGGCGTCGCTATGTACATCCATCGCGCTTCACCGGTATCTACACGTCCTGTCCACTATCCATTGGAATTCGTCATTATCTTAATGCCAAGCCGTTGCCATCTCCGTCCCGGATGATTGTAGCCGATCTGCTGGAAATATCCAAACAATTTCGCAGTAAACAGACGAATTATATCCATGAAGATGAAACATTAGATAAAGCTATCAAATGTCTGGCACAGAATGAGAACTCAGCAACGCTCGTGGTGGTCGACAAGAAGCATCAGGTCGTGGGGCTGATTACTAATCGCTTGGCATTGCAAAAGGTAGTACGGATGCGATCAAGTATTGCAAGCAAGAAGACGGACTGGAACGTAAAGGTAGAAGCTATTTTTTATCGAGAATTTTATCTGGATTATACCCGGATTTTATCGAGGTATAATGAATGGATTGTGGTTTATTATATTTTTATTTGGCTGTTGTATATCAGGTATCAGAGGTGGCGATACCTGCGAGAAAAGTGCTGTTTGTGTCGCCGGAAGACTCACTGGAAGATGTAAGTAAAATACATTTTTATAGAAAAAAATGTATGGAAATTAATGGGTTTCTTAGTGTCGAGCAGTGATGGCGTTATCAGGTGTAGGCGAATTGCCAGTATTAAAAGGAAGCAAACTGATGGGCACAGTGTCATTGACGGATATTGCATCGCTAATTTTTCGCCATGATGCGCAGTTGAATCCTGATCCTACGAGGTGAGTGAGAAATTTTGATCGACACAATAGTCGCATTTTGTTAAACCAAATTGTATGTTGTTGCTGTGGTGATACAGCGCCAAGTCGGACTACATTAACCTTATCCTGCCACGCATAGGGTTACCTGCTAATACGTCCCTCGACAAGACTGTTGTCCACAGGTACTTGAATCGTTCGATCATTGATTTGTGGTGGATAATGCCATGTCTGACAATTTTTTTCTGCTAATAGCAAGAACATCCACCCGAACAATTGGACGTACTACCTGCACTCATTCGCCAAATCAATTCCACATCCACAGAAGAAAGATACAGGTGGAGAGGACGCTTTCTTTTTGGGGGTCGTGCCTCACGGAGAAGAAGAAGGCGGTATAGCACCTCTTGCGCCGGAAGATCGACCCATTGATATTGTTCCAACGGTAACTCATGGTACACAGGGACCGGCGGATGTACTGGCGATGGGAATTGCTGATGGTGTGGGTTCGTGGTTCGAAAAGGGGGTAAGTGCACGGCGGTATGCGGAAGAACTCATGGTTGCTGCACATCAGGCAGTACAAGCGTCGTACGCAAAGGATCACGACATTGAGCCTTCAGAAATCCTGCACGCTGCTTGGTCCACTGTGCTTCATAATGAGATAATTGGCAGCTCAACTGCTTGTGTGCTAGCGCTGGATCCTGAGCAAGGAGAACTTCACAGCATTAATTTGGGAGACTCTGGGTTTCTGATTATTCGCGACAAAGCCTCGGATCTTGAGACTGCACGATTGCGTGGTACGCTGGACGGCTCGCTTACGCGTAAGATTACCGACAGCGAGCTGGATCTCACACCTGCAGGAAGACGAAAGGGAGCCCATGTTACCTACCGCTCGCCACAGCAGCTGCACTACTTCAATTGCCCGTATCAATTGGGTTTTGCAAGTGCCGACCTCGTGAGTTCTATCGCAGAAGACTTGGCTCGCGGAACGCAGTCACATATGCGTGAGAAACCGCTTTTCGAAACCCCAGAGAACGGAATGAGACTGCGGGTGCCTGTGCTTGAAGGCGATCTTATTATTCTTGCCACTGATGGACTTTTCGACAACGTCGATGAGGAAGATCTCCTTGAGATCGTGCGTACTGAACCCGACCTTGAGACCATGACGCGCAAGCTTGTACAGAAAGCTTATGACTTGTCTCTTGACCGATCACGCGACTCGCCCTTCGCTCGCCTTGCTAAGGAAAACGACATGTTATGGGGTGGTGGCATTCCAGACGACATCACCGTTATCGCATCGCGAGTCACCAAATACAAGACCAAAGGGGAGAATATAGCTGAGGCTGCTGCAGCAGAAGCCGAGGCCATTTATTAGGATATATTAGCATTGACGAGTATGCATAACAGTTGGAAAAGCAGCAACACGACGAAAATTACGCACGACATCGTTTGTCTGTCTTGCGATACTAAGTTAAGATTCAAGAATAGCTGCTTGCATTGGCAGTGAAGACCCCTCCTCATCAATTGACAAACCTAAAGCTTAGTCGCTGCTGCTACATTACCTAGTGCTTCATCTTCCATGTCCCCTGCTCGCTGTGGTCACCTTTGTACCCGTCATTCGGATCTGTATCACAGCCAGTTTCGGCGGCAGAATGTGGTTGGGGCATCAATCTCACTTTCTCTGACGAGCAAAGTATGCTACTTGAAGCTTCCACGTCTGCCTTTTCCCCTTCTTCCTCCTCTGAAATGACAACAACTTCATCATCGTTATCTTCAATTGAACCTGTCGATTGTTCCTCTTCATCGTCAGCATCTTCTTCCTCATCTTCATAACCTCCAATTTCATCTTCTCCCTCTCCTTCCTCTTCCTCGTCCTCGTCATCATCCAATTCCAAAGGTGCTGCTGCTGATGATCCTCTCAAGTACAAATCCTTGACTCGAATTGCATCCCGCATCAACGACAAAATTGAATCTTGAGCACATGCATCGACTAAAATTGCATCTCGTGCTACTTCATGTCCATAAAAAAGCTCTTCTCCATATTTTTCCATTGCTGTTAAGCACAATTTACTGCGAGTCGAATCATCCAATTGCAATAACAGGTCTCGAGCTTCTTTCTGATTCTGAGCCCGTGCAATAGCTCGCATCGTCTCTTCTTCTTCTTTACCGTCGTCTTCTTCACTAAATTGTTCTTCATAACCTTCAGCTCCTTCTTCATCTTCAACGTCTACAACATCAACTTCATTGTTTATAGACGTCGAAAAGTTACTCTTCTCTTCACTGTTCTCTTCATCTTTTTTTTCTTCTTCTTCTTCTTTTGAAAGTGCTAATTCTTCTGCATCTTTTTGAGCTGCTAAATTAAGGTCTGGTTCTCGTGTATTATGACTATTAGTTGCTAAAAGAAGAGCTTCTTCGTCCATACGTAGGTCATTTTCCCCATTTTCCAAGCTAAGAGCCCAATTTTCATTCATTTCTTCTATTTGCAATGGAAATTCTTCATTATCGTCCACGTCTGGTAACTCCTCGTCAAGCAATTTACTTTTTTTGGTCCGACAAGGCATCAAAACGTCGTCTAACGTCGTTTCCGTGTCGTTTAAGTCCTCTATACTGTCTCCTTCAAACACTTCAGTAGCTGACCGTTTATTCGCTCCAGAGGACAAATCTGAAGCGGCAAATATAACAGGAAGATTGTCGACCTCACGACCAACAGCTGGGACTTCTTCGACTGCGCTAGAAGGTTCCGTCATGGACGATACGAGGCGATGAAGAAGCGGCAAATATATTACCGTACGTCGCTTTGATCTTGAGATGGAAAAATACACGGAAAACGTACTTAATACAAGCTTCTACATTAGAAATAGAAGAAACGATACGGTAATATATTCGGGCAAAATGGTTTGGAATCTCCTGGTCTAGAGCTCAAATCTTTCAACATGTACATCGTAGTGAACCTTCAATTCTCGAGAAAGTCTTGTGCTAGCATAGTGAACCTCATCGACTAAAATGGGAAGCCCACATACTAAAACCGCAATTCGATCCTTACCACAGTTCCTGGCTTCTTCACCCGTTTCGCGTAGAATAGCGATGATGTCGGGTCGTGATCCATTATGTAGACAGTTAGCAAGCTCTGGCATATCGTAAGCTTCCTCGTCCACGATGTCTCGAAAAAGATATACCTCACTGACAAACGCATCAGTCCGTGAATTCATGTTTTTCGGGTGAGCGAGGATATGAGGAAAGTAGGACGCCACCTCATCCACTTGCAGGCAGCTATCGCGCCTTGGTTCATCTCGAGCAAGCAAGCTTGAGATCATCTCCATATTAGTCACAGACCAAATGAACCTCACGTGTGGAATCACGCCGCGGCTTCGGTAGTAGCATTCGTGATGCAGCCAATTGACAATGGAGCGCATCGGTGTCATACCAATTCCACTAGAAAACAACACAATGTGCGAATACACTGTCGGAGTCATCAGGTCAAGCGATAGTTCGCCGTACGGACCATCAACGAGTAAATCAAACGTTGAAGGGCCATCGACTCTCATTGCGCTTGCTTCACGCTTGAGAGCCGCGGATAATAGTTTAGTCGTCCAATCTCCCACTGTCTCAATGTAGAATGTGACCATCGCTTCGTGTGGTGAAGATGCAATTGTGAATGGATGCCACTGGAAGTGAGAGATCGATGGAACACACAGAAATGCGTATTGGCCAGCTTCATACGCGAAAGTTTCACCGGTATCTTGACGAACTCGTGGAAATTGAATCCGGGTAATGTTTCCTGGTAAAGCACAAATGGAGAGATGATCTCGAGCTATGACGCCTTTGTTTAGCTTGCCAATTGAACCATGGGCGTATACATGCGATCGATAAAGGAGCCGATACATCATATCAATTGCCCACGGAGCTACTCCAACAATTACTATTCCAGCGCCATGGAGGATCGCACACATTACCACTGCGATGAAGAGGATCCAGTGCACTCTAACAAAGATCTGGTAAAATGCCCGCCGAAAAAAGCTAAGTGAAAGCAAATACATCAATACCAGGCCAAAAAGCGCACCCAAGCCGGTTACAACCTTGGGGTTATCTAGACTCTGCTCACTGTTGTGCAAACCTAGCACAAACGCATATCCGTGTAGTGCCGCCAAAATCATCGTGACGAAAGCAGCACATTTGTGATAAATTAGAGCTCGCTCATAAGAGATGCCCGTACTTGTAAGCAGTACTGAGTTATTTCGAACGGCAAAACCAAATACAAGAGTCAACGCGATTGAAGGAGGTATGCCGGTGCCTGTAACATTTCGCGATTCTGCTTGAAGTGCTGAGTACACAATAGATGCTACCGCAACCGGCAACGTGACCAACAAGTCGCCTACTCTGAGGTTAGCCCACGTAAGTAGTGGCAATGAGACTGAGAAAATATTCCGTGAAAGCTTCCATCGAAACACCATCCACGACCGTAAAAGTCTTTGCAAAGGTCCTGGCGGATGAGGTCGATATGTGTATAGGTCGCTTTCTTCTGTAGCTGCTGTCGTATTTGTACTATCTTTCAAGTTATGGGAGAGAGAGCCTCGATCATCGACATCCAGGATCGGCACTTCGTGAGAATTTTGAGCGACTGAGCACCACGATAAAGTACTTTCTTCGAGGACGGGCATAAAGTTGCAATTTGCATTGGGTGTCACAAAGGCATCCAAAACAGCACAGGATTTCCGCTTGGGATCGTTCCGCATGCTTTTGATCCCGTGACTTCGTTTTGTAGAATGCCCTCCATAAGTTACGCTCGAAAACGAACTCGAATACGACTAATGCTAGAACTCTCTTGGTGTGGTCAGAATAAGGTGTCGGGCATAACGGTCTCTTTGAAACGCCCTTCATGCTCACTTGCACACATTTGAATGGCGTTTCCTAAGTCCAAACGTTTGATAGTGTTGTGAACATTCACAAGTGTTGTGACATTCACAAGTGTTTGTAGCATAACGAGGCTTACATTCATGTCTTTTGCGCGAGCAAGTCAATCTTGTTCCATTTCTAGAACCGCGAAATAATTAGGAGCTGACTGAGTTTGCAGTGAAGACACACTAGACGCAATACATCCGGCAAACAATTTTTAAAGTAGAGATACGATCGGGAGGCATCCACAAAAGAGGCTTGGTATAGAAGGAAGGACAAAAGAGTTGGAAAATGGTACGTCGGCAAGGACCCGTTCATTTTGCATCTTCGGTTTGATGAACGGCAGTGGAAAGCATGACCGACGTCCATAAATAAAGGTCTATTGTCCATATCACAAACGTAGTTCTTTTCACAACAGTACGAAATCGTATCCCAGCTTGGGGATGCATCGATAATGTAGGGTCAAAGAGAAGTCTTTATCGAAACAAATGGAAGTCGACTAAACAAAGCTTCCATTAAACAATCACCTTGTAAATAACGCTTTGCTGAAGAGATGGAAGAATGTTATGGTGATCAAGGATAGCTTTTGAGCTGCAAGCGTATGCATCTGAGGCTGAGAAGTGTCTGGACGACGTGATCGACGGCATCTTGTGCAGTGAATACACTGAACAGCTTTTGTGAAGCATTGGATTGACAGAACACTCAGGCAGCTATAACATTGATAGCTTGCTCGCAGTCAGCAGGAGAACGATAATGACGGATGATGGACCTATCTGTTAGTTCGTTTCTCTTTCAACTGAGATATTCTGTGAAGAACGGTCTTCGTCGCCCTCAAGAATACCAAAATGCTAACGAAGCTGTCAAGTCTAAGAAAGAAAGGAGAAATTCAATTATGCGGCTTCACTCAGAACTGAAAGTTATCATCGAAGCTAAATGGCGTTGTATCATGCGTCGTTGCGAAGCCCGCGAAAAATAGAGCGCCGAAGCTATGTTACTCCGTGAAGAGGCCATAGAGGAGGAGGAGGCAGATGGAAACGATCGCTTGCATGCATTGACGCTATCTGCGGCTACAGCACGCTTAGACATGGCTTTTCGGAATGATGCAAATGGCAATAACGACGAGGACGAGGAAAATGACAACGACTATGACGATGGTGATGACTGGGACCAAGGAAATGGCACGGACGGCCCGCCCCGGTTTTGACGATGCTGCCGCAACAGTTGTTGGTACTTCTGATCGGCCGCTTACGTACGATGAGATTTGTAGACAGCATTTGGCGTCGTTCATGTCCGGTATGGAGACATACATCCGAGAAACAGACCTGAGCAAGCAAGTTAGCGACTGGCAGGAGAGGCTCACGCCATTGCTGAAGCAACAGGATGCTCACCCTCCTTTCGATATTCACCACTACGGTCGCGAGATTATTGCGCGCTTGGAGGAAGAACACAAGAGCGCCAGCTTGGGCAAGCACAGCAAATCCACCAAGCGTGACAAGAACAAACGCGCCAGGATAGACCTGGGGCCGGAAGACGACGAAAAGAAGGAGGCAGTGCCTTTCGAGACTTTGGCCGATGGCAAGAACCAATTTGAAGTGTGCCGCCTCTTTTGGCGACACTGCAGCTTGCAAACAGTGGTAATGTGTCACTTTCGCACGCACATACCACAACAGAGCATGGGCAGGTGCCATTGAGATGCAGCTACTTACTAGTGCCAACACCTATGAAGCGATACAAGCGTAACCTGAACAAATTGACGTGCCATCCGACACAATGTTGCAGAATTACGCGATGACTGAACCACTCACCAAATTCACAAGTCGCTGGGAATACATAGAATTGGAGACCAAAACTTCAGTTCGTCAATGGTTCGACTCTGTATGATCACTTAGATCAGCCGATGTACCCGACAGTGACATGATATTATTGCGATGCATAGGCTGACACACGCACGGGGCCCAAATTGGATAAAATCATGTTCAATCTCGCATTAAAGTCGGTTTCACATACCTGCCCTGGTGAACGCCTTTATCTAGGTTGTACAGTCGTGTGGCAAAAAACGGGGTTACTAAACAACATCAATTGCTTGAAACGAAGTTGGCATGCGACCTTATTGCAATCTCTATGTCCGTTATCTTTCGAAAGACACAAGAATGCTTCTTTGTAAATGAGTTGTCGTTATAAGAGATACAACATAAGACGAAATTACTTTCGAAACATGTTACGTCTGTAACGGAATTACATAAAGTCAACAAAAACACATGTTCTCTTAAATTAGTACTGAGCACCGATATCAAATATGGAGATGCATTGCTCATTAGAAACTTCCCAGTAGCTTCATCGATGTACTTGTATTTTTTGGAATATCTGGGTTTGTACATAGTTTTGCAGATCATAAATCATACCAGTCAATCCGACCTGAGTCCCAACCTTTTATGAGGATGAACAGTTTGCGCACCTTCGTCGAAGGGACAATAGCTATATTCTCGCCACAGGAGACTTACCGCATAGAATAACGCTTTCTTTCTTCAAGCCTGAATTAGAAAGATTTGCTAACCATTGTCTACGGAATGAGAACTCTGATACTTTTGAGCTGCGAAATCGTACCATCGATCTCTCTCAGTTGCTGCTGGTCAGTCACCACAGAGTCCTAACACCTCTATGCTCATCTGACAGCTTGGCGATAAGTAATGTCCTGTAGAAACGGTATAGGATATGGTCATTAGATCAATTTGGTGACGACAAAGATGAAGCGATTGTACTTTGGGTTGAAAACCACTTACAACCAAGGACGATGTTGACAATCCCTACGCAAAGGTCAGAGTAATTGACGACGAATGCATCGCTTGCTTTTATCATTGGCATGTTGCGTGCAGTAAAAATCACTAAGTCTCAATGATAAGGAGTACTTTCCATCATCGAGGCCTTTAGTGGTTTGGATACCTTATATAGCTCAACCTTTACTGGTTGTACGATGTCAGGCAGATCTTAAGCGTGGTGCATGCCGATTCCTCGTTCGAGTCCGGTACTTGTACGGGGCTGGTCACCTTCGGTAACGGCTGTAGGGTTGTCTGGTAAATATGGCACATTGACATAGCATCAGACGGGTTCCTTGCATTTTCGTGCCGGCGAGCCGACACTCTTGCTTTGCAACGACTCAAAGTTGCCTCATGCTAGCTTCGGAGAAGTCTTTAACGCCGCCGGCGATGGTCCCGTCCGCTTGCTGGAACGTCACTCGGTGCGGTGTATCCACAAACTGGTGATGCAAATGCTGCTCAGGATGTGCCAAAGGCACTCCCCACGGCGGCCTATGCGTCCACCTCGTCGAGTCGTCACGGTTCGGCTCTTCTAGACCACCTTGGGTAGGCCTAGCGCGCCCTGCTTGCACTGTTTGCAAAAAGGCTTTGGAGCGGTCAAGCTCCCATCGTTATCCTGTCCGGTGGCATATGAGCTTCTGCCAGCAGGCTTGCGCGCACGAGCATGTTAAGCAGATGAGTTCGAGTGCTTCTTTCACCCCTTGGCAGCATTGGAGCTTACGACAAGATGGGTAAACTTAATTTATGCAAGTTCTCTTGAGATATGCAACAGTGGTCCTTTGTAGTTCATCGTACAGAGCTCGAGCATCTACCAACTCGCCACGCTGCTCCAGCTAGGAACTTGGTCTGCAGCACTTTTAGATAGGTCGGTTAAGACGAAGAAATGGAAAACCGCAACAAATTTGTACGTGTCAAAGCAGTCAAAATGCCGTTTCAGACTCGGTAGCTCTTCATAGACCTCACCTCTTGCTGCATAACAGCCTAATGTAATTTTATACGTCGGTTCAATACACTTAGACCTTCAGGCTGGCTCGATGACTGGTGGCGTGACGAAGGCACTCAGATAGTTTAAGGACCATGTCTTCGGGAGCCAGTTTCCTTTGTTTTGCTTGCGCTTGCAGAAGCCATGAACTTGGCTTCAGTCATCTAGATGAAAGAATGGATCAACCTATTGCAGCAAAAGCGGTGAAAAGAACACAAGATGCTGAATACAATTTATGCTTTAGGTGACCTAAGCGCCACATAACGTGGTGTCTCTACTGCGCTGCTCTCAATGTTCTCTCGGTTGTACGGAGCTGGCGACTTGATCACAACCGACAGCACCGCCTGTTCACCACCAACAGCAAAAGGGTCCATCATTGTCGCGGAGTCAATTTGTCCGTCATACGGAGCTTTGCGCGGGTAAATAAACGTAAGAATCAATTGGGTTGAGCCTAGCAACGCGCCAGACACGTGCGGAACTAAGATAAAAACATCATCGATCAGAATGGCGTAGATGACCCAGCAAAAACTATCGACCACATTGACGACGCCCGTTGTCAAAGGCATGGAAAACGATGTCTTGGTTTGAACCACATGCCGAATAGTAGCCAACGGTGACGCGTAAAAGCCAACAGACGAGATGATGACCAGGACACCAAGTGTTGTGCCCGTGGACGACCGATCTTGATTCGTCCAGCCAAGAAATGCGATCACACCGTAAAACGTCTCTAACAGCATGACAACCCCTGAAATAATGAAAACCTTCATGACGTCGCGCTTGTGTGCTGTCCACTTGTAGAAAAAGACGGCGAGGAAAGCACCCGTAACAACACCAAGTGTCGCTGTTAGGAAAAGTGGGATGATGTTATCGACAGCGTAACTATACCACCACAATAAGTAGCAATTGGCATACAGCATCACGCAGGGCAAGACGGACATATCGCCAGTACTGTTCATCTTTCGCATCCGTTGAAACTCAGGCAGTAGCGAAAATCGTATCATGATACTCGTGATGACTGTGATGACCTTGAAGACTTGAATAGCCGTGTCATTACCGTTCATGGTTTTAGTCAAAGTTTTTTGAAGAACAAAATGTTTGTAGGTGTGAGCACTGCGAAGCACAAAAGAAAGTGAGACTTGCTGAAGGATGAAAATGCCTTTGGAGGGCCACCCTTTGCACCATCTCAACAAGTTGATCACGCGTACAACTCAATGATTAGACTTAATATTGAACATCGGCCCAGAACGTGGTATAAGCAGTGCAAAGTATGGTCTTGACGCTAGGGGCAAAGATATCTGAAATCTTAAAAAAACTTCCCAATTTGCGCGCCAAGAGACGAAGATCTCCAAAGAGCCGGTACATCGGCCTCTTTGGGAAGCCCCCGAAAGGGGGGCACAGGTAATAGGAGGGAGGCTTTCTTCCCGCTGCGTGCAAACCGTACACCCCGAGGTGAGGGGCACGGCGACAGCGATTATCACTTCCACCTAATTCCTGCTATTCTATGTCAGCCTTCAAGTCGCTGGTCCCGTCGCCGAGCGCAAATTCCAGTCCCACGAAGCGAACTTGCCTAGAACGTGACTTAATCGGACCAGCCCAGGTGCGTCAGCGGCCCATCGGGAATGATTGAAGTGGTACCCAGCGCTTTTCGCGAACTTAACGCCCTGTATGCACCGCCGGACTAAATAACCGATTCTACGTGCTCTTTGCGGAGTGTCCTGGAATCGTGCACTCAATTGACGTTCTGGTCTTGCTCTGAAATCTTAAAACGTGCCTTTGAAACAAGCAATTTTCTTGATTGGGGACTAGCAATCAAATTCTTGTATTTTTCTAACCTCGTTGCGATGCGAGGTATTTATCTTCGTTTTTACACGTGACAAAATGGTCATGCCAACTTCTTACAAGTGTCATTCGCGAGCCAACTTTTGTCCAGCTTGGCCAGACTGCCTCATTGGGGCAAGTGTTTCTGTAGTATCAATTGCAATGTTTGGACGCTTTACCGTAGGCACTTCATTCATCATGCGCTTATCGGCTCCATCATGTGGATGGATGCGCCTTCAACTGGAGCTTCAACGTCATGCTTACTTCTGCAAACTTTTTTCAAACTAGACTTTTCGTGGCAATCATAGGGGTCGTCTTCTATCACAACGACAGACGAGACTGCCGCTTCCACACATTGACAGAAACTGTTTAGCTCGACTTCCACAGTAAACGGCATTGCATGTCGCTGTTTGACTTAACTGACTGGGGATAATTGTGGCCATTTGGCGCATATATTCTGTCGTACAAATGATCGTAATGGATCCCAACACCGTCTCAGTCGAGGAATGTGATCATCCCGTCATACCGCAGATAGAAGAGGTAACTGCGAGAAAGATGATTGATATACAGCGCCATCCTCATTACGTCACTTGTCCTTGCCTGGTGATAGAAACATTATGTGAGAAGACTCCAGCCACCACATCCAGCTGACGTCGTGAACGCGGCAGGTAATCGTCGATAGCCATGCGTAGTATGATAGAGCGTGTAAAATTGCCTCAAATCAAGACGGAGAAGAGCATAGACATATTGCCGGTACTAAAATTCTTCCTCTCCATTTCCAGTCTGATGAGACTCGCATCATAGGAGCTGCAGTTATCGCCGTGATGTTGAAAGATATGTTGTGCTCTCTAGCGCAGATAATGGCTTCCTTATTTACTGGCACGAGATGATGATTAGACTGTCTATTATATCCTTATGATTACGATACCTCTGTGAGGAAGCTCCCTGATCTTCTTCTACCATGACTACGTTGTTCTCCTATGCACTAGCTCATTCTGCTAGCTCAATCCATCGGGCTCACGGGGGACACCCCAAAGGGGCGTGAAATCGTCTGACCAAACCTGAGGACAGGGGGCAGATGGCGCCTTGAAAGTCAGTCCGGGTACCAAACCGGTTTTCCCAGACGGACCAACCTGACTTATCTCTGACCTGCATCTCCGGTTCGGAACCGGAACGGACACAATCACGTTCTAGGAGAGCTCGCCTCGTGGCACCGGAAGTAGCGGGCCGGCGAACGGGAGGCGGAACGGAGAATGGCAAAAACTTGTTAATGCCTGTTCGATGCTTTGTCGACATGCCCCACACCTCGGAACTTCGTGCCTATTACTCCCCGTCAGGTTCGCACGCTGCGCTGCCTCCCGTGACGCACACAGCGGAGAGAAAGCCTCCCCCCTTCAACCTTGGCCCCATGATAGGGGACTTTCCACCCAAGCTAAGAGGACCGGTATGCCGGCTCCTTTTCAAGGCCTTTGTCTCTAGGCCGTTGTTGCTCTTAAGTCCAAACTGGAAAGTGCATTCGACTGACATGAGCGGCTAGTTGAGGTCATTCGTGCTAGGAATATCATTTGCGACACCACGACGATAGAAAAAAAACTACACTTCCCCCTGCCGGCGGCGGCAGTGCCGAGCCCATGTGTGCCGAGGACGCGGGAGAGGCGCGCACCGGACAAGGGTTGGGCGGGTGCAGACCGACGACCGCGAATTTGCCCGGTGGTCCTGGTCTGTCGGCGGATGGGACAGGCGGTCCGGGGATCGCACTTACCGCGGCGGATGATCGGGTTTCGTTCACGGCTGCGGTCAAAGGTTTCAGCTACCGCACCGGCCCCGACGAACCTAACGGCTTCAACGAATGTCTCGACCCCGGCGTACCCAACGGCCTCGGCGATAGAACCGGCCCCTACGAACCTAACGGTCCCGGCGAAAGAAACGGCCCCGGCGACCGCAACGCCTCTGCTGATGCGGGGGCCGAGGCAAACACCGATCGCAGTGCTATACTGCCCTTGGACTGTCCTGTGAAGATGACTGGGAGACCTTGGTTAACAGTGGTGCCTTGCATGCATCCGGACACGTTGAGGTGCTGGAACATCAGTCCACTGACTTTTTTGGCAACGTGGTGCATACCGATGAACGCGCGGTGATGGTCAAATAGGAATCCACCCTTGCGGGCCGCGCATTTTGCACTTGAATGATACGGCGAGTAGCATGAAAAACAGGGGACCCGTTGGAAATGCCGGTGATGATGGATGAACAGTGTCGTGTCGGGAGTCGTGATGTGTGTCACCAACTTGATCTCTTCGGGGCATGAAACGGTATCAAAAGTTGCGACGAAGAAGTTGGATCGTACGCCTCAGCCCCATTGAGACACCCCCGAACCACCGACGTCACCGAGTATGACACACTCGACGAGAGAATAGCTTGGACAGTGCTCGCCGCCACGCCATGCACCAAAATCCTCACTTGATACTGCAGAATGTTGCGAATCAATGTAGTACCGGAGGTCGAGGGAGCAGCGATGTCTTCTCTCTCCATGGTCGCTGGACACAATAGTTGAAGGCGAGTACCACGAAACGAAATGAATTTTGCATGCCAGCTTGCCGCAGCCGCCTGATCAGGCAGGACAAAGGTGAGACGTCTAGTGTCCGAATCGTAACACGTGCGCATTGCCCCCTTGGCTAGTTCCCGACTCAATGGATCGGAAACCGTCTCCCCTTCGCGGCGTTTCAACAGTTGTAGGAGCAACGCTTTCTCAGCGATATGTTGAGGCATACGCACGGAAAGAGGCACGACCGCGATGACATTGCCTTCGAGGTATTCCTCAAAAAAATCGAGCATCACAACCCGCGTAGCTCGCGGGTGCGTGCATACCAAAAAAACTGGCGGCGACTGGAGGACAATGCCGCCCATCATCCAGGCCGCCAGCGCCTCTTCCTCCAGAGGAATCATCGGTCGCAGATCATCGTCCGGCTTTTCATTCCACGCCCTGATAGCAGTGCGAACCGGAAACCTCCCCCTCCCCGTGGACAGCCAGCAGCGAGTGGCGGTGCCGCACGTGCCGCCGGTCCTTCGACTGACGAGTGGTTCGACCCAGGTGCAAACAAGAAAAAAAGGAAGTCACGATCCACTACGGCTCCTACGAGTCCTCCTGCTGTCCCCACGGCTCAACCGCCCCGACGATCGCAGCCGAACCAAGTTGGTAGAACAGGCAAACCGCCTATTCCTGGTCCGACACCTCCTGGTCGACCGAATGCTCGGATCTCGATTAAAGGCACCAAGAAATCATCACCACCGACTAAGGCCAAGGTGCCTCCGAACGGACGACCGGAAGCGTCGCACAACCACCTGCAGCTTCAGCATTGTCAAAGGCAGCCAAACAACGTGCAACGGCGATTAATGAACTTGACCAACTACTAGAAGGGAAATCTAAGGCCGCCGCGGCAGATTCGCCATCAGAAAGGGGAAGTGTCGCCCCTACAAAGAACATATCCCCAAAGGAACTGGCTCTGGAGGAAGCTCGCGCGCAAGTGAAGGAAGCCAAACGGAAAGTCGATGTGCTGACCTCTACGGCCGCGGAGAAGAAGCGCGCTGCCAAATTCAAGAAAACTTGCTATTTTGAGGCCCATGCTCAGGCGCTGGAAGTGGCTATCGCTCGTGAAGCAGCAGGTGAGGGAGAACCTACTTCACTCGAAGACGCGGAGGGGCATCTGCCTAGTTTGGAGTACGAATACCGCACCGCTGGTGCAGTGGCAAACCGAGCGAAGGAAGAAGCAACGAATGCCACGAACAAACTCAAGACATTGACACGCCGGTTGGCGAAGATTACACCGAAAGAGAAGTCTAAGAGCGAGGCTGCGGTCATGCGCATTGCGACACAGCCCAGCGAGATGCCTGCTGCGACGGCGGAAAAGATTAGGGAGCGGAGTTGCTCGACGATTCAACGCTTGTTGACGTCTTATGTCTGCCGTAAACGTGTCATCTCTGGTGTGACTTCTGAATCACCAGGTGCGGCACCTACTGCGGCGATACCTCACGATCCGGCTCCATCGGACATGCCACCGACGTGTCCCCGAGATCTAGATGGTTGGACACACGGAATATGGATGTGACTATGGTGGAAAGTACCCTTTCGTTTGGAAATACCATGTGCATGGATGATCTAGGTGGAGGGGCTGTTACTCCTCCCCCCTGCGCCGCTAGTGTTCCCATACTAGCGGAGCTAGCTAAGGCTATTGAGGACGAGATCAAGGCCTCTTCAGGCATTTTATCAGACCCACCCGTGGGCACTTATGGTCCGATGACCCGTCCTACCGACTTCCGGGGGGATCCATGTACACAGATGGCGGTAAGATCCTCGATGGACCACATCCGCAATCAAAATAATCACGATCAGACGTTACGTGCTACCAGAGTTCGCAAGGTCCCGGAGACGGCATCGGCTGCGATAGCTGCCGCAGCGGTGCCGGAAAGCACGAAACAAATCTCGGCGAGACAGCCGCGATTCGGCGGTGGGTCAGCCAGCACACAGCGGTGTCCGCGGTGCCTGCTACTCTGCCAGTTGGTCCGAAGGGCCAAACAACGTGGATTCATTCGTGTGCGTTGGAACTGGCAGCACTCGTCAGTGAGCTGCCTTACCCGGTTACTTATCTAGCTTCCATGCCTGGTGAAACCTTTAAAGCCTTTGGACATTCCATCAACAGCGAGTCTCAACTGGCTGTGATACGTCAACATACCACACACGCAGATGAGAAGCTTCGAGATTTGTGCACGGGTTGGGCCGCAACGGCCGACGGTCAGTTTGGACAAATTCGATGGAAAACGACTGACAACATCCAGCGCTGGAGACAATTCAGCAAATTACAGCCGGAGTTGTTGTGCGCGACCGTCGTCGAACCACTGGCGGACTTGGATCACTGGGGCGTCCTCAATGTTCTATGTGTATTATTGCCAAAGCTCGCACCAGTGGAGGGTGAGACTAAGGTGGTGATGCCACAGACCAAGGCTGTGCTATACTACCTTTCCGAAGAGGTGCGTGCGGCAGTTTTCAGCATTATCTGCAAACCTGCCAACTGGCAACCGGCGCTTGACCTTATCACCCGCGATGGTCAACTGCTGGACCGTCGGTACTGAGGGCACCTCGGCTGCCTTAGGGGCTGATTCGTCACGGTGCGCGGTTCAGCCTTCCTCTTCTCCCGTTCCTGTAGGGTGACCTCGTTCGATAGACGAGAGGGAGACAGCTCACGTTTCCTCCAATCCACCAGGTCCGCCTCGACGTCGACGGCGGCATTTGTTGAAGGTTTCCCAGAGGCCACGCGAAAACAGCCTCGGTCTACATTCGCAAAATGTAGCTGGCTTCCCCGAGCATCCGGAACGCTGTGAAGACTGGTTCGGCCATTTTCGGCAGCGCGAATCAAGGGGTCCATTGACTCGGTCCTTCTACAGGAAACGCGGGTCACTCTTGGTGAAGCAGCAAGTATGGACAAGATGTACAACACCACATGGGACTTCGTGGACAAGCCCGGTCGCACGATGTGGACAGAGTCCGAGGAACCGCGTGGAGGGGTTGCCATTTTACTGAATCCGTACTCGTCGATTACTGAGATGGAGCCTTGGCAAGAGGAACATTGGACACCGCACTGGATGGCCGCTCGTATTGCCCTCATGGGCGAAACTGTCCTCGTCGTCAACGTTTATGCCCCAAGTGACAAGAATGAACGGGAGGCGTTTTTCGAGATGCTTCGCCATCACCTTCTGGGACATAACGGACCCATGTTCATGGGAGGATATTTCAATTGCACGTTAGTCCCACGGTTCTTTCGCCTCACCACCCGGCAGACATGATTCTTTGGCGTTGAGACGGCTTCTAGGACGGGCGCAGCTTAGCGATGTGCTTGACGATGAAATGGAGCGAGCGGAAGAAGAGCGGGCCATATCAGCATTTCATGCGGCGGCGCACACTTATTTCTACACTTTACCAGGCGGTGGCTCCGCCAGTTCTCGACTTGATCGGTGGTATGTTAGTGCTCTTCATGCTGATTGGATTCGAGACGTCGATCTGTCTGTACCTGGTCCAGCAGCTGACCACAATGGCATAACTATCCGGATTGGGGCGCCACGTCATGTCGTGCGCGTACGTAAGCCACGGCGAGTATATCCCGTTCCGGGATGTGCACAAGCGACCGCGAACCGTGAAATCATTGCGACCCTTGAGACGGCACAGATTGCAGTTAACGCCACACATTCTGTTACGACGTCGGACCATGCCACAGCCCGTAGTCTGGTCGACTGGTGGGACGAATGGAAGATAAGTTTACGCAAAGTTCGCTTGGCGACTACCAAGAAAGCTCGCCAAGGTCTGAAAAGGAGCTATCGGCAGCGGTTGAGTCGCCTATACGTCCGACTGAGGCGGTGCTTTTAGAGGCGCGCTCTGCGGATGACTCGCCAGCGAGGGCTCCAGAGCAATGCAACCAAACTATCCCTGTCGATACCCCGGGGGAACTTCGACGAAATGTTGCGGAGTGTCGTCGGTTATGGCAAAGAACCAAGAAAGAGCGACTACTCACTCAACATACGTACTCTCCGGGCGAGACATCCCGAAGATTTTTCGCCCGGGTGTCGACTAAATTTCACGACAACACAATTATTTCCCTGGGTGGCAAAGCTGCCTACGGGTCGAATCGGTCTCAGGAATTGGCTGATGAAATGGCAGACGGCTGGGAGCACATTATGGATCGTTCTTTCGATCGTCCCGGTGCTACCGCCGCATTTCTTGAAAGAGCCTCCACACCGGACCGAGTTGATGACTCTACCGTGACGTCAGCCATCTCTCCAGACGATGTGAGTGCGGCTTTGAAGAGGCTCAAACGTGGAAAAGATGCGGGGCCGGATGAAATCAGCAACACTTTCTACCGCGATTACGCAGATGCGCTCGCGCCTATTCTCGCTGCATTGTACACCAGATGGCTGGAGTGCAGCGTGTTACCGGCGTCGTTTGGAGAAGCGAACATCCAGTGCCTGAAGAAAACGGCGGCTTCCGCCTTGCCGCTTGACCATCGTCCGATTGCGCTGCTCAACAGTGACTACAAGTTATTTACCTAGATTCTTTCTTTTCGGGTGCGGTCGATCCATACGGCACTAGACATTTTTACGGCCGCCCGCAAAGCAGCGAAATTGAACAGCGATCTGTATGGTGCCGTTGTTCTGCTTCTTGATTTCGCCAAAGCGTACGACACGTTGCAACGTCCGTATTTACTCTCGGTGCTGAAGTGGCTCGGCTTCTCGCCCAAATTTATTTCAGTCGTGGCTGCGCTACATTGCGAAACGACATGCCGATTTATCGTAAATGGGTACCGCTCAAGCCGACGTGAAGTTCAATGTGGTATCCGACAGGGGTGCCCCCTTGCGCCACTATTCTTCATCCTCGCCCTTGATAGTATCTATCGGGTGATCCAAGAGAGGGTCGACATTCGCGGGGTACCTCTCTCTTCTGGAGGACGAACTACTGAGTTCAAAGTGTCGGGATACGCCGATGTCACGGCGGTATACCTTCGCGATCGGTCTGCGGTTACGCCTGTTGTTACAATTCTCGATGATTTTGCTAGGGTTTCAGGCCTACATACGAATCGAGCGAAGTCTATGGTCATTGAACTTGACCCTCACGGATCGGCACTGCCTTTGGACACCTGCGGCCTCACTCTTCAAACTTCCTGCGAGTCCTGCAGGTACCTTGGTGTTCTGGTTGGGCAACAGGATGTGGTGGCCGAAAACTGGATGAAATGCATCCGATCCTTATGGAGCCGACTTGTCCTCGCCAGAGAAAAGACTCACACTGTCGAGCAGCGGTCTCGCCTTGCGAGTGCCAAAAATTACCTTTCTCGCACGACACTGTTGGCCTCCTCCAGCCACTGTGACCCGATTGCAAGGCTTGATTATGGATTTTGTATGGGGCATCCGCGACGGCAGGAGGTCCCGACCTTGGGTGCCCTCCGAGATGGCTTCACTACCGATACAGCAAGGTGAACTTGCGGTGCCGTGTATTCGAACGGAACTGATGACTTTGGCGGCGACAGCTGTTGGTCACTGGGCAGCTATGGTTTCCTCGAGAGATTTACTGATCGGCGACTTCCTATGGGGTTCTCCCGAGTCGGGTCCGGCTTATATCACGCCATGTTGGATCGAAGACAAGCACCCTCGATATCGGGCGACTTTATGATTGACCGGTTTTGAAATTGTTGGTCTCTCCGCTGCTCGACATGCCCGCCAAGGTGACATCACGGAGGTCTGCCGAAGAGCCCTTCTTTTTACATCGACGACCACGGTCGACTATGATGACAACGGTTGTGTCACAATTGATGTCCGCCGAGTACTTGATGACAAACTGCGGGCTGGGATGAGGGTAGACTCTGCGGCATCAGGTTAATTTGACACTAGATGGATCGTACACGTTACGCTGAAGGACATGTCGTGGCTTAGGGATCGCAGAGGAAAGACATACAATTTGGACGGAGCGGATTTTGCGAGGGGACATAATTACCTTGGCGACACAATGTCTTGGCTGACGGTTCAGAGTGGTGTCATCCGGTTCTCGCCCAAGCGCGCTATGGCTACCCAATCGATGGCGAAGCGACGGCATTTTGGGTCCTTTTGCCTTGCCATCATTTACAACTTCCCGTCGCTCGTGTATCGTACAATTGAGCCGGGGGCATTGATTGCGTACTCTGCAAAAGTACACCGTCATCATGACTGGTTGCTCAACGGAGGCGGTACCTCGCTGTCTCACTTCGATACGGGAATGGATTGCGGGGTGACACCGGGCACATCGATGTCGGCTTCGATACCACTGCGTCTATGGCCAGTGGAACTACTGTCCACTTTGGCGCGCATCCAACGCTTACGCGTGTGGTGCACCTATGGGCTGGCCATCGGAGATGGAGGCCGCAACGACGAAAACTCAAACAAGTTATCTCCAGCCGGCGCAGTGTTGAAGGCAAACGAATTTGCGGTGAGCGAGTAGCGAAACCGGACTTCCAAGTGATTGCAGCAGGTACATCTATGATCGAGTGGAGAGACATCCGACGGATAAGAGCTTCCTTTCTGACCAACGCACAGACGCTATATCGTCTGAAGAGTAACAGCTTTCCGCTCTGGAATCGGGCAACCCACGATCTGTCTTGCCCCACCCCAGAGTGTCCGCCTGCTATTCCGGCGATAGCAAGTCATGTATTATGGACCTGCCCTAGCGCCCGGCGACATTGGGAGTATCTACTTGATCGGTGGCAAAAGCTCGGCGATTTGTAGGATGCGGACCTTAACGTCTGGGTATTTGGCATGGGACCTTCCGGGTATTCCAAGTGCTGCATGGGATGCCATCAAACACGCTATCGAGTCAAGCTTAGCTTCGTCGAGAGCAAAGGATGCGGTCTTCCCAGCATCTCGTGAGCTGTGGCGTTTTGTAGTTTCTACGACGCTACATGCCATCTGGACAGAGCGTCTACGCCGCATGGAAGACTCGTCTTTGCCTCAGGAGGTACACACAGCCAGGGCCAGGACCCAATTTCGACGAGCGGTTACACGGTTTCGAAGATCAACATACCAGCCTGGCATGGGAGAAGACGGACACCAGTTCGCACGAGTGCGGTCGGCGCTTGCCGATACTCTCCTCTGCTGCGATGAACCACTCCCCTTGCGAGCGCTGCTGGTCGACAACATTTCTGGCGTTTACTACCTGTTTTTCTTCGACGGGGGGTCACGAGGAAATCCAGGACCGGGCGGAACTGGATCCGTCATCGTCCAACTACATCTTCCGACGCACGCTGCATGCGTCTTGTGGGTATCGAGCATGGCGTACGGTTCTGCCGAAACCACTAACAATATTGCTGAATATTGGGGGCTTGTGCACGGGCTCCGACAAGCGAAAGCCAGCGGCTACTCACCCCTGCATGTCATTGGGGATAGTTCGCTCGTGATCTCCCAACTTCGAACCCATCGCCTCCACGCAAGCCCCGCCTGGCGCTTCTATTTCGAGAAGCACGAGCCATAGCCGACGATATTGACGTCGCCAGCTGAGGACATCATTATCGCAACTACAACAAAATGGCGGATCGAATGGCGAATATCGCTATGGATACAGGTGCTTCCATTCAAGTGCAGGCTTCGTATGCGCGCGGTGTTGTCATGGAGGCTGCGGCCTTTCTCGACAATGATGTCAACCACTGCTAGAGGCCTCTCAAGCCGAACACTACGAATTACAGGGCCCTGCGATGACCGCGAGGGACCGGATAATCTCGAAACAAGACTTTGCGCAACGTCGCTCGGCTGTCCGAGGACTAGTATTACCTAGTATATAAAGTAGAAGTCGCCACGACAGGATATAGCGGGTCGTACGCGTACCTAAATATACCTCACCTTCTCACTCACTAGAGAAAGCCTATAATGTGACGAGGATGACGAAGCAATCTTACTTTTCAATACAGAAAACTACTCGTGTTTCTCATCAATATACTACCTTTACAATGATCCCAAACCGATATCGGTACATTTAAGCTGTAAAAGTTTCAGCTCGAGTCAAGATGTTTTGTATATTGGTATGAAAAAGAAGTGCTTTTTCTGCTGTACTCATTGCCTCGCCACCGAGATGTCTCACAGTCTTGAAACCAATGTATGTACAAGCTTGCAAAAGTTGCTGTACAAAACTGGTGAGAAGTTAGGCCTGTTTTACGATGAAGGTTCTTAAGCTTTCCAACTGCGTCCTCTGGCTGTAAATGGATCCTCGTAATAAGGAGTAGTTACTGCTAAAAAGCTCGGACTCTTCACGTTAGTCGAAGGAACCACCTTTTCATTATGAGGAGAAATGACCATAACCGACAGAGTTCCGTCAGGTTTAGCTTCGTCAGCTATATCACTCGATTTAGGTCTGTAGACAAACGTGAGGATCAACTGGGTGCAACCTAATATAAATCCCGCAATGTTTGGGCCCAAAATGAACTTGTTGTCGATCAGAGCAGCGTACGTCGCCCAATTAAAGCTGTTGAAGACATTCACGACTCCCATTGTAAACGGCATGGACGACGCAGTCTTTGTTTGAAGTACCGTCGCGATGGTTGCCATTGGCGATACGTACATTCCGACACTCGTTCCAATGGTCATAAAACCTAACGTCGTACTGATTGATTCTCGAGATTGGCCCATGTGTCCGGCCAATGCGAGAATACTGTAGATCGTCACAATAAGACACACAGCGAAAGATCCAGCGAAAGCTTTTACAACCGCGAGCTTGTTCTCAGTCCAGCGATAAAAGAAGTAGTTAAAGAAAACTCCCGCGACGACTCCCACAATCGCTTGCGCTAAAAGTGGCATCATGTTGTTAACAGCAATAGCGTAGAAAAGGCCAACGTAGCAATTTGTGAAAAGCAGTAAAGATGGCATAACTGACATCTCGCCCGTACTGTGGCACTTGTGCATCCGCCGAAAGTCTGGAATCAACGAAATTCGTAGCATGAGCGTCGTAGAAAGCGTTAGCCACTCGAACACGTTGACAGCAATCTCGTAGGTGCTCATTGTATAGAATGCGTGTCTTGATCTTAAAGATAGCGTTTGTTGGGGTCTCGAATGCAAATTCGGATATGACTCGATCGTTCCGGTCTTCAGCTAGAACACTTCAATGCGAGATACACGATCAACGATTTTTGAAACTTCTGCACTTCGTCTGTGTGAACAACAGCTCAGTTCTAGACAGAAGAGGGCGGAAAATCGCAATGGTACGGCGCTGACCGTTTCGTGCATCTTTCGTTGACGTTACCTGTCTGAGGTTGCTATGTCCACAAGTTTAAAAATTTTCAACGGTCGAGATCATGTCGCTTGACACGTTGATGAGGACAAACTGGAAAAACTTGCAGAACAAAGTCAATTAAACTAGTATTTAGTATTAACAAGCTTCAGCATGCAGCCAGCAAAAAAAACAGCATACGCTGTCTATCACTACTCTTCATTTATGCATGATCTTGTCTCCCCTCAAGTAGGAGAGAGTATTGCGATATAACCCCAGTTATCCACTGAGCTGTCTGTCACATTGGTCGTCTTGAAATACGACGAGCCCCATCGTGAACGGCATCGGCGAAGCAGTCTTAGTACAGAAGACATTCACGATAGTGGCCATTGGCGACGCGTACATAACGACAGTTGTCGCAACAATGATAAAGCCTAAAGTTGTCTTGACTGTTCTCGAGATTGACCCGTTCTGCCAGCTAAGGCTAGGGTCTCGTAGATCATTACTGACACAGAGACCACAAAGGATCCGATAACGATTTTCATGGTTGCACGCTTGTAGTCCGTCCACCGATAGAAACAGTAGGCGAGAATTTCTCCAACGAGAACACCTAGCACTGACGTTGCAAATAATGGGACCATGTCGTCGATGACGCATGCGTAGTACAGCAACGCACAGCGGTTAGTGTGGAGCAGAACACACGGCACACCGCCATGTCTCCCGTGTTCCGCTTTTCTCGCCATCGATTGAAGTCCGGCATGAGCGAAATTCGCAGCATGATAATAGTAATAGTAGTTAGCACTCTGGCGACATATGACGGCGGTCTCGTGTTCGCTCATTGTTTAACGTAGGGTCTTTTCAACCACGACCTTTAAGATCAAGAGAGAAATGGCGATCGTGTGACCATGACATTCGTTCGCATATCGTGATACATGTGAACATTCATGAGGATCTGCTGGTCATCCATTAACGCTACGGACTTCAAAGAGGCATTCCGCAGGTCGCCGTACCACAAGAGGATAAGAGCAAAGCGTTGTGAGCCAGCCGATTGCGACTATAAGTCGTCCGTTCGCTTCAAGAACGGTGCACTTAGGTCACGACTGTTCTAAAAGCTTGCAACACTCGTTAAGAGACACCTCTCGGCAAAGCTTTCGCCTGTAGAGTACGACTAGAGACCGTTATATATTTAGCTAAACGTCATGGCGAATAAGTCGGCAAACTCGTTTGTTTGTTGTTCGGAACAGAGACGTCTAGGTTGTCGCAGTGACATTCACGATAGCATCAAGTTATATACATTGCTAGTTGAATTGAGCCCAGCATGGATCGTTTGTAGCGCGATTAGCGAACAACGTGTCTATTGTGGCGACTCGCTTTTCGATCTCTGACGTTTTCTTAACTTAAAAAAACGTGAGACGGAAGGTTCACATACGAATGTGGATGAAGTAAAAAGGAACGCCAAAGTAAATGATGAAGCATAGTCTATTAACGGACGACAACGTCTGATGGCGCCTTATCATGCGTTACAGGCGATTGAACTTCGACAAAGCAGTCGTTACACCCAATGCTACTTTTCCTTCCTTGCAGCGTCTCATCAGTGTCCAAAACACTCGACAGCGCAATTTTACGCTCGTGCTCAGTTGTGACACCGGAGTGGTCGATTATCACAACCTCAAGCTGTGTTTCCGCCGCCTTTGACGTAGGATAGATGACATACAAAGCCAACTGGATCATCGTAAGCACACAACCGACAATGTTCGGGAGAAGGATCCACACGTCCATGATAAGGGTCGCATAGACCGTCCAGCATACGCTGCTGAAAAAGTTCGCGAGACAGAGCGTAAAAGGCATTGAGGCCGTCGATTTACTGCGCACTACTCGCTTAATTGTGGCAAGCGGGGAACTATACAGACCAATGGACGTAGCAACGGAAAATGCACCCATAGCTGTGGCCATAGAAGACTTTGACTGGCCCGTAACGCCTGCAAGGCCAATGGCGCCGTACAGACACACAAGTACGATAACAGCCAAAGCGACAGCGCCAATTTTGTGAGCGGATCGTTTGTCGTCGGTGTAGCGGTAAAAGACTGCGATGAATCCTCCGCAGGTGACGAGTCCGAACATGGCAGTTACAAAGAGCGGAAAAATGTTCTCAGACAAGTAGCCAAACCATCCGAGCACGACGCAATTGGCAAAAAGCATCACCACAGGAAGAATTTGTACTTCGCCAGCGTTCTTGGTCTTGTAAATGCGCTGGAAATCCGGCCAAGGCGAAAGGCGCACCATGATGGATGAGCTGACTGTCAGTACTTGAAACGTTGCCTCGAGGTACCCCATGATTGACGAGGTGAATGCGGTGTGAAGCTCAACGACTGTGCTGAAGGAAGCAATTGAGGAAGTGATAGACAATCATTTTCCCATCAGACAACACGCGCGGAATGTCCGAGTTGAGCTGTCGCGTCAAGTGTCGCTTCCGTCGCCGTTTTATTATCCACTCGACCTGTGCGGCGTGGCCGACTGTTTCAAGTCATTCCTAGCGCCGCTTGTAAGGTGCACTCGAAAACTCTGTGTCAGAATGGACAGCACGAGCTCGCACTATCGCAAAAGGAGTTTTCCATTCTTTTGACTCAGCAAGTATCACACCACCAGACCATGTCCAATTTGCTTCACATGACTAAATAAAAAAACTTAACCACCAACTTTCTAGCCTGATAAAACGCATCTGGCCGACATGAGTTCGTTTATGCGCAGTGACTCGAAGTCGGAGTGGCTCAACATCTAACTAAACCACTTTGGGTGTAAACAGCCAGGTGACAATGCTGTTCGTAATACTCGTGAGCTCAAAACGTCATTACGCATAAGGTCTGAAGCTTTGCAATTGCTCGTAAATGGACCGAGTTGCGTTTCAGTTCATTTGACATGATCGCAAGGAAGGAGATCGGTTATCGAATTCTAGTAGTGTAATGAAGATCAGTGTCCGTCAAGATCTCGCTGATTGATGTTTTCTTATTATCATCTGACCTTAAAATGCGTCGAATTATCTACTGAGATCACGGGCGATGCGTGTACGTACGGTCTGTTTGATCCGTGACGTCAGTTAAGACCTTGATATGGCCAAGTAGTCAAGGACATATCACCTTTTTGTCTTGGGCAACGGTATGAACGTCGGATCGACTCCATTGTACTCCAGTGATGAGTCCCATTTTTAATCGGTTAACAACCCATATCAGGTTTGGCTCATCGTCGATTTTCTCAACGAACGAATGCCGAAACATCCGGTGAAGATAGTGTCCCTGTACTCAAGTAACGTCCCGAGCCTGGGTACCCAAAGGTACAAAAACAGATTCTGTCTCAATACTGCCAAACACTAGAACCTGGAATTAAAACTTCCACTTGACCCATCCCATCCATCATCTCTTGTCGTCAACAGTTCTCAGTGTAACCACTTTTCGTAACCTCTCAATGATGTCGTCATCGTTCTCGACACACGAAAACAGCGAGCGCGTCACACCAATGCTGCCGAAAGAGCCTATTGCGTATTGCAAGCAGTGTGTACCTCCTCTCACTTGCGTCTTGGTCGCTCTCCGCACTTCTTCTCCATCCGTCGCTACTCTTCCTCATATTCAGACAAGTATCTCTTCGTATTTGGATTATTCCTCGTACATTTCCATCCCTCACGCATGTGCTCGAGTCTTAAGTAACGCGAAACTTCACTTATTGAACCGATTACGAATCCTACAATCTACCAATCAAAGTGATTTTGATCCGGCCGACGAGCTCTTGTATCGTCAATGGGTTTTTACTCGAGGAACAGCCAATGCTGCTGAACGAGGGAATTTACATGTCATTCAATGGCTTTGTGAGGTTTATTATCCTCAAGGACGAGTTACTGATGCAGTCGAGAAGGCAGCACAAGCCGGACATTTACACATTTTGCAATGGCTACATGACCATCACCCTAAGGTCTTTTGGGGTGCAAGAGAGATGCGTGTCGCGGCACAATATGACCATGAAGCTGTTGTCAAGTGGTTACATGCACATACAGGTTCGACTTTTATAGGAATGCATGCTATTGAATTAGCAGCAGGAAATGGCAATTTACAACTTGTCAAATGGCTACATAATGTAAGAAGACAATGGTCTGGAAATGGAGCAGGAGAAGCAGCAGCTCATGGGCATTTGGATGTGTTCAAGTACATGACTAAGGGATATACGGTACTTCGTGAAAGCGCGTTGAATGAAGCAGCAGGAAGAGGACATTTAGACGCGGTGAAGAAGCTTGCAAGACGTCAACCGACCTTGGTAACGACGAGGACAACTACGGCAGCAGCAGAGAAGGGACAGATGCACGTGGTGAAGTGGCTCCATGGAAAGAAGTTTGAGGGCAAGTTTGCACTCTGGACTACGGTAGCGATGGACAAAGCAGCCGCTAATGGACACTTGGAGATGGTCAAGTGGCTGCATCAGAACAGGTTCTTGGAATCGTGGAAGGCCTGTACTCGAGAAGCTATGGATGGTGCTGCGCGTAATGGTCACCTGGAAGTGTTGCAGTGGCTACACAAACATCGTCATGCAGGCTGTACGACCAAGGCGATGGATAGTGCTGCTGCAAACGGTCATCTGAAGATCGTCGAGTGGTTGCATACGAACAGGTTTGAAGGCTGCACGCAAGATGCAATGAATGCAGCAGCTGCTAATAATCAGCTGCGTACTCTGTGTTGGCTGCATCAAAACCGACGAGAAGGCTGTAGCACGGCTGCGATGGATGAAGCTGCTGGGGCTGGTCACTTGCAGGTGGTAAGGTGGCTCCATGCGGAGCGGAAGGAAGGATGCACTTCCAACGCCATGGACAACGCAGGTGCCAATGGACACCTGGATGTGGTTAAGTGGCTTCATGTTCACCGTCAAGAAGGCTGCACAGTACGGGCAATGGATCGTGCCGCTGCAGGAGGTCACTTGGAAACAATCAAATGGCTTCAATCGAACCGATTTGAAGGCTGCACGTCGGCAGCTTTGGACAATGCTGCAGCTGGAGGGTGGTTGGAAACTGTACGTTGGCTACATCTGCACCGTATCGAAGGATGCTCGACTAATGCGATGGATGGGGCAGCTGGCGGAGGTCATTTGGATGTGCTAATGTTCCTATTCTCTAATTACAATGAGGGCTGCACGTGGCTAGCGGCGGAAAACGCTACACGCTCGGGTCACCTGGAAATTTTGCAGTGGATCTATATTCATTATCCCGACCAGTTTGATCGTAACCGCATCGTTGCCATCGCCAGCAGAGACGACTTCTATCTAATGGAGTGGCTGCAGAGTCTCGGAAATTGATAGCGGCGTCATTGATTGTGACGCTTTTGACCTTGGCTAAGAAGATTGTAGCCGAAGCAATGCGCAGTGATGTTGGAGTTTCGAGATAAAATGAATCGATGATGTGAGGGCTAAAGAAACATGAACCAACCACAGCGTAATCGTAGGACGAAACGCATTTTGCTAAAGCTTCTGCCACCTTCCAACACTTTCTTATGATTATAGTGGTATGCGGTGCTCTGTACATCTACTTATACGTTGTACGTGATAAATCTGCTACACAAAAGTCAACGACCTTATTGGCAATGATTTTCCACTTGATGGCCGTGAGCTATCTGGCATGCCGTCTTTGAGATATCTTTAATTACTATCACCTTTACAGCATTTCCGACGATGGTCCTGATATTTCATATCGAGGCTGCGCCAATTACAAAAGCCTTGGACTAAAAGGAAGACTTTGACAACAATGTAGAAGATCACCAGAATCGTGTCCAAATCAAACGGACACGATTCTGGTTTTCATTTTTCTTTTCAACAATGGGAAGCAGACTGTCTATTTATTGTTATGGTGCACAAGATTTCTGAATAGTCCTCAGCCATTTTAGTACCCCAGGAGATGTCTCCTGTCGGTTATGAGGGCTGTGCACTTTTGGCTGCCGGTTCACGATGGTGTCTTGGAACATTTCCGTTGCTAGGCGGAGGCAGACGCCATTGCTCATATCCCTATCTCGCCGTTGCTCCTTGATAGCGACCCTTGGAGTTGGCGAAGAAGACCTTGTGTGACTTCCGCTACTTCTTGATCCGTGGACAACATTCCTGCTCATGGATACTCCTGTTCTGCTGAATTCAGAGCGTGGTCACACAGACGGAGCAAGCTATCCACCATATTTGTTTCCAGGCCCGGCCAATTATGTCAGCGGTGTCTGGGAACATGTGCTTGATAGCCGCCCGCACTCTTGGAGGTAGCTCCGGTGCCGAACACGATAACGCTGCTTGTTTGTACAAGAGCATTTGAGCGGATGATACCTCCGATCGCGTCCATTGCGTGATGATATTTGTCCAAAACTTGTAAGCTCCTACGCAGTCCCAGAGGATATGTAGGAGTCCTTCGTGTTGCCCGGTGCAGGCCAGATGCCTCTTGCATGTCGTGTCTATTTCGCGTCCCGGGAAGTACAGATTCAACTGATGGGTAGCTTACTCGGTAGCATACCCAGACCTGGTATTCTGTGAGAGTGTGTCCGTATTCCCAGAGATGTGCCGGTGACTACGACATCGGGAAGTGGTTGACGTGTGAGCCATCTCAGTGTTGTAGCCTACCGTAAGTGCTGGATGTAGCATTCGTTTGGCGCGATGGCATGGTTGGCGTTTGTAGTGTCTTGAAAGCGTGCTATTTGTTGATGGAGGGTGTTAGGCTCCATGGAAACCTATGTAGCTGCGGATGCGCTGTAAATACAAGCGCCGTGTTCGCTGTTGTAGATTCATCAGCTCCTGTTGATCAGTTTCGGGCACATCGGTCATGTGATGAGCTCTTTGTTGGCTTGATGGAGGACGATAAGGGCGAGGTTGCCTCCGGTGCGTGCTTGCTGCGTGTGTGCTTATGAATGTCCACGTGTACTTGCTCAGTACCTCAGGTCCGTTCCGCAGCGTTAGCTGAGCCGGTATTCGCATTACTTCTGCTTCCTGTAGATAGGGACTTGCCATCAGTATGGCTGTTGCCCGTAGCCCCAGTTTAGGAAAGTATTCAGCCATCTTGGGAGCCGAAACGCGATAATTTAGTGTTGAACTTGCTGAATGTGTAACTGTGCCAGCGTGCAGGCGTGTAGCAGTGGATACTTTTTTGCTGATAGCATAATGAAAACCAGAATCGTGTCCAAATCAAACGGACACGATTCTGGTTTTCATTTTTCTTTTCAACAATGGGAAGCAGACTGTCTATATATTGTTATGGTGCACAAGATTTCTGAATAGTCCTCAGCCATTTTAGTACCCCAGGAGATGTCTCCTGTCGGTTATGAGGGCTGTGCACTTTTGGCTGCCGGTTCACGATGGTGTCTTGGAACATTTCCGTTGCTAGGCGGAGGCAGACGCCATTGCTCATATCCCTATCTCGCCGTTGCTCCTTGATAGCGACCCTTGGAGTTGGCGAAGAAGACCTTGTGTGACTTCCGCTACTTCTTGATCCGTGGACAACATTCCTGCTCATGGATACTCCTGTTCTGCTGAATTCAGAGCGTGGTCACACAGACGGAGCAAGCTATCCACCATATTTGTTTCCAGGCCCGGCCAATTATGTCAGCGGTGTCTGGGAACATGTGCTTGATAGCCGCCCGCACTCTTGGAGGTAGCTCCGGTGCCGAACACGATAACGCTGCTTGTTTGTACAAGAGCATTTGAGCGGATGATACCTCCGATCGCGTCCATTGCGTGATGATATTTGTCCAAAACTTGTAAGCTCCTACGCAGTCCCAGAGGATATGTAGGAGTCCTTCGTGTTGCCCGGTGCAGGCCAGATGCCTCTTGCATGTCGTGTCTATTTCGCGTCCCGGGAAGTACAGATTCAACTGATGGGTAGCTTACTCGGTAGCATACCCAGACCTGGTATTCTGTGAGAGTGTGTCCGTATTCCCAGAGATGTGCCGGTGACTACGACATCGGGAAGTGGTTGACGTGTGAGCCATCTCAGTGTTGTAGCCTACCGTAAGTGCTGGATGTAGCATTCGTTTGGCGCGATGGCATGGTTGGCGTTTGTAGTGTCTTGAAAGCGTGCTATTTGTTGATGGAGGGTGTTAGGCTCCATGGAAACCTATGTAGCTGCGGATGCGCTGTAAATACAAGCGCCGTGTTCGCTGTTGTAGATTCATCAGCTCCTGTTGATCAGTTTCGGGCACATCGGTCATGTGATGAGCTCTTTGTTGGCTTGATGGAGGACGATAAGGGCGAGGTTGCCTCCGGTGCGTGCTTGCTGCGTGTGTGCTTATGAATGTCCACGTGTACTTGCTCAGTACCTCAGGTCCGTTCCGCAGCGTTAGCTGAGCCGGTATTCGCATTACTTCTGCTTCCTGTAGATAGGGACTTGCCATCAGTATGGCTGTTGCCCGTAGCCCCAGTTTAGGAAAGTATTCAGCCATCTTGGGAGCCGAAACGCGATAATTTAGTGTTGAACTTGCTGAATGTGTAACTGTGCCAGCGTGCAGGCGTGTAGCAGTGGATACTTTTTTGCTGATAGCATAATGAAAACCAGAATCGTGTCCAAATCAAACGGACACGATTCTGGTTTTCATTTTTCTTTTCAACAATGGGAAGCAGACTGTCTATATATTGTTATGGTGCACAAGATTTCTGAATAGTCCTCAGCCATTTTAGTACCCCAGGAGATGTCTCCTGTCGGTTATGAGGGCTGTGCACTTTTGGCTGCCGGTTCACGATGGTGTCTTGGAACATTTCCGTTGCTAGGCGGAGGCAGACGCCATTGCTCATATCCCTATCTCGCCGTTGCTCCTTGATAGCGACCCTTGGAGTTGGCGAAGAAGACCTTGTGTGACTTCCGCTACTTCTTGATCCGTGGACAACATTCCTGCTCATGGATACTCCTGTTCTGCTGAATTCAGAGCGTGGTCACACAGACGGAGCAAGCTATCCACCATATTTGTTTCCAGGCCCGGCCAATTATGTCAGCGGTGTCTGGGAACATGTGCTTGATAGCCGCCCGCACTCTTGGAGGTAGCTCCGGTGCCGAACACGATAACGCTGCTTGTTTGTACAAGAGCATTTGAGCGGATGATACCTCCGATCGCGTCCATTGCGTGATGATATTTGTCCAAAACTTGTAAGCTCCTACGCAGTCCCAGAGGATATGTAGGAGTCCTTCGTGTTGCCCGGTGCAGGCCAGATGCCTCTTGCATGTCGTGTCTATTTCGCGTCCCGGGAAGTACAGATTCAACTGATGGGTAGCTTACTCGGTAGCATACCCAGACCTGGTATTCTGTGAGAGTGTGTCCGTATTCCCAGAGATGTGCCGGTGACTACGACATCGGGAAGTGGTTGACGTGTGAGCCATCTCAGTGTTGTAGCCTACCGTAAGTGCTGGATGTAGCATTCGTTTGGCGCGATGGCATGGTTGGCGTTTGTAGTGTCTTGAAAGCGTGCTATTTGTTGATGGAGGGTGTTAGGCTCCATGGAAACCTATGTAGCTGCGGATGCGCTGTAAATACAAGCGCCGTGTTCGCTGTTGTAGATTCATCAGCTCCTGTTGATCAGTTTCGGGCACATCGGTCATGTGATGAGCTCTTTGTTGGCTTGATGGAGGACGATAAGGGCGAGGTTGCCTCCGGTGCGTGCTTGCTGCGTGTGTGCTTATGAATGTCCACGTGTACTTGCTCAGTACCTCAGGTCCGTTCCGCAGCGTTAGCTGAGCCGGTATTCGCATTACTTCTGCTTCCTGTAGATAGGGACTTGCCATCAGTATGGCTGTTGCCCGTAGCCCCAGTTTAGGAAAGTATTCAGCCATCTTGGGAGCCGAAACGCGATAATTTAGTGTTGAACTTGCTGAATGTGTAACTGTGCCAGCGTGCAGGCGTGTAGCAGTGGATACTTTTTTGCTGATAGCATAATGAAAACCAGAATCGTGTCCAAATCAAACGGACACGATTCTGGTTTTCATTTTTCTTTTCAACAATGGGAAGCAGACTGTCTATATATTGTTATGGTGCACAAGATTTCTGAATAGTCCTCAGCCATTTTAGTACCCCAGGAGATGTCTCCTGTCGGTTATGAGGGCTGTGCACTTTTGGCTGCCGGTTCACGATGGTGTCTTGGAACATTTCCGTTGCTAGGCGGAGGCAGACGCCATTGCTCATATCCCTATCTCGCCGTTGCTCCTTGATAGCGACCCTTGGAGTTGGCGAAGAAGACCTTGTGTGACTTCCGCTACTTCTTGATCCGTGGACAACATTCCTGCTCATGGATACTCCTGTTCTGCTGAATTCAGAGCGTGGTCACACAGACGGAGCAAGCTATCCACCATATTTGTTTCCAGGCCCGGCCAATTATGTCAGCGGTGTCTGGGAACATGTGCTTGATAGCCGCCCGCACTCTTGGAGGTAGCTCCGGTGCCGAACACGATAACGCTGCTTGTTTGTACAAGAGCATTTGAGCGGATGATACCTCCGATCGCGTCCATTGCGTGATGATATTTGTCCAAAACTTGTAAGCTCCTACGCAGTCCCAGAGGATATGTAGGAGTCCTTCGTGTTGCCCGGTGCAGGCCAGATGCCTCTTGCATGTCGTGTCTATTTCGCGTCCCGGGAAGTACAGATTCAACTGATGGGTAGCTTACTCGGTAGCATACCCAGACCTGGTATTCTGTGAGAGTGTGTCCGTATTCCCAGAGATGTGCCGGTGACTACGACATCGGGAAGTGGTTGACGTGTGAGCCATCTCAGTGTTGTAGCCTACCGTAAGTGCTGGATGTAGCATTCGTTTGGCGCGATGGCATGGTTGGCGTTTGTAGTGTCTTGAAAGCGTGCTATTTGTTGATGGAGGGTGTTAGGCTCCATGGAAACCTATGTAGCTGCGGATGCGCTGTAAATACAAGCGCCGTGTTCGCTGTTGTAGATTCATCAGCTCCTGTTGATCAGTTTCGGGCACATCGGTCATGTGATGAGCTCTTTGTTGGCTTGATGGAGGACGATAAGGGCGAGGTTGCCTCCGGTGCGTGCTTGCTGCGTGTGTGCTTATGAATGTCCACGTGTACTTGCTCAGTACCTCAGGTCCGTTCCGCAGCGTTAGCTGAGCCGGTATTCGCATTACTTCTGCTTCCTGTAGATAGGGACTTGCCATCAGTATGGCTGTTGCCCGTAGCCCCAGTTTAGGAAAGTATTCAGCCATCTTGGGAGCCGAAACGCGATAATTTAGTGTTGAACTTGCTGAATGTGTAACTGTGCCAGCGTGCAGGCGTGTAGCAGTGGATACTTTTTTGCTGATAGCATAATGAAAACCAGAATCGTGTCCAAATCAAACGGACACGATTCTGGTTTTCATTTTTCTTTTCAACAATGGGAAGCAGACTGTCTATATATTGTTATGGTGCACAAGATTTCTGAATAGTCCTCAGCCATTTTAGTACCCCAGGAGATGTCTCCTGTCGGTTATGAGGGCTGTGCACTTTTGGCTGCCGGTTCACGATGGTGTCTTGGAACATTTCCGTTGCTAGGCGGAGGCAGACGCCATTGCTCATATCCCTATCTCGCCGTTGCTCCTTGATAGCGACCCTTGGAGTTGGCGAAGAAGACCTTGTGTGACTTCCGCTACTTCTTGATCCGTGGACAACATTCCTGCTCATGGATACTCCTGTTCTGCTGAATTCAGAGCGTGGTCACACAGACGGAGCAAGCTATCCACCATATTTGTTTCCAGGCCCGGCCAATTATGTCAGCGGTGTCTGGGAACATGTGCTTGATAGCCGCCCGCACTCTTGGAGGTAGCTCCGGTGCCGAACACGATAACGCTGCTTGTTTGTACAAGAGCATTTGAGCGGATGATACCTCCGATCGCGTCCATTGCGTGATGATATTTGTCCAAAACTTGTAAGCTCCTACGCAGTCCCAGAGGATATGTAGGAGTCCTTCGTGTTGCCCGGTGCAGGCCAGATGCCTCTTGCATGTCGTGTCTATTTCGCGTCCCGGGAAGTACAGATTCAACTGATGGGTAGCTTACTCGGTAGCATACCCAGACCTGGTATTCTGTGAGAGTGTGTCCGTATTCCCAGAGATGTGCCGGTGACTACGACATCGGGAAGTGGTTGACGTGTGAGCCATCTCAGTGTTGTAGCCTACCGTAAGTGCTGGATGTAGCATTCGTTTGGCGCGATGGCATGGTTGGCGTTTGTAGTGTCTTGAAAGCGTGCTATTTGTTGATGGAGGGTGTTAGGCTCCATGGAAACCTATGTAGCTGCGGATGCGCTGTAAATACAAGCGCCGTGTTCGCTGTTGTAGATTCATCAGCTCCTGTTGATCAGTTTCGGGCACATCGGTCATGTGATGAGCTCTTTGTTGGCTTGATGGAGGACGATAAGGGCGAGGTTGCCTCCGGTGCGTGCTTGCTGCGTGTGTGCTTATGAATGTCCACGTGTACTTGCTCAGTACCTCAGGTCCGTTCCGCAGCGTTAGCTGAGCCGGTATTCGCATTACTTCTGCTTCCTGTAGATAGGGACTTGCCATCAGTATGGCTGTTGCCCGTAGCCCCAGTTTAGGAAAGTATTCAGCCATCTTGGGAGCCGAAACGCGATAATTTAGTGTTGAACTTGCTGAATGTGTAACTGTGCCAGCGTGCAGGCGTGTAGCAGTGGATACTTTTTTGCTGATAGCATAATGAAAACCAGAATCGTGTCCAAATCAAACGGACACGATTCTGGTTTTCATTTTTCTTTTCAACAATGGGAAGCAGACTGTCTATATATTGTTATGGTGCACAAGATTTCTGAATAGTCCTCAGCCATTTTAGTACCCCAGGAGATGTCTCCTGTCGGTTATGAGGGCTGTGCACTTTTGGCTGCCGGTTCACGATGGTGTCTTGGAACATTTCCGTTGCTAGGCGGAGGCAGACGCCATTGCTCATATCCCTATCTCGCCGTTGCTCCTTGATAGCGACCCTTGGAGTTGGCGAAGAAGACCTTGTGTGACTTCCGCTACTTCTTGATCCGTGGACAACATTCCTGCTCATGGATACTCCTGTTCTGCTGAATTCAGAGCGTGGTCACACAGACGGAGCAAGCTATCCACCATATTTGTTTCCAGGCCCGGCCAATTATGTCAGCGGTGTCTGGGAACATGTGCTTGATAGCCGCCCGCACTCTTGGAGGTAGCTCCGGTGCCGAACACGATAACGCTGCTTGTTTGTACAAGAGCATTTGAGCGGATGATACCTCCGATCGCGTCCATTGCGTGATGATATTTGTCCAAAACTTGTAAGCTCCTACGCAGTCCCAGAGGATATGTAGGAGTCCTTCGTGTTGCCCGGTGCAGGCCAGATGCCTCTTGCATGTCGTGTCTATTTCGCGTCCCGGGAAGTACAGATTCAACTGATGGGTAGCTTACTCGGTAGCATACCCAGACCTGGTATTCTGTGAGAGTGTGTCCGTATTCCCAGAGATGTGCCGGTGACTACGACATCGGGAAGTGGTTGACGTGTGAGCCATCTCAGTGTTGTAGCCTACCGTAAGTGCTGGATGTAGCATTCGTTTGGCGCGATGGCATGGTTGGCGTTTGTAGTGTCTTGAAAGCGTGCTATTTGTTGATGGAGGGTGTTAGGCTCCATGGAAACCTATGTAGCTGCGGATGCGCTGTAAATACAAGCGCCGTGTTCGCTGTTGTAGATTCATCAGCTCCTGTTGATCAGTTTCGGGCACATCGGTCATGTGATGAGCTCTTTGTTGGCTTGATGGAGGACGATAAGGGCGAGGTTGCCTCCGGTGCGTGCTTGCTGCGTGTGTGCTTATGAATGTCCACGTGTACTTGCTCAGTACCTCAGGTCCGTTCCGCAGCGTTAGCTGAGCCGGTATTCGCATTACTTCTGCTTCCTGTAGATAGGGACTTGCCATCAGTATGGCTGTTGCCCGTAGCCCCAGTTTAGGAAAGTATTCAGCCATCTTGGGAGCCGAAACGCGATAATTTAGTGTTGAACTTGCTGAATGTGTAACTGTGCCAGCGTGCAGGCGTGCAGCAGTGGATACTTTTTTGCTGATAGCATAATGAAAACCAGAATCGTGTCCAAATCAAACGGACACGATTCTGGTTTTCATTTTTCTTTTCAACAATGGGAAGCAGACTGTCTATATATTGTTATGGTGCACAAGATTTCTGAATAGTCCTCAGCCATTTTAGTACCCCAGGAGATGTCTCCTGTCGGTTATGAGGGCTGTGCACTTTTGGCTGCCGGTTCACGATGGTGTCTTGGAACATTTCCGTTGCTAGGCGGAGGCAGACGCCATTGCTCATATCCCTATCTCGCCGTTGCTCCTTGATAGCGACCCTTGGAGTTGGCGAAGAAGACCTTGTGTGACTTCCGCTACTTCTTGATCCGTGGACAACATTCCTGCTCATGGATACTCCTGTTCTGCTGAATTCAGAGCGTGGTCACACAGACGGAGCAAGCTATCCACCATATTTGTTTCCAGGCCCGGCCAATTATGTCAGCGGTGTCTGGGAACATGTGCTTGATAGCCGCCCGCACTCTTGGAGGTAGCTCCGGTGCCGAACACGATAACGCTGCTTGTTTGTACAAGAGCATTTGAGCGGATGATACCTCCGATCGCGTCCATTGCGTGATGATATTTGTCCAAAACTTGTAAGCTCCTACGCAGTCCCAGAGGATATGTAGGAGTCCTTCGTGTTGCCCGGTGCAGGCCAGATGCCTCTTGCATGTCGTGTCTATTTCGCGTCCCGGGAAGTACAGATTCAACTGATGGGTAGCTTACTCGGTAGCATACCCAGACCTGGTATTCTGTGAGAGTGTGTCCGTATTCCCAGAGATGTGCCGGTGACTACGACATCGGGAAGTGGTTGACGTGTGAGCCATCTCAGTGTTGTAGCCTACCGTAAGTGCTGGATGTAGCATTCGTTTGGCGCGATGGCATGGTTGGCGTTTGTAGTGTCTTGAAAGCGTGCTATTTGTTGATGGAGGGTGTTAGGCTCCATGGAAACCTATGTAGCTGCGGATGCGCTGTAAATACAAGCGCCGTGTTCGCTGTTGTAGATTCATCAGCTCCTGTTGATCAGTTTCGGGCACATCGGTCATGTGATGAGCTCTTTGTTGGCTTGATGGAGGACGATAAGGGCGAGGTTGCCTCCGGTGCGTGCTTGCTGCGTGTGTGCTTATGAATGTCCACGTGTACTTGCTCAGTACCTCAGGTCCGTTCCGCAGCGTTAGCTGAGCCGGTATTCGCATTACTTCTGCTTCCTGTAGATAGGGACTTGCCATCAGTATGGCTGTTGCCCGTAGCCCCAGTTTAGGAAAGTATTCAGCCATCTTGGGAGCCGAAACGCGATAATTTAGTGTTGAACTTGCTGAATGTGTAACTGTGCCAGCGTGCAGGCGTGTAGCAGTGGATACTTTTTTGCTGATAGCATAATGAAAACCAGAATCGTGTCCAAATCAAACGGACACGATTCTGGTTTTCATTTTTCTTTTCAACAATGGGAAGCAGACTGTCTATATATTGTTATGGTGCACAAGATTTCTGAATAGTCCTCAGCCATTTTAGTACCCCAGGAGATGTCTCCTGTCGGTTATGAGGGCTGTGCACTTTTGGCTGCCGGTTCACGATGGTGTCTTGGAACATTTCCGTTGCTAGGCGGAGGCAGACGCCATTGCTCATATCCCTATCTCGCCGTTGCTCCTTGATAGCGACCCTTGGAGTTGGCGAAGAAGACCTTGTGTGACTTCCGCTACTTCTTGATCCGTGGACAACATTCCTGCTCATGGATACTCCTGTTCTGCTGAATTCAGAGCGTGGTCACACAGACGGAGCAAGCTATCCACCATATTTGTTTCCAGGCCCGGCCAATTATGTCAGCGGTGTCTGGGAACATGTGCTTGATAGCCGCCCGCACTCTTGGAGGTAGCTCCGGTGCCGAACACGATAACGCTGCTTGTTTGTACAAGAGCATTTGAGCGGATGATACCTCCGATCGCGTCCATTGCGTGATGATATTTGTCCAAAACTTGTAAGCTCCTACGCAGTCCCAGAGGATATGTAGGAGTCCTTCGTGTTGCCCGGTGCAGGCCAGATGCCTCTTGCATGTCGTGTCTATTTCGCGTCCCGGGAAGTACAGATTCAACTGATGGGTAGCTTACTCGGTAGCATACCCAGACCTGGTATTCTGTGAGAGTGTGTCCGTATTCCCAGAGATGTGCCGGTGACTACGACATCGGGAAGTGGTTGACGTGTGAGCCATCTCAGTGTTGTAGCCTACCGTAAGTGCTGGATGTAGCATTCGTTTGGCGCGATGGCATGGTTGGCGTTTGTAGTGTCTTGAAAGCGTGCTATTTGTTGATGGAGGGTGTTAGGCTCCATGGAAACCTATGTAGCTGCGGATGCGCTGTAAATACAAGCGCCGTGTTCGCTGTTGTAGATTCATCAGCTCCTGTTGATCAGTTTCGGGCACATCGGTCATGTGATGAGCTCTTTGTTGGCTTGATGGAGGACGATAAGGGCGAGGTTGCCTCCGGTGCGTGCTTGCTGCGTGTGTGCTTATGAATGTCCACGTGTACTTGCTCAGTACCTCAGGTCCGTTCCGCAGCGTTAGCTGAGCCGGTATTCGCATTACTTCTGCTTCCTGTAGATAGGGACTTGCCATCAGTATGGCTGTTGCCCGTAGCCCCAGTTTAGGAAAGTATTCAGCCATCTTGGGAGCCGAAACGCGATAATTTAGTGTTGAACTTGCTGAATGTGTAACTGTGCCAGCGTGCAGGCGTGTAGCAGTGGATACTTTTTTGCTGATAGCATAATGAAAACCAGAATCGTGTCCAAATCAAACGGACACGATTCTGGTTTTCATTTTTCTTTTCAACAATGGGAAGCAGACTGTCTATATATTGTTATGGTGCACAAGATTTCTGAATAGTCCTCAGCCATTTTAGTACCCCAGGAGATGTCTCCTGTCGGTTATGAGGGCTGTGCACTTTTGGCTGCCGGTTCACGATGGTGTCTTGGAACATTTCCGTTGCTAGGCGGAGGCAGACGCCATTGCTCATATCCCTATCTCGCCGTTGCTCCTTGATAGCGACCCTTGGAGTTGGCGAAGAAGACCTTGTGTGACTTCCGCTACTTCTTGATCCGTGGACAACATTCCTGCTCATGGATACTCCTGTTCTGCTGAATTCAGAGCGTGGTCACACAGACGGAGCAAGCTATCCACCATATTTGTTTCCAGGCCCGGCCAATTATGTCAGCGGTGTCTGGGAACATGTGCTTGATAGCCGCCCGCACTCTTGGAGGTAGCTCCGGTGCCGAACACGATAACGCTGCTTGTTTGTACAAGAGCATTTGAGCGGATGATACCTCCGATCGCGTCCATTGCGTGATGATATTTGTCCAAAACTTGTAAGCTCCTACGCAGTCCCAGAGGATATGTAGGAGTCCTTCGTGTTGCCCGGTGCAGGCCAGATGCCTCTTGCATGTCGTGTCTATTTCGCGTCCCGGGAAGTACAGATTCAACTGATGGGTAGCTTACTCGGTAGCATACCCAGACCTGGTATTCTGTGAGAGTGTGTCCGTATTCCCAGAGATGTGCCGGTGACTACGACATCGGGAAGTGGTTGACGTGTGAGCCATCTCAGTGTTGTAGCCTACCGTAAGTGCTGGATGTAGCATTCGTTTGGCGCGATGGCATGGTTGGCGTTTGTAGTGTCTTGAAAGCGTGCTATTTGTTGATGGAGGGTGTTAGGCTCCATGGAAACCTATGTAGCTGCGGATGCGCTGTAAATACAAGCGCCGTGTTCGCTGTTGTAGATTCATCAGCTCCTGTTGATCAGTTTCGGGCACATCGGTCATGTGATGAGCTCTTTGTTGGCTTGATGGAGGACGATAAGGGCGAGGTTGCCTCCGGTGCGTGCTTGCTGCGTGTGTGCTTATGAATGTCCACGTGTACTTGCTCAGTACCTCAGGTCCGTTCCGCAGCGTTAGCTGAGCCGGTATTCGCATTACTTCTGCTTCCTGTAGATAGGGACTTGCCATCAGTATGGCTGTTGCCCGTAGCCCCAGTTTAGGAAAGTATTCAGCCATCTTGGGAGCCGAAACGCGATAATTTAGTGTTGAACTTGCTGAATGTGTAACTGTGCCAGCGTGCAGGCGTGCAGCAGTGGATACTTTTTTGCTGATAGCATAATCCCTTTGTCATCCACTATCTAAGGATTCTGATCTCGCCTGTAAGTCGGCCAAAAATCCTTGTCCGACCTGGTGGCCACAGGTCGGACAAGGATTTTTGGGCACTTTGAGATCCTTCACGATGCTGTTTGATGATCGTCCATTCTTCTTGCCTAAGGATCCAGGCCTAGGCTCGCACGCACCTGCTTACGCGAAAAAGTTTCATACAGACAGTTGAAGAGAAGCTTCGACTGGCACAACCATTCGACAAGGCCGAACGGACTATGGATAGTCTGCGATGGTAATGTATGCGGGCCTCAAACTGGGAAAAAGACCAATCCGTGTTGATGCTGAAACGGATCACTGGGCAACCTTTCCGAAACAGAGACACAATTGCAAACCATTTCGCACCCGAATGACAGCTAATTCTCCGTCAAATTCACAGCACCTCACCAACAACAGCTCTCAAACAAGCGTTACACGACTTTTTACCATGCCAACAGATTGTGTCTTAACCCAGAACGACAATGAGCTTTCATTCTCGTTAACAAAGGTCTTCCAGGCCATTATGTCACTCTCCCGACATAAGCGGCTGGGCCGGACGGGCTTAACAACGATTTTATCAAGACTATCAAGCACTACTAGCACCGGCACTCCGTCACAATAGGTAACGACATTCTGTAGGGGCGAACGCCACCAGCCTCCTTTTTGGAGAGATTAATCATCCCGCTCCGGATGAAGCGGATGCAATTGATTGTCGACCGATAGCGTTGCTCCAGTCAGGTTACAAAGTCGTCGCCAAAGTGTTATCTCATAGAGTACAACAAGTCTTAGTTTTTTATCGAAGACACTCAGCAGGATTTTGTTCATGAAGGCAAATTTCCGAAACAGTCATGATGATGATGACGCACCTTTTAACGGTAACACACGAACCGGATCTGATAGCCAAGCAGTTGTATTGCTGGATTTTTGCATATGACACGGTCTTGCGCGGTTTTTATTTGAAGTTATGCGGTATTTCGGGTTTGCGTATTCGCTCATTTCAATGATTCCTACCACCGCCCGATTTGTAGTGAATGGGATATTATCCGACCCGATCCCCGTGCTCACGCGCTTTCGACAGTGTCTTCCGTTAGCACCACTAGTTTTTCTTCTCGTGGCATAAAACTAGCAATAGCACTACCCAGATGAGAGGGCTGCGGCACCCCGGCACTCCTAACCAGTCCGAAAGCTTGAAGTAAATACTCCCTCTCCGGACTTTCGAGCCGTCCCGACCGCAAGCCTCCTAATCTGTTGAGATGGGAACTCTGTACACAATTGAAATCGCCAAATAGCACCACCTTCGGTTGAAGGCATGGCCATTCCTGCATTTGATGGAACAGACGCTCTTTCACCGCACAGCCAGCTGCACAACCGAGATTGTAAAGATTTCATAGCGAGAAAAACTCAAGTCACGTCGCCATCATTCAAAAATGTAGCGTCTGTATAAAATAGGGATTGCCAGCTTTAGCTTATGAAATAGTGTAGAGCAAGAAGATGATAGAGAAATAAGTCATATTCCCTTCCAACACTCGCATGTCTATCATTACAAGCATAGACGTTGATAAGTAAAATGGAGTCGACGACGATGTGGTGAAGTCGATCGAGAATCTTGAGAAGATCGAGTGAAGAAGTATGCTTGATCCAAGATCGTTTTTTGATCGGCTAATAAGCCGTACAAACAGAATGGAGAAAGAATCAACCGTATGAAAACGATGAGAATATGGATCGACAACATACTTGACATGGACCACATGTATGGCATGATCAATCGGTCTTTATCCGATCGACATGAGCCAAGTGGAGTTCATGGTGGTATTTATGATCAGCTGGTAACCAGATCGCAACTGTGGTCTATGCGCCGCCGAAGCTACAGAATTTTTTGCAAGCTGCCACTCGATCACAACTGTGATCTTATGCTACTTGATCGTCCCCGTGATCAAAATGTTACTCGATCGTAACCGCGATCGTAACCGTGATCTAATGGCCACTTGATCGAGATCGCGGCGGGCTATACCAGGTGTGGCTATACAGACAAGATATGATCATTCCGGCATGGACGATACGTGGCAAGTATACCCTGACATACAGATAGGCATGACTGTCAGTTTGATTGACTAACATTAAACAGAGTTTCTTATACTTCAAAGCACGCACGCAGACTTCTCTTCCGGGTGGGATATCGTTGGCCCCCGATGATCAAAGACTTCCGTCGCGCTACTACGCAAGTCGTATTTTTGGATTGTTTGGCCAGGGATTACAAGAGCTCTCAGCACAAGTAAATACCCCTGCAATCGGACGTAGTAACAAGAAAAGGACCAGATACAAGATCGTGAGACGGTTCAAGTGGTCAGCGGCTCAAGTGGTCAGCGGGTCAAGTGGTCAGAAGATCAAGTGGATCAAGTATTTACATTTAAACAAGGCAATCTCAAGGCACATCAGGGCGACTCAAATAGAGCGCCGTCCAAGAACAGCTCGAACGCGTGAAGATGTCCGTCCGTGCGATTGACCCCCAAATCAATCTCCAACACGGTCAAGTTCAGCATCGACTCAAGTCCACCGAGAAGAGTGCAAGCCGCCCAACCGACGGATACACAAGGTGAGAAAAGCTTTACATACGGAATCGGAGTACCTTATCCGTTAGTCGGTCGTTTATGTACCTGTGAAGAGTCGGGACGCACAAAGAAATTTGCGATCGTCGCTTTTCCACACCGACTCCAGTTTACAGTAGGCACGGATGCTCGCTCGTCGCCTAGCCACACCGTCGACAGTAGCACCTGAGTTACGGCTTCCGTCTCTACGAACGTACCACCCCACCCTAAGTCGAAAGCCAAATGGATTACAGTACTATTTAGGGTGAATGTCGGCGATTTGCGTAAAAGACAAGTCAGCATGAAAACACGCTGAAGCTTCAACACGACACTCCGGGCAGGAGACTAAAACAGTGGTAGACGATGAACAGGAAACGCAAGGGCTCCAGAAGATTTGGCCGAAATCATTGAGGTGTCGGCGATGAAAGGAATGCGGAAACGCAGGTCTCAGCTTCAACGGAGCTGGCTTGATTACGGATCAAGAAAAAGTCACCACCATATTTAGCAGAGCTCCAATTGATGAGGCTTATACAGAGAGAACGATCACATTTGCTCCGCCTCAGCGCATCTTTCTCAACCGGAAAGACAGTCGCTGGTCAAGATAATTCAGCCGATCGACACGCTTTTCGATCCGTCGACGATATGGTAGCCCAGCTCCAGCTTCGGGCAGTCATAACACCGGCTACAGGCAACTGTATGGTGATGGCCATTGTGCAAATTTATGTAATGCGGACTCAGCAACACAGGACATGAAGTGACTGGCAGCCATAAACGAGAAATCAAGCATGCAGGACAACTGCATTTAGGTTCAATCCCATCATGACACACGGGTCGCCACACTCAAAGCAGTGCAACAAGGTTCGGCGGGGGTGGCACCATTGCTTCAAAGAAGCCATTGAAATGATACCTGGAGAATACGGTACGTGTCCGTTGGAGAGGAAAGCAAGCGGTCACTTCCACAACTGGGTGGATGTGAAACGCTCTGCATGGCGTTTGATCTTCTTTGCAGAAATATACGCGTCATCGCCAAGGGCGGCGACAGTAGTGATGATTGGCAATGCAATCTTTACCGGCCGAGTTCCATCGCAACAAAATTATCGAGACAAGTGAACAACTGATCGTAACGGCGACGGAACGAGCCAACTCATTGCCCAGAACAATCTAAACAAAGAAGGCCAGTCGCCCTTAGTGTTAAACTATGGGGGACGATATTTTCGGCGTTGTTTACCAGAAAACTTGATTATAAACCGACGATTCAGGCTTGGCCACGTACTTGCAAGCAACAACTCGTCGCTGTTTCTGCTGCTGCTGCAGTGTGAGCTCAGTACAGATACACTAAATCTTGACGAATCCACTTTTTTGGACGTGGCCATGTGTGACGTCGTGGGGGAGCATATAACGGAGGAAGAAGGCGCACATAAAGAAGTTAAGGATGAAAGTATGAGTGGAGGTCACTTCGAGCCTCGAATATGGAGCTGAGAGACGAAAATTTAGACGTGCTGCATGAGCGTTGTCAAGAACCAGCCGTCCCTTAAACTAGCCATCCATCAGATTCTTTGAAGTGAAGACCACAGCGATTCCGCAACTTGTTAACATTTCTTACGTTTACATCTTGCACAGCGACGAAGCAAGAATAGCAATCACACATATAACGGACGCAACCAATATGTTGATGTCATTTAGCTGCAAAAGAAGTATCAGTTAGCCCCCTGCATCTCGCAACAGTGGCAAATTAGGATAAGTAGCATCAACAGAAGAAAACGGGAGAGAATCGGATCAAGGTGTTGTGCCCTGGAATCACGGCAGCCAAGGTGTCAGGGACAGGATAGAGCAAGGAACACGAACCTAGTGGTCAGTTACAGCTAGTCGTGCATGCCCCGCAGACGCCTAAACGTTTGAAGCCAAGATAACGGGCACACCCAACAATATTGGACGAAACTGAAAGGCACAATGGTCAAACCAGAAACAAAGACACTGCACTATTGCTCAAGAAAGGGAAGAACGATGCGGAAGGCAGGGCAGCGCTAACTCTTCCAGAGATTTCTATGCTTAAAAACGGGTCCTGGCCCAATATGTGGCAATCCTGGAGCGAGACGTGGATGTTGGCTTCCGGGGTACAGTTTATAGCGCTTGAAAGCAGTGCGTCTTTCGGTGCTAGCAGAGCCGGTCAGCTTGATCCAGCTACTTCAACAGTTTCCCTTCCAGTATAAACTTCTTAATACCCTACGTGACGAGGTATAAGTGGCCTGGAAGGCTACATCAGGGGCTCGTGGCATTGGACAACTGACCGCCCAGCACAAACAGGGCTCGATGAGCGGAAAACACGAACAACTAGCCTATCTGTCAGTGCACTTTTAGCGCCGTTGATAGACAGCAAGGGTGACTAGGACAAATTACGGGAACGGGAGTATGGCAGTGACGAGCTTCTACGCCGCTGTGACGTAGCCAACAAAAGCAGTTTTGCATGGCATCCTATTTGCACTATCCTACATAATGTTGACATCAAAGCCTTGACAGAGGAACCGGCAAGGCAGATGAAGCGATATCCGACAGGTCCGACGCCACTTAGAGGCATTGTGATTGCACGTCGAGCATCGACAAGACTTTCAGGCCGCCTTCAGATTGCAGAATTGGAGCATTCTTCCTGCATTTGTCGCGACATCCCTAGCAACGAGTCCGTCCAAAGGACTCTAATGCTAATGGCACCGAGTCGAAATCCTGGCGTATCGAGGATACAGCTGCGAGGTTGAGACATGACGCTTATGCGGAAACACCTTAATGTCAAGGATCTCTTCTCTCACGCTACCCCTTCCCTCACCAAGCAAGTGAACGGAAGAGAAATAGGATTGTACCATTCACAAAATGTCAGACGTTTTAGAAGGGTAGATCGACACAAATAAATAAGCAATTCGAGAGTGCAAAGTAAAACCAGTACTATTTGCGTAGGTCTACATGAGACACGCATAGATTCGGCGGAAGGCAGCACTCTTCTCGGTGGACTTGAGTCGATGCTGAACTTGACCGTGTTGGAGATTGGTTTGGGGGTCAATCGCACGGACGGACATCTTCACGCGTTCGAGCTGTTCTTGGACGGCGCTCTATTTGAGTCGCCCTGATGTGCCTTGAGATTGCCTTGTTTAAATGTAAATACTTGATCCACTTGATCTTCTGACCACTTGACCCGCTGACCACTTGAGCCGCTGACCACTTGAACCGTCTCACGATCTTGTATCTGGTCCTTTTCTTGTTACTACGTCCGATTGCAGGGGTATTTACTTGTGCTGAGAGCTCTTGTAATCCCTGGCCAAACAATCCAAAAATACGACCTGCGTAGTAGCGCGACGGAAGTCTTTGATCATCGGGGGCCAACGATATCCCACCCGGAAGAGAAGTCTGCGTGCGTGCTCCTTACTCAAACATCTTTCCTACAGGTTAACAGCCGCACACGACTCTCAAGAACAACACCCGCCGCTGCGATGTCCGCGAAGAAGGCTAAGTCCTGGGGAGCGACAATTACTTTCACTGGGAGTTCGTCATGCGAATGACGCTGGCGAGAAAGGGATTGCTGGCGCACGTGCAGGTGGTTAAGCCTGAGGCGGAAATGATCGAGACGTGGGTGCTGAACGACATTAAGGTGGGACTGATTGCTCAAGACATTGCGCTGGAGCACCACACCAACATTCGGTCTGCAACGACGGCTATACAGGCATGGATCACGTTGCGGGAGTTCTACAATCGTACGACCATGCACAACCGAGTGACGATGACCCGCCGCCTTCACGATTTCAAGATGGACGACGGCGTCACGATGGCCAAGCACCTGGACAAGTTTGATGAGCTCATCGTTGGTCTTCAATCTCTGTGTGAGCCGGTTGAGGAGGCACGGCAGCTCGTGATTCTGCTAAGCAGCCTGCCTGCAGAGCCAAGGACATCACGCTCATTGAGGTGAAGGCGAAGCTGCTTAAAGAGTATGAGTGACAGGACAAGAAGGAAGCTACGGAACGCGCGTTGAAGGCTACTACGTATGAGGGCAAGTCGAAGAACGCAAAATTTCAACAAGGGCGGCAGGAACAACGGCCGCAAGGACAACGGCTCGAGAAAGAGAAGTAGTTTCAAGGGCAAGTGCTTCAACTGTGACAAGTTCGGTCACATGAAGCGGGACTGCCCGGATATGAAAGTCCCTGGCAAGGATAATGAGGACACTGTCTTCGCCTCCGGGGAGAGTCGATCATCGGGGTGGCTGATCGACAGTGGTGCGACGGCACACTTGACGCCATACCGAGACGACTTGTTCGACTACGAGGACATGGTTACAAGTATTGAAGTGACCATCGCGGACGGCAAGAAGATTCGTGTGGCTGGCACTGGGTCGGTGCGCTTAAAGGGAATTGACGGCAAGCGCATTCGGATGATGGACGTCCTCCACATTCCTGGACTGGACCGACGACTAATGTCGGTGGGCAAGCTTGCAGAGCGCGGGCTCAACGTTGAGTTTGAGCGCACATCGTGTGTCATTTGGAAGAAGAACAAAGCGATCGCCTCGGGAAGGAAGGTCAGCATGAAATGGCGCAATACGTGGCGTACTCGGACGTCGAGAGCGAGTGGGAGCTTTGGCACGCTCGCATGGGCCACTTGAACAAAGACGCGCTGCGACTGGTATTCCGATTACCAGTTCCAAGACGAAGGCGCTATGCGGTGGATGCCTGAAAGGCAAGCAGACGGTGACGCAATTCCCATCTCGAAGACGTCCCGTGTGCTGGAACTTGTGCACACGGACGTAATGGGACCAATGAAGACGAAGTCGAAAGGTGGCGCGAAGTATGTGCTCACCTTCGTGGACGACTACTCGAAGTACGTTGTGGCATACTTCCTCAAGAAGAAGAGCGAAGTGTCGGGAAGGTTTCGGTCGTTTAAAGCTATATACGAGAATCAGTGGGGAGAGCGCATCAGGTGTCTTCGCTCTGACAACGGCACCGAGTTTGTTAACAAGACCTTTGACGGAATCTGTCAGCGCAACGGTATTGTGCACCAGAAGACTGTGCCATATAGCCCTCAGCAGAATGGAGTGGCCGAACGGATGAATCGAACGATAAGGGAGAAGGCGCGGAGCATGATGCACTACAAGGGTGTATCGACTTTCTGGTGGGCAGAGGCGATCTGCACAGCAATGTACTTGGTCAACCGGACAACAAACAGCACGCACACTGACGCGACTCCATACGAGATTGTATTCAAGGAGAAGCCTCGGCTGAACCACTTACGAGTGTTTGGATCGATGGGTATGCTAATGTTGACGACGCTAAACGCACTAAGCTGGAGCCAAAGAGCTTCAAGTCTGTGTTACTTGGCTATGGGGACAACACGAAGGGCTATCGCGTGTATGATCTGGAGCTGAATAAGGTCAAGGTGTCAAGGCCAGTGAAGCTCGACGAACGCGAGGTGAACGGAATTTACGATACGTCGATGACGGAGAACACTGAAGTCATCAACGTGATCAAGGATATTGACGAAGTGGCTCAGCCTGGACTTGAGAAGCAACCGCCTGTGGAGGATGAACCGATGGAGTCAACAGAGGACCCATTTGATGACGTCGAGATGCAAGAAGATGAACATGAGCCTGTGTCATCAGGAAGACAATTGACGACATATCATCGGGTACAAGAGTCGACAGCAAACGACGACATGGTGTTCATGCCCGAAAGGGAACGCTCTCGACGTTCAAGGGAACCAGCTGACGAGCACAAGATGGATAGCGACGACGATCCTGACAATGACGATCACTTCTATCCGCCGTCACCCAAGCGACCTCGTGTTGATGAGGATAGTCTACTTGCAGAAGCTATACTGGCCTACGCGGCAAGTGTTGGCGATGCAGATGACGCAACGACGACATATCAGCAATCCATGGACAGCGATGACGCCAAGGAGTGGGTGAAGGCTATGAGCGCTGAGCGCTGAGCTCAAAGCTCACTCGGAAAAAGGTTCATGGATGCTGTCCCGAAGATGAAGGAAGTCCGACCAATCGGATGCAGATGGGTGTTCGCCAAAAAGCGCAACGAGCACGGACAGGTGGTGCGATATAAGGCCCGACTCGTTGCGAAAGGTTTCAAGCAGAAGTTTGGTGTAGACTTCTTCGAGACCTACTCGCCCGTGGCGAACATGAACTCCATTCGAGTTGTGCTATCGATGGTGGTCGCGAATGAATATTTGACTGAACAGCTGGATGCAGACACTGTATTTTTAAACAGCGATCTCAAGGAACGAGCACACATGGAGGTACCGCGCGGTATTGCCAACGCCGGTAACATGATGCGCAAGCTGGATAAGGCTATCTACGGTCTCAAACAGTCTGCCAGCGCATGGAACAAGACGATTCATGCTGTATTCTTACAGATAGGGTTTCGGAGTTGCGGGGAAGATCAGTGCGCCTACGTCAAGGGCCAGAATGGCCGCTACGTCTATGTGTGCCTCTACGTCAACGACATGATCATCGCCGCCAAGACCAGCAGGAAGATCCAGGAAGTCAAGACAGCACTGAAGAATTCGTTCAAGATGAAAGAGCTGGGCAAGGTCAAATTCGTTCTCGGAATGAAAATTGATCATGATCTCCATTGCAGTAAGCTCATGATCCGACAGACCCGCTACATCGATGACGTGGTGAGCAGATTCAACCAACAAGATGCCAAGCAGTGGCTAACCCATGTGAGTCGGGTATGAAGCTATCGAAAATGCAGTCACCGACAACGGACGGTGACAGGAACGAAATGAAGTCGAAGCCGTACAGATCATTGATCGGATGTTTGCTGTACATCACGACATGTACACGCCCTGATGTCGCGTATGTGGTCACACAGCTGTCGCGGTTTTTGGAGAATTCTGGTCAACAACATTGGAAGGCCGCGATTCGCGTACTCCGCTACCTCAAGACGACAAAGAACTACGGGATCAATTATGACGGTAGCGCCAGTGAAGTACAAGCTACAGCGTACTCGGACGCGGACTGGGGAAGTAATATCGACGACCGACGCTCAGTGTCGGGGACAATGGTGATGATTGGTGGCGCACCAGTCGGTTTTAAGTCCAAGTATCAGCGTACAGTGGCCTTAAGATCGGTAGAGGCAGAGTTCATGGCTCTAAGCCTGTGTACCCAAGAAGTGCTATGGGTCCGTACAATGCTCAAGGATCTCGGTCATGAGCAAGTGGGAGCGACATTGATCTGGGAAGACAATCAAGGCGCATTCGGACTTGCCAGCAATGCTGGATATAATGCCAGAACCAAGCACGTCGACATCCGTCACCACTTCATCCGAGAGAATGTGGCACGCGACACCATCATAGTCAAGTATAAATCGACGGTGGACCAGCTGGAAGATATGCCTACAAAGGCTCTGGGGACCAAGAGACTCAAGTACCTGCTTCAGGCAAGCGGCATTGGACCAAGGCGCTGTCAGCATTAGCAGTGAGTGGGAGTGTTAGTAATACACCACTGAATGCATGTTGAATAGGCGGATGACGTCACATGATAACGGCTAATACCAGTAAGGCTGTGGCGTCATGGACTGACGTCACTGGAATGGCGTTATTAGATGACGTCACGAGAAGCTTATAGAAGCATAGGCTTAGAGGTAGCACAGGGCAGCGAACTAAGGACCTAAATATATTCACTTCACATTTTGCCTTCTTCCTCAAACACCTTTCCAACAAGCTCATACTCGCGTTTATCATGCCCAATTAATGAGCTTAGTTTGCACCTGTCAAAAGCTAGTATAACTAAAAAAATGCTTGCGCTCAGTTCCGGAATAGGATTCAAAACTTGAAACGGAAAGTAGGGCTGTGTTAATAACGCTATACGTGTGTATGGTACATTTCGAGATGAGAGTGATCTCCTCCTATTAGCAATATTCTGAATCAAAGATCATCTAATGTAAATTAGCAAAATTCAATAATTCAGTTAATGGAAAAACCTTTTGCTTTCTAATAGAATACGTAACTAATTATTTTGTAAGGTCAAAGCACGTATTAAAATTCAGGACTATAATAAGCAAAGGGCTAAACGATCAAAAGCTTATCAATAAGTGACACGCATGCATTATTCCAAATTTGTCCTCGCTTTTGATCCAGCTACACCTACCACTGCTCGAACTTGGCCGAAAACAGCCGAAACGTACTTTGTCGTTGCTATTCATCACGCCTAGCAGTCGAGTACCCAGGAAAATCATTGCAGACATCGATGGTTGCTTTGTTCCTCTCTCTTTACCACTTGGCATGCAGTTCGTTGGGGAACGCAGTCACAAAGTCCAGCCACTTTTTGACATTTGGGTACTTTGTCAAGATATCCTTACCCACAACCTTGACACGCTCAAACACAGTCGTGTCGTCCTTCGAGGGGGACGAGCCATTCACAAAAGTGGATCCAGCCAGACGCTTTTCCAGCACATCCAGGGCTACAGAACCCGTGGTGGGAAGCAACGAGGACGAGCCACTGGCTGAAAGCACCGGGCCAGCCTGTTCGTCCGGCTTCATAGCAGGAAAGAGCAATACCTCCTTAATGTTAAAGCGGTTGGACAAAAACATGGTTAGACGGTCGATACCACAGCCCCATCCAGCAGTAGGTGGCAGACCATACTCCATGGCTGTACAGAAGGACTCGTCGTGTGGCTGAGCCTCATCGTCACCAGCGGCAGCTTGCTCCATCTGCTCGATAAAACGCTCACGCTGCACCTTGGGGTTGTTCAGCTCCGTGTAAGCGTTGCAAATCTCTGCTCCAGCCAAGAACAGTTCAAAACGCTCCGTGAGTGCCGGCTTTGTGCGGTGATACTTGGCCAGTGGCGAATTGTACACTGGCTGGTCCATGATGAAGAACGGCTTGGTCCAGTAAGCCTTGTTCTCCTCAATAAAGTGGCCTACCAGCTTGTCCAGCAGACGAGCAATTGAGCGAGGTGGAGCGCACTCGAGCTCATACTTGGTCACTTGTTCCTCCAAAATAGCCACACACTTCTCGGGGTCATCAATCGGGATCGTGACACCTGTAGCTTCTTCCACAGCAGACACCATGCTCACCCGGGTAAAGGGGGGAGTGAAGTCGATCGTCACAGGCTCTTCATCAGGTTCCTTCTGAACCGTAATGCTATAACTTCCAGTGATCTCCTTAACCATCTCGGAGAACAATTTTTCCGTCATCGTCATGAGATCATTGTAGTCCGCATAGGCCATGTAAAACTCACAGCTGGTAAATTCCGGATTGTGGGTCAGGTCAATGCCTTCATTACGAAACTGACGTCCAATCTCGTACACCCGGTCAAGTCCACCAATCACCAATTGCTTCAAATACAGCTCTGGAGCCACACGCATGAACAAGTTCATGTGCAGATCATTGTGGTATGTAACAAAAGGTTTTGCAGTAGCACCTCCGACAATCATATTCATCATTGGAGTCTCAACTTCCAAAAAGTTCTTGTCGTCCAAAAATCGACGAATGACGTTAATGATCTTGGCTCGAGTATAAAATACTCCACGAGTGTCATCATTCATAATAAGATCCAAGTACCTTTGACGGTACCGTGTGTCCTGTTGTAGAATGAGTCCAGCATGATTTTTTGGCAGCATGTGCATACAAGGAGACAATAGTACCAACTGTTGCGGGAAAATGGATAGTTCACCTTTTTTGGATTTACCAGGATACCCTTGGACCCCGACAATATCTCCACGACGTAAAATACTGTGGATTTTGATAAAAGCTTGATCATTTTCATAGGACCCAATGTCCGACATGATTTGGAGCTTTTTCCCATCGGCACGAAGATCATAAAAGACCAATTTTGCTCCAGAAGAACGTTTACTATGAAGTCGACCAGCAACTGAGACGGTCTCAGTTAAATGGCTACCAGCTTCAACATTGCCAAATTTTTCATGAAATTCTGGTAATGAAATGGATACATTAAACTTGTGAGGGTAAGGATTCACCCCTTGGGTTTCTAGTTCACTTAACATCTTTTCACGATTAAAAAAATAGGCAGTAGGGTCCAATTCTTCTTCATCTGCAAGAGTTGCAGTTTTTTTAGGTGTAATTAAAGCCTCCGCAGCTTTTTTAGCAGCTTTATCAGCTTTGGCTTTTGCTGCTTTTTCTGCTTTAAGACGACGTTTGAGTTCATTTTTGCTAATTGGTACAGCAGAATCGACTTCGGAGGTTTCGGTGGTAGGGGGGATATCGGTACTACTCATGATTACGAACCACTTGATGGATAGGAGGAGATTTAGATAATGATTGGCTCCAGAAAATCGGAGAGTTTAAGAATTACAGAAGTGATATGAACCTCGCTGACTGTATTACCTCGTAGGGTGAATATATAGCGTACCACTACAAAAATGGTGATAACGTTTTACTTTGAAAATTGTGAAAATAATATTTATTTAGTGCGGTACAAGTATACCTTCAACAAGCTATACCCTTCGTTCGGTTATAGCTTTTTCGTCTACCGTTTACAATGTAAACTATAAGTCGATAAGTTACATCCTTCGGTCATTTTAAAATGTGACGATCTTAGCGTTTTTGTTGCTTGACGTGCGGTTGGTTAGCTGGACTTGATGGGCTTGACTAATTTTGAGAATGAGTAGCAGAACCAGCTTAGGCCTCATTACGCGTTATCCCTAACAAAATGGCGCCAAATCGTGTTAGTGTGCATTCAGGTTTGGTGGTAGCAAGTATGCTAAACTACAGTGATGATTGGCTAGGAAAACAGCAGTTGTTAAATGACATCATAGACAACTTATACCGATAGATGATAAATAGTAATTTCAATTCATATCACAAAACCATATTTATCCTTACTGCCACTTGTAAAGACAATTATCAACCTCCTCTAAATAGCTGACGGCAATAAAGCTAATATCTACTTGCAAAAGCTATTAGAGTGGTTGGTCATTCACAAGTTTTATGGCCAGCTTCTGCTCCTTTCTTTTTCGTAGCGGAGTCGCTATCTTGCCTTCTCTACAAAATGATGGTGTAATGCAAGGCGTTTGTTTGTCTTATAGAAGACGAGGACGGGGCGTGGCCTTCTACGCCTAATATTGTTGCTGCCTAAGTTTTCAATCATAAGTCAATGAGATCTGCCCCCCTCTCTCACAACTCACTCGTGGCGCTGTCCACCACTCCATCAATGAGTTTCCTGATAGACTCGATGCTCTCTGCACTTCCTTCCACACGAGACAACATCTCAATTGCAGATGCCCATTCCTTCACAACTTTTGCCTTCTCCACCGACGTAGTGAAAGCCCCCACCTTTTCTTCAAAAATGTCTCCTCTATGTTTCAGTGTTTTGTTCTTCTTGTTCGTTGTGGGTGTCTTCATCACGTCTCTTTCTTCAATTCTTGGTCTCTTCGTGTGCACCACCTCAACCTCTTCTTCTCTTCGAGCCTCCTCCAAAGGTGACGCTGTTGGCGTCATCACCAAAATGTCTTGCCAATAGGTGACTAAAAGATCTAAAAATTCTTGTTTAGTAAAGCTTTTTTTAGGCTGCAGACCGAGCAGGACACATGCCGAACGTAATGTCCTTGAGCGACAGGCATTGAGTTGGGTTTGGAGCTCCTCGATACGACCGTGAGGTGGAAAAAGCTGCACAAACTGCGCTACATCATACGGCAGTTCAATCCCTGTTTTTACCGGCGTTTCGGAAGCTTTCAAAGGTGTTTTAACGTCTTTTGCCACAAGATTTTTCGAGGTTTTCCAGTACGAAACCAAAACGGAAATCAAACCGCTTTTTTTCTTCTGTCTGTCGCGTACGAAAAGCTTGAGACGACTGCAAGCAGAGCGTAAATCGTCGTGTGTGAAGGCGCTTAATTGGCTCTTTAGCTCGATGGCGCCTGCTTCAAGTGGAAATTCCTCCACGTACTCGATGACTCGGTGTACTGTATCCATTTGTTTTGATTTATAGTTGGGTTTTTTTATTAGAAGGAAAAGATAAAATTTAAGGATGGTAGGTTGGGTTGTTTGTATTCACTTTATTGAATATTATGACAAATCTTGATTTGAAAATAAAGCGACCCTTTCATTGTTATATTGTCTAGAATGGCACCAAACGGCTGGTACAAGGCGACTTCACAATTCACAACAAAATGCTGTACATATCGTGTCAATTTGTTCAGGTTACGCTTGTAACGCTTCATAGGTGTTGGCACTAGTAAGTAGCTGCATCTCGAATGGCACCTGCCCATGCTCTGTTGTGGTATGTGCGTGCGAAAGTGACACATTACCACTGTTTGCAAGCTGCAGTGTCGCCAAAAAGAGGCGGCACACCTCAAATTGGCTCTTGCCATCCACCAGAGTCTCGAAAGGCACTGTCTCCTTCTTTTCGTCGTCTTCTGGCCCCGGGTCTATCCTGGCGCGTTTGTTCTTGTCACGCTTGGTGGATTTGCTGTGCTTGCCCAAGCTGGCGCTCTTGTGTTCTTCCTCCAAGCGCGCAATAATCTCGCGACCGTAGTGGTGAATATCGAAAGGAGAGTGAGCATCCTGTTGCTTCAGCAATGGCGTAAGCCTCTCCTGCCAGTCGCTAACTTGCTTGCTCAGGTCTGTTTCTCGGACGTATTTCTCTGTACCGGACATGAACGACGCCAAATGCTGTCTGCAGATCTCATCGTACACAAGCGGCCGATCAGAAGTACCAACAACTGTTGCGGCAGCATCGTCAAAACCGGGCGGGCCGTCCGTGTCATTTCCTTGGTCCCAGTCACCACCATCGTCATAGTCGTTGTCATTTTCCTCGTCCTCGTCATTATTGCCATTTGCATCATTCCGAAAAGCCATGTCTAAGCGTGCTGTAGCTGTAGATAGCGTCAATGCCTGCAAGCGATCGTTTCCATCGGCCTCCTCCTCCTCCATGGCCTCCTCACGCAGTAGCATAGCTTCGGCGCTCTGTTTTTCGCGGGCTTCGCAACGACGCATAATACTACGCCATTTAGCTTCACGCTGCCAGAGCGTGTCGCATATCTTAAGCAGAAGTGGAGCTCGGCAAAATGTGCGCTTGCACGTCTTCTCCAAAGGATTCTCTGCTGCTGTCTCTGACCAGACCCATGATGCCCACTGCGGTCCTTTCGATCCCGCAAAAAAGCGGTCTCGGAATGCCGGGTCTGATAGACCATCCTGCTCTGCATCATCATTCATGCCCACGACACCTTCCTTATTGTTTAGAGCTGCGAGGTCTGGTTTCTTTTTCTTGTACGCCGGGACACGCGGGTACGACCGTCCCTTCTTGAATGGGCGTGCCACCGACGTGCTAGCATCATACGCGTCCAACGGCGCCCACGGGTTCTTTTCACCCGCTGGAAATGTGGTCATCAACCGCGTGGCGGTGCGAGACGGCTTTTCAGCAACTGCTCCCTCTTGTGCATTATCTGCAGCATCATTCATCGGAGCGTCATGTAGTGGTGCACCAGCATCGTAGTCATAGTCCGGCTGTTCGTCAAAAGCACTTTTATCACCAACCTCATCATCACCAACCTCATCATCGCTCGCATCCATATCGTCAAAAGTCAGTGCAGTCGCTGGATTGTCTCCATCTGCAGCAACCCACATGCCTCCATGTCTTCCTGGCGTCTCACCAAATGCATTCTCCGCTGCTCTCTGTCGTGGATTGAGATACTTCTTGCTCGCTTCATCCAGCAACAACACACCACTTGCATGTAAATTGCACGATAACAACTTGAATATTTCTCCATGATCCCATTCATCCGGCACCAAGGACCCCATTAACGCAATAGATGCTTGAATATTGTTCTTGCTTCGATTAAGAGCTCTGGCTTCTTTTCTTTTCCTCTTCGTATCATTCTCAGTCTCTTCATTCTCTTCATCTGCTCTCTTAAGAGTAATATTTGACGTCTTGGCTTCCTTTAACTCATTATAAAGCGGCAGCGGATTATCAAAGACACTGTCTCCTGCACCGTCACCCTCTTCATTGTTTTCTTGTATCTCTCCTGTCTCTTGGTTCTGTTGACGTTGAGAATTATCATCCTGTTGCTTGGATAAATGCGCTAGTGTCTGATACACTAACGCATGTAAATACTCGACTTTTCGGCTATAAATGACACTTGTTCCTTGTATCAAAAGTGCCGCTTCAGCAAAATTCATGACCCCAGCTTGGTCTCCCTCTTTAGTGATATTCGCCCCATCTTTTGGATCAAACGCAATATTTAAATTCTCTAGTTTGTCCATATATTCTTCTAATTCTGTGGCCAAGTCAATATTCCAATTTTTACTCAAGTCCCTGCGTAACAAAGCAGATAAAATTAGGATGAGAAGAAGAGAGAGAGAAATATAATGAAGAAGATGAAGGGAGAGAGAAACGTACCGAATGGGCTGTAGCAAATGCTGGAGACGTCCCTCGTTCATGTTCGATTTTAAACGGAAGATGTTGCACAATGTTGCAGCAAGTTGGTAATGTAACCTTACCTTTCTTTAGAAATGGTTTATTTATCTCCAGTTTCTAATGTGTAATCATTTCCAGCTGGCGTGACTTTCAGCGAATCATCAAATCTGCTATTTTAGCTGATTAGAGACTACTCATCCCTTTCGTTTCGATTGCTCACTTCTCTTTTTCTGCTTGGTGTACAAGAGCTGTTGACATTCACCACTTTTACACACATTCTTTAGTTGACGTCCTGTCTCAGACCAATAGCTCAATGGTTCGTCCATCTCCGTCATCTTTTCCTCTTTTAGCTTCTGTTGCTTTCATCTGCCGTCAATATCCTCATATTGAAGCACTTGACCATGTGACGCGCGAATTCGATGAGCTACTGGATTATTCCCAGCTTTGGACTTTAGATGAAGCATGTCATGCTGGACTTGAGCATCTGGTGGAGCGTATTGTCGCTTGTGACGCGAATAAGATTCAGTGCATGGACAAATTACTGTGTCAGGCACTGGCCACGTCGGCTATGGCATCGGCTGCAGCCAGTGGCCACGTCTCTGTGCTACGTCGATTGGCTACGAGTTTTCCTCGTGCACGAGTGACTAAAGCAGTAGAAATTGCTGCTAAGAATGGACATGTGAAGGTATTGCAATGGTTATATGAACAGCATCAGACTCAGATACTGGATGTGTTCTGGGGTGCACGGGAACTGCTGCTGGCTGTCCGAAACGGGCACTTGGAGGTGGCACAGTGGCTAATACAACATACGACACCACCGGAACATCAATTTCTGATTGATGAAGCTGCACGTAATGGCGACTTGGTCATGATCCATTGGCTGTACAGTATCAGCACGTCAGATGAGTGGACAGTCAATGCAGTGGTCAATGCAGCAGAGCACGGGCATCTTGAAACGGTGCAGCGGCTCACTGAGCACTGCTTTAATCAACAATGTCCATCGATTCGGATGGACCAGGCAGCTGCAAATGGATTCTTGGAAACGATTCAGTGGCTACACGCAAATGATGCACGCTGCACGACCAATGCTATGAACTTGGCAGCTGCAAATGGACATTTAGAGACGGTGAAATGGCTGCATATGAACCGATTGGAAGGTTGCGAACGTACTGCAATGGATCAGGCTGCAGTCAATGGCCACTTGGAAGTGGTGAAATGGCTTCATGCACATCGATCGGAAGGTTGTACTACTATTGCAATGAATGGTGCTGCAAGAAGGGGCGTTTTTGACGTGGTCAAGTGGCTGCATGTGAACCGCAGTGAAGGCTGTACTAACAAGGCGATGGATAACTCGGCTATGAATGGACACCTTCAGATTGTGCAGTGGCTGCACCACCACAGATCTGAAGGTTGTACTACCGCTGCAATGAACCAGGCTGCTGCAAATGGACATCTAGAGACGGTCAAGTGGCTGCATGAGCACCGTACGGAAGGATGTGGGACTGCCGCAATGGATAACGCTGCACTGAACGGTCATTTGGGTATGGTCAAATGGCTGCACGCTAATCGAGAAGAAGGCTGCAGTACCGCGGCAATGGACAACGCGGCCGGTTTTGGTTACATGGATGTCGTGCAGTGGCTAAGCGAAAATCGCCAGGAAGGGTGTACAACGAATGCTATGGACTGCGCTGCACGTCAAGGCAAGTTTGACATGGTCAAGTGGCTCCATGTGCATCGTAACGAAGGCTGTAGCTTGCTCGGTATGAACAATGCTGCTGGTGTAGGGAGACTCGATATTCTGCAGTGGTTGCACACGACCTATGGTTTAGGGTGCAACAATCAAGCAATGGAGGCAGCCGCGTTCGGTGGTCACATTGACATTCTGAACTTCCTCAAACGCGAAGGACTCGCGTCATGTACAGCGGACGTGTCAATCAAGGCTGTGGCTGGAGGACATTTGGAAATTCTGCAATGGCTCTTCCAACACTACCCGGAACCTATTCCGTCCGCACGCTTGCTGCGCATCGCCAAGCGGCACGATCTCTATTGCGTTGATTGGCTTGTACGAACAGGCAGGGCTGTCGATTATGAGATGGGGTGAATGAGGCGAAGATCTCTGGATGTCAGTGACCTAAGAACAGATCCATGTCTGCGCTATCAGAAAAACAAGATCAAAGGGCCCTAGGTCAAGAATACTGCCATCACTCTCGACATGTAAAAGGATGCAGTGTAAACCTGCTGCCTCTATGACGATGGCTCGCAGGAACTGGATGTCATTCATGGGAAATACTCATACAAGACGATGATACAGACAGGTACAAGTTGAGAATTTGTAATTAATCACAACATACTTAGCACAAGAGTACTCTTGACGGCCTTTGCGGCAAGTCGCATTTACTTCGTCGATGTGATAGACATTGTATGCTGTTGATCAGAGCTGCGAGAAGGCCAATAGAGACGCAGATAAAAATGCAATTTACGCGTGCAGTAGGTAGGGATGCACACACAACGTGTGCAGCAAGCATCATGTGGAGCTCACACACGCAGACATTTAACTTGATTAGCGTGTGGAAAGCGTTGCTAGGATGCATTCATGAAACATCGTCTTCGTAAACTTGACACACTGCGGAACCTCAAGAATGACACAAAGGTGCGTTCGATGGCTTGGCAAAAGGTGGCTTGCAAAAAGCACGAGAATAGGCGTATTGCACATTGAATTCAAAGCGCAAGAAATCTTTCGATTCAGGTTCTGGACCTCTCCGACGGCCACGGTTGCATTTGAATGAGACAACTACAAGCCGTTGTTCTTTACTTATTCACAAGTGGGCGAATGAGACTATCACGTGCTCACTAAACGGAAGAAAAAATGCGGCGAAGCATACAGCAGAATAGATCTAGAATGTCTTGTGCAAAATGTTGACCTACACAAAAAACCGTGACTGTGCTTGGTATTGCTTCCATGACTAGACACCAAACTATCATGGATTTGTGACCGCAGCGTTTATTTTTATAAATAATGGCTGTTGGTCTTCCTACTCTAGACACTTGTGTGGTTTAAATGACTCTAGTTTAATGGTAAAAAGAAACGTGCTTGGAGTGATGTTGTAGCAATGGATCCCCGAATTAATGGATGGTAACACCATTCTTTGTTATGTTTTAGAATGCGGCTTCGTTGGTCCTAGTCAGGAACACAGATTGACAAAGCAATACTGGTGGCGTTACGATGAGGCGTAATTCATCGAATCTACGCCACAGCAATGTCTACGCATTTTTTAAATACGTTTCCTATGGCTTACAACATGTTCGATGTAGTCATTTACACATCTTACCACCTGAGAGTAGCATTCCAGCTAAACAGTTTGTTGACTCGTTACTACTTACCGCCATGAGTCAGCGCAAGCTGAGCCTGCCACTCCCTCAGCCGCGTGGCTTTTTTGGTATATGTTGTATCAATCTATGCCACTCCTTGATACTCACTAAAAGAATGATGAATTCTACACTTTCAGGCCGATGTTAATGTCGAAGAAACCAACAAGCTTTTCGAATTCCGAGCCCAAGTAGCTCACAGTCGTATTGTACGCCATGTACCAGTAGCTCTGACCCTTGCCAATGCTCCATTCAACGCAGTCATTCAGATACTGCTGCATATTGTTACGCGACGCCTCGTTGCCCGCAAACTTTCCACCCTGGAACGGGTAGCCAGTCTCCAAAGGTGGAGCTTGTCTGGGCCATACTGTAGCGGGCTCTACGCCCAAGGTTCCACGTACCTGGTAAGGTCATATAGAACTGTCACATGGGAAAGGTACACCATGTGACCCACCCTTGTGTATGTGATAGACACACGATGTATTCACATTGAACGGGATGATGAACAGCAAGGACTGACGTCATCGAACGACGTCACGGACAAATGTTATTCGCGACCTTAAGCACATAAAAGCTCGCCATGTAGGGACACGCATCTAAACAGACGTGCGTCCAAACATTGCATATTAACCAACAGCTTTTGATTTGTATCTGATTATATTCGATATAAATTAGTCATAGACTTTCTACTTATCTCACAGTGAGACGGGAAAACGCTTTCGTGACGTCACAGGAGTACCTAGTTTGTTGTGTGAGGTTGCCTAGGCACCCATCAACTACCTCGCTACACGCGAGAAAAGACGTTATAACCACTTCCTCGTTTGTGCCCGAAGGTGTGTGCATGTAGTGCGTAACAGCTTATAAAGCGCCGTCTAGCGCTTGGCAGCACTTGTAGTCCTTCCCACGACCCGTCTCTCTGAGCATGCTAGTGAGGATGAGCCTCAATGTCGATTGGGCTCCATTCTCCCACCTGTCCAATATCATCGGGAGGTGGCTAAGCATTTGGCTCAGGGACTTCGTGAACAAGCCCTCGCCAATCTCTTGGGTAGTCCAAGTGAGCAACATGTTGCTCAGCTGAAGCAGTTTGAAGCGTTTGTGCTCGGACATCGGATGTCCGCGTCCGAGGCACATAGTCATGCTGCGGCTGAGTTCATCAGTAAGGCTCAGGATGATCTTCTGCTGGAGAAGGATCGGAACGAGGCTTTCAACAGGATTGTTGAGGTGCTCTCTGCTCAATCTCATCCACCTAGACCCATTCGGATGAACCCTCCAAAGTTTGATGGGACTGCAGCTCACACGATTTTCCACTGACTGCTTGTCGTGGAGCAATGCGGTGTGGCGCAGCTCATCGAGGACGACACCCGACTGGTGTCGTACGCCATGTTTCATTTGCGCGGTAAGGACTCAGAGTGGGCTTACTCGGCGCTTATGGCGGACACAAAGACGTTTCATACATGGTCGACCTTTAAGACAAAGATTCTCGCCATATATCAGCCGCCGAACAACGAAGTGTTGGTTCAGGCGCGCTTCTTTGAAGCGCGATAGGCGAAGCGATCTTCGCAAGAGTATGTGCAAGAGATGCGCTCGTGGGTCCAATACCGGAACACATAAAGGTACCTGCGTTCATGAATGAATTGCGGCACGGCCCATCGCGACAGGCCTTTTTAGAAAGTGTCGTCGACGATAAAAGAGGTAATCGAAATTGCCTTGGTCGAGGAGCAATCCTACAACAGTGCCTCGGCGACAGCTCAACGGCGGATGCCACTCCAATGAAGTTAGGCAATGCAGTCGTTGTCTGCTATAAATGCGGCAAGCGCGGTCATATGATAGCTCGCTGCTATACCAAGTAGGCGCTGATGCTAAAACTCCCCAGGTGGATGGCGCGTGGGTCACGCTTAACACAAGCTAAACACGGCCATCATTCCGACGCAAACGCCGATCTCGCGGAGAGAAGTCCTGTTGAACTCGATGGGGAAGTCAACTATCTTTTCCGCGCTGGACCAGAAAAATGGCTATTATCAGGTTCTCATGAGAGAGACCGATGTAGCCAAAACGGCAGTAAGCATACAAAGCGGTATGCTGTGGTGGCGTGGAAGTGGCTTGTGATACCACAAGGGTTGGAATATGCACCAGCGACATTCAACCGAGTGGTAGCTCACGAATGCGTCAGCACCGTGCCTTCGCGCTTCAGTGCTTGACGATGTATTCGTTCATAGTAGAGCCGAGGACAGGCTGAGTGAATTTGAGTCGCATAAGCGCCATTTGGAACGCTATGCTGAATACTCTGGGTGACGCCTAATTGTACGCTAGCTTGCAAAAGTGCGTCGTAGGGGTCTCCGAGATACCTGCTCTGGGTTGCATTGTTGGTACACACGCTGTACGAGCAGACCCAAAAAAGGTAAAGGCTACAAAGGAATGACCAGTCCCAAAGGATCTGCGCCAATTCTTTGGGCTCAGTACTTACTTGCATAATTACAGCAAGAATTATGCGGAGCGAACTAAGCCGTTGTCTGACCTCCTTAAAAAGGATGCAGAATGGACTTGGTCGAAGTAGCAGTAGATGCGTTCACATCAGTGAAGCAATCTCTTGTAGAGACACTGGTCTTGGCATTGCCAGACGCCGATAAGCCCTTTAGCGTCGTCTGTGATGCAAGCAGTTTTGCAATTGGCAGTGCGCTAATGCAGAAGGATGACGACGGTGTTGACCGTGTCATCTCGTACCAGTCCCGACTTAAAAGCTGCCCCCGGAGCTGAATTACCCTGTGCATGACAAAGAGGCACTCTCGATGAAGTATGCTCTTGTCAAGTTTCGAGTGCACCTGTTGGGCACCATAGTTTATGATTTACACGGATCACGCATCACTGCGGATACTTTTTTAGATGATATGTCTTATAGTAAAACTTACTCAAGGTTACCATTAAAAAGAACAAATTACTCTTGAGGCGACAAGCATAACTAAATTTTAAATAATGTGGGGACGTGCTATGCTAATGAACAGATTCAGAGTATAATAAAAAGTCCCCACTTGGGTCTGTCTATTCAATCAAAATCATGTCGGATGATGTCATTTCGTATGACTCAATTTTAGGAGACCTGGTAGCGATTGTTGCACATGACACCTCGAAATCACAAGTTGGTATCGCTATGACGCCGAAAGGCAAGTGGCAAGCTAATACAATTCATTTGTCATGCCCTCACGTTGTACGAACCTCGTCAGGTGATATGTCGCCTTTAAAAGTAGGGACCAAAGGGGACGCCTTAACCTTATGGTGAGAGGCGTTTGTGACACCGTTTTTGAGTGACGATGACCCGCTAACGAGCACATCTAGCTTCTGTCACTTATCAATGACAGCAATTATGAGGTTAAGGATAGTTTTACATTATTCGTCGAGCGGATCGTAAGCTTTCACTCAAACACGTGTTACTTGTCACTATGCAAGTATTAATAGAAATACGCGCAACGTCCACTGCCTCGAAACATGAACTCTTAATGCAGATTGTCTTCTACTTCAAATGAAGGCGTGTACATCTAGAACTATGAGGCCAGTCGGACGGAGACCTAAGCGAGATGGGTTGTGGTCTTAACGGCATTGGCCTTCAGATTTGCAGATTAACGGCTCGGCGAGTCCTTAGATTGTTCGTAGTGGTTACGTTGCTAATGAATGATGAGACTATTTTGTTGGTGTTGCAGACAACATACTGAGACCAGTATCACCGCCACGCCCGAGATCAGCATCGTCGAGACGACAATGTGCTCTTTCACCAGGTCTGAAAGCAATTCGGCGAGAAACAGCAGGTTGTACTGCTTAAGTGCTGGAGTGACGCTACATGTTGTCTGTAAATAATAGTTCCATACAAGAGTAACATAGTGACACTTATTCCAGCATGTTGACGATGTTGCCTGCAAAGTTCTTGTCTGTGCTGCAGCTTGGCATTGACACGATTCAGTCTACCATGAAGTCGTTCCCGTTGAATCGCAACATAGACCTCCTATCTTTCTCGACACCTTGTCTTCACTCTTCACGGCGGCCACCTTAAGTGACCAGGCAGACGATAGGCCTAACGAAAGCGCTACGACTGTCCACAATGCACGAAGTCAAATATGGAAGAACTAAAGTCCTTCGCATGTTTCGGAAACGGAATCCGTATCTGGTTGGTGGAATTGACAAGTGCAACACCATAACGTGTTTGTCATTTATACAATTGTGCGGTTGTGCAATAGTGACTACACTAAAAGAGCTATCTCTCTTTTTACTGCGGATTCATCCATTGTCTGCTTTGAATCTAACAGCATTATCGTACTGATTTGAATGTAAACACATTCTACGTGAAACACGGCAGGATGGACATTTGTGTGAGTCGAAGGTCAAGGATGACTGACCACTGTCAAGTTGATTGACTTCCTCACTCGACTTGTCCAGCAGGTGGGACATCGCTTTTTTTTAGATTGTGCAACCTTTTCCGACCCGGTGGGAGGAAGTGCTTTCACTAAAAACCATGCTCGACATTTTCCTCATCCTAACGGCATCTTGCCAGTCCTTAACGCACCAAAGACCGAGTAAGGAACGACTCTCTTGGTGGCGGCAATCCCAATCGCAAAGGTCTCGGTCGTGGTACATGTGTAACAGACACAAGCGTGTTGTTGTTGCAGCAGAAGTGTCGTTTGGTCGTCTGCAGGTATTTTTGTATCTCAACTTGTGATTGTGTCGTATTGGATACGGTTTGTTGAAGCAACTGCATTAGGCCCACTCTGCATCAATATGAATGGTAGCGATACTGTCGCCAACATGATGTCAACACCCTGTGTCCAGGGCCTTGTGATACAAAAGTTCAGTGGCCATGGCTGAAGGCCGGTTGTAACAGACGAGACAACATATGATGGATGGCAAGTGCCCTGTGTAAATACCGTCCACTTCCATTTGACGACAAGAACGATCGTGTGGTCGGTAATGCTTGAAGAGAGTATAGCGCTGCTACGTTTTTCAATGAAGTGAATTCGGATCAAAGACCAGCGAAAACTCTCTATACAAAAGTCCGTCGTGGTGTTCTATATTTTCTTAACCTTCTTTTTCTATTAGCTATTCCTCGTCCAGTTCTCTCTTATCATTGGCGAAGATGGTTCATTCCTACTAAAAATGCTCCGACCTCTATTGTCTCTTCTGCCATTCTGAACTCTAAGGAGTCAGCTCGTCATTAGATATTCGTGCTACAGTATCCGATAATACGTCAGTCGTCTTTCCAGCGACCACATTCCACCAAGAGACGACACCACACGAATAAATACGAGAGAGAAATGTGCAGCGAGTATTTTTTGCCTTTTCATTCCTGAAAAGAGTCCGTAGGTCCAACAAGTCCGGCATTGCACTGCATTCATCACATCAAAATTAGTATTACCAATGTCGGACTCTTTTCAAGACACCGATCAAGCAGCTACTACCAACACACAATCGAACCGGAGTATCTTGCTCGAACGGAATCCTCATTTGCGTGAGACCAGTCAGACGTCGTCTCCTGCGGGTTTCAGAGGTCTCGGTACACGTCAATTTATCCGAAAACAGTTGGTGACTCCAGGCTCCGCGACGTCTGCTTCGTCATTTGAAGAAGGCGCGTCACACGATGGATTCTCTGATGCTAGTACCCCGGCGTCGGATAGAGGTTCCATGACCAAGTCGACTAGGACGGAAAATATGCCGAGGTTAACCAAACAACCGACCAAAAAGTTATCGTCTCCAAGTCGAGAGTCTCTAATGAGACGTCTCGTGAACGATGAAGGAGATCTTAATCGAGATGATGGAGAGGGAGATGACTTGCTTCCTAGTGCCATATTTGACAACATTGTGGTCAAGCTTGTGCCAACCATCTATACTGAAGGTGAAGCTAGAGTTTTGTCGACCTCAATAACTTCGTCAACATCTCCGTCGGCCGAGTTGACACGACGGATAGTGGTGCCGTCATGCAAGGACATGCGGCGTGTTGTGGTACGCAGCACTGATGCAGATGGACAGGTTCATGAAGAAGTACAATTTGTGGATACCGATGGAAACGTCGTCCACGATGAAGGGGTCGCTTTTAACGTGACGACAAGTGCTATGACCCCCACGCCGGTCATCGCACGGCATATCGTGACACCAAATAAATTGACGCAGCGTACTTTGCGTCGTACTGGAGCTGACGGACAAGTTCACGTACAAGTGCAGTATCTTGATATCGGTGGAAACATCGTACGGACGAAAGGTGAAGATTTTGATAGTATTTCCGGCTCGTCCGGAGTTGCAGTGACAAGACGAATTGTTACCCCCGGCAAGACCACTCGACGAGTTGTCGTTCGTAAGACGGGGGCGGATGGTCAAGTTCATGAAGAAGTGCAGTACATGGATGCGGATGGCAACGTCGTTCAAAGCGACGGAATTGCACTGGTGACGACTAGCGGAAATGATACAACTGGTTTTAGTTCCGGTCGTACTACGATGATTCGACGTATCGGGTCGCCCGGACAGACATACGCTGGTGTTGATGGCAACGTGTTGCCAACATTTCGTATGGACGGCACTAGGGTCTCGGTTGAACAGCATATTGACGGAGATGGACAGATATTTGACGATGAAGGTCGCGCTCTTTCGAGCGTAGGGAGTTTCTCGGGTAGTGTCAGCAGTGTCGCGAGTGATACTTCCACTACGACATCCTCTCGACGCATTGTTACTCGTCGGCTGATGGTATTGTCAAACACAGTACCGGCACTGCAACGCAGTGTTGTGCACAAAGCCAGCTTCAGTTCCGATGCCGAATATGAAGAAGATGTGCAGTATGTGGAGTCAGAAGATGGTGATCTTACTACCAGAGTTGTTACTAGTCAGAATAGTTCAGGTCGTCGGGTCACTACTCGTCGGGTAGTAACCCCACATCGTGTGGTTTGGCGCATGGTCGTTCGTAAAGAAACTGCTGGCTCAGGCACAGAAGCTGTGAACGGATTCGATATTGACGCGGATTCTGCTCAGAGCGAAGACAACGCTTGCAGCGACGAATCGATGGGTGGATCCAGTCATTGTAAATACTCCGTGTCAGATCGAATCGTGCATCCGACAAAAACTCGACGAGTGGTTTTTCGTACAGCATCTTCTTTAGACAAGACGCAAAAGAATTTCGATGTCGCTACTGTACCCCTGAGCGAGAAGTATGAGACCACTACGAGCTTGAGTGATGAGGAGAACACGTCTTCTTTTCCATCACGTGGCGGAGCTACTCGCATTAGCTCAGCATTGAAAAGAGTTGACCTTGACAGCACGAAAGTTGATGGTGACAGCCCGGAAACGTCGAAGGTTAGAGTTGTAGCGACTGTGGCTGGTGCTGCTGTCGTGGCGTCTGCCGTCGATGGCGACAGTAACAGCTCCAAAAATGAGATTGAGGGAGTGCTCGCTGTTGATGAGCGAGCTACGACGGTAACAAAGGAGATTGCTGAAGCTGAAAAGGACGGAGAGCAGCCTCATGTTGTTGGTGGATCTTGGAACATATCCGGTAAGATGGAAAAGAAAATGGCTTGCCCAGATGCACCATGTAGCGACGATAAAGAACCAACCACATCAAAAACGGCTGTCGCTCCACATAACTATGAGCTTTTCGATGTACCTGAAGCTACCAAGGCTGACGCGTCCGATGTAGTTGCCGACTTCAATCTTCAAATTGAGCCTAAGCTTTCTTCATACCAGGACAATAACGTTGTTGCTGAGAACCCACGCGTTAACGATGTACCTGAGACTTTTGCTGTAACCGCTGATAAATTTGTCCTACCTTCACAGGCTGGTAGCGACTCAAAACCGAAGCACACTAGCGACAAAAAGGAATTTATCAGTCTTGTAACCATGCCGACCAGGGACGATAAGGTTCTGGAGTACACCGAAGGTACTGCACCTACTACAACGGTGTCTAACGTGGACGCTCTTGTGTCGCTAAACAGTGCAGTCAGAACGTCATTTGCGACCCGCGAAGCTCACCAAGAGCTACCGGCACCTAAAGAAACTGTAAATGAGAATATTGCTGCGCTTCACGAGATCAGTACGCTGGATGAAGACAAGACACTCGTTTCACCTGCTGAAAACATGATCGTTGAGGTTCCGGGGCCCCGCGCAGCGACAAAGTCGTTGGTTGTTTCTCCAGCGTCACCACGTGAGATCGATTTCGCTCCAATGTCTACAGTTACTGGTGCCGCAGGAGTGGCAAGTGTGGTGGAGATTGACCCCAAAGAGCATGAACCTTATTCCTCTACTGACCTTGCAAAGACTGAGATAGCAGCTACTTTAGGCGGGCCTCACGCTGCAGTGGCAATCACTGACGAGGATGTATCAAATGTGCCGCACCGAAAGACTGGACGCAGCATTTGGAAGTTCTGGGGCGCTCAAAAGTATAAAGCGTTTCTTGCTGAAGACGAGAAGCTCAGTGACGTGAGCGAACGTGAGGAAAGATCGGTTGCTGCTGGCGCTGAAATGGCTAACAAGATTGGATCGCCTGTCTTACGCGACCAAGGTGCTGTTGTCGAGTCTTCGCGAGTTGGTGTAGCTGGCCTGGTACACAAAGTAGAGGAAGGACTTGAGTCGGAGCAATTGTATGGCAACACTGCTGCGTCTGCATTCCGCAATACCACAGCTGCCGATGTTATTGTGGCTCCAGAGTCTCAACAGCTCAAAGAGCGTGAAAACTATGAGCGCGAAAAACCCATGGAAGCTAAGCCTGAGCGAGCTGGTGGTTTGTGGGGTTTCTTCGGCAAGAAGGCCAAATCTGAGCAGTCTGCTGCAGTGATGGCCCCTATCAGCTTAGGTAATAAAGTCAGCTGGGCCATCGAAGGTGAAGACGACAAGATGATACCCGACTCAGCTACACATAACGACGAGATCGTCGCAGTTGCTGAGGTAGAATCTATCCGCCATTGCATCCAGTACGACAGCATCTTGACAAATGCTACTCTTGTGGCCTCAAGTGGAATGACCGTAGGAGACAGTAAATGCCGTACGACCGAACTCATTGATAACATTGAGCCTGATATCGAATCGGACGATCACTACGTTAGCATCGCGAGTCCTCGCCGAAACCGTGCACTCGACGATGATGAACTATGGACTGTCAAGCCTTGTTCGTTGGCGTGGAGCAACCTTTGCTTGAATTTCAAAAGCTGGAAGGCTTCCTCGGCGGGTACCACATTGTCAGGTAGCGATGAAGTTGTGCTAAAAGATGTAAGTGGAACGGTGAAGGCTGGTGAGTTCTTGGTCATTGCGGGCCCGTCAAGGGACGAAAGTCGCGCTCTGATGTCTTGTCTTGCCGGGTTTGAAGATGCCATGGAAGGAGACGTGACGGTCAATGGCCGCGAATGGAGTGAAAAGATGAACCACTACATTGGCTACGTCATGCACGAAGATTTGTTCTATGAGACGTTGACCGTGCAGGAGCATCTAATTGCTCAGGCTCGCCTTCGTATGCGCCGCACGCACACGGACGAGATGTGCTTGAAGCGAGTGGAGCATGTCATTGTGGAAATGTGCCTCTCTGGCTGCCGTGACAAGTTGATTGGAGGTGGTCTTTTGGTGCGCGGAATTACCCGCTTTGAGCGGAAGCTACTCGCCCTTGCTACAGCTCTGCTGACTAACCCGTCTATCCTTTTTGTTGATGAACCCACTGACGATTTGGACACGTTTGGCGCTGAGAAAGTTGTTGCCAAGCTGCGTTGGCTTGCACTCGAGAAAGGATTGACAGTAATTGCGACCCTGCATCACCAGTCCTCGCACTTGTATAGCCTTTTTGACGTCCTTTACTTGGTTGCTGACACCTCGTGCGTGTATGACGGCAAGGCGGATGACTGCATTACTTATTTCTCTGTGATTGGATACCAGTGTCCGGAGTACGTGAGTCCGATCGATCACTTCATGCTTCAAATGGTCGTCGGCGATCGAGAATCCGATGAAGAAGGTGTGGCTCGAGTCGATGCACTGAAGCGCGAATGGACCCAGCGTAAGGCTGCTATGAGTGCCTGGATTGCAGCCCATGTTGCAGAAATGAGTGAGGATGTAGTCGTGAATGAGTACGACCAGAAGAACTGCTACTACGACATGGGGTGCTGCGGTCAGCTGTGGCTCTTGTGGGCTCGCCACGTTCGTCGACTTTCACGCTATGGATTTGTGTTTCAATGGCACTTACTGACTGCGCTTTTGATCGGCGTGGTGTTTGGACTTGTCTATCTTCAAATCGACCTCAAGGACCAGCACGGAACCCAGAATTTTGCCGGTGCCTTCTTCTACGTGGTGTTGGTGCAAATGGTCTTCGCCGCCTACCGGACTTTTGTGTTTATGCCGCGAGAGACTGCTATCGCCTTGCGTGAGCGACAAGAGTCTCGTGGTGACTCGGACTCGGTGACTCTGCTGTGCTGGTACTTGACCAAAATCGCTGCGGAGCTACCGGCCCTCATCATCCTTTCGATCGTGCTGTTTGTGCCAGTATTTTTGCTCGTCGGTATCGGCTACGGCTTCAAGGTCTATCTCTACATGCAGATCGTGATGGTGCTAGCTGGATGGACTGCTGTTGGCCTGGCTTTTGCAACTCTTGGTGTTCTACGCCATGTTACGCTTGCTCTCATCGTCTATACCATACTGTTGATGCTTTTTGGTGTGTTTGGTGGTCTCCTTATTAACGTGACAGATATCCCCGACTGGTTTGTGTGGTTGCACTACATCTCGCCTATCAAGTACAGCTACGAGTCTATGATGAAGATATTTTGGAAGCGTGTTGACAATATCGATTGTGACGGAACCTTGGAAGGTTGCGTCGCTTTCACTGGTGACGGCGTGCTGGAATACTACAGCATGGAGAAGCGATCGGCAGTGAGTGACTCGTTGATTCTGCTGGCCATTTGCTTGTCTCTCTTCTTCGTAGCGTTCTGGTTCTTTCTGGCACTGGCAAACAAACGCATCAGTGGGCTGCAATGGCGCTATGACTGGGACTTTAAGGGGCCATTAGGCCACCGCCGACAGCGTGTCGCTAGTTCTGTCATTAATAAGAGGAAGGCTGCCACGAAAAGCAGTATGCACTACATCATTGACCAAAAAAGACAACACAACTCTTCCGCTGCTGTGGAACGCAGTTCCGTCGTCGAAACGGAGAACCACTACATTTCCGTAGAGACTCCGCGTGCTGGCGGTCGTGGAATTTGTGATGCACCGAGTATGACTCTGGACTGGAGCAGCTTGTGGCTGAAATTCCCAAATGACAAGAAGCCGAAGAGCAACAGTGAGACGCAGCATTTGCTTTGTGATGCTAGTGGATCGGCTAGGTGCGGAGAACTGGTTCTGATCACAGGTACTTCGGATGACTCAACTGTGGCGCTGTTGGAGAGTCTTGGTGGACTACGGAAGACGTTGAATGGAAAAGTGACGCTCAATGGTGTTGTATCAGCAGCGCACAAGCTTTCACAACACGTTGCGTACGTGGCACGTGATGATCTGTTTTACGAGACGTTGACCGTGGAGGAACATCTTCGTTTCCAAGCTCAGCTGGTAGCTGGCGTGTCAAGCGATGGTTGTGGCTCGTGCTGCGGAGCTGGTACTAGCGATGTGGAGGCTGAACGAGTGGAACTGGTTCTTGATGAATTGGATTTGATTTCAAAGCGTCACATTCTCATTCGGTACCTGTCGGAGGCTGACACTAAGCTACTCGCTGTCGCGACTGCTCTACTGGCTGATCCTTCGGTCCTTCTAGCTGAGGAACCCACGTGTGGTATGGACTTTTACGCGTCACAACGCGTTATTTTGAAGTTACGCCAGCTCGCTCGTGGAGGACGTACCGTCGTGGTGACAATGACGCACCCGTCATCGCATTTGTATGATCTGTTCGACGTATTGCACCTTCTTGCAGGCGGAGCTGTGGTTTATCACGGCAAGGTGAGAGAGGCAGTGTCATATTTCTCATCACTTGGGTACCAATGTCCACAGTACATGAGCCCTGTGGATTACTTTGTTCGCCAAGTTTCGGTTCGAAAGAACGACAACGAGACGGGAGATGTTCAGGCTTCATTCTTTAAGGAAGCCTGGGCAACTCGTTGCTCGGAGTTGTGCCTCGCCGACAATATGGACGAACCGGAATTACAAGATGAAGAAGTTTTTAGCCGCCTCCATGTTGGATGCTGTGGCCAGCTTTTGCTTCTGTTCCGGCGCCATATTCTTCGGCTTGCACGATATCGTGCTGTCTTCGGATGGCATTCGTTCTGGATGATCGTTGCAAGCGTGATTTTTGGTCTTATTTTCCTGCAACTTCACCAGGACGACCAGCAAGATATTCAGAACTGGGCTGGTGCCTTTTTTTTCATGATCATTCTGCAAATGCTAGTGATGACGTATCGGACGTTTGTTTTCCTGCCTCGTGAGATGGCAATTGTCGAACAAGAGCACCGCATTGGAAGCTACTACCTGGTGAGCTGGTATTTGACTAAGGTGTTGACTGAGCTGCCTGCAATGCTGGTTCTGTCAGTGTTGCTGTTTATACCTGCATACTTGCTGATTGGGATCGGTCACGGCTTTAAGTTGTACATCTACATGCAGTTTGTGATGTGGCTAGTAGGTTGGAGTGCCATAGGCTTGGCTAGCCTTCTGCTTCACGTTTTTCGTCACGTACGCGTGGCACTGATCGTGTGCGTTTTGCTACTGATTCTCTTTGTGGTCTTCGAGGTTCTGCTGATCAATGTTGACGACATACCGAACTACTTCATTTGGCTACACTACATATCACCGGTAAAATACGGCTACGAAGCTTCGATGAAGCTCTTTTGGGGTCACATTGAATTTCTCGCTTGTGGTGGTAGCGATGGCAGTCGAAGTAAAGGCATGCTGGCTACGGTGGGTGATTATAGCTCTGGATCTGGCTCCTACAAGGACGATGATGGCTGCATTGTCCACTCTGGAACCGAAGTACTTACTTACTACAGCATGGACATGGCCCGTGGTTCTCGCAGCGACAGCTTTATCTTGCTGGCGCTGACATTGTTGTACTTTTTCATTGGTTATGCCATTCTATCTCTACGCTGGCATCAAAACAAACGGCATTGAAAACTGCATGTAGACGATAGTAAGAGTACAAAATCTGACAAGTCGTAACTAGAATAAAAGTGCCAAAGTTTTGTTTGCTCGTGAGATTTATAATTGACAAGGCCGTGTAGTAGTAGATCTGTATGAAAACACTGCTTATATGAGGGAGTCGGTCGGTGTCTGTACTACTAGCAGCTGCTATAATTTCTGTCTTATGATTCATATTTATCATTGGTACTATTTTTTCCAAAAACTTGTTCGATAACAAACGCAAGACCTTGATTTAAATTGTTCGTCAGAACCAACGGGTTATAGGCATACTACTACCATTGATTTGCGCAAAAACAACTGTAGACGAAGAAACTGTGAACGGTGCACACTTTTATAACGTAAAAGCATATGCGACATCACCTGATCAAGATCCGACAGCAGAGATCGCTAATGAATCAATCAATCCTCACTTCCCAATCGGCAGCCAAAGGCGACAACGGACAGAGACGAGACCCTCCTGGAAGCCAGTAAAAACTGGACCCCTTATCTTCGACGGGAAGTCCCCCATAGTGGGGCCAAGGTAAAAGGGGGGAGGGTTTCTCCTTGCTGCGTGCGCTATAGGAGGCAGCGCAGCGTGCGACTTGAAAGAGAAGCGGTCCGCAGAATATCCTAGGTGCGGGGCACGTCGACGACGATCGAATCACCCTGCACATCGACCAGTTCCTACTCTTCACGGTTTTCCTACCAATCGCCGACCCGTTCGCTGAGCTTGAGCCCGGTCCCACGAAGAGAACTCCCTCAAGACCGTGATGACCCCGTTGAGATCTAGTACCGTTTGTTTATGTACAGTAGCACAGGACCAGATACTCTTCGTCCAGTGGTGCGTCTGGGCAAATCTGAGCACGTTGTGGACCCCGAGATCCGACCCGAAGAGCAAAGTAAGTCGACTACGAGGTGAAGGCCAGGGATTACGTCATGATGGCTCGCTGGGACTACCGCAGTGGTAACCGGACTCCTAGTCAAGCGTCCTCTGTCCCCTGAATGAGATTGCTCCGAGAGCGAGAGCAGCCCAGCCATCCGGTTTAAAGTGCACACAAGAAGCTAACCCCGGACTTGGTCAACGGACTGATCGAGTGCCCCGCCGTGAAGCCCGAAGCCTTGAACCAGCATGAGAAAGCGAGAAGTAAGAAGATTGCGTCATGGTAGATGAAACGAGCAGTTAACCACCAGACGTCTTATTAGTGATAAGTAGCTATAATAGACAGTCTGCCTCTCTCGATAATGAATCAATCATGGCTTGGCGATCGACCGGGCGCTAGTGTGATGGCTTAGGGCACCATTTGGTACTTGCATCTCGCACCTAATGAACCGGCAGATGGATGAATGCTTAAAAAGATACCCCGCGAAGCGCAACAGAAGACGGTCAAAAAGTAACTCCAGCATTTTTGTCGCAAAATAGACACAAAGTGCGTGACTCAGTCAACTACGAAGAGAACATTGAAGTTACTGGCATGGACTGTAACAGTCTGGAAGTCGTAAACCCAATATTGCACAAGCAGACCAGCAGTCATAGAACGATCTGAAAAAGGAGCTGATTTACATGAAAGACACTGCGATAACAAATAGTCATCATAATGCTGAATTCTGGATCCACTGTGAATATCGTTCGACCAGGGCTCTCTGATTGAGTAATGCAGTTTCAACTGTCTCAACTCGCTCGTTTTGATAAGGCGAAACTGGGCCAAGCAAGGTCTAGTGACTATCACTTATAAAGGCCGCAATGTCGATTCATGAAATGGCAAATTAACAAACACATGATGTACCTCTATAAACCAACGAAAACTGGCGAACCCACCACTTGTCATTTTTAAGCCGACTGTTACAAGATTAAAACAAAGCAAACTGAATGACCTGTATGTTAACGCGTGCCGGACGCATTTCGGCCCCCGACCTTTATCAGTCGACAACATAATGTAGTATCACATTCGCTCTATAGACGAAAGACAACATCTTTGACGAAGTATAACCCGAAAAATTGCGAATTCTTAGCAGCTAGTACTACTCTCTCTCTGCGAAGCTTGCAAAGTATCGCGACATCTTTCGCGACGCTCTTTCAGTCGGACTTGCACCGTCAAACACAGGTCGACTTTCAACTGAATATAAAAAACCAAATCATCGCGCACCGCTTCGTCTTTCTAAGATAAGCAAGACGCTTTTAATCAATTCGTCGACGAAAAGCTCCAGCAAGAATGAATTGAAGTCAGGCACAGCCCATGGGTATGCAACATCTTTGAAAGTTGAAGAAGGATCCTCATTTCCAGAACTTAAATTTCTCGAGCCGAATTAATTCGCTCAGTGGACTCCGATATGCCGGATCAATGAGTCATCGGCCTATCGCTTCATTAATTTCTGAAAAATGTGGAAAGGTTAGAATTTAAAAGTCTTTCGACAAACTGATACTACTCTGTCTTCAAGGCTGTCGCCAAATGCGCGTAAAGCAAGCTTTTATATTGCTTTGGGCTGTTAGTTAGATGGGCTTTTGGCCGGGATTGAAAAAAGTGCTTAAAATTGATTAGGCTACGCCGGGCCTAACCAATCTTAAGCACAGGCCGAGTGTCCATTCTTTTGTTACGATCCTACACACTTGGCTATATCATCATCCTTAACATTCTCCCTTGATATACGTGCTGAGTAAGCTCGCTTACACCACCATGACTAAATCAGCTATACACTTGGTATGCTTGGCTCTTAGTAACGCCTTCATCAATCCATCCGCGACCATCTCTTTCGTTGGCTTGTGTTTGAGCACAAATACTTGACGCACCACTTTCGCGCAGAAAAATGAATTTTGATGCCTTGTTCGCGTGTGATGAACTGGGGCCTTAGGCAGCGCAATGCATCCTTGATTGTCTTAAAGGTTGTTGTGATGGCATTATCACTGTACTCTGTGTCCTTGAGCAGGCGACGTATCCAGATTGCCTTCTGCCTTGCGCTAACCAGACTGATCTACTCTTTTAAGTGCTTGACGTTGGAACTGTTGGCTAACGCTTGGACTTCCACAATATTTACTGCGACGACATATTTCGTCGTCGAACGCCGCGTGTCCAAATCATCTGCCCAATTCACGCCAATACGCTTTCCCTTCTTAGCACCGCTGAACACTACACTGAAATTTTGAGTAGCTGATCGCCACCCAATGCAACTTGTTGTGGTGCTTGCAAGACGTAACCAGCAAACGCAACTTCTGTTTCGCAATGTACATCAATGCGCCGACTAAGTCGCGATAAGAGAACTTGGCCACGAAAACCTTATCTTCTTACAAGTTGCTATCCGCTGGTGTATGGACATCCTGCACTTCTCTAAACCGACTGAGCTTCTCCGAGAGCTGCTTACTGTATTACCGCTGATTCATCATTATCACTAGGTTGTATCGCTTGTGCTCGATCTCAATCACCAGGCAGTACTTGAGGTCTCCCAGCTTCTGGATGCTGAACTCATTTTTAATGCGCTCTTGATGTCTTTGATATGTTCCTTGGTCTTGCAAATCAGCATCAAGTCGTCCACGAAGAATATGACATACTATACTCGCTGCTTGACACTTCAACGAACACACACGGATCCGCAGCACTTTCCTTAAATCTAAGATACTAGTTGACCTGCCGCACCGCTTGCTCGGTCTCTTATAGCGCCTAATGCAGCAGATACTTTTGACAGGCTTTGATTGTCTTCAGACCCGTCGGGTTGGTCCATGTATATATCTTCGTCGACTCCACGGATCGAAACGCCATGTATATCTCTTTGTCGACTCCACGGATCGAGACGCTGTATTCACATCAACGTTCTCGGCCTCCAACTCTTCAGCCGCTGCAATTGCCAGCACCGTACTGTAGGCTAGGCTTGAATCCATTATATTCCGTTAAGGGCATAAAAAACTCAATGCTGTCGCCGACGCTTCATCTCGGATACTCGATGTCGTGTGAGCAGCTCTCTTCACCAAAGATGCGAGTGAGGATGAGTGGCGACAACATCTCCTTTCAAGCCACCACCCTTCAGCAACTCGACCCACCGATCGGGCCCGACCCATGTCAGCCTTAGCGGCTCCGAGCGAGAGGCAGCGGCAAACCGACACGGGAAGATAGTAGAAACTAAATGGAAGACACTAAGGATTCAACCTAAAATTCTGGCTCAGATTGAGGCTCTGGCGGTGAACTTAAGTATACGTCCTTTGCTGTGGCCAATTGTGGCTGAGCTCTTTGCAAGTTCCGCTCGTCGTGCCGCTGTTAGCATCAGCATCACGACGAAATGGATCTGCTCACTTACCGTGGGCATTGGATTCCGTACTCGACGTATTGGATGCCGCTGTCAGGTTCGTAGTCCTTTTGTGCTTCTTCATGGTGGAGAGTCCAGTCTGCTTGGTTGCGAATGATGATGATGAAGAAGCCGAGAAGGAAATAGGGCGTCTCTATGGTCAAGATAATGTCAGTATCTTGATGGGGTGGATCCAAGCAAACGACCGCAATGCCGAGTTGCCGACGATGCTGAGTGGTGCGTCTGAACAGGTCCACGCCGAAACAAACTGGACTATCCTGACTACCAAGAAGTTACCCAATTCTTTGGTGATTGCACTAAGCTTGACGTGTATCAACTAACTCGTGGGTATCTACGCTGTCTGCTGAGACGTGCTGCAATGATTAAGCCAATGAGTACGTACAAATTATTGTTGAGGTAAATTTTAGCAAAATATATTCAGAGTGATAGGAATAAAATTTGGTCTCCACATTAAAATCAAGCTGCTAATTCGCCGCATATCTCATACAACGTGATCGTTCGTTACGCCCGTCATCCTATCAAAGTTAAATTTAACGTGGCGACCTCGGGTATGAAAGCCCTAATATCGTATGTGTGGGCGTAATTGCTAAAAAATATTAATGCTTACAACTTGGGTCTACGCGTTGTCTTCAAGATCGAATTCTAAGTCTCATTTCCAACACGATAATTCTGCGAGGCTTTTGGCTTCCATTTCAGCTATATTGCTTCAGCTAGATTTGACAAGGAAACTTGTGCAACAAACCGGTTGTTATCGAGCTGGCGAGCTGGCCAAGCTCTTGATGATGACCCTGCAACGTCAACGCGAGGATAACAACGCGATCAACGGTACGCGAATAGGGCACAAGTACATATTAAATACTAGCGCTTCATTCAAAAGACGAGTTCTTGTGCGCAATTTCTCTGGTAAAGTGTATCCTGTGAGACATGTGTCAGCTTTCAGTAAACGTTCCCTGTTTTGCCTAGTGAGCAATTCAGCATTTGAACCACTGCAAAATAGACACCTTGGTAAGCTCGATACTCTGCAGAGGTATAATTGGTACAATAAGCTTTTTGTGAAAAGCGCAAATTTGGGTGTCAAGTCACGCAAGAACATGAGGAGCTGATAGTTGGAATTGTGATCGTATGTCACGCGAACAAGTGTAAGAGATAATTACTAGTAGATAAAAGTGATTAAGATTCAGGTCGTTCATATGCAAATTACTTGTTTATCTAAGTCTGTGATTCTACCTTCTAGGTGTCCCTATGGCCACTTTATGTGACCTCATTCATATGTAGATGTCAACCATAACGTCCTAGTCGTAATGGAAAGGTTTAGTGTGACAACGTTGGAGATGATTGCATTCCTGTCTGCCCAAATTCGTGTTTGACATATAGTTGCGAGGACGTGTCAAATTGCGTCCAGACGCGTTCGGCTTTCCCACCTCCTGAAATCTGCCCGCTAGGATTTTTGTACGGTATTCGGGTATGCTGTAAACTCGTCGACTTGCACAGGCCCTCAGAAAGTGTTTGGTCAATTGACGGGTAAATTTTTGCCCGATTCAGTGACGAATAAGCTTACCCTAGAGCGCAGCGGTACAACAAAACAGATGACCAGTGGTCTCCTTACTGCCGCTGCAGGCCGGTGTCTTTCTGCAACTATTGTTTTCGGGTCGCCGCCCGGTACCCTGCCCAGACTTGATATGGTGTGAGACCATTACCATGATCCCTCACTTGCCTCGGCGTTTGCCGGAGCGCTGCGCATTGCCATTCATCCGCATTGCTGATTGGAAAGGCGATCAACGAGAAGGAACGTTGACGGGCAATAACTTCTTTGTGGAACCGGAAAGCTTGCTTGCCTAAGGCCTTCGTGATGCAGTGATTCGACATTGTGGTCAGCACAACCAAGGGAACCGTTAAAGCTGCGCCATGGCCGTGCTCGATCTCCGTCGAGTTTCGGTTATGCCTGCACCGAGAATCCTCCAGCGATAGCTTCCCAAATATGGTGGTGCCTGTATAAGGCGCAGTGGCGGTGTCGCGTGCAATTTGACCCGATGGGTAAGTCTGGGGATGAAAGCAGGAAGGCTGTTGCCCACCGTCGGAGTTTTGCGTCCGAATGGGAGCCGGGTTGGTCCTGAGGTATTGGTACCCGCAATACAAATTCCCCTGGCCCCGTACGCAGGATATATAGCTGTTGTAGGGTACAGTCCTCAATCCTGTTGTACGTGGTCCTGGACAGCACGTTGCCCCCTGATCTTAAATCCATGGGCTCGCACTCCATTAGAAGGTGGCCCAAAACAGCTGAATTTGTTTCGGCATATATCATACCCCAGCAGTCTTTTGTCATAAAAAGACAGCACCAATTTATCCAGCTGGTGACTCGTTCGAGTAAAGCCGTCGGGTGAGCCGTTCTCCCAGCTCTTCGTTAGCTCCTGACCTGGTGAGTGTTCCCGGCGTCGCAACGAGCATGCAGCATGACGTAAGCCTTCGTCCTCGCCCTTTCCCATTGTAGATAGTACACGGGTCAGCAGCAGCAGCCAAGACGCCTGCTTGAGTTCGTGCAACGCTGGAGTAGTAAGCATACTGGTGTCCTCTTCGTCTACCTATCCGCCCATGTCATCAGCTTTCGAAGTCCTTCAGGCAACTCCATGTAGATTCCTTTATCTAGCTTACCGTACAGAAACGCTGTATCGACGTCACACATTTCAAACTTGAATCCGTCACCAAACACTTCCTAAGCTGAATTCGGATGGGCCATGCTGTCAGCGAATTCGGCTAGCTTCAAACCGACTCGTATTTTGACCTAATTTAAAAATAGACAGGTCTTTTGGAGTGTTTGCATCCTGAAGGCCCCGCAAAAAGCAACAAGCTCAGGACAGAGCAACGTGTCTATTCGCTAGACAGCCCGTCGTCAAGCTATTTTCGGCAATATCGAGCGGCTTTGTTTCGCGAGCAAACCCTCGAATTTGCTTTGGCTATTTTCTTTGCGCCCTCAACCAACTTCCTACTATATACCATGTTTAATGTTTCGATCACGTCCATACTCGATCATATATTTGCTTACACGGAGACAGCTAGCGAAGCCTCCCGTGGGTGGAACTCGTTGATAATGCAGTTTGTTTTTCGTCTTACGAGTCACTAGCACGGAACCAAAGGGTCGCGATGTGTTGTGCGGGATGGATAAGTTGACGTCCTGAATTCACTCACTAAATGTTTCGGAAAGGTCTGCGTTTTTAATTACTTGACAGTATAATTCGGCGGTCGTGAACCCGCACAATGATGCACTGCTGAAAGATCCAGCTGGTTTGCAATCCCGCGATGGTTAGTTCCAGCCGAAAACTGAATCTACCGTGTCGGTTTCGCAAATTTGCGGAACTTTTCTCACGCTTGGCGGCTACTGACAGTGCAATCCTGATCACCATTTATGTGGCCTTCTAGGCGTTTCGATTTTGTCGATCGTTTTGTGCTGTCTCAATAGGTGAAGGTCAAAAACGGAACCAATGCGACCAGCGACATATTTCTGAGCTTTGAGTTTTATAAACTCATTATATAGCTATCAGTCTAGAACGCAGAAAATCTCTATAGCCCAAATGTGTTCTACCTCTTCTACTGATGGACCCCAAGACCACTTTGTACAGATTATGACTCCAAAGCACGAGGGAGAGACCACGTTTGTACCGTGTGTAGCACCAAAATACACGTTGCACTGGCGGAATTTGAGTCTAAAAACGACGATAACTAATCCTAGCACGAAAGTGGTTGAAGAAAAGGCGATTCTCTCCAACGTCAGTGGATTTGCCAACCCCGGCGAGTTGTTTGTCATTATGGGACCCTCTGGTGCAGGCAAGAGTACCCTTATGGACTGTATCTCCGGACGCAACAGTGCCATCGACGGAGAAATTACACTGAACGGACAACCGTGGAGTGACACTAGCAAGCGATTCGCTTCTTACGTCATGCAGGACGATCTATTCTATCCGACTATCACGGTGAAAGAGCACCTGGTGTTTCAAGCCAAGCTGCGCATGGGCAAGACGTTTACGGAGGAACAGTACATGAATCGTGTCGACGAGGTGATGGAGGAATTGGGGCTCATGAAGTGTCGCGACACGTTGATTGGCGGTATTTCGTTGAGGGGCATTTCTGGTGGAGAGCGAAAGCGGCTTTCATTTGCAACGGAGATCTTGACAAATCCGTCGATTTTGTTTGTGGACGAGCCGACATCGGGCTTGGATAGCTTCATGGCGGAAACGGTGGTTATCCAGCTTCAACAGATTGCTCGTGGTGGTCGTACGGTCATCGCGACGATCCACCAACCTTCATCGGAGGTGTTTGCATTGTTCGACCAGTTGTACTTATTATCGGATGGCACACCTGTCTATCAAGGTAAAGCAGCGGATTCTGTTGGATATTTTTCGTCGTTGGGTTACGTGTGTCCGCCAATGATGAATCCGACCGACTATTTCATGAAGCAGCTAGTTGTAATTGATAAAGCTACTGATCCGGCAGGTGTTGAACGCGTGGAGATGTTAAAGAAGGGATGGGCACAGCGTCAGATACTGCCTCAAGTTGACGTATCCAATGGAGGATCTAAGGCCGAGGGATATCAAGACTCACGGCTGGGCTTGATTGCACAAATTTGGGTACTAGCGCATCGGAATGTCGTTCGCCTTATTCGTGATCGTATTGGTTTCCGTGCAGCAATTTTCCAAACCATTTTCATCGCTATCGTTGTAGGTCTAATCTACTTGCAACTGGATCTTGATCAAAAAGGAATTCAGAACTTCGCGGGTGGATTTTTCTTCCTCATCGTCAACCAGACATTCAGCGCTGCCAATCCAGTGTTCGTCTCTGTGCCGCTGGAACTGCCGATCATCATGCGCGAGTACAAAGCAGGACTATACTATCTCTTCTCGTGGTACCTCTCCAAAAACATCAGCGAGATACCAATGCAGATTTTCTTGCCTATCGTTTTCTTCGTCCCGGTTTACTTTTTGATTGGCATTGGCCATGGTTTCGACGTTTACTTTTACCAGCAAATAATCATAATCCTGGTCAACAGTTGCGCTGTGGGGCTCGGCTACATGGTTTCCTGCTTGGTTCGTCGAGTCGAAATTGCCCCGATCATTGGAGTTGTCATTATCCTGCCATTCTTGTTGTTTGGAGGACTACTCATTAATTCTGATGACGCCCCCATGTACTTCGTGTGGGTTCAATATTTATCCCCGATCAAATACGGCTTTGAAGCTATGATGAAGATTTTCTGGAAACAGGTTCCGTCGATCCCTTGCAATGATGCGATTGAAAATTGTACCGCCCGCTCAGGAGCAGAAGTGCTAAAGAATTATAGCATGGAGTCACGATCTGCATTCGTTGACGGTATCGTCCTGATAGCTATCAACATTGGCTTCCGCATCGTTGGGTTCCTCGGGTTGTGGCAGACTTTACGTAAGCAAGGATAAACGCGATTTATAGCCACTGGGCTTATCGTCAGTACAGACAGCAACTTCACGAAATAACGCAGCTTTATCTCCATGTATATCCTCCGAACGGAGATTGTTGAACTTGCATAAGTTGATTTACATGAGCTGGTCTCTACTTCAGTTTCGATATCGAGTGCATTACTACAAGAGAATTCGCATCAGACGGAAGTTGGCTTGCACCATGCTGTGTCTTGTCAGTTGTTACCTGTTCTAGCACAGCTGATACGCGAGTGCAACGAGGTCGCAATACGGACCATGACACTTAACCGAAGCAGTAGCCATATGGATCGAAAAAGCATGCTGTAGCTCTCCAGCAGGTTACCGTCGTACGAGCGATGCAGTTGTGGTAGTGCAGGAGTGCATTCCAGAAATCTCTATGATTGCCCAGCCATAGTGGATCAATAAACTTGTTTGGGCAGTGATTAGAAGCATAAATGGTGCGTGAAGACCAGATGATAAACACTTGAAATCAGCATGAGACCATGTAAGGCCAGATCGGTCACAGTACTGTTGATGAGCATCACAACTTGTATGTTTATGGAGACACCAGAGCTAGCTCACTTCGGCGCAGGTGCGACGGTTCAGGTCCACCCTAGACTCTCATAAGCTGAGTACCAACCGAAACAAGCATAAGCGACTATTGGGTTAGTCACGAGGAAGAAGAGGGCACCACTGAACTTCCGAATGCCCGTTTAGTCGCGATCCAGACTGCAAGGAAAAGGTTTGGATGAAGGGCGATAGTGAACCTAAGGTCACGACTTCAATTTCTGGGCAGGTGCGCAAAGGCCAGGATCGAAGTCGCGACATTAGGTTCACTGTTACCTTTCGTCCAACGCACCGCCTTGTTTGCCCGCACAAGTCCGTTCGTGGCCAGCAGAGCGAGGGGCACGAGTAAACGAACGTTGTAGGAATGCGTATTTTACCTAGGTTGTGCACGGTCGCGCTACTGTATACGGACCTCCACACTCAACACTTCGAGGTATTGTTCCAGGATGTGCATATTTAGACTTGCCTCGATAAGGTACGATGCGCTTGGTTCTAATGGCACCAGCATGTAGCCGAGCCCCACAGCGCAACTGTTACTAGGATCATGATTATATGCTGGTAAAAGTGAACATCGAATGCCAATCAAAAAGTAAACCGGGACGAAGAAGACGATAGGTAAGAAAATCTGCATTGGTATCTCGCTGATGTTTGATTGAAAACGCCTTTCGTATTGGAGCTCGCTGATAGATAAAGTGTTGGCCGGTTCAAATTGTGTTGCTCTGCCCTAGCTTGTTTGGTCGCTATCACTCACACTAGCTCTCTGTATCTTCGCGCTTACTTGATCGACTTACTTTCCCTGTGCTATCCTTGCAACACCGCTCTGGTCGACGTGCTTCCTGCCTTTCGCCAACTGCACGCTTCTTCACCCATCGTGGCATTGGTTTCGTCTTCCATGCATATCCGAAAGGCGCCGACACCGTTTCACCAGGCCTGTCGTGCTGCACATCGCGACTGCTCGGTGCCCTTCATCCTGATCTTCAACATAAAGTGCATGTGTGTCCGACCGTCGGCTAACTTTGCAAAGCCTTCTCGATCAATGGTGCAGTGCAATATTGCGGGTTGTGCTGGAAGTGCCAATCAATTCTACACGTAGGCAACCCAGTAGCGTAAAAGCTTTTCGGGTCTTCATCACGTGATGTCGTGGACCGTCAAATGACGGGATGAGTTTATAACTATCCCAGTCTGAAAACAGTGAGTACGTTCATGAACTAGTTTATCCTGCCAGCTGTAGCTTCCTTCATCCAAACTCTTATTGCATTCAGAATAGCTGCAAGTCTGGTATTGCTCGACGGTTTACGGACACAACCATCAAGGCGTATAATGCATTCGTTACGAGCGAGAATGACCATGGTAAACGATTAATTGAACCAGATAGGATGCAAGATGTGGGTAGTTGAGAACTTCTCAGTAAACGACATATCCGTAGCAAAGTTGCTTACCATGTAGAAGAAGATGCTCGGTACAGCAAACGCTTTAAGAACAAAGCAATTTCATTTTGACGCATTCACGTGATTCTCATAAGCGTACGTCACGCTAATTCCTTAGCACGTTAAAGCACTAATCAGCACACTTGTTCTTACTGGTGATTCAGCCCAAGATATACGCCTCGTATCATTCTTCCTTACGTGCCGAGACTGCAGCTCCAGCATCTTTATCAAAATCCGCCATGTCACAATACGACGGAACTTGACGCGACAAGAAAAAGTAGGCAAGAAGCTGAAGGATGATAGCAATGAGTGCGAGTGCCGCCACGTCGTAGTAGCGTTGAGTGTAGTCCATGCCCAAGGTCTTCAGATATACTTCACCGAACACGGGAATGGCCGGGTATCCTGGCGCATTGAACGATAGAGTGGTCCCCTCGAGCTCGTTCACCATGAGGATCTCAAACGCGTAGCCGAAAATTGACAGGTGTTTCAACCATCCTACCAATCCTGGCATCGTTTCGGAGTTGAGCAGGAAGCCACCGAACAACAACATAATCAGAAGCACGACGGTAGCACCGAGATTCGCGATACCCACACGTTTCGCGAGTACTCCCGCGAGTAGGCAGATTGAGCCTGCCGCAACATTGAACAGTACCACAGTAAGCCAGAAGAGAAGGAAACGATCCGCTGAAGCTTGCAGTCCCATAATCCAGTAGAAGATGCACGCAAAGAGCGACGCAGGAAGAACTCGTAAAAATACTGCGTCCAATGTAGTCTTGGCAAGGAAGTAGCTAAATGCTCCGTAGTACATGGCTCCGGTCTCGCGGAGGAAAATATGACGCTCACCGATGAATACATCCATGGAGCTCATGCTCGCAAAGCCAAAAAACGTCAAGGTGAAGTAGAAAGCGCCCATGCGGTTTTGGAATCCGGCGAGGTCGTCGGTGACATTGTTGAAGATCAATCCACCAAACAAAGCTAACGCTAAGCTTAGCACGACGTGCAATACCAACAGGGAACGGAGACGAAGAATATTCTGAGCAGTTCGTTTGAAGAGCACGCGAATCTCGAGCATAGCCAATCGGATCGAAGCAGCCAAGCTGTTAGATTTCGACGTTTCCTTCATCATGAACGGCGATGATTGTGGTTCGTACGCAGAAGGACTTTCCATGACGATTGTTGAAGAAAAATTGTCCGGGCGAGTTTGTGAGCTAGAAGGTACTGTGGCCGACAACGCCGCATTCTTAAGGTCTCCACTGCCTCGACAGGATTGAATCGCCTGCAGATTTTCCACGTCGGTCGCAATATCAAGAATGAAGTCTGCAATATTTTCATTGTCGGAGCACTTAAATCCCACATCTTGGAACGATCTCTTCGCGTCCGCTGGAGCTCCACTGTAGAGCAGTTGGCCCTTTCCAAGCAAGATTATCGTGTCAAGTAGTAGGAAGGTGCGTGCACTCGGTTGATGAATGCTGAGCACCACAATGCGACCGTGACTAGCCAATTCCTTAATGAGTTTCACGACTGAGTAAGCAGACGAGCTGTCTAGTCCGGACGTGGGTTCGTCCAATATGAGAATTTGGGGCGAAGTCACAAGCTCCATACCAATGCTCACACGCCGTCTCTCGCCACCGGAAATGCCTCGTTCGGAGGTGCTTCCGCCCACCAAACCGATTCGAGAATTTGCGATGTGGTCAAGATTCAGCTCTACAATAACACGATCCACCATGACACTCTTTGAGGCATTTGTCATCGACATCGGAAGACGAAGTTGAGCAGAATACGCAATGCTTTCACGGACAGTGAGAGTTGAGTACAATGAGTCGTCCTGATTCACATAGGCAGCAATACGACGGTACTCCTTTGTCACCTTGTGACCGTCAACCAATAGCTCGCCAGCAAACCTAGAATTGCCGTTTTGGACCTTAGCAAGCGCGTTGAGTAAGGTCGTCTTGCCCGAACCGCTAGGCCCCAACAGACCAAGAACTTGTCCACGTGACACGTTTCCCGAAATCTTATCAAGAATACACTTGGTCTCCGTCTGCTTATCGCCGCCAGCGAAGCAGCTAACGTTGCAAAACTCGAGTGTCTTCACTGATCGCGAGGTCACCGTCAGCAATTCCGCTTCCAGGACCTCCTCCTCCTGGCGAGTGTCCACCAGACAGAAGCAGCAGAAAGCGCAGCAAACCAATAATAACATTGCAGCCAAGAGTGCACAAGCCGCGATAGCTAGCGACAGTCCACGTGTACTACTCGTGTCTTCGTCAGTACTAGTAGTCGTACTACTAGTGTCGGTTGTGCCTTCATGAGTGCGTTCGCAGCCTGACGCTTCGCAGGTTGCAGACAACGGGAGCGGCGAGCCTTCAATCAAGAGAGTGAGCTCCTGCGTTCCGTCAACCACTTGAATCTTGGCAGGTTTACCGCTCAGTGGTCCCTCCACTAGGGACTTGGTTATTGCTGAACATTCCGAGCCGCATTTGCAAGTGATCGCGCCACACTTTCCGTTTGCACTGCCTGTAGCAAAGAAACACTGTGTCATGACACAATCAATAACGTGGTCGCTTTCAACAGTTTCCGTGGACTTGTAGACGGCGGCAGTGCAGTTAGCCGCCCCTTGTTCGTCACGGTTACAGCTCACATCTAAAGCGCCGTCTTTGATAAGCGCTTGCAGGTCGCTGGAAAGCTTGCAAGTGTATGTTTTGCTTAGCGAGGTTGAGCCGTAGGTAAAACCAGTGACACATGAGTAGCCAGAGCCTAGAGTAGAACAAGAGTCACTTTCAGCTTCCACCGAGCACATGCGGCAGCCCAAACCACTGAAGCTGTCGCGACACTGACAGTCACCGGATTCATCGAGTTGTTGATAGCTCGGATCGCACGTTGCGTTTGTGACATCAGATGAGAAACTTGAGGTAGAAGCCGAAACTACCGATAGCACGAGTGCCAATGCGACGGACATGTAAAGGGGTCTCATTACAGTGTTATCACAAACGAAGATAGCGTAAATCAAATATCGCATGTGAGGCTCTGACAAGAGAGCGGTCTTCAGTCTCACAAGCGCACAAAAAAGCGTTATGCGATGTATACGGAGGAATGGAAGGATGGCTGTGAGATTTGCCTGTACATGCAAGACCTGTCATGCATAAAACAAATCGAAAGACTACCGATATCACTACCGTTTCAATAGCAAACATGATGTTTTCAACGGGCTTTCAGATGTCCACTTTACGGTGCAAAGTGGACTACTACAGCATTGTGATGACCACGTTTCTCCTTATCTGCAGACATAATGACAGCTCAAAAGTGCTCCTGAGATGCTTGTCAAATTCTAGAGGATACTTGTTCCTGCTTGTATCCCAGAAGTTTAGCGGAAGCGTATTCCATCATAAGCAGATGTCTACCTAACAAGTCAGCTGCACTCACTTGTAAGACAAAAAATACTCGACCAGAAGCGATTAGATAGTACATAAGTAGCCTAGTAGCAACATGCTTGATAAATGATTCGAGCTTTGCTGTCGAGTGGTAGCTTGTCAATGCAGCAAATCTTTGAGACGCGACGCGTCAACCACGTATCGACAGCAATTGAATAATGACGGGGGATCTAATAGGGTCACGGTAAAAAGCGCAGAGCTGATGTGCCCACGTAGACTACAATTACGGCAACGTGACATTCAACAAGCGATTGATTGGTGGCGGTGGGTATTCGCCAAGAAAAGGAATTATCATGGTGACAAAGGTACGGTACAAGGCTCGATGGATCGCGACACGTTTCAAGCACAAATCAAGCGGGCTTTACAAGCGCTGCTCACCTCGTGAACATGAGCTCGATTCAAGTGGTGTTGGTTGTGGTGACGGCCAAGGTATACATGACCGAGCGGTGGACACGTAAAGAACGGTCTAAGTGGAAGTGCCATACGGCATCGAGAATGCAAGGAGATGCTATGAAAACAGACAAGGCGATTACATTTTGTAAACAGGCAGCAAGTGTGTGCTGCTAGGCAATTCACAGGGTGTTTATGGCTATCCGTAACCGCAGTTGTGAGGCAGGACGAATGCAGTTGTGCCATTTACCTTTTTTGTCAGGAGTTAGGAATTGAACTACTACACGAATTGCTAAAGCTGTCACGAAGCAACTGAAGAATAATGCGGTGCGCCAGCCTTTAAATTGATCAAATGAATTCACGTGAGCGTTTCCAAGTTCATTCGTCTTGATGCTTCGACACGGGCTCAGAGTGAAATGAAGAATGGGTACTTTTTGCTTGTAAATTAGTCCTAAATTCGTGGCCTCGCAACAGCCTATATGCAGCCTTCCAAACAGCATACATGTACCATCTTGAGTTTCCACTCAATAACACCTGTGGCTGTCAATCACTTCCCATGGCGTCATCCGCAATGCGATTCCTCGAGGCTTTTACACGTGCTTCCAAGCGCCAACACGTGTCTGGACGTGCCCAGCGTGGTCTATTTGCTGGCCGCGACAAGGCGTTTGGCAATAATGTGTCGTTCTCAAAGCGTCGGACACGCCGCGCTTGGAAAGTGAACCATCAATGGAAGAGTTTGTACTCCGAAACGTTGGACGAGAAAGTGGCGCTCAATGTGACGACGCACACGCTGCGCTGTGTGGACAAGATTGGCGGTCTGGACAATTATCTACTGAGTATCAAGGACGAACGCGACCTCGGCATCAAGGGGCTCAAGACACGGGACCGCATTTTAGCCGCTACTAAAGCACAAGCCTAAATAGGCACGTAACTCTAAACTTCGTTTATTTAGGCATATGTCTAAATATTTAGAACGACTGAAACAGACTCGTTTTTATAGGTTACAGCTAAATCTCACCTTCGTTCTGTGCCGATTTCTCGGACAGATCGGAAGTCGTAGAAGAGTTATCGTCTATATCTTGAGTGGATTGGGAGGTCGAGTTTTCTCCGATAGAGATGAAGCTATCATTAGTCGAACTCAATTGAGTGGTAAAACTCTCGGTATAGCTTTCGTCGACGCTACAGTCGTCGCTTCTACGGCTCGAATCCCTCGTGTCACTAGTAGGTGCCGATTTCGACATCGACAATGGCACTGCAAATCTGTTCAGCAATTGAGAAGTCAGACGGCAAGTGCCACCGTCCGACGACATGTTTGATACGGAAAAACCGTTACTGGATCGTTCCGTTCGATTCATAGTTCCTGGACCTTCTTCGAAAATTGACGACTGGCTGGATGAAATGGATGGCGCGTTGCTACCAATGGATACGAAACTCATGTCCAAATACGCATAATGGGTAGTCACCGGAATGTTGAATGACACGCTCGACGATTTGGGATCGGTGAACGAGTCGTGCTTGTTGCCATCGTAATCGTCCGGCGACGCGACGATGCGAGTGGTGCTATTTAACTGAGTGTTTCGGTCTAAATCTTTAGCTTCAGACTCTGGGATGGGCATTGACGTCTTGACACGAGACCTCTCTCCGAATGACGTCGTGATGGGAATGTCGTTGCGAGGGGTGAGTGGCTCAGCGTTGGACGATAGAGTAGTTTCACGAACTACCGTCACGCGGTTTCGCCAGAAAAACGACTCCAGAGCACGTCGCGAAACAGTGTCCCGAAGGCGCCTATTTGCTGCCGCAGTGCGCTTGTGCATGAAGAAAATTGACGCCACCACGGCGCACACCGCACCCATAATCACTAGCACAAGTTCCCAGTCGTTGAGCGATTGCGAATGAGGCGAGGATGTGGACGCATTGCTTGGGGCGGAATCGCTATCGTAGTCATTGGTAGGAGCGTCGACAATGTCGGTCTTAATGTCAGTATCGGTATCGGTATCGGTGTCGGCGTCTGCGTCTGTGTCATCCGGCAAAATCGGTGCAAGTTTAAGTAACCCTGAGGATCCTTCAGTGTCGCCGGTCGGCGTATCTGCGACACTGTCATCAGCCAGCTCCTTGGTCGCACCTGCCGCATTCTTTGAGGTAGAAGAGCTAGACTTCGATGTCGAGTCAGTGCCTGAGGATTCTGCCGTTTTTAACTTGGAAGCATCAGAGGGAGGCATAGGGGGTCTAAAAGCCGTAGTGTCAGCAGTCGCTGGGGTCGAAGTTGGTGGTTTCGGGGCGGTCGCTGCTGGTGCCGGCATAGGAGGAGCAACCGTCGTGTTAGAAGCTGCTGGAGGGGCTTGAGTCGTTGCAACTGGGCCTGGCATTGGTACGGCTGGTGGCAATGGAGTCGATGCAGAGGTAGTTGTTGAAGCGTTAGTAGCCACGGAAGCTGCTGTCGGTGCTTCGGTAGCGATTGGAGGAGCTGCTGGTATTTCGGTAGCGTTTTGTAAAGTTATGATTGCTGATGTTGCGACCGGAGGGGCTGCTGTCTGTGCATCATTAGGAACCAGGGGAGGTGTCAGTACTTCAGTGGCACCTGGAGCTGGCGTTGGCACCTCTGATGTTGGTGCTTCTGCTCCCGCGGTAGACCCGGTGACAGCAGACGCAACTGCCGTCGCTGCCGGTGGTGCTTCTATCGTTGCAACTCCCGGTATTGTTGCCACGGAAGGTGTAGTTGACGAACTGCCCGTCGCCGGAAATTCTGTTACCGTAGCCAACGTCGGCATGAGCGCATTTGCCGACAAAGACGTCGCGTCGTGTTCTCGAGCTGGGACCACAGTTGCCGGCGTCGCGTCCGTCGATACCAATGCGTTTGCATCCAATTTGGTCACTGAATCTGAAATTGCTGTCGGTAAGACCACCGGGCTCTCCTCTGTCTGTGCGGCCGTGGCCGTAGCGAATATCATTAGCACCGCAAGCACGAGCAGCGACGACCAAAAGCGTGACGCATGACTCTGTTGAGATCGTTTCATGAACACCTGCTGTCTAGGTCCTAAGAGCTCTAGGATGGAGAATGACTGCCTGTGCACTTGTGCATGCGTCCTGTTGCGCCAAAGACCCGAGGATTTCCACACTATGACGGTTTTGCATGACATTGTTAGTTCCCCCGACCAGCAAACGCTTGTAGCTCGACGTTTTCAGTTCGCTGTCGGTGCAAATGGAGAACGGACAGTGTGCCTCTTTCTGTACGTCCGAAGGATAGCTGGAAAGCCAGCTGGTAACTGGTCGTGTAGGCATTTTGACTTCGGTGCTACTAATTCGTAAACATCTCACATCGCATGAAACCAGCTGAACGAAAGCCGTCGTTGCTTTGTTTACTGATTTCTATTGTATATAATTTTACGACCGTCTCTGCAGGTTCGAAATGCACAATGTAAACGACCACCAAGGAGCCTTTTTGTCTACCAGGTGTAACGTTATTCAATCACCGAAATCGACAGCGAAGCCGTTGAGTCATTCTTGGCTGAATGTCGCCTGGTGACCGAGGCATTATGAAAACCTGGACACATTGAGCTAAAAGTCTACTGAATAATGGACCCGACATGGCACTGGTCGACGATTCCGGGCAAGCGGTATTTTGTGACATTCCCCATCCCAAATGGAGAGCATGACACTTATGTAGTCTCCTATCCCCATGACATATCAACAACAGAGACCGTCTATCATAGCTACTTATCACTACTCACTTTCTCTTTCTGCGAGCACAAAACTTTGGACTTCACGGCGGGGCACTCCGACAAAGGGGCCTTTGTCGGCCCGTGGATCAGTCCGTTGACCAAGTCCCCCTCTCCTCAAAATGATTGGAAAATGGAATCAATCGATAATTTATTACCAAAATTAAAAGCCATAAGTATTCCTAATAAAAAAAGAAATAAAAAAAAAAAAAGATAGATATTTTTTAATGCTTTTAAATGAAAGTAAACAAATTAAAAAATCTGTATCGTGGTTATTGTTGAATTCAAAAATAAAAAATATAACAAAAGAGATTATACAAACTTCAAAAAATAAAAGTAAAATAATTAATACAAAAAAGCAGTATTATAGAAATATAAAAAAATTAAAATTTAATCTTATTTTTGACTAATTAATCAAATTTAAAATATTATTTATCATTAAAAAATTATTAAAGAACTGTTATGAAAAACTATTATTATATTAATAAAAAACTTTACAAATTGAAACCACAACTAATAATTCTAACATCCTTAAATTTAACAATGATTTAATTTTTTTAAAAAAATTACTCAAATCATAGCAAAATACTCAAAAACGTCCTTATCATTTAGTAGATCCAAGTCCTTGGCCTTTTATTATTTCATTTGGATTATTTTTTTTAACGTTTGGTAGTGCAATGTATTTTCATGGTTATTTAGGTAGTATTATTTTAACTTTAACGGGTTTTTTACTTATTATTTTAACTATGTATACGTGGTTTCGTGATATTGTTAGAGAAGCTGTAGATGAAGGTCAACACACTAAACAGGTACAAATTGGTTTAAGAAATGGTATGCTTTTATTTATTTTTAGTGAATTACTATTTTTTGTTAGTTTTTTTTGGCCATTTTTTCATTCATCTTTAGCACCCACACCTGAAATCGGTTCATTATGGCCCCCATTAGGTATTGAAACTATTAATGCTTGGGGTATACCTTTATTAAATACTATGATCTTATTATCATCGGGAGCAACCATTACTTAGGCACACCATTTAATAGTTTTTGGTGATCGACAAAATGCTATTATAAGTTTAATTATTACTATTCTATTTTTTTACCTTAATTCAAGCTTATGAATATATTGAAAGTTCATTTTCAATATCGGATAGTGTTTATGGTGCAACCTTTTTTTAACAACGGGGTTTCACGGTATACATGTTATAGTAGGGACTATTTTTATTATAGTAAGTACTATTAGATTAATAAGTCATCATTTTACAAAACAACACCATTTCGGTTTTGAAGCTGCAGCATGGTATTGGCATTTTGTTGATGTTGTTTGGTTATTTTTATTTAGAACTGTATATTGGTGGGGTGGTAGTTAATAACTTTTATGTTTAGTCCTTTAAAACAATTTGAAATTTTACCTATTTTTCAAATACCTTTTGTATTTACTAGTGCTTCTTTAATTTTATTAATAGGTCTAGTCTGTTTATACATTTTTATTTGTATCAAAACTAAATTTATTCCAACACGTTTTCAACAAATTTTTGAAATTATTTTTAATATTACTATAATATTAACTTATTCCAGTATCGGCAAAGCTGGTAAAAAATTTATTTCATTAATTGTAGTATTTTTATTTTATTTTATTATATAATTTAATTGGTATGGTTCCTTATAGGTTTACAATAACAAGTCATTTAATTATAACGTTTACTTTAGCATTAACTATTTATATTGGTTTGTAAGTTTTTTAATCCCAATTATATTAGTTTTAATTTAATTGGGATTAAAAAACATAAATTAAATTTATTATTACCTAGTGGTGCAAGCATAGCATTAGTACCTATTTTAGTACCAATTGAATTAGTTTCATATATTTTTCGTGTAACTAGTTTACCTGTAAGGTTATTTGCTAATATGATGGCAGGACATACATTATTAAAAGTTATTGCAGGTTTTCCTGGACGATGTTAAATGTAAATAATTTTATTTTTATAGCACATTTTATACCTTTAATTATTATAGTATTATTGGTTGGTTTAGAAATTGCTGTCGCTTTAATACAAGCTTATGTTTTCACGATTGTAACCTATGTATATAGATGATGCTTTAAATTTACACTAAAAATATATTATATAATGAAAGAGTAGCTCAGTTGGTTAGAGTAATAGCTTGTCACGCTATAAGTCGCGGGTTCGAGTCCCGTTTTTTCCGTTAATTATATTTAAAAAATTTTATAAATATGTTAATATATTATTCTAAGATTTTTATATTTTTAATATTAAGTTCATTTTTATCTATTTTAATTTTAATTTTATCTTTTAGTTTAATTAAACAAAAAGATGATTTAGAAAAGTTAACAGCTTATGAATGTGGATTTAATCCTTATGATGGATGATGCTAGAAAAGTTTTTGATGTAAAATTTGAGGTTAGCTTTGTGTGCACTCTAAGCCGGATAACTGGGCTGCTCTCGCTCTCGGAGCAACCTGATTCAGAGACAGCGGACGCTTGAGTAGGAGTCCTGTTACCACTGTAGTAGTCCTAGCTAGCCATCTTGACGTAATCCCTGGCCTTCACCTCGTATTGTCGACTTGCTCTGCTCTTCAAATCAAAGCTCGGAATCAACGAGCTCAAATTTGCCCAGACGCACCAGTATCTGGTCCAGTGCTACTGTACATAAACAACCGGTACTGGATCTCAACGGGGTCATCACGGTCTTGAGGGAGTTTTCTTCGTAGAACCGGGCTCAAGCTCAGCGAGCGGGTCGACCATGCGTAGGCAGACCGAGAAGGGTACGAACTAATGATGTGCAGGGCAATTCGATCCGTCGTCGACGAGTCTTGCATCCTAGGATATCCTGCGGACAATCACAGGCTGCGCTATCCTGGAGCGCACGCAGCTAAAAGAAACCCTTCCCCTTTTTACCTTGGCCCCACAATGGGGGACTTCTCGTCCAAGATAAAAGGGCCTGAAGGGTCTCGTCTCTGTCCGTTGTCGCCTTTTGTTGCCGATTGAAAAGTGACATAGCAACAACATATATCGGTGCTGTACACTGAAGGTGTTAAGCACGAGACTACTACAAATTGCCATCGTTACAGCTAAAACGGACCTTCCCACGGTAATTGCTGCCTCGTGACAATAGACTCACCACTATTTCTCTTTGTCGTAATCAACGACTTGATTCTTCTGTTTAGTCTTGCCAACGATGTGAACACGACCCATGAGACATGCTCGCAACGCCTGTAAGTCCAAATCCTTCTATCATGACATGCTTCAGGTTCGTAATCAACTGCGCACGAAGTCAGCTTGTTAGCTGCCGGTACCACCTCTTGTTGCTCACGATCTTGTCCTCAAACGAGTTTTAGTGCTGCATAAAAGCCTCTTCATGAAGCTCTTGGCTTTGCACAGTATTGCCGTTGGTAGGCTTGACTCGTTCCATTTCGTGAAACCTTCAGTAAACGGCACCATCACCTCGACCATGATCTGCTGCTTGGTTTGCTGCTACCTTGTCAATTGTTTTGGCACCTCCTCCACCTGAACACGAAAGGAGTTGTATGTTTCGACAAGTGGACCTTGCGGGTTCAAGCTGAGATTATGCGATGCTGCGACACCAACGATGCATCATGGCCCACAGGGTCAGCTTGTCACTACATCAGCCTCTCTTGATTTGGCACCTACCAGATTGCAACGCAGCACAGTTGAGAGCTTGCTCGTGTGCTTCGCGATCGTGTATAAAGTTAATAACAAGCATCATGAGCTTGCCCGAGCAAAATGGAGGATAGTTACAGACAAAATCGTTGCAGTAAAGGGGTAAAGTCTACAGCAGCAACCACAAAGCACCACTACCGGAGGGTCAGCAAGCTCTAAAACACCGGATCCAGATAGCCCACAGTAATTCATGAGAATCTTCAAGCACATGATTGTCAAATTGTTGACGAAAGCTGCTCAAGCACCTGCTTATTCCTACTGATCTTTCAAACTTCCCTGTCTCTCTCTATCTTATTTCACGTCCAACAGAGTGTCATCCGTCCACTTCACAGGATAAAGGGGATAATGGCATGACGCCGCAGCTTCTTGTAATTGTCACCGTAGGTCTTGAGGTATCCGCGGTGTTTCTTTAAGGCCCAATCGGCCATTTGGAGAAAACCCACGACTGTAAAGACATAGCTGGCTGCCACTTGTGTAAAAATGGAAAAGCCAACCCAGCCAAGCACTTCAAAAGTGTAATTGGGACACGAGACAAGAGCAAAAAGTGGACCCTTTGGAATTGGCCGTTCCTTGGATCCTTCAGCTGGGCGCAAATTGCGCAATTGTACGTGAACATACAAGTTCAAGAGCTCCGAGATGACCATGAGAGCCAAGCCGACCTGGATCTGCACTTGAGATGTCGGGCCTGTGTATAGTGGATGACACAATGGATAGCCCACGACAGCTCCAAAAGCCCAGTAATAGCTGCAGTTCTTGAACAGATTATGCAGCGGCATTGTCGGGCGACTGAAGCGATGGACAAAGAAAGTCTCGAGCTCTCTCTTGAGGAAATGCAGCGTCCAGGCAGCGACGCCCAGTAGCGCTGTAGCACTCAATGGCTGCGATGCAGCGTCAGGGCCATAAATAAAGCCCGGACGAATTGCATAGCCCAGTACAAAAAGCAATGGACCCAAATATTCGGCTACAAAGACGGTACGGTACCCAATTTGGGGTCCAAGGTCTCGGAACACGAGCGTATCGCCGTGTTTGATGCCGTAATCAACGAGCAACTTTTCATCGTCAACGAGTGCTACAAGGGCCTTGTCTTGCTGCTGCAACTTTAGATTTTGACGATAACGAGATACATTTGCATGGGTTTCAAAAGCAGCTTTGAGATCCGAGACAGTAGGGGATGAGCCACATACGTTGAGAGAGCCGTAGTCTTTAGCGTGTTTACCCGCTTCAATCACTTTGACTAGCATTGAGAAGATTGGGGAATGACGTCACATGACGGAGACGAGAGTGGGTGGTGATACGCAACATTAACGCAACTGCAGTGAATACAATTGTTTTCATCCAATAGTAGTAATCGATCTATTTCAACCAATCAGTGCAGAGAAGCATTCCCAGCCAGCCAAAAGTACTCGATCTGCGTCATAAAGTGATGGTCGAGGTAATGATTAGAAAGGGGCTACGTAACCCGCTAGATGAAGCTCAGGTGCGTCGTGCTGTGCTAGCGTTGCACACGTTTGCTGCTAAGAAAAATGAGGAGCGGACCAAGACGCCGCTGGTGGAGGACATCGAGTACTTGTCGTGCATTTTGACACGCAAATTAGTACCGGCCAAGACATCTCTGAAGCCTATTCCAATGTAAGAAAAACTGGTAGCATCATTCTCAATGCTATCTATGTATTTTGCAACGGTTTGCACCTAATTTTGACATCTGTGGACGTTGCAATGATCATTAGCACATTGCCACATGCACTTTACGACGAATCGGCAGAAATTTGTCTGTTTGTCAAGGACGACGACAAGAAACGCATTAAAGAGACACTGGAGAAGGACCCCGTCCAAGGCGTGACCAAGGTTATGACTGTGAAGAAACTACGCAAGAACTTTTCTCGTTTTGAGGACAAACGCGCTCTCGCCGCTGCCTACGACATGTTCTTGGCTGACGATCGTGTGCTGCCTTATCTTAAAGGCCCACTAGGCACCACGTTTTTTACCAAGAAGAAGACCCCTGTGGCTGTCCGGGTGTCCCGTAAAAACGTGGCCACGAGTGTACGACTGGCTTCGCGTCGGACGGCTTTTCATGTAAGTGCCGGTGTCTGCAATAACGTGAAAGTGGCACGGCTCAACATGACACCCGAGCAGATTGTGGACAACATTATGGTGGCCGCAAATAGCTGTGCAAGTCTTATACCTAAGGGCTGGAATGGCGTGCAGTCGATTAGTATTAAGACGAACAATTCGGTTGCTCTGCCTGTGTACAACGCACTGGCACCTCTTGCCAAGCTGCCTCCAGTTGGAAAAACTGCAAACTTGAAGAAACGAAAGCTCGATGAGTACGTTGCTGAGGCAGAAGAAGCGGAGAAGGAGACACAGTGCAAGAAGACGGTTGTTGAAGAGGAGGTGCCGAAGACGAAAAAGAATGCGAAGGCTGTGAAGGCGATTGAGACAACAGAGAAGATGTCCAAGAAGCAGAAAAGAAAACCTGCAAAGACCACGACACCCTTAGCGAAGAAGAATGCTTTGGTGAAGAAGAAAGTGGCAAAGAAATGAGCTTTTGTTCGTTGGCAGCCCGTTCTTGGATGGAGTAGATAGATGATATACATATACATGCCAGTCAGCCCGTGATCTCGTTTTTTTGTCCTGTCATGAGAGGAAACTTGACATGCGCTGATGCTCGGTAGACTCGGTCATAGTCAGAGGGATTAGTTTCCTCTCTGAAGTTCAGCTGACGCTGAACTTTTACTGTATCTCGTCCAGCCTACTTTTCAAAGTGTTTGCGTCTTCCAGCCTTTTCGACTACAATATCAAGTTTGGCACGGCGTATGGCAAGGTGAATTCTTACACTTAAATTCAAGGACAATTCTTCGGTGATTCTGTACTCATGCCGCCCAGTATCCTGTCATCTTTAACAATTCTTACACAATACATGCTTTTCGTGTAGAGTAATGTCGGTTACTCATCGAGCAGTCACAGAGTCTCTTCTAACGTGATACACACCCTTTCAACTGTATGCGTACATGTCGATACAAGGATACCAACATGTAGCAAACGAATATCAATCATAATCATAACGGCATGCAATTTTCTTCAACAACGTGTCAAGCATGCAGCCTCCGTCCATTAACGATTATCTTTCTATGCTTAAAGAGTATTTTCCATGCCATTTCGGGACCAATAAGCTGGACACGTTCTCTTAGTATCTTTCAAGATGTCACTTGGTAGTGTAAGCTTGTGCTCCAACAAACCATTACCTAAGTCCAATACCTCGGCCCAGACTTGCTTAAAGCAGCCTGTGTTGTCCATCATCAAATTTGCCACCATTCGATAGCGAAGCAATTTAACGCATGTACTACGGAGATATGATCCATGGTGAGAATTTTGGTAAAAATCTTCACAGCTTTGGGATAATTCTTCGCGTATCACGACGAGATCCGTCAGAGGCTTCCATGGGAGAACACAAGACCCGTGTCGGTACTGGGATTGTAAATTGAATAGTTATTCCCTTCAAGCGTCACTACTCGCCAGATTCCAGCAGCGTCCGGCAAACAAGTCTCATAGCGCGGCACAAGAACTTTTTTCATCAAGTAATCATCATATTCCGTTGCAACAGTGGAACGTGAGGCATAGAGATGCGCGTCTGCATACACGCTAACGATATAGAAATCTGACGACCCCGTTGGTGCTGGAACAAACGCCACAGCTCTTTCTCATTGTCTCCTGTCCACTGTTCTTTCCAGCAATATGCAGATCGATTGTTCTTGTCGTGTAAGTATCCATCTCCCGCGACGTATAATAGATTCTCCCCAATTGCTGACGCAATCGTAACTGCTGCACTGCTAGCTATTGCTCGGACTCCGCAATCGAGACGTTGGATCCAACACAACTCTGCCAACATGAGCGTTTCTCCTGTTGATCGTGCCATGACTTTGCGAATTATCACTGCGATCGCACACTTATCCCAAAGCCTAGATCCGTGGAGCATTAAATCACAAGCGAAGAAAATCCAATCGGGTTGAGGAAGTGAGTTCACGAAGGTCAATATCGCTTCTAAAGAAACTCGTTGTTGTACGCGCTCAAAGCTAAGCAATGACGTTAACGCCTCCTTCACGCTAGATGCTGACTGCAGGAAAAGATGCCGAGCTTTTTGCTGTCCACAGTCCCCCTCTATCAAATGGTCGAGCACCTTTTCACAAACTCTTGAGGTGACATCTTGGTCCAAGCAAATTGCCAAATGAACAGGAATACTTTCCAGTTCAAGTCACGATGGTTCCGCCCATCATGTCAACACCTATCGGTGTTGAAATACTTTTATCACTGACAGCAAAAGTGGAATAATAGGTGATACGAATATTCTGGTAAAGATCGGATGCAGTGCCAGCTATCCTGAGCTTCAAATGACCTCCACGTTATGTCTCTCTCCATGCAAATTGCAAACATGTACTTCAACGACAGTTCAGTTTATTGTTCTGTTGAATCATCCATGGTTTGGCTAGATTAGCCCCTCTCAAAACGTTGTCCCAACTTCCTATACTATTCATCGGTGACCCACTTCGCAGTTCTGTAAGCAACAACTTCTCAAACCACACTGTGCAGTTATCTTGTTGCTGTCACTACTACGTCAGCTCTTATCACTTGAGGTCCTTAGGCTCTTTAAACATCACTACTACACATGTAACGTTATCCGTCGAGTGCTGGTGAACAATAGCGTGCTCCACAATAGCCTGCATTCGATACAACGCTATCTTGTCACTACCGTGATTAAAACTAATACAGGCGCAAAGAAATAATAACGCACCTCCACAGCACGCTGAACGTCTCCAAGCTGCGCTATTTTCTGACGCATGAAGTCAACAGCCTCCTGATCCTTGAGCACGTCATACAGTCCGTCACTGGCTAACATGACAAACTCACAGTCGTCTGTAAGCTCTGTGATTGTGAACTCGGGTGTAGGGATGACTAACGGGCCCTTCAAGATGTCGTTTGGGTTCACAGGCAGCTCCTGCGAATCGTAATCACTACGTGGCTTTGAGTCCACGTCTTCTTTTGGCGGCTCTGGTAAATCAAATGTCTTGAATGGTGCATCTCCAAACGCGCGTGAAACAGCAAGCTCTCCCATAATACGTCCGTGAATCACAAAACCGCCAGTGTCGCGAATACGCTGCGCCTCGTCCTGCCGACTCGGCTTGTGGTCGTTCGACAGACGCTTGGCCTTACCTGCGCAACTCAACACCGTCCGGGAGTCACCAACATTTGACACGAACATGTACTTGCCTGCGACAAACACAGTCGTCGCTGTGCTACCAGCCTGTGGACGCTCCGATTCATTCAGAAATTCCTCATCCGTCTTCTCAAAGGCATCCGTAAGTCGCTTTGTGATCATACTTTGCAGCTCCTCTGGCGACGTGTTGATCAGCAGCTTCAGCTCTACCTTCTTCATAAAAAATGTGTCAATAATGTTATGATGCAGCACTTCACTCAAATACGATGAAGCCTCCTCGCCACCATGTCCATCGTAGACAGCAAAGTACGACTGCGGATGCAATCCTAAGCGGCTCAGCGACTCAATGCACAAATCCTGGATAATCGTGTGCGCGTCTTCCATGTGTTTGCGTGCACCCATATCCGCGTGAGCACCAACGTCGAAACGGTTCACAGTCAAGCAAGTCTGTGCAACCAGCAAGTCATCACCAATTTCAAGACGGTATGGCTCCTGATAACTCCCCACAAGCTTCATAAACGTTCCGTTCGTCGAATTCAAGTCGACAAGATAAAACTGATTCGTTAATTCATCAAACCAGATTGCAGCGTGTTTGCGCGAAAGTTCACCGTCTCCCGTGTGAATTTTATTTTCCGCAGATCGTCCAATCCCTGCACCTTCCCGTCCAATCGTGAACTCTGTCCCTGCTAATTTACCACTCAACGCCGATACTTCCAACGTCTGCAATGGTTCATGAAAAGCTGTGACTATGAAATCCGATTTGCCAACTCGGAACGACACCTGAGGTTCCAATGGCCATTGCATCCGATCTTCCATCTCATCATCATCTCCATCACACGGACTTAGTCGAACAAATGTATCACTTGAATTGTCTCCATTGGCTAAATAAAACCGTCCACCATTGTAAAGAATGCGGGCATGATCTTTGTCCCCTAGTAATTTATCAGCTGGAATACTTGCAGCATTCTCCACATCACGGCCAATACCTCCTCCATTAACATCAAAAAAAAAGCTCGTCACTACATCCTCTTCTGAAAATGCCGTCATTTTCAACACCACATGAGTCCATTGCTGTTCCACATAGAGAGAAAGTCTTTCCTTCTCATCTGCTACTCCAGTAGACGATGCGGTCGATTTCAATCTCAATTCCGGCTCAATGGGTGATAACAAAAGCTCAGCTCCATTTCCATTAACTGCCTCAGTCTGTTCCATGTCCAGTTCATCGTCCTGTTGGTTGGTGGATTTACTGCTAGGAGCACTTTTGCTCTTACTGCGCTTGTTACTGTTAGTACTGTAGCCATTTACCGATATTCCACCGGTACTACTGGTTGTTAACCGAAGGAGACGGTTTACACCGGACGTGCGCGCACGCAAAAAAGAGGTCGTTTTTCGAACATCTGATTCTGAGAAAAACCAATACCGATATAAAAAACAGTATAAAAAACAGTATAAAAAACACAAGAACAGATTAAAACCAACAAGCACATTGGGTCGAGTAACAATAATAAACCGACCGACGTACGAGGAGGTTCATGACATAAAGTCGTTGGCCGACGACGTTCATGGTCATGTTCGTGTTTTCTGACGACTGCGAGGGACAAAACATCCGAATGAAACCCAAATTCCGGTAAATTCCTTTTTGTTGACTATAACAAAAAACAACAAGGAAAAAACCACTGCTACCTTTCATCTTAAGTGTCTGCACGTCTTGGGTGTCCGACATGGTGCGGAGTGTATGAGCTTGTACAATAATGCTGTTGGTCTGTCGTTCTTGCGTGTAATACAGTATAACGAAGCTTTATATTCCTTCTCGTCCTTCTTAATGCTGAAAACTAATATCAGTGACGACTTTGCCAAATGCAGCGTCTCTGCCGCCGGCTCCTTGGTATTACCGGTACTGAAAAACAACATACGACGACTGTAAAAGGGTATACGTTTTCACAAGTAGAAGACAAGAAAATGTACCCATCTTGGCATGCGTAGCTAACTCATAAATTAGGTTCCATTGATTCTCAAACACGCTACTTCGAATGGAGACGAAAGCTATTGTCGAGTTCACGAAAAAGCGCCAAATCTCGATGCTCAAGAAGTTTCTCCACTTTTTTTTTGAGCGCACCCACTTCCTTCTGGTGCTTTTGCTCTTTTTTCCATCATCAGTAACTTGGGTACTCGTCCCTGACTCACCTTTTAAGTTAGCTGATAGTTGCACGTATAAAAGCTGTAGTCTCATTTGTACGATGCATCCATAAAGCGCGACTCCTTTTCTCGATAAAATGAAGTCGAGTCACTGCCACGGCTGTGCGGAGGGGCAGCATATTCACTATATCCGCTGCTTTCGAACCTATGTTCATCAGCATATCTGCTCTCGTAGCCACTATTACTTGCGGCAAAGCTTTTGTCATAGTCACTTTTACTAGAAGCAAAGCTGCTGTCGTAGCCTTCGCCCACGTGACTGTTTTCATAGTCCGTCGACATATTGTACTCCGTGTAATCCGAGTCCTTGAAGCAATTCTTGCCATTGTAGTCACTTGCCCACGTGGAGCGAGAACCACTGGGCTCGAACCGCGAATTCGCCATTGATCGATCTATCCCGCTAGCTGCTGGACCTCTTCGATTCGCAGAATTCCACTTGTTTGCCGCGTGTGACATATCCTCGACGTCATCGCCGTCGTAATCGCTTTCAGCTTCAGATCCACTGTCGTTCCCCTTCTTCCTCCGCATTCTCGGGTAATTCTTAGCAGCCTGACTCACAGATGAAGAAGCTGCGCTGTATCCGCTGCTGCCATAGAAATCTGACTGCGTCGCGAAACTGGAGTATTGACTGCTGATGTTGCTTTGACCACTTTGGGCCATGGGTGGCAGCGACATTTGCGACTGCGCAAGCACGATTTGACTTCGTGGTGTAAGCACGTTATGGACGTACTGATAATCGTGATGCTCGTTGTTCGAGTAGCAGTTGTCGTCGTTGTAGTCCATCAGCGATATGTTCTTTGTATGAAAGTGAGAAGTCACCGTTGGCAATTGCACTGTTTCCTTGTTTTCGTCCTGACGTGCTGTCCACAGGACAGGGCTTATCTTGTCGTCGTCCTCTTCTTCTTTCGTCTTGACGTAGACGAAGACTGCAACGATCATCCCAAGTGCTACTGCAATTCCCATCATGAGCCCGAGCATTACAGTATTTGACATACTTCCTAAGTCCGCTGATGCAGATTCTGCCAACACGGAGGCTCCAGACGAAGACCCAAAATCTGACGCCGAAGCTTCCGTCGTGGGTACGTCTTCCATCGCATCAGTGTCCTGGATTACAGACGGAGTCTCCTGCTTCTCTATCTCGTTCGATTCTAACGTGGACTCTTGCTTGGTTGCCCTGACAAATTTCGAGCTCGACTTAGGCGGTGACGCCGTACCCGGTCCCGATGTCAAGTCCAATGATTTCTTTTTAGCCTCTGGGGTCCTGGATGACAATGACCCGGCCTCGTCAAAATCTGAATCATCTCCGGCAGCGTGCACTAATTTCTTCTTTTCTTTTGTCTCCGTCGCTGGGGATTCATCAATCGTTGTCTCTTTTTCAGACTTCGCCTCCTCTTCAGTCTTCGCCTCCTCTTCAGTCTTCGCCTCCTCTTCAGACTTCTTCTCCTCTTCAGACTTCTTCTCCTTTTTTGACTTCGTCTTCTTTTTTGACTTCGTCTCGTTTTCGGACTCGGCCGTAGACTCCTCACCAGAAGTCCCAAAGCCAGCAGTTGCTTCCTCCCCTTTTGAGCCTAAAAAGGTGTCCCAATTCAGAGGCCTCTGGCGTCGTAGTCGCAATTCGCTGTCACTATTTTCTGGTGACGTGTCATTCGGCTTGCTCGTTGTAGGTCGTGGTGCACTTTCCGTCTCCAGTAAGGTAGATGTATGAGGTGCTTTCGCGGGAGTTTCATCCGTCTCGGGTGGTGCATCTGTCCGCATCTGAAATGACTTCGCAGCTGACGTCGGAGTTTTCATGTCAGTGCGATTCTTGCCTGTATCCAAACCCGATGTGGAGTCCTCTTCGAGGTCACTCGGCATCGTGTACACCTGTGTATTCGCTGATTTTAACCTGAGCACAATCGTGACAAGTGCTAGCTTGAGCCACCATTGGTGGACCTTCATCGGCCTCAAGCAGGCCAGCCCAAGCAAACCTGCTTCGTGTCTCTCTCACAGTCAAGCCAAGGATAGCGTAGCGACAGGTCTTGTCGTACGTCTAATGGGGCGTCGAAAATTGACTGTTAACGATCAATTTCTACTTGTGGGGCGAATGCAGCAGTAGGCCTCGGAAAAGGTGAGAGTCAGCTGAAGAGAATAAACGGTAGTCGATGCCATGCACAATTCGCACAACGTACGACTTGCTTCTGCACGCTAGTGATCATCTTGAGCGATCGGTTACGCCAGCTGGTGGTGATAAAACATCGATAGGCGAATGTCCATGGCGTGCGAGATTTAGTACTTTTGCAAGCTTAGGGGGCTGGGGCGGAACACGAATGAGGTTTGTGTCTTTGTGCTTCGAACGAGAGTGTCAACTTGCCGACAAGTTTGCACTAGAACCAACCAGCTAAACAATAAACGGACAGCGAGTCCACCGAACAGAGTTTGCTCTCTGAATTGAGTTAACTTGCTTCGAAAGTCATGCTCAAGTGAGACCAGTACCAAGAGAAGTGTCACAAGCGTGTCTACTTTTTTCGTACATACGAAACCAGGTAGCAGCGTATGATTGAAAAGCTACGTAGGCCACGTTGTTTCTATTGAGTGTAATCGATGCGGCGCATGAATGTTCACGTACTAGATCTAGATCATACATGTACCATTACGGTTTATCATTGTATTGGTAGGTAAGACCGTGTTTCAAATGGACGAATGGTGTCCCTTGCGTGCAGCCACAAAGCATTGGGATTCAAGGCTCGATAGTGGTGGAAAGGCGGAACTGTTGGCTTGGCATGGTATCGCTCATTCGTTTGACCAACTGCTTAGCGAATCTCATTATCCAAAGAAGATGTAAGAAGGCTTAGCAAACTACGTATTGACAATTATTATTTTCGGGGTGGCTGCAATAAAAGAATGCACTTGCATTGTTCAACGCAGCTCACTGATCGCCCTAAGCATTGAAAAGAACTTGTCACTTATGGTAGAAGCTTTTGTAGTTCTTCTGGGCCCAAAACCGTAGCAATAAATGCCTCGTTAGTCGCCGTGGCACTACTATCATCATCTGTGATCAGGCACACTGAACTGCGCAAACTCCGTGGAACCAGCCATTGTCTCTGAATGTACTACGCTTTGTTTTCGGCTCTTGGCGTCATACTGTGTCTATGTCTGTAAGGTTTGTCATCCCGTCAGCAGCCATGATAATGTTGTCACATTTGAGATCACCATACACGATGACATGCTGGTGGAGACATTGGAGCCCGAGTGCGCTTTTGACGTAACTTAGGTGCCAGCTGTAGCTTGGTGCACTCTCCGCTGTAAACGACCGGAACTTGATGTGCTGCTCATGTTTAGTGTAAAGCAGTCTCCATTGATGCTCTTATTGCCAATGCTTGCTTCACGAGCTCCTTCAGAATCGCATTGATGCAGACACGCATCGAGTTGTCTATTGCTTGCAGGTTTACAGACGATAAAATTTGACCACCAGCAAGACATCCACTTTGGAGAAAAGTGGTGAGTCGCTACCAATGTTTCATTTTTGATAAAAGACGATCGTCGACGGCGACCTAACGTCGACTTTCGAACCCGTACAATTACATTGTACTGGTATGAGCTTCTTAAACACAATGGGGTGCCAAGTCACCTCCCACTGAACCGAAGCAAAGACCTGGTGGTCTCAAGACACGAGGGGATCATATACAGCAGAATAAAGCCAATATGGCGGATGTTGAAGGTGAAGATGCAGGCCGTCCAGATGGTCTGCAGCTATAGATGTCGGTATCGTACCATGTCAATACATGTCGTGCCAATGACTGTAAGCTGCGTTAGTATAGCTCAATTGGTGACACGTAACTCAAAACGTAAGGCCACATGTCTTCGCGGCCTAAGCATCGTGCAGCTTTCGAGCAACAAACTGGCACTTCTGGTTCAATCAACGTCCACTCCAAGTTTTGTATCTGCCGAGCGCAATTCGAGTACCACTGACGCTGTAGCCATGCCCGTGTGCCCATTTCGATATTAACGATTGACATACGTGAGGTTTATCGAGCCTTTATGAAACGAGACGTGTCGCCATACGCATTGACAAAAGAAAAGTGTCGGCGTTTTGTGTAACTCGAATGGCGTTCACGTGAGAGCTGGATCGGACTAGAATCTCGGTGAAGTTAAACGCGACACCAATTGTGGTCGGCTTTGGCAACATCACGTCCAAGGTCTGTATATGCCTGAGCTTAGAGCTTCGCTCGTGGATGTCATGAGCCACATTCGAAATTCGATGTTCAGGTCGCAATCACTGCTTGCGTCCATAGTTGAAGTGACCCCACTATCGTTGTCGTTTGATCAAGAAGTTGCAATCGTAAGAGCACCCGAATTTTCCAAGATCATTGAATATCATCCCATACAGCCGTCGAGTACATCACTTGACGATCTAGCTTAGCAGTGATATCTCCAACAAAGCATGCAGCCATTCATGTCTTCTGTTAGCCAGCTCTCCGAATTGCTGTGCAACATAAGAACTGTCAGTGCTGCCCACTTTCTTCAATACGCATCACTCCCGAAATGCTTAGCAGTCAAACAAATTATTGCATGTCTTATGTGGAGTGGACGTTGTAACGATTGTCATACCAATGTTGTATATTTTGGATGAATGATAACCACCACCTCATGCCGTTCTGGTGCTATCCATTTACATGACTGAGGGCCTCTTCCTATGTGTTACATCGACATACTGCAATATTTAAGTATATTGACACGGTAGTAAACGGCAAACGTATTGTGTCTCAATCATGCCGGTCGAATTCGTAACTAGACACTTCGACACAAACTATCTTATCGTGATCTTTTACTTGAAAATGGTGTGGAGAGCTTTGGAGGGCGGTCAATACAGCAAATGTCGATGCATAATGAAAGATGAGTCCGATAAGTCTCTATTTGTAAGCTCATGGATTTCATCCAGCCGATGGCCAGCTTTTACAAAACCCTTTCTTTCCAAATCGAAGAACGTGTACGTTGCAAGAACCTTTTGCTTAAGGTGACTGTTGTTTCCATGTCCTGTGGATCGCACGCATTGTCTTAAAGATGACAAGCATATCAGCAACACCTATACTCATATACCCAACACCTGAAACAAGGTTGAATAGCTTTCTTAACTCTTTGCAATACAGGGATAGCAGACTTGCTTTACACTCTTTCTTCAAAGACAATTGTTGTACTTGACAGCGCCTCTCCAGTAGCAACGCTGGTGGTAACGGTTGGTTGTCGGGCTAACAAGCCTTGACCAGAAATTCTCTGCTAAATGCCGTTCAATTTGTCAAGGTTTCACTAGTTTCCGACCCAACTTGTTGTTTAGTAGTGTGCAACATTGAAAATTTAGTTGTCTTGCTGTATCCGAAATCGAAGAAGAAAGATGTGAAGATGAACGCACTCTGGGACTGGGGTGTAAGATGTCGAAGAAACCTCATCTTTACATCAGGACGTATCCAATTCTTCTGCAGCTCAAATTGTGGAATTCTTTTGCAGCTACGACACTTACACAAAATGCTGGTATATACCAGCGAGAACTCAAAACAGGTTGTCGAGCTTCAGTCAGTCGTTCTGTGTCCTCAAGCATTTGCTGCATATTGGTCCAACAGAATGTGCCGGAGGGCATCGGGGGCTTGTGTCGCTCTTTCCGAATGGACCAATATTTGGCGACGACGTCACCCGATTTGTGAGCTGCAGTCATACTCCGCTCCACTGCAAACTTCACATGAGTTTCGAAATTTTCTATCACACGCTTGATCAAAACGCACAGGCACAACGAAGACTAGGCGCCTTTCAAAGCAACAATTTGCATCGCTGCTTCATTTCGAGGAGTGGTACAATCGGTCGTTTCCATGACCGACGGAGGAATAATCGAATGAAGTTGCTCCAACAATTGTCATTGGTATCTTGTAACTTCGCTAGCAGCATTTGCGTTTCCGTGACTTCGATCGATTGAAGTACAAATTGGTACTTAGGCTTCCACACCACATCAGCATTCGCTCATCGCAATGAGGTCTACTTCATAGTATGTAAATAGCTCGGCTTGCCTTCGAGCGACTAAGACTCATCTGCAGTAATGAAAGTTGTTAGTCCAAACATATCGAAAATGTGAACTGATACACAAGTAGGAAGCTTACTGCGAGTGAGTCCATAACGATTGCATGTGGAATACCGGCACCCTTGAGAGCAAAGTCATTCACGGGTGACATCTTGCATTGCCTAAAACACCATGAACTGGCTAGAGCAGCAGGTGACTAAGCAGCAGTAGATCAATGATCTATTTGGAAACGTTAATGAATTGGATATTATAATTAGATCTTTCCCTGAAGACACTGAAAAGCGAAATAATGCGTCTCGCTGCGAGCCGAACGTCGCCTTGCCCGTTACCTCCGCAATCTTCAATGACTCAGCTATTCCTGCTATAGTCTCAATTCGAAAACGACGCATAATGAGCCTCGCGTCAATCGTGACCGCATCCTAAGTAAGTCAATACTGATCAATATTTGTGACGAAAGAGCGTGGACACGGAGATATTGAAAGCATTCCACTAACCTTTTATCAAGTATGACACGGTCAGTGCCAGAAAAAAAACTAAAAGTCTGTAGCTAACTCATGTAGAATGAGCAACAATCAGTTTATTAGCAGACATCCCTACATCGTCTTGCTCGGCTTGCGGTATAGCGCGAGTCGCACGATCGCCGCTGACTTCGTATTCAAAGACGATAGTTCAATAGATAACGATCATAGGCGTCTTGTGCACGTTGGCACGAGCTTGTCTAGAGAAAACGTATGGGGTTGTTTGTCGTTTCCAGACAAGGCTGGGACTGCGACCTTTAAGTGTTGGGTAGACTGCTACGATTGGCGGTAGTTATACTCGTATAGCAACGCGAAGCATCATCTGAGCAGCAAGTTGCGAACAGACTAGTGATTATGAGCAAAGTTTGGTCCTTCGGTATTCCAACTCGGAGCAGCTGTAAGATGCAGCAGACTTCAAATTTATTGTCCGGAATAACGAGACCGGTTCAACTGAGGCGCGTTGGAAGGCACGTTACTGCAAACTTAAGTCTCGTATTTTAAGATGATACTCTCAATAGCGTCTTCCATCTTACAAAACTTATTGGACTAGAACATGTTGCAATCGTCATAGTGCAGTGGCTAGACAAATTGCATAGAGAATTGCATGCGATGACTTTTTGGCTGCATGATGATGATCTTAATATTGTTGAGTCGTTGCACGAGGTGCACAAAACTAATTCGAAAGATACTTGCCTAAGTAAACTTAACAGCTCGTTTTCTATATATTTATACAGTTGCCATAATACAGAATGAAGGTCAAGGTTCACTCGGGGCTACAGCTGCAGGTGTTGGCACTTTACAAAAAGGTGCTGCAGGTGGCCAAGCGCAAGGACATGGATACGTTGCAATACGTGCGCGAGCGCTTTCGCGAGAATGTAGGAATCGCTGATGCCGTATTCGTCCGACTCTAGCGAATTGCTAACATATGGTGTATACGTTTGGACGTAATGCATACTTATATAGGTAACGACAGTGGACCGCAAGGATTTTGCCGTGATCGAGTATATGTTGCGCAAAGGCGAACGCGATCTCAAGATGCTAGACAGAATGAAGTCGGTGCAGTTTATGAATGTGCCGTCCCAGAACTAGCTGGAAGAATGCAAATTATACTACTGTATTGACCTCCATACAATTTCCATGTATTATTCTGAATTTTCCATATTGAAACGACTTTCTGGTGGATGGATCGTCTCAAGTATGAAAAGTTCAGAACAAAAAAAGTAGAATGCTAGCGGGACAAATCTTCAAAAGACCGAAAACATATATGATTCATATAGAAGGTGGCAATGAAGCTTGAAGGCATTAAAAGTACATTCCTCTTGTTCATCAAGGCGAGTGCGATTGAACAGGAGGAAGAGCGATACGGTTTAGTTTCTTCAATGACATGCAAGAGTTTGGATTATACCGCTGATCAACTTTAACGCAAACAGTCTCATGTTGAATGAGTACGAAAGCCAGCCTGATATTTTATTGTTTACCTATTGCTATATCGAGAAGTCTGTAAGCCGATCTTTCAATGTGGTTCATTCCTTTCAATTGTGTCGAAGTCGACGAGTTTGAAGGCCTAACATATTGTATAATGTTTGCTTGAAACCACGTCCATTAAACTTTGTCACGGTCAGTGTACCGTCATTGTTGTCCGTCGACATTGTCGTCGGTGATGTGTTTGTGTTGGGACTTGTCGCAGTAGATGTAGCAGCTCCCTCTTCTTTGATGGCGACACTACCAGGCGGATGTTCTTGGAGCTTACGTTTAACTTTGATGGACGACGAGATCTTGGCATTATTCTCAGTGATAATGTCCGCAGCTGGGGTTGAAAGTGTGGAAATGCCCATACCGTTCTTGACTAAAAGCAGCGCGATCATGAAGACTAAAGCGACGTTGATCCGAAACATGGTTGATTTGGACACTTGACGTTGGAGATGATGTTGGTGGTGCTTTGGATGTTGCAAAATGGAAAATGTAAGACGATGAACTCGTCCAAACTCAGCCGTCGGTCAGCAGTTGGCTGCTTCGATGGGATCTGGTTGAACAACAGCAATTTTCATGCATAAGATTTGATTGCAGGGAAAAAATTAGCTGCGTTTTGCCCGATTATGTTTCGATACTCTTGAATTGTATAGATTATGAAAGCCGTGTATGTTGAAGGAGAACTCGATCGTTGAACTTGGTGTGGTGGTACAGCAACAACGAACTGTATAGTTGTTGTACTTCAACAAGTCTAATTTTTGATCTTACTATTCGAGCTGGTTCATCAATAATTTACAATGGAAATTGATCAAAACTCGCTCGAATGAAGCCAGATAAGGTTACGACTTCTATTGCTATAATTTGCGTCTAAAACTAAAGCTCTGTAGCTATCAAAACGCTCAATTGTGCGCGGCGACTCTTTACGCTATCGAAACGCTTGTTTCGAAACGCCGACCAGCCTGATATCTTTGTTGTGATTGGACGAAAGTTAGAGGCGATGGGCCGCGAAAACCAGTGCAAGTGACATGTTGAACAGGGACGCACAACCGTCGTGTTGATGTGACCAACACTGTTTAGAGTGGACGACATCACTGACAGCTGCTGAGCAATAAAAGGCCTACAGAAGAACTTTCTAGATTGCTTCTTCCAAACTTTCTCGTTCTGTACTTGATAACACAATATTTAGTTTGCACTATTTTACAATCTGAACATCCTGTCAGATCAGCGGCTTTGATCAATATTACTTTGCAGTTTAAGCACTCACGGATGAATGATTTATTGCCTTGACCAGGTGTCGGATCAAGTCGATGAAGCTAGCCGCTGTTGGGAAATCTGAGAAACGTAATGGAAAAATGAAAACTAATTCCTTAGGTGCTGCCACCCTATTACTATATATATTATGTACACGTATGTAAACTCTTGGTTGCCACGAAAAGAAATTACAGTCAAAGACACATTGGAACGGTTGCAGTTGTAAACCTTTTCTATTTAATATACTGTTCGTATAAGCCGATCCAAATAATCCCTTTGAAAACAGTTCAGCATAAAGATATCCCGATCCCAATTTTTTCATCAAAATGACGTCATCCAACGTGGTTCTTGAGAATCCTCCATGCTTTCGCTCAGGTCTCATGTGGGGCATCAGCATTGGTGCAATCATCGGCGCACACCGCTATCGTATTACTAAACGCATTCGTACATCCTGTGACGGGGCCATCCTCGCTTTTGGACTCGTCGGAATTAGCAGCTGGTATGGAAGAAATTTCTCAGTTTTATTATAGATGGTCTCGTTCCGCTGACTCTCTCTTCCTCATTCCGTTACTTCAGGTTGTTCTGTTCTGCTGTGTATCGTACACGAGCGCGACAGATACGCGAGTTCATGGAAATTATGAATCATCCCGAGCGAAAAGTCGAAGCGGAACAATTTTGGCGGTCTCGAGTTCATACTCGACCATCTGACGACGAAGCAGCAGTCGAAAGTCAAAAGTTGGAATAACAATAACAACAAAACTGCAGATGTTTTGGGGTTAATATTGTGCTTCAGCCGCCCAGTTAAATATCGGCTTTTGTGTGCTCCGTTTGCCATTCATGTCGTCGCTCTATTCAATCAGCAACTTTTGTTTTGCTCTGTTGAAAGAAAAGAGAGAACCTGACACCGCAGTGGCAATCGTGTCTTCTTGTGTGCTGCCAAGTCGCCGCTGTCGTGTTCTTCACTGCATCGAGACGGCGAGTCGGCATGCTTGTACAACCTCTGTTGTTGGTGTTCGAAAAGAGTTTTCTTTGGTCTTGAGCTCGTTCGTGTCCTTGGATGGAAGACGGGCGCGATTGCGTCATTACTGAATGACGCAATTTTCCTTGTTGCGTCGACCAGCCAGCGTCTTCTCGCGATCCATTACCATCTTTTGTGTAAGTGTGGCTACAAGACGAGAGCATTAAGAGTCGAACAGAAGCCAGAATAACAGAGAATAGACACTTACGATTAACACTAATCATGAAAGCATCGCGTGCAATAGTTTCGAGCGCGCCATTTGTGTTTTTCGACGTCTTCGCACTCGTTTCTTCAAAAATACGCATTTCCTCTTCCGTTAGATTACATCGCATCGCAATTACTACTGCATCATTTCAACGTACCAATAAATCGACAGCCATATTGGCTTGCAGCTGCTTGACCTTCTGCCAACGTCACTACACGGTTCGGTAGATCGATCTTGTTTCCTACAAGCAGCATGGCTGGCATCTGCGTCAGAGACGAATACTGACGAATGTTATTCATCCAGTAGCCAACATCTGCGCATACAATTCCGATCAGCATATTTCATTCCAGGAAAAAGAAAGCCGCCAAAAGCATATATCCAGCCACGTACTATCAAAGCTGCGTCTATCGCTGACGTCGTACACGAGAACTATACCATTCGCGCCCTTGTAATATGCTGGAAGTTGCCAATTCAAGCACCAAGCGTTAGAGACCTAAAACTATCAAAACTCAATGTCCATAAATAACAAACGTACTGGCAGTGATGCGATGAAAACGCTCCTGTCCTGCGGTATCCCATATTTGAAGAGTAATCGCCTCGTCTGCAACGTTAATATGTCGAAGCTTAAAATCCACACTGTCCAAGCATATAAAGTTAGCTAGCAATAAAAACTCAACAATTCACTGCCACATACCCTGCAGTTGCCAGCATCGACTCGGAAAATTCATCACCAGAGAATACTCGCATCAAACTCGTTTTACCAACCCCTAAAGTCCACAAAAAAGAAAACGTCGTATCCAGACAAAATCAATATCCTCCACTCCTCATCCAGCTGCACAAAAGCTCAAAACACGTACCACTATCTCCTAGTAGCAATAGCTTGAGCTTGTGTTTCTTTTTGGATGGTAAAGGCGTCATATCTGCTGCAATTTCCAACATCACCTTGTCCATTTCTGCTCCTATTGGCATCTTAGTCCCCACGTGTTTGACTGGTTCCAATTTTGTTCCTTCTTCGGAATTCCCCAATAATTTCGATGTGCTTTTAAACATTTTGTTCCGAAAAAATGAGGCTCTCAATGTCAATGATCTCCTGGACGAAAGTTTTTCTACTTTCAGTTTATAATCTTCTTCTTCTTCCATTTTTTTCTCTTCAAGTTCTTCTTCTGTTAATTGTTCATCTCCATATCCTGATAAAGGCATGAGACTATTGTCCACCGACAACTGTAATCCTTCCGAAAGAGCGTCCAATGCTGCGGCAGATAAAGCACCTGTTGGTTGCACTACTTGTACTTTCTTGACACCAACAATCTTGCTCTCATTTTGAAGCTTTGAAACATCTACAGGAGCTGAACCTGCCAAGTAGATTTTAGACAGAGAAGCTGCTCGTTTAGCAGCATCTTCTTCTGTTTCAATGTCCTGATTAAGAACTTGAGGTTGTTGTAAAGCAGAAAAGGAACAACTGCGTCGTCTGTTCCTAGCAGCGTCTTCTTCGCTCTGTGTAGCTGCATCAGAGCTTAAACAGAGTGTCTCCGACTCGTCTGAAACGGTAGTACCACGTCTCCTGCGGTCATTTCGAGCTTCGGATTCGTCGTTTGCGAGAAAAGAACGACTACGTGTCCGCCCACGGCCTTGTACCGTAAGTTCCATCTCCTTTTCCCAAACACGCTGAGCATCGGCTTCTGCCTGCTCGGTAGTTGTAGAAAACTCGTGCTGCATAAAGTTGGGGGCACTAGCAGTTACTGTCGTCATGTTTGACTTTTCTTTATAGTAATTTTCGACCTCTACGAACAATTGGCGAAGTGGGTTTTGACTTGTTTATTGGCTTGTGACTTCTTAAGAGAGAGGGGGGACTTTGCGTGTTATTTTATTTACAGTGGACCGATCAAAAAGAATCATAGATTATGGAGAAAGATGAGGAATAATGACCAATCACGGATGGACAAAACGGTCGCAGGATATAAAAACAGACCACGTCGTGTGTAATGCCACACACACACACACGTCAAAGGTAACAACCAAGTCTGACGCATTCAAATTTGGCTAAACCTATTTCCGTTAGTAAAGTTATAAAAGCGAGACTATTGTTACATAGGTACGGGAAAGATGGATTTTTTAGGATAGTTTTTGCTTCAATGGCCATGTAAAAACAGCAGCGACAATTTCTTTTTCCGGTTCTATCAATCATCCCACTACATCCTTGTCCTAGCATTTAATTCATTCATACATCTTTTTGCATGAAGCCACATGTTTTCTGCCAGTATTCCACGCCTCTTTTGTCTTGACACTCGCCTCGTAATACTACAAACCAGCCGGGTGGTTTTTTGATGGAAACACAAGTCGTTGTCACTTGTTGCAAGTTGACAACGACGTTATGAAGATGCCACGCTTTAGAGGCGTATGGAGTGGAGCAGTAACGATGTTTTAATCTGATTGATGCCAAGGTGGGACCTTTCCAGCTATTTTCTCACATTGCTACATAGTTTAAGCATCACCTACTCTCTATCCTCGCTCTCTATCGAGAGTTCGTTCCATCCTGTCACAGGATATGAAGTTTAACAAAATTCACTGATCTCAATGAGATCATATATGAAACTTTGTCTGTGGAAAATCTAGGCCAGATAGCCACAGGTATCTCACAAGATGTGCACACAATCCAGCTTAAGAATGGACCGAGTTCACCTGAGAACGCAAGTTTGCAAACATACGCCAGAGTAAACACTTACAAGACCAGGAGCCACCTATCGTCACTCAGTCTACGCCCTATGCTTTGAACAGCTAAAGAGCTTTTCGCAAAATGCGCAGGCCATCGATCTTCAACTCACCCACCACGCCGTTCACTTTTCTACTCTCGGTCACGGAGTCAGCCAACTCGTCTTTCCATCATCGGCACTTTTTGTTCCACATCCACTTGAAGCCAAGAAAGTATATACGATGAACATGCTGCACGACACCGTCAACATGGCAGATCACAACTTTTGCTTTAGATGATCGCGAGTTTGGAACAGTTGGGCGACAATTACAACCCCGCCAACGTGCAGCACTGCCGAATCCGCACCCTCTCGGCCGTCACGAGCGAAGCAAACGAAATCAAACTTTTCTCACAAACGCGGTATCATGGGCACAAGGCGTTCGTCGCGTACCGAAATATCTTTAGTCACAAAAACAACTGAACAATAAAATATCCATGATACATCCCAAACAATCGAGCAACAAAGGTTGCATTCATAACAAGCGTTCTGACGTGATGCTTTCCGGGTCCTCCTTCCATATCCTCTTCAATGCCTACCTGTGAATTGCTCCAGTCCGCCCAATCTGGCGCACCTCAGCTCAGATACAACAAACACCACCCCTACTCATTTTGTAGCAAACAAAATTCCTTTCACCACCAGTCCTTTTTCTTGATCAAAACATCCGCTGTAGATCCACTTGATCCCCGCAGTTTCCTGGAACAACGCCAGGCTTGCATTCCGGCCGATCAATGCATTCAAGTAATGACGCCTAAGCCATGCCTGGGGGTCCTTGCTTCTATTGAACAGTAATTCAACGAAAATAGTACCACAAACCACCACACAGGCACAAGACGGGACAAATAATCATCAACATCAACAAACAGATTATCAACATGAGCACCGCCACTGTCTCCGCCATCTCATGCTCGCTATCAACTTCAACATTCATAGCATGTAGAGCAACAACAAGCTCGCAGCACGATTGATGGGACTTGTTGGCATTGCCAACCCAATGAGCAATCCGATACCGAGCGAATAGAGGCAACGAGACAGATTGACGAGGTTTCCAAACACACAATAATGCACTCAACAAACCTGTGAAGCAGCGCTTGCGGGAGCCGAAGACGAATCAGCATCAGCATCAGCATCACCTGTGGCCGAAGACGCAGGTGCATCACTGACAGAGGAAGCCACAGCAGGGGCATCGCTGGTTGCTCCCGGCGCAACCTCTGCGCCACCAGTCACGCCAGCCTGCTGCTGATATTGCTGATAAGCTTCAGCGCTAGCTTGCGCAGCAGCACCGGTCACACCCCAAGCCGCATTAGCAGCATCTACACCGTAGTACGCTGCGTACTCGTAGTAGCCGTTCCAATAGGCGTTCGGGTCATTCGGGTCTGCTGTGGCTGTCGTCGTCGCTGCTTGGTCTCCACCCGCAGCTACAGCTGCTGCTGTTCCGGTGGCTGATGCATCCTGTTCGTAATACTGACCTTGTTGACCCTGTTGCTGATAGTACGAAGCGTACTGATCCTGCTGGCCCTGGGCTCCGTAACTTCCATACTGTTGTTGCTGGTCATAGCCTCCACCATAGCCATTGTCACTCCCATACTGACCTCCACCTGTACCAAACCCGTGGGTACCTGCACCTTGCAATATCACCATGTCAACCTCTTCCTTTGCAGCTGCTAGGCTCTGCGGTGGACCTTGAATAGAGATTGTGCGCACTGGTGGATTTGAACCCGGGTCCGGCACTTGCGGAATTTGGATGCGGACAGCATGGCGGTCCTGAATTCCTTTGATCGTTTCTCCACGCTTCCCAATGATGACGCCGACCCTATCGTTAGGCACCTGCATATAAATGGTCTGGCTCGAGGCCATGCCGAAGCTTTGTCGCTGTCCTGGCTCCTCGTTGACCATTGATTGAATCTCAAATCTAGCAGCCTCTTTCGCCTCCATCGTACCACGAATAGTAATGAGGCGCATCTCAGGGTGATTCGGATCTGGTGTCTGCGGGATAGTGACACTTGTACCAGTACGCTGCTGAATCGCCTTGATCGTGCAGCCACCACGACCGATAATGAGTCCAACGCGCCCGTTAGGAATCAATATCTCCACCGAATCGCTGCCATCAGGGTTAATACCGCCGTAGCGCGCCATACGATCCCGATCATCACGCTCATGGAATCCACCACTAATCCCTTGATTCTGCTGTCGCTCGTCAATCAAATTCTGAATGAGTTTTTGAGCCAGATTCAAAGCATCTTGATTGCCCGTGATGTTCACAAAACGGTCAGGTGTGGTTGGAGCTCCTTCTTCTTCACGTACAATCTGGATATGTGCACCACTCTTCATCTGAAGATCACGGATAGTCTCTCCTCCTCGTCCAATGATATAACCCACTAAGTCACGTGGCACCTTCATATCAATCGAAACGGCATCACTGTCATTGCCAGGGCCATAATGAGGTGGGTTTTCACTGCCATTAGCTCCACCCGTATGGTTCACACCGTCTCCAAACCTCTGAGTACCGTAATTCTCGATCAATGTCCCATTGAGCTCTGCAACTTTGCGTAATTGCTCCTGCTTCAGCTTCATGGCCTGTTGGGGGTTAAATAGAATATCTTCCACTGCACTCTGAGCCTTGGCGACTGCCTCATCAGAGTCAGCAGTAATAAGCACATGAAGTTCCTCGTTCTCGTCCGGTTCACCTGTTGGGTCTTTTGACGAGCCTTTGCCACGGATTAAAATCCGTGCTCCTGACTCGTCCTCCATACGTTTCTGATTGGATCCTCGGGGACCAATCAACAGTCCCATAAAGTTAATGTCCGGGTACCTGTCCACAGGAATGTACACTTTCTTGCGCTTCTTGTCACTTAAACCCGGTGCAGGTCGTAACCCACCATCTGCTACAATAAAAGACCCAATTTAATATTAATTAGTGGGATTTTAGACTAAAATGTCAACAAAAGAAAAGTAAAACATACTGTCACCCTAAATAAAACCACCAGAAATAGTCCCAACAAATAAAATTTAGTCTCAATTAGCTAAAATGTCGTCAAAACCACGTCTTTTAAAACGCACCTCCCATCGACTTTTGCGTTTGCCGAGCGTGTCGCCACCAGGAATTGCAGCTGCTGCAAGACGCGCTGCAATCTCACGAGCACGGGCTACAGGGTCTGCCATGGTCTTCAACAGAAAGAAAAGGGAGCAAGTCGTGCTGCAGCTCGGACCGTAAAGCTTTAATGTTTGAAAGTAATTAGTAACTGGTTGTGAATTAATGGCCAATCCGATCAGTCAACCCCCACAATAATGTTTGATTTGACATAACTAATCATTTGTTTACACCAATAAGCAGTGACTTTTGATCCATCATAAAACTATATTGTTGCCTGCTCACCCTGTGTAACCCACCATCACTGACAGTTTTCCGCCAATCACGTGTCTCAATTACCGTGGGCGATCTGCTCCAAGTGAATGGCTTCAGCTTCACGCGTGCCGCTGCTCGTAAAGAGCAAGGGCCGCTTTCCCTCACGCATATCAATTGCACCTCGTACGAAGCCATTGAATGGTGCGTTTTGTGCTAAAATTGGCTATAAACTGAAGCTTTCTTTCTCATGGTATCATTTCTTTATTTTCGTGCTTACAGGGCCCCGAACAAAGCGTTCAGTACCTTTAGTCACTGACAAGACGAAGGATAATGAAGCAGAAAACGAGAAGGCTCAAGAGGTGCGAGTTTGAGGGCACAATTCGTTCTACAAGCCACGATTTATCGGTTTAAAGTCTTGAGTGCTAATTTTACGCTATTGTGTGCTAACTACAGGCTCAAAAGACTACAGAGGAGTCTTTGATCACAGCAAAGACGATAACGACCTCAACCACTAAAACGACCAAATCCGGGACTCCAGCAGTCAAAATTGCAGCTTCCAAGTCTACAAATGTAGCCACATCCGAAACAATGGCTACACCCTCGTCTAAGTCGTCGGTAGCAGCGAAACCTCGTGTAAATGACTCAAGTTCTGTTGTTACTTTTAGTGCTGGAGCTTTGGCTATGCAGCGACAAAGAACTGGAGAGATTTCAGTCGATGGTTCGTTGTCCAAGACACCGTCAAGTTCCAACAATTCAGGGGTTCGACCGGTGCCGACCGTGCAATCACCTGTTATTTTGCCCGTGCAGCAACGTTCAGAAAGACTGGTGAAGATCACATCAGCGTTTCCAATGCACCGAGCAAGTCCTGTGATGCAGCCATGTGCTGGGAGTATTGGGAGCTCACCGGCGATGCGTCCGCGTGGAGTGAGTGTCGGTAGCTCTCCTGCAGTGGTGTCACAGAATCTGATGAAGCAGCGACTACTGCGAACGTTGGACATTAAGCCGCATCAATCACCTCGACGTTCAGCTATGCAACTGCAGCAGCAAAATTTACGTAACCAGGATGAACCGGCATCACCGCTGATGCTTGGGGGCAAGCCTTCAGGGGTGGTTCCTGATGTACAGCTCGATGCACAGCGGTCGAGATGTGTGAATACTACAAAGACAACTCACGCTTTGGCTGTACCTGCGGAGACAAAACGACCAATGGCATCAAAACGTAGAAAGAGTAATGAAACGACGTCAGTACGGATCGATGCCAATGCTAGCACGCCTCAGCGTCGATCGTTAAGGAGAAAAGCGAAGCGATCAACTTACCGTGAGATGGATGACAGTGGCAGCTCGAACAGTGAATCAGACAATAATTGCGATGAGGATGTTAATCCAAATGATCTTGATCTACCGGAGAACGAGATGAGTGTACGTCATATTTCTCGATGCTTTCTCTGCAAGTGACCCAGCTCTAAGTTTCTTGTGTTTCTATTGTTTTATAGGTGTACGTGCCTGCGCGAGAGCGCGCAACGATGTGGGCCAAATCTCTTTTACGAACGGATTACGAGGGTAAGAAAGGAGATAAAAGCAAGGGAAGCGGTACTTCGCAGGCAATAGTCATGCGTGAGAAGAAAACTCCGACACGCAGGAAGCGTAGCAATTCGAATGCATCCTCGGTCTCATCGATTGTGACGGGAATCGGTGGTGGTATGATGTCACGTAGCAAGATGGAAAAGCTGATGAAGAAGGAGCCATCCCAGATGACCATGGGCGAGTTGGCACTCACTATACCCAAGGGAAGACGGATTGAGCGGCATGAGCGTGAGGAAGCTGCCTCGGATACCCCGCTACTTGCAGGTTCATCTGGAGAAGGGTTCTCGAACTTGCTAAATATGAACCGCGTGCGTTCACTCTCGGTGTCATCTGAGTCCGCTGCTTTTGCAGGCTCACTGGTGACGCCGCAGGTTCAGATTATCGATGGCCAAATGGTTGTGCTGGAGAATACGATCAAGTTAGCTGAGCACACGGCAGATGCACTTAGCGAAGGCAGTATTGGCGGAGAAAACACGGGACTACCACCTCGACACTCGGGCTCACGCTACAACTCATCTCGTCCGAACGGTCCGGGTAAGCGCTGGGGGAAGGAGGAGACGAAGCAGTTTTACTATTGCCTGAGCCAGGTTGGTCCAAACTTTTCGATGATGGCGACACTATTCCCGACCCGAAAACGAAAAGAGCTGAAAAGCAAATTTAAATATGAAGAGAAGAACCACGCGAAGCTGATTGAAATTGCATTGCGTGCCTCAACAGCCCCTCTCGATTCCGAGATGGTGGACGTTATTTCTCAGATGGTTGACAAAGAGGCTCAGCGGAAACTTGATGCCCAGACGAAGAAGCGAAAGTCGAGATCGCAGCAAGATCGACTTTGCGGTGAGCAGGACGACGACACAGCATCGGTGTTGAGCTCGATGGCTTCGTCGCCAATGTCAACGCCGCAGGTACATACGGAAGACTTTGTAGAGACACTCAACGATGAAGACCTCTTCCCACCAAGCAGAAGTTACTCGTTCGACTTTAGCGGTTAACAGGATAGTGATGCAGAGGGAAAATAAGTCGAGGGTAGCCTGTGTCAGAAGAGTTTTTAGCTTTTGAGACCATTAGCTTAGCTAGCAAGGATGTAGACAAAAGAGACGACTAATTTTAAACAACCAGGACAGTTTGAGAAATTCTTAAGTAGGTACTTCATGTTGTTGACTCGATGGCAGCAAAACAGCATCGAAAACTCAGGTAAGGGTGTCTACAACATGGCAACAACGGTGACAGCGACCAGACTGACACTAGCAGTGAAAACGATGCAAGACGCATCACTACTTTGAGAAGACTCCTGGCCCCTGGAAGTATCAGTGGGACCGTCGTCACTCTTCGTGTCGATGTCGTCCAAAGTGGAGACTGCCGTCTGAACGTCGTCAGTTGCAATTGATGATGCCTTTGAAGCGGACAAGGACTGGTCCAATCCCGAGTGACTGGCATCGGCACTGTCGGAGGTGGTGGTCAGTGGCCAATTGTCTTCGACTGTGCCCTCGCCTTCCGTTTTCAGGGATCCCGTCTCCTGCATTTCCATGCCCGCGACTTCAGTATCTCCAAGTGTAGTAATGGCATCTCCCGTTTCATCATCGCCTGCGACGCTAGAATCGCCAGGTGTCTGCGCTTCGATCTTAGCGAACGCGAGGGCGAATATGGCAGCAATCCCGATTAGTTGAAATTTCATATATATAACTGGACGTCGAAGTTTTGACTTTGACGTGGCTATTTTCGAAATGACGGACGACATGGCGTGGGTGTAATGGATGGAGATTCAAAGCATAATACTGCTCTTGCGTGATCAACTGTATGGACGAGAGTATCACGCGATGTACTACGTACGTACGACCGACAAGATGCGGTATAAACGCGACAGTCACAAAGAAGGTGCATATTCACGGGGTATCTGGAGTATTATAGTACTACATGTGTAGTAGTACTACTACGTGCTCTACAAGTTAGTAGCAGTCAATTCTGCTTTTTGCTCGTAAAATCGTTTGCAGCCAGTTTAAGAGCATTTAAAAGCCAGCTGCCAATTCCTGCCGTCATCACGACGAGAGGAACCGACGACTCAATTCCTCTTCTCTCTAATTCGAGAGCTCTTCCTTGCATCGAAAACAAAACTGCTACCTCATCTACAAAGACCACCAAAAAAATGCCTCGTGACGAGGAGTCGTACCGTAACATGGACCAAGAGCAGTTCGACCGTCAACGTGCCGAGGACGAGGCACGGCAAGACGCATTGCTGGATCAAATTCACGGCGGTGTCGTGGGTCTCAAGAACCAGGCGCATGCAATCAATGACGAAGTTGTGGAGCAGAACATCATGATTGATGACATTGACAATGTACGGTTGTTTACTGTTTTGCGGACAGTTAAAGAGCGTCGGGAGAGACAACGGAAACTAACGATACTATTGCATGTATGTTGCTGTGAGTTGTAGCGAATGGACAATGCAACCCGTGACATTGCAAAGGAAGAAAAAGCAGCGCGGGAGGTGAATGCTCGTAAAAAGAAGGCAAGTTTGTATGTATATCCCAGTGCCAAAAGGAGTCGGGGGGTTGCTGACTGGAGTTTGTTCTGAATGTTGCTGTTGTTGACAGGCATGCAAGTTATACGGTGTGATTGTAGTGCTCGTGGCGATTCTCATCATTGTGTTCATCATCCCGGCACCTGCTTCAACAAAATAAAACAAGTACCAGTCAACCGCCGAGTTGAGCAAAGTCGGAGCACAGAGTTGACGTTGTCTTTGCCGAGATAATTTTGGGATAAAACTTCTTGACTCGACTATACCATCCGCTTGCTGTCTCGTGTTTCCAAGGTGTCGCTCAGTACACTCACCATTGCCGACCAAGTATGCGGTTTTAGCTGAGAACTGTATACTTTAACATCGTAACTTGACTCATTTTTACAAAAACACTTACAAAAAAGACCTTCATTCCCTCTCCTCATGCCAGAGCAAATGTTACAATCATTGCCAACCCCATTGTCACACTGCTGATAGCGGTTACAGCGGTGTCAGCCGTTATCACGGCACTCTCTAACGCGTCGTCGTCATCATCATCAGGGGGAAATCCTCCATTTTTCGGGCCATTGCTCGGGCCCTTATTCGGGCCATTGATCGGTTTGACCATTGAACCGGCAGGAGCAACCTTCCCCACCACATCACCCATTCCTCCACTGCTTGTGGATTCTACTCCACCCCCACTCGAGCAACTTGCAAGCAGCGCACTGTTTGTAGGAATTTTGGACGCGTCGGACGGGTTCCCCAAGCCATCCGTAACGAGACCGGCTGGATTGCTCTCCGTCCACGTACAGCACGCGTCTCCAAGCTCTTGACCATTCGTGTAGCCATCTCCGTCCGTGTCTTCTTCACATAATGCGGGACTCCACACATTGCTCGCCTTGGAGAAAGCCTCACCAAAACCGCTTAATCCTGTCTCGCCAGCAGGATCTAAATGCCCCAAATTCGGTGTATCGGGCACCTCGCCACCATTTGGGATGAGGGCGACGTAAGAGTGGTAGCTCTCTATAATTGAGGGTGCTACCATGAAACCCAGAGCCAGCACTGCAACTTCTATACGCAGCATTTTCTTTTCTGGAAACGAGGTGACGCTGGAAATTTGACAAATGACATGTCCACGGATGTGTAAGCGTTTTATTATCGATCAAAACCGTGCACTGAACTCATGGCACAATATCCACTTTACAAGGAAAAACAGTGACTAGCCATACATTCATACTTCGAAAACACATGCGTGCGGCGTTTTGCTATCAGAAGCACAGTAGGGGCAAAGGTGGTCAGTATTACATCAAGACGAAAGACGATCTCCCATGATGCAATCAGCAAGTGACCACCATGTTCTACGCCATAGTTGCTGTGTCGCACTTGTCCAAATTTCATATTTGTGCACAACCAGCTCTTCACACAACTATTATCTAGCACGCAGAGGTACGATAATGACTCGTCATCATCACGATGCTCCATATGCAGCACAAGTACATACCCTTGGAACCGGTCATCAGTAGCAACAAGTAAGACGCCAACACCAATAAACAAAGGAATTTTCGACACTATTAGCCTTCAACTTTTGTCGATCTCTCTTTTCCTCTTAAGCGCTGCTCTGGGCCACTGCACGTTGCACCTCGCGATGGCTCTTGACCGATACTTCTTGACGTTTTTTGGGCGTATTGTACCAGAAGCGCACAAAGCCATCGCGCATCGCAAAGATCGTATGATCCTTGCCAATGCCCACGCCTGTGCCTACGTGGTACTTGGTACCACGTTGCCGGATGATAATATTGCCAGATACCACGCTTTGGCTACAGTCGTCAAAAATAGAATATACAACATATGAGAATTTTTTGACAGTTTTGACATTTTTAGTACAATTTTGACAGCGTACCCTCCGAATTTCTTGACGCCCAGACGCTTGGACTCCGAGTCGCGGCCATTCTTTGTGGAACCGCCAGCCTTCTTAGATGCCCAGCGACATAAGACAGAGCACACGCTTTCGTTCTTAGCGCTTAGTCGCGTCATCGTCGAAGCATAGCATCCAAAGACGCGCGCCATGGCCATTGGCATTGCCATTCTGTCAAGCAGCTGTTGCGTTTTTGGCCACAAAAAGCAGAGGGTAACCTCAAGAGTGATTGTCAGTTATTTTTATAGATGCGATAATTTTCCAGAGGTATACTTTTCCATTAATTTACATCAATACTAGCCAGCATTTCTCAATTTCATCTAAAAGTAAACGCGTCTCGACACTCATGACGTACGTGTCTGGAGGCGACGTGGTGGCGAAGCGCTCACCGTGGAGATTGTCAATCGTGACTGATATGTTCTGGGGCTTTGTCAACTTTGTGGGACTCTTGTACGTAGTGGAAGTTTGTGGTACAAAAGAGACTGAAAACGACTGAAATTATTGTTTTAATTTTGCACAGTGTGACGTCGCTTTTTCCCGTAAGTTATTGGGACCAATTTATGTTTTTTGTTTACTTGCAATTGGTGCAATTAATTGTATGAAATTAATTGATTGGCAGGATCCATCGACAGCAACTCGTCCCAATAGCAACATTCGTCAAGGTTCAGCATCTAACCGTGGGTTAGGCAATTATGGACGAGGAGGACCTCGTCGACCCGTGGGAAGAGTGAACCATCAAGGGACTATTCATATGCCAAGTACGTTAAATGAAAAGAGAGATGTATGTTATTGATTAATTGAGTTTCTGATGTCTTTCGGTGCTGGGTAGTGGGTGGAGGATGCTGTGGTTAAATATTGGTTTTACGTCTCTTGGAGAGTGTTACCTTGATGCAATTTATTGCAATAGTACAGTCTATCGCAATAATGCTAGGAAAACACATAACGATTGGCTCGACATATAGCATCTAGTATGTAACCTCTTTCTTATAATAAGTAAAGCAGCATTCCACTTGAACCTTATCATGAATCTGGCCCCATATACCAGACCTACTTCGTCCGCCGCTTCTTGGTAGCGCCCTTAGTAAAGTTCTTCAATTTCTTTCCCTTCTTCTTGCGCTTACCACCTTCAGCTTCTTCATCGTCATCAAGACTCTTGCCCTTGTTCTTGCCAGCGTTCTCTTCACGTCCCAATACTCGCTTCAAAACGTTGATACTACGCTCTTTCTCAGTCGTCTCGGCACCAGTTGTCGGCAAAAAGTGGTTGCGTTTGCCCTTCACCTTGCGTTCAGACTCACCGTCTCGCATCTTGTCAAACTTACCCATTGATGCCGTTGAAAACTGCACTTTCTCCAAACTCTTGTTTGTCCCCTCTTTACCACGCTGCTTCATCTTGGTATCGTCTGTATTCATCAACTCGACTGGAATACCAGTAGGTGTACGACCAGCAATGCCAGCAAGTTGCTTGCCACGTCCCTGTTTAAGGTTGTTAACTTGAGCCTGTATGTTCTTGTCCACACGAGTACGCTTCTCCTGTTTGCGTTTAGTCCATGGGTCCTCCGTGTCTCCAGCCTTCATCTCCACGGCCCAATCCTTCATTTCATTACTTGTACGCTGATATCCCCACGCGTGACTCCAATCGCCCGTCTTTTCATCGAAAACCTTTCGACTCTTCTTGCGTTTCTCGATCCCCTTTTCCTTTGCAAATTTCTCCCATCTGGTCTCAGTTTTGGGCTTTGGCAATGGTTTTTCACGAGGAATGATCGTCACAGGATTAGGCAAACGAGCAAGTGGTCCCATGTCCGATATTTCACGTGGCAATTCAAAAATGTGGTTGATCAGGAGCTGCACATTCTCACGTGTGTGCAGTGCCAGAGCTTTTTCGTTCTTGAATGTAAACGGGTGCGTATCAAAAGCCGCTAGATTACCCAAGTCATAGATAAGATCGTCCTCTTTTTGCACATTGCTAGTGCTGCCTTCGGCATACGCGGCTGGCGCAATTTCAGAAGCCTTGACCACCATATCGAGAACGTTAATACACTGAATAAGAGTTAGTATTGATGACCAAATTGGTGGAGCAGCTCCATTTGGTTCGTGTAGAACGTTTCAACCAATGAAACAATTGGATAGGGATTTTACGTAGCTTGGATGTTTTGACCATAGAGAAAGCGAGTCAATTTTTCGGCTTGACGGTTTTTGGCCATCACAGCGCATCATTAACCTGTTGCATACATTCATGCCTTAGCTAGGCCACAGCTGCATGCGGGCACTTGATTGAAGTGAAGCAGCACTGGAGCGGCTGGCTTCAAATCCAGTTCCAATAACTTTCCATCATCGTTTCAACGGTCATGTTGTTGCTCCTGCAGAGACTGTCAGCATGTTGCCGACTACTTTCTTTGCATTCATGCAGACCGGCGGTTATGATCATTCCGTAGCTTTGTTAAAGTTAATGTAGACCGTCATCAAGTTGCTTGGCTCAAGCTTGCTATTTAGAAAGGCTAGTAAGCATTTGAAAGGATAGTTCTTGTGCATTGCAATAATACACATGAAGCTAATCAGTTTGAGCTCGAGGTAGTAGTCAAACCAAACTAAACCTTCAATGTCGTTATAAATGTCAGTGCTACTTAGTTTTGTTGCGGCATGCTGCAAGTAAGTTTCTTTGGCAGACCGGATGTACTTCTCATGGGATAGACAATGTTCATACGCTTACTTACACTTTATGGTGGCCAGGTCAGCGGAGCGTCATCACCCTGGAGCAAAACAGCAATGGAATTCATTGGACAATTGCCGAGAACAACATCGAGGATCAGCGGACGGTTGCCGACTGTCAGAAGGGAAGTGCGTGGCAGACAGCAGCTTTACAGCAGACGCCAACCAATCTCTGCGCTCATAGGAACGAGCTTACCGCGTACCAAGTTTGGCTCGTTTGTAGAAGTGCCAGTGAGGCAACTAAATCTCTTCCATCCACACCGAGGGCAAGATAACAGTTGCCGCAAGCTCCAATGATGCCAAGGAGTAAAAGAAACACATCTGTTGAATAGGCCCGTACGCGCAAGCCTGCTGGCAGAAGCTCAACTGCCACTGGACACGAGAACGATAGGAGCTTGGACGACTTCAAACCTTCCTTGCAGACAGCGAGCAGACGCGCGCCAGGACTACCAAGGTTGTCCAGAAACAGCTCATCAGACACCACCCAGATGAGGTGGCCGCATACACCGCCGTGTGGAAACGCATATGGCACATCCTGAGCAGCATTTGTATCACCAGCTTTTGGATACAACGCAACCGAGTGACGTTACAGGAAGCGGACGTGACCATCACCAGTAGCGTTCATAAATTTTGGAAAACCGGCATGAGGCAACTTCGAAGCGAGAGTGCCGGCGAAAACGACACAAATATACAAGATAACCGTCTGCTGCTACGTGGCATAGCCAGACAACCTCTGGAGCCGTCACTGCAGGTGACAAACCCCGTACAACCACCGGACTCGAACGAGGAACCTAACAGGCTAAGGATCTATCAGACATCCTGCAACCACTACACTCATCTGCCTCTCTCCCTTACTCACACTTTTTAGGCGCAGTATTATGCACAAACTAGCTCCCTGACCTCCAAAAACATTCGGGCACGGATCCCATCGTAAATCGTATGAGCATCACAACCTCACGTTTCGCGCTGGTACTACGTTGTCTACATGATTTCATGTCAACTCCTAGCAATGTGAGGACACCTCGAGCCAGCGACAACGACTATGTAATTCTAGCCAGAGGGGTCAGACTGTACAAAAGCACGTCATCGTTACCACTTCAATCTCACAGCTTTTTGTCTCTCTCCTACCGCTGTTCCAGACGTGGAGGTCTGCATCCCGTCGAGCGAAACTTCTCCGATCAGAGGTGATATGGGCACTGCTACGGCCGACGTGTTGGCGATGTGAACCTACTTCGTGTAAGATGCCAGACACCTACAAGAGTATCCAAGCCTAAGACAAAGTAGGTTCTTGTGATTGAGTCTGACGGCAGACTCAATCACAAGAACCTACTTTATCTTCAGACTTGTAAATACATACGTACCAGTATCAGCGAGCACAGCTACACTCCTACATGCAGTGTATCATTGATACACTTATTTACATGTATAACTAGCGATCATAGTGTATCAAAACACTTTGAATAGCGATCGAAAGATTGAGACGTAGCAAATACTACATGTGTTGCTTCATTTAAGGCAACGCTACAATCAGATAGGTGGACGGACGGACATGTATAGAAGAACTACGACTGATAGGGCTTACTATGTTGACCAAATCGTGCTGACTTTGTTCTGATACTAGCCGTCTTGCCGGACATCTAATGACTTCCTGGAATTTTCATACGTGGAGATGTACAGCTGCTACATGCAGCCGACAACAACACATCAGGCGATAGCGGTATCTACACCTACAACACGACGTAAACAATGTCGCTGGCCAGACGTTTGTGAAACAAAAAGGACAGCGATAGGATTGTACAATCGATTCAGATCAATTCTGACCAATCACAGACGTTGTATGCCTGCGACAAGTGAACAAAAACACGCGGCAGTCCGCACGTCAGGAAGGAATCGAACTCTTATCGCTGAATAAAAAACCCGCAGTAAGTACTTGCGCTTGCCTCGACATTTATTGTCTGCTTCATTCCCACTTTTTCTCTCAAGTATCCAAGTCGCCACTTTTACTACCACTACTCTCCCATCTCTCCAATTATGAAGGTTTTCCAGGTCCTCGTCATTGCTGCCCTTGCCATTGCCGCTGTGAATGGCCAGACCTCTGCTTCGAGCACTACCCCTGCTTCGAGCACTACCTCTGCTTCGAGCATTACCCCTACTTTGGGCACTACCCCCGCTTCGGGCACTGCCACTGACCTTGCGGATTCCACTATGACCAAATCCAGTGGGACGGGTTCGACTGACTCGACATCCACTGCAGATGCAGGCATGACAAAGGCAGACTCGACCAAGGCGGACTCGACCAAGGCGGGCTCGACCAAGGCGGACTCGGACAAGGTGGGTGCGGATAAGGCGGGTGCAGACAAGAAGAGCGACAACAGCAAGGATGCGAGCGGTGCGTCACAGGTTGCTGGTGCCATGGGTGCAGCCACTGCAGCTGTCATCGCCGCGGCCTCGTACTTTTTGTAAAATCTCGTACGAGTTGTGAAAAGTCGACCTTGTTTTTCTACCTCCAGCAGCATCCCCGGTCTCATTAAAGGTAGACTAAAGCGCAAGCAATAGACGTTTATTGCTGTTTAACCGAGTTTTCACCTTTCGTCTTTTGCAACAATACTGACGTTTGCCGCAATACGTATCATTTCCATTGTAATAACATTTGATTGGACAAAACCTCGTTTTTGACACTCGTAATATCTTTCACATCTGTCATGGCGCTTGCTCTTCGTTTTGCCGAGGAAAGCGAGTTCAGGTGCGTGTGTGTCTCTCTGTAGCCTCGTTAATGGGATTATACTCTTATAATCATACCTGTTTCTCTCTAGCTCTCGTGCGTGCGACGTCTCTGCCTTTGAAATCCCCGGCGTGGCATCCAGCAAGGCCATCTTTCGAGTAAATTACCGCTATTTCTCCCTGTTATGTCAAAAACTCTCTTTTAACATAAACTTTTGTATCATTGACCAGTGGAGCCGCTTTGTGCGTGATCTGCTTGGACCTCAAGCTCATGACGCTGTTAAAGTGAAAACGCTGGTAATCGCTATGCCTGGAGCAGGGCAGCAGTTTATACAGCAGCTGACTGCTTCGTGGACAGCAGTAGGGACATTATTGACCAATGACCAAGCCATTGTACGTAAATTTCTATTGTTGACAAAAGCAATCATTTTTGACAAGTACTTATTGACGAGTCTAATGTACTGCAGCAACCCTGCAAATTGCAAAGTTCACCCATTATGGGTGTTATTCTGTCAAAAATGGGACTAAAGGTGTTGGAAGAAGAGAATTGTCTCGCCTTGCTAGTAGGTCAAGAAGTGCCGGCTACAGCGACATGGGAGTGGCTCGACCAATTGAGAACTCACGTTAATGCAGAGGAGATCGTGTGTCTGGACTCGCTGCTGTCAACAATCTACACGGATCAGTATGAGGACGGGCAGATTGGAGCAAGGCTAAGGATGCTGGCAACGTCGACTGTGACGGAGAAGATGAAGCTGCAGACACCTGTGCATCCGCTGGAAGTACCGCACTTTGTCACTGGAATTCCGGCAGCTCTGCTGACTCATGTACGATTCGTTACAAGGACTGGAGAGATGAGGTATTGATGGTGTTTTGTTGCTGGATGTTATTGCTGACTAGGGAGAGCTACGTAAACGTCGTGTTCGCGTGTTCGTGAGTCTGCGCGATGTCTCTACTACTCCATTCGACGTGATGCAGAGCTTTATGCCGCTGACTGCGTCGTCAGCATCTGTGCTCAGTGTGCTAGAGCGCCCAAGGTTTTTCCGGCCGACTGATGACTCTACGCGTCAAGACAGCACAGTGAGCGTGCTGTACACGTAAGTTGTGGATGGTAGTTAGTGCTGGCTGTGAAATAGGAGCACGGCTGCATGGCGAAATAGATGAGTATTCGAGCACACTTTCGAGTATTTCTGGTCTTGTGTGATGAGCAGGTAATTGTGCTGTGGCGTTGGTTGAAAATCACCTGCGAAAGAAAGCTACAGTCAAGCGTGCCGTTGTACACGAGCTGCTAGCTACAAGTTATACGTACGCTGCGGCAAGGCTGAGGCATGACTTTGTAAGGCATATTTTGTGTCATTCAAAATGCATTTTCAGAGATGCCTGTACGTCACTTTTCCACGAGATTTCTTCCCGAGTGGTGGCATTCCAGAGTACAATGCGCTGCTGGACAATCATTTGGGAAAGCGGCGTAAGTTTCTGCTTATGTGAAGACACAACTAGACAATTCGAATCGATACGTAGTGCATATAGCTGAAAAGGCTACCCATTGGCGACAATGATGAACGTCTCGATACAGGATATCGTCATTTTGCAGTTCGAGCACGTTGCAGTACCCTGAACCACAAAACGATGCTATGGAGACAGCGTTCTGCATCACGAAGCAGTGCAGAAACATATATTCCAGCCATAGCAGCGATGAAATCCGACAAAGCAACACCAATGTGCAATTGGGTTGCTCCGACTGGCAGCTCATGCACGCTCACGAAAAACTAAGGTGTGGCATATATATTTGTGTCACGCTCTCGAGCATTAGGTCCTACAACGGAGTTTGTGGCGTGGAAACGTGAGCATGCCAAGTCTCGTGGTATCATGTCGCAATGCCTTGATGCGCTGCAAGCCGACGTTGGAAATTCTGCGTTTTCAGCAGCAGTGGAAGCAAGGACGGATGGCGACTGGAATCTGAGATACATACAGCCTACAGACCAATTGGAAATGCCACCACCAGAGACACGACCGTTATCATGTGATGGCCATTGCAGCACATGACACATGAATGTTCGTGGGATCGTTTTCAGAGATTGCGATGATAGACCGCGATCGATAAAGAAGATGAAAGATGAAGCAAATGGCAATTATGACGCACGAATAGGGACAAAAATCGCGAATATGGAGACGATGAATCTAGAAAATGGTTAGCCATATATTCATTGAGCTACCAGCTGAAATCAAAGTACTATTACTTCTGTGTTGAAACACGTTTAAACCATTTTTCTTTCTCGCGAATCAAACGCAGCCACACCATCGATACACAACCTTTCGGTTGCCACACCAAAAGCGAAATCGCCATGAGCGCATTCATCCCGGCGCCTGTTCGTACCTACCCGAGTTTCTCAGACGCAGAAGCCCCGACACCAAGCCGTGCTGCATCTTGTCACCTCTCTTCCGTGTCTTTGATTCCGAAATACCCCCTACGAGTCAAGCAGCAGTTCTTTCCACGTCGCAATGAAGATTTCGGTGACGGCGGTGCCTACCCCGAACTCGACGTGGCCCAATTTCCCTTGGGTATGGGTAAAAAAGGGACAAATGGGTCAGTCGTTGCAGCCACCCCTACCCTAGCCCTTCACGTACGTGGTACCGATGGTACCGTCCGTTACGATGCCATCGTAACACAACAACATCGTAACAAGACAAAAGTGTATACAACCTTTGGTGACCTTGTGGAAAAAGAAGGGGATGCTACAGCTTTAAGAGTGCCCAATAAAGACGAAGAGATGGAGACTGCCAGTCGGACCAAAGAAGCCTTGCAAGCTCTAGTACAGGGCAAAGTAGCCAGTTCGTTACCGACCAATGTCGGTCGACAGAAGAGTGCAAAGGAGACAGCCAAGTACATTCGGTATACTCCTAATGACCAAGGTACTTCCGGAGCTCCCAAGCAACGGATCATCCGGATGGTTGACGTCGCTAAAGATCCTATGGAACCTCCTAAATTTCGGCATACGAAGGCTGTACGTGGTCCTCCATCTCCACCAGTTCCGGTGCTGCATTCACCTCCTCGAAAACTCACTGTAGCTGATCAACAATCATGGAAAATTCCACCGTGTATTTCGAATTGGAAAAACTCAAAGGGGTTTACTATTGCATTGGACAAACGTCTTGCAGCTGATGGACGAGGATTACAGCAAGTTACGGTGAATGACAATTTTGCATGTTTGTCAGAGGCTTTGGCTATTGCCGAACGCAAAGCGAGAGAAGAGGTGAATATGCGAGCACAGGTGCAAAAGAAGCTGGCAATGAAGCAAAAGGAACAGAAGGAGAGCGAGCTGCGGGAGTTGGCATCGAAAGCTCGGATGGAGCGTGCAGGTATCCGCGCGGACAGTGGAGAGGAGGATGATGATAGGGATCGCAATCGACGTCGACGCTCAGTGAGTGCGAACAGTGCCCGCCCACGTCATTATAGTGAAGATGAAGACCAGGACAGTGATACTGAAGGACGCCAGGAGCGTGATCGGATCCGTCGTGAGCGGAAGAAGGAACGGGAACGCGAGATGCGTATGGAGAAATTGGGCAAGAAGGGCAAACTGGCACGTGATGAAGACCGTGACATTTCAGAGAAGATTGCACTTGGACAGCTTCAAGGTGGCGGCAAGGCTGGTGGCAGCGATGGTATGTTCGACTCGCGGCTGTTTAACCAATCTCAGGGCATTGCTTCTGGCTTTGGCCAAGAGGACGAGTACAATGTTTACTCAAAGCCAATGGTGGATCGTGGTAAAGCTAGCGTGTACCGTCCGAAGGGCGACGGTGATGCCATTGATGCTGACAAGGAATACGAGGATTTAAAGGGAGGTCATTCGAAGCGTTTCAAGGCTGACAAACAATTTCGAGGTACTGAAGCTGTGGCTCGAAGTGGAGGGCGTGATGGTCCGGTGCAGTTCTCATACGACAACACCAAGAAGGAGGATACCGAAGACGCTGACAAGACTCACTCTCCTGATACTCGCCGCATTGATGCACGTCGGTCGCCGTCTGGCTCTCCGCCAAGGTCTGAGATAAAGGCTCACAAGCCCGCGGCTTCACCGCTACGATCTCAGAAAAACGGCCGTGGATCTTTGCCTCACTCGCGCGGTCGCGGCCGTTTGTCTTCCGGCTCGCCGCCTCGGCCAAGAGGTCGCGGTCGCTCTTTGTCGCGTTCACCACTGCGCTCGAGAGGTCGTCGACGCTCGCCGTCTGAATCCTCGCCGCGCGTACCGCTGCGATCAAGAGGTTGTAGGCGCTCACCGTCTGGATCCCCATCGCGCTCGCGCTCAAGAGGCCGTAGACGCTCACTATCTGGATCCTCGCCACGCTCTCGTGGTCGCTCCCCGTCTCCATTCCGCGGTCGAAGTCGTGATCGTTCAGCACCTCGCGGACGTAAGCGCTCACCATCACGCTCTCCGTCTTTTTCTCGGGAGCGTGGTCGTCCCCGTGCCCGTTTGCGTTCTCCCTCGTATTCACGCGGTCATCGTCGCCGTCGGCAGTCGCCGTCTCGCTCTCGATCTCGACGATCTCCGTCCCGCTCTCGATCTCGTAGTAGGGATGATAGCTGGAAGCGCCGCCGCCACTCGCCTAGCGAAGACAGTGAAGATGATCCGTTCGGACTAGACCAGTTCTTGACAGATGCGCGTAAGGGCAACGGCGATAAGCGTCACTCTACTGACCGTGACCGTCGTCGTCGCTAGGTGCTGGTTTCTGGGTTTCACATCAACACAAAACGTCGAGGAGAAGTACATCCAAGTGGTAACAACCCGGTAATCTAAGGTAATAGCGCCACCAGCACGTGCAATACTGCTGTGGACTGCAACACACAGGCTGCACAAATGTTAAGGTAGGCTCTGAAAGAAAACCTATAACACGATTTGGTAAGGAGTTGATTGTACTCGCTGCACTAGGTTACAGAAGCCGGAAAGAGACTAAAGCTCGTTGACAGACAACTTTGCTTCAGACTCGCTCGACATCTTACAAAAAAGTACGAGCTGGTGACCGTCCAAGTCGCAGCTACAACTCTTATGGCACTCGCTTCACTCGATCTTGACACTGGCACGCACTGGTATGCACCGGCAGAAGTAGACGCTACAGTCGAACTCGAGTTTCTATCTGCAGCAAAAGACTAGTGCGAGATGCAAATTGAGACGTTTGCATACCTTTGCAGCAGTCACTTGCATGCATTTCTTATCGGACAAGCCGTAGACATACTACAAGTGTTTGGCCTTGGCGGATGTCGTCTTAAGGAAAACAAGACGTCGACTTTACCAGGTCCGTCGTCTTCTTACACTGCTGCACGTGAATGATAGTGGGCGTCATATTTTTGCGAGGCGCGGCCGATCTGGTGACTCTGTCACTGACACCAAGTCCACCTTTCGGTTGTAACACGTGCTCTAGGCAAAGCACGTTGTTTCCATCTGGAAAGCCCGTGACGTGTGGAAAGTTGATGAGGTATCCCTCAGTTACCTTGAAGTACGTCATGTAGAATTTAAGCTGCTTCAGGTGCTCCGTCTTGAGTCCCGTTACGACCGCCTTTAGTTCGAGAATCACTGGTTTGTCCAGCTTCAAGTACAAATCCACACGTCGAGTGGCGATCCGTTGTCCCTTGTACTCGATCGGGATTTCAACTTCCGACAAGACCGTGACTCCTCGATCTCGGAGTTCTAGAGCCAAAGCTCGTTGATAGGTCGCCTCGAGGTTGAAAGGCCCAAGGACATGAAACACTTCATTGCAAAGACATGGAAGTTCTTTGCTTAGCTCAAGAACGCTTGTAATCGGAGGAAGAGCGTTCAAAATCGAGTCTGTTGGCTCTCCGAACGAAATCTTGAGAAGTTTTTCACTCAGCTCGTCAACGACATGGTGACGTTTGCTGTCGATTTCCAGTTTGAGGTTTTCCTGGTGATTTCGCATCGGCATCGAGTCCGTGGAAGCCGAAATCGTAGCGAAAACTGCGACTTTGTGCAGCTCGCGGGTTTTACTTGGAGTGTCCATTCTTCTTGTTGACAAGACGTTGAATGAACCCTCAAGAACAATTCTCCTTTACTTGACTTATTTCTGAGTCGACTGGTCTATTTTGCGTACTTTTTTCCCACAAACTACCGGTACTTTTGATAAAAAGTAGTAGTTTGTCAACGCGTCTCGTCTCAGGTGGCTGACTCGAACGAGCCACTATTCCAGGTCTTGCCACACTACAGCCACACCACTTTCTTATGATCGACTCAAAACTCAAAATGGCTCCAGGTAAGAAGAGGAACGACGTCGATTTTTTTAAACCACTTATTTCATTTTTAATTCGCTGCTGTTGAAAGGAGGTCGTGTACGTAAAGAGCTTGACGAGTGTCAGAGAGACTCGGATTTATCGGGTGTCACTGCCGTTCCGCTCCACTCGACGTCGCTAGTGGAACTACGGGGTTCTATCCGAGGCCCCGAAGCCACACCCTATGAAGGCGGATATTTTCAGCTCGAGATAATTATTCCTCCCAAGTAGAGTATATTGATGTATTCTACTTAAGCCTCTCGCTTGCCTGCAGTTGCTAATCAAAAAGTGGATACATTTTATGGATAAAATACTGCAGATATCCGTTCGAACCACCTCAAATGCGCTTCATTACCAAGATTTGGCACCCAAATATCTCATCGCAGACGGGTGCCATTTGTCTGGATATTCTCAAGGATGCCTGGTCTCCAGCATTAACCATTAAGACGGCATTATTGTCGATTCAAGCACTTTTATCAGCTGCAGAACCTACAGACCCACAAGATGCTCAAGTAGCCAAGATGTATCTCCATGATCAAAAGCAGTTCCTTAATACTGCACGCTTTTGGACTGAAAGTTATGCCAAACAAACGGATACAGACAACAAGGCTGCACTCTTGAGACTCGTTGACATGGGGTTTCCATCGGTACAGACTTTCCTTGAGTTTAGTCTTGTCTCTCGTCACTACTGGGGTTTTGTACTCATTTTTGGCCTCTTTGCATAGGAAAAGGCAAAAGCTGCACTGCTCGCAGCCAATGGTGACGAAAATGCTGCCATTGAAAACTTGGTCGGAAGTATGTAGCAGATTATGTCCTCAAGAGCTCGCGGAAAAAAAATGGAGAGATTACGACAAAAAATGTCGTCAAATTCCTTTATTTAGGATCTCATTTCTTCTTGGACTTTGTTTGCGTGGTACGACTAGCAGTTTTTGCACCCACTTGCTCTTTGAGCTTCTTCTTGAGCACTTTACGCTTGTCACCGGTAAGCTTTTTTGAGTCTGTGGATCGAGTCGTCGGTTGCTGGAATGTGGCTCGCTCGAACTTGCGCACGGCGTCGCCGCAGCCATGCACTTCAGGAAGTGCATGGCCGAAGCAGAACTTGAGTTTGCAGAATTTGCACACGTTGCCAAACATTGTGATGTTTTTCCTGCAACGGTTCGAATCCTGGAAGGCGCAGGTCAAACTCTTGCTTGCTTGCCGAGTGAGAAATTCCAGCTCGTCTTCACCATCTTTCAGTTCGTCTATCGGCGCAGCCTTGACTGCCTTCGTCGCACCTTTTTTCTTCTTTATCTTGTTCTTTTTCCTCGAAGATGGCGCTGGCGGGACAGGTTGTCGAGCGAGTCGACTCAGATGCAGATCTTTCAAGACCGAGTTGGCATCTCGGAGATCAGGGTCAGCTTCCAGAATACTTATCTTGGACGGATCTGAGCTAACTTCACCTTCGCTAACGTCCTCCTTGTGTCCGCTGCTTTCTGATACGTCGTCCGAGCTGTTACTCTTCGTCTCCATCATCTGAAAAATGCTCTTCGTTGCTGATGCCTCGTCTTCCAACTCATTCTCGCTCTCCGACTCCGTTCTCTGAGAAACGCTCATGGTTGCTGCTGCTGCCTCGTCTTCCAACTCATTCTCGCTCTCCGACTCCGTTCTCTGAGAAACGCTCATGGTTGCTGCTGCTGCCTTGTCTTCCAGCTCATCCTCACTCCTCTTTTTCTCATCGTCAACTACATGCTCGCTACCGGTAGCTGGATTTGTGTTCGTTACGATCTCTTGAGATCCATATGCAGCCTGCGTAGCCTCAACAAGCTTAGGTGCGGGCACAAGGTCAGCCTTTGCATCATTTTTGAGGTTTCGTTTCTGCTTCGGCTTCGCATGGTAAGCTTTTGCAGCAGATTTTGACGAAGATCCAGCAGCTGATGCCCTAGATGGCTCGCTTTCAGCCACTGGAGCACTCAGCGCCAACATCAGTTGTTCATCCACAGCTCCTTCGACAGCATCTTCCTCCAAATATTCTTGCGCACTCCGATATTCGCCAAATTTTTCAAAATGATTGACAAGCGCGGCCAAAAACTTATGCGAAGAAATTGTATCCGTATCGCACACCACCGCAACATGTCGCTTCGCACGCGTGATAGCCACGTTCATGCGGCGGTCGTCGGATAGGAACCCTACTTGCCTCGACGCGTTGGAGCGCACAAGACTCATCACAACAGCCTCTTTCTCACATCCTTGGAAACCGTCCACCGATCGGATTTCAAGCTTCGGATAACTTTCGAGCAATAAAGCCTTCAGAGTCTGCACCTGCTTGTTGTACGGTGTGATCACTGCTACCTCGTCTTCCTTCAAGCCTGCCGTTAGCAGAGCACGAACATGCGTCGCTACGACACGTGCCTCACCTTCGTTCGACTTTGAAAGCCGAAGAATACTATGCTCTTTACCCTCGTCGTCAACATCAGCGTCCTCTTCAAGTTCACATCCAGCGGTATCCAAGAGCAATAGTGTCGCATCCAGCAATTCGTCATCTTTTGTAATGTTAACATGCTGTAATTCATGCAGCATGCGCTTTGCAACTCCTTCAAAACTTTTTAGCTTCCCCTTATACATTGCCTGAGAGCTCCACTCGCTAATGTCCTCGTGCATACGATATTGGATGTTCAACATTTTCACGATGCTCTGTGTGGTCGGAAAACTCGTGATCCGGTCAAATAGAGTCACATCCAGACCTTTTGCTGCAGCCGTCTTCGATTTGATTGTAGGTGGCAGCTGTAGATGGTCACCAGCAAGCACACATCGCTTTGCCTTTAAAATAGGGATCCAACAAGACGCCTCGAGTGCTTGTGCCGCCTCATCAATAATGACCACGTCGAATGTCACGTCTTTCAGTAGCTTGGATGCCGCACCTACGTTAGTAGCAAAGACCACATTACTGTGTTGCACGATTTCGCCCACTACTTTCTGTTCACGCACTCGAATTTCCTTGCGGTTCACCTTCATTTCACGTCGTAACTGGAAACGCACACTTTTATCGCGTGTCTTCTGTAGTTTAGTCTGCATTGCAGTCATTTCTTTCCGAATATCATTCACAATTTCCGTCCCTTCTGCATCTTGAATCTTGGCATCCAAACAGTATTGAAGGATTTGTGGCAAGACACGTGCCGGGTGTCCTACACGTGTGAGTCTCAACTTTTTTCTCAATGTCGAACACGTACTTGCCAATTTTTCCAGTACATTATCCACTGCAATATTTGATGGTGCACACACGAGCACTTTCAAGTTATAGTTAGTTACGGCTTGAAGAATAAGTTCAACAACTGTTGTTGTTTTGCCCGTTCCTGGTGGTCCATGGATTAATGCCAATTCCTTAGATGCCAATGCAAAGCTAATTGCTTCCACTTGAGACTCATTCAGCCGTGTATTAAACGGCGTAATATTGGGCAATGGGGTCAGCCAACTTGGTTCTCTCTTACAAAAAACAACATCTACGACAGCCTGAGCAGCTCCAAAGTCAGATTTGGTCATTTGTTCCAATGTTGTTGTCAATTTCAAAAAAGTAGCATTGTTTACAAGTCGATCCAGTGTAATATCTGCTCCTGCATTGAAGAACTTGACTTCATCCACATCGTCCGAGTCATTATTGATAACCACCGAGATATCTCTGTCATTAACACGTGAGACAATACCAGTGGATACATTATTCTTTCTGAGAGGATTTTGTTTCAAACTTCGAACTTGCACAACATCTCCTACTGTAAAGTGATGAGGTTTAGGTTTGTGCAGAAAGAGCAATGGAAAAGTAAATTGGAACACGGGGCGACCAAATAACCCTGTATAAGAGCGAGAGAGGGATAAATGAAGCAACACGTTTGGATTATCACGATCATCCAATGTCGCTACTTCATCTCGCATTGTCTCGACTTCTTCTTTCTGTTCTAGAGACAATAGGCGACGTGTAGACTCCAGCCATGTCTCTAGAGCCACTGGACGCAGTCTACTCGTACTATCCACAGCTTTCTTGGACATTTTCTTCCAACGGATTCGTTTATCTAGATAATATCCTAATCGAACTTATGCAAAAATATCTCTCAATAAAATCCCCTCCGATTTCTGTTCTACTAGCCAATAATTCAAATCAGATTACGCAAACAAAGAGCGAGATCGGAAGATGACCGAGCTGCGTCGACGTCACGTCGTGAACGAGAATCAAACGGCGCCGGATGAGACATCGACACCGCGCCGTGTGCCACGACCTCCAAAAGGTTTTGTTGAGCTGCTCATGTCTCCGTTGAGCTTTGTATTAGGTGATGGGGAGCCCGAGGATCCGCAGACAGCGGCTCGGAAGTTTACGTACAGTTTACGTCGACGTTATGGGGAAACTGTAACCCCTCGTTTTGAGCACACGTCTTTTCGGGACGCAGTCTCGACCGCCCGAACGGCCTCCAAGTTTTTAGTGGTGTACCTGCACTCAAATATCCATGATGACGCAGACGTGTTTTGTCGGTACGAACATGTGTTTTAATGGAAACAGGGGTTTTGGAAAACATCTGTTTTTGTGGAAAGAGGGATTTTGGGGACCATTTGTTGGTTATTTTGGGTAATCATATGGTTTTGATGGATGGTTTTTGTATTAGCAAAGCTATGTGTACGGAACAAATGAGCACGTACCTGAATAATAGCGACTGTATCGTGTCGTGGGCAGGCTGTGCACAGTATGCTGAAGGTTTTGGCGTGAGCTTGTCATTGGGATGTGCCACATTTCCATTTCTAGCGCTCTTGTCGTGTGTCTCGCGAGGTGTCAATGTGGTGGAGAAGATTACAGGTGAAAACTGCTCTTCAAGTGCTTGTTTTGTGAGAAGCCTGCTGACTTGGTATTTTGTTGTAGCAAATTTACCAGCAAATGAGATCATTGACAGGTTAAATGCAGCAGTGGATCGTAATACTCAAATCTTGGCGACGGCGCGTCACATTCATCAGCAACGGACGGAAGCGCAGATTTTGCGGGAACAACAGGATTTAGAATATCAAGAGTCGCTTGCTGCAGACCGTCGACGGGAACAAGAGGTACGAGAAAATGCTGAACGGGAAGAGATGGAACGACTGGAGAAGGAAGAAGAAGAACGATGTGTTGAGGAGGAAGCTCGTCGTGCAGAAGAAGAGGAGATACGCCGGGAACAAGAGTACAAGGCCGAGATTGAAACTAAGCGTGTTCGGATCGCGGACGGACCCAAGTCGCACGTCCCACCGCCAGGTGCAGACTACAAGACGGTGGTGATCAAGTTCCATTTACACAACGGCACTCGTCTCGACCACATTTTTTACGCGCATGATACACTGAAGATGGTGCGTGACTTTATTGATGTCGAGTTCTTCGACCGCAGAATCACGATCCGGAACTACGAGCTGGCTACAAACTTTCCGAAAAAGGTGTACAGTCCGGATTTGGTGAATGTCACTCTCACCGATGCAGTACGTGCTAGATCGTGTTGTTGTTTATCTGCTCTTTTTGGACCTGATAATACTTACTGGATGCATCTGCGTGTGGTTGTTATGGCCAGGGCCTTGCGCCACGAGCACTCATGTACGTGCAAGACCTCGACTCGTAGACGAAGTATGAGCGCTATTGGAAAAATTCTACCAGTGAATTGAGACGTTCAAGCAGCCCAAATAGGTTAATTTGAAGCTGGACTATTTGACGACGCTTTGATGGGAATACAAAGCAGTCAGTCACACTTATGAAACGAAGAAACGCTTTCGAGCAGGCAGTGGGTTCTAATGATCTTTCGAAAAGTATAATAGTAACGTAGGTGGAAAAGATTCTAGCTTTGCTACAGCTGGAGTGCGCGTTGCTTGCCTGACGCTGCACGGTACATGCGATCGTGCAGCGCAGCAGACTGTTCGTGAGGCTCCGAAGCCACGCCCGTAATCACCACGCGCTCGACGCCTTCCACGTTTTCAGACCTGCGCAACGAGTCAAAAATGCGTTGCGAAGCCTCGGCGATGTCCCCACTTGGCGAGAGGTCTTGGTATGCTCGCACGCGGTCCTTCAAGCTGACTAGCCTACCGTGGAAATCAATCACCACCCAGCGACTCACATCTTGCTCGGCCGATGCGTCCATTTTTTCAGAAGCGTCCACCTGGTACAAGTATGTATCTACATCTGGAGCATAGTGCGTGATCATCTGTCCTGGCGCCTGGTGCGCCTCCTTCGTCTGCATCTTGGCTTCCGTCTGAATGGTCACGACCTCGTATTGTCCACTTAGCAACTCCATGTTCTCCTTCAGCACCTTTTCTAATGCTAGCTCGGAGACACCTCCACGACGAAACACAATCAGCTTATGTTCCTCTGGCACGATCTTCACAACAGTCGACTCAATGCCGACTTCACAGCATCCTTCTTTAGTTGCTTCAATGACACTTAAGTTCTTACAAGCACCCAGATCATCCATTACATGCTTCGCCGTCGTCGGAGACACATGACCAAATCTGTTTGCACTTGGTGCTGCGACCGGGACTTTTGCTTCCTTTAGTAGAGCCTGAGCGATGGGGTGTTTGGGGCACCGAAGTCCCACAAACCCCGTGTTAGCCGACAAGTTCAGCGGTAGTTCCAGGACTGCCTTAGCGATGAGTGTCAATGGTCCAGGCCAGAAAGCTTTGCCTAGACAACGAAAGACTTGAAGACCCATTGGCGTCAAGTCTACGAGTTTCACGGCGTCTTCCAGACAAGGAACGTGCACAATCAATGGATCCGTAAGAGGTCTCGCTTTGGCTGCAAAAATGGACAGAATAGCTTCAGGATTAAGAGCATTGGCGCCAAGACCATAAACTGTCTCGGTGGGGAAAGCAACCAATTGTCCGAGACGTAGTTGTTGCGCTGCAAAGATAAACCCTTCAGCGTCGGGTTTGAGAAGACGTGCCATGATAGAGTAAAAGCGATTGCGAATGCTACAGATCGAGGTGACACGTCGTAATTGGTGCGAATGAAAGATAAACGTCTTGAATTGATGGCGATGTAAAGAGAAGCGACTGGACGTTCGTTCCTGAGGAGGCAGGAAGCGGAGAAAGACGTGAGCTAGAGACCAACAAAGAGACCAACAGCTCGCACCGCAGAGACCTTACGTGGACCACATGGACCAGCTAAATAGTATTTGAAACTCGAGAGATTAATACTACAAGCCTATTGTTCATACAAACTCAATCCGTTTCGTTGCATTGACGAGCCATGTCAGGGTTGGACAACGATCCAAGGTGTTATCGTGTTGACTACATGATCCTCGCGCTGCGTGCTAAAAACATATTATATGCAAACTACCACCATGTTTCTACGTTACTCTTTTATGCTTTTTTAACTGTCATATGTACCTGTAAGAAATATACATTGACTTCTTAGCTAGTCAATCTAATGTGATTAAGCTGCAACGCTGTTGCAAGCGTTGTGATTCGAGATCAGTCAACATGTATCCAAGACCGCATCGTTTCTACGATAGCCAGTCAATGTATTATTAGAATGTATGAGTCGACATATTAGTGTATGCACACCATCCGTTCGTCTACAGACTCGTCTCTGGTACATAATCCTGAAAGAGACGGGACAATGCATTTTGGTGCATGCACCAATCGGATGGCTAAGATGACTTTGCGTCACCTTGGTGGGACCTTCGATGTACCTGAGCGCCTTGTTTATACCCGATTCCCAATCCCCAGTCAATAAGCGATCGCCAGAGGCAGTCTAAGTAGCATGTGCAGTCAAGCTGTTGGAATCGGATTAGAGCTTGGCACCATTTCATTGTGTTGAGGAGAGATACGTCGACGACTTTCTTCTTTTGCGCATTTCACGATCGACCACTTCTCGTTTTGCTTGAATCTCGCTGCAAGCTCTTTTCAAAAGCAAGAAGAAGCGACATCTGAACAGTTTGAAACAAGATGGCGTTCTTTACAATCGAAGACTTGAAGATTGCGTTCAATTTCTTTTGTACTGTGTATGGCATTGGTACACTGGGTCTTCCATCCAATTTTGCTCGTTCGGGTGCCACGCTGGCCACGATCGCCCTGGTCTTTATGGGATTTGCCAATGTTTGCTCGTGCGTGGCTATTTCACGCGTTATGTTGGCTGCTCCCAAGACTGTCAAGACATACGGTGACGTGGGTGAATGGTGTTGCGGTCAGATTGGGCGCTATCTTGTGCTATTCGTCCAATTTGGCGTGTGCTGTTTGGTGCCGTGCGCATTCCTAGTACTTGGTGGTATCCTGCTCGACGGTATCTCTCCGGATGCGTTTGACCAGCAGTATTGGAGTATCATCATGGCTGCAATGCTGCTGCCGGTCATTCTGACGCCAACGCTCAAGGAAGGCGCTGCTGGTGCTTTTGCTGGATGTCTTGGAACGGTTCTGGCTGATGTGATTGCACTTGGTGTGCTAATAAACGGCATTGGCTCGGACCATCCTTCCGTGATCAGCCCCGATTTTGACGTGGGTCAAGTGGCGAGCTCATTTGGCAACCTGGCTCTAGCCTTTTCCGCTACTGTAATGGTTCCTGCTCTTCAGCGTGAGCACTCAGAACCAGATCGTATCCCCCGTGTCATCGCCACGACCATGATCTTCACAACGTGCCTTTTCCTAATCATTGGTACAACATCATATTCTTTCGTTGGTTGTCAGATGCCCGGTAACCTGCTTTTCGCGATCGGTGGCACGGCATTGAACCTAAACGCGAACCGTGGTGTTGTCGTGCTTGCCTACATGTTCATGCAGTTGCACATCACCGTCGCCATGTCTGTGATCCTGAACCCCGTGCTTTACATTGCTGAACGTGGTATTCTGGGCATGCATAAGCGTCCTGTGCTTTCTGCTGGGGGCAGGGAGTCTTCAGCATTTGAGGTGATCGAGATACCGCTGAAAAACCATTCCGTTGCTTTCGTTGACTTGGGCCAGTCTGACATGTCCTCAACTGACGCTGAGTACCATTTGTCACAGAAGGCTTTGCTTGACGAATACCACAACAGTGGCCCCGTCGTGATCGCGAAATACGTGACGCTGCGCATCATTATTGTTGTGGTTCTCCTCATCATTGCCATTATTTTCAAGGACCATTTCGTAGACTTTACTGACTTTGTCGGTGCTTGGGCTGTATCAATGGCCTGCATTGTCCTACCGATCTTCTTTTACCTTAAGGTGTTTTGGTATCAAGCTCTATGGTACGAGAAGGTTTTGGGCATATTTATCATCCTCATTTGTGCTGGTCTAGGTGGGTATGTGACGTATACGACGGGAACGAACCTCTTTTTGAACATTGTGACTGACAAGACGTTTCAATACTGCCCGTCGGGCTACGATATGGTCGTGTATACAAACGAGACTTTCTACGACAACTACTAGAGCGCTATGTAGCACTAGACTGAGATAGTGCGCTGTTGTGTATTATTCATGACACTGTCTCGTTCTAGTTCTGTATCCAACATAATACCAGTGTGATTCTACTATGCACTTCTTGTTGCTATTGAAACGGCTGGTCAAAATGAGTGTCATGTATCCGACACTTCAAGAAGAACATGACGTGTTATTCGGTGGGAAAACTCATGCTACTCAGTGAGGTCACCAACTGAAACTGAGAGAACAAGAAGCCAACACGGCCACCGAAATCAACACGTGCAAAACAGCACATGTTCGATTCACCCCAGCAAGTACTTTCCACTTGAGACCAAAAGCTGCGTGTTCCAGTAACTCGACGACAGTGGTCGCGGTGTGTGTGTGTCACGACTGCCAGAAAAGCGACACTTGTGAGATAATGCCTGTCTCGGGAGATATCACCATGGAGGATGCCCATGTATGTATTGATAGATAAAGGAGTCTTTAACCAAATTGCTGAAGTGCGTGTCCTGCGAGATGCTTCGACCATCTCTTTAGCTGAGCCCGTGCATAGCTACCTGCATCTCACGTATCTTTCGAGCGAGAGACTTTGGCAAATTTGATACTCCAGCATCTCCACCGTCAAAGTCCGATGCAATCAGGCCTAACCAACAAGCATTTCGTTCGCATTCGACACGCAGTACTGGAGCATCGTCATGACCGTCATGCTGTTGCGTGTTATTGTGACACCCATTCGGTAGGAAGACGCCTACGTTGCCTTTGCTAGCTGCATGGGCACTATAATGTCGAACGCCATCACCATCTTCGTGTACGCTGTGAGCGTTGGCAACGACTTCACTCACCCGACATCAATTACAAAGCTACTGCTTGCCTATCATCATTGCCATGTCCGTGATCTTGGATTTCGTGCTGTACATTTTTGGCGTTGCGTGCTGGAAGCACCCACACACTTCGCTATTGCCGTCAATTTACAAGAGTTTTCTGGCATTTGAAATGATTAACACCTGCAAGGGCCAGGCCGTAAAAAAGAATACGGGCGGTGCCGGCATTGCTCGCCCCTCAGTGACATCCAACGGCCGATATAGAGCACAACCTGAGACCAGAAGCACCCCCACAAATTCACAACAGGACCCATCGTGATCGCAAAATACGTAACGCTTAGCATCTGGGTTGTGGTGCTTCTGTTTGACCTCAATTCTCTTCAAGGATAGCTTATGGACTTTTCTCGCACCATCGGCACCTTGGCCGTCTCTCTGTCTGTATCATCTTGTCATCTCCTACCTCAAGTATGCTCTAAGCGGACCTCGTGAGACGAGAAGGCCATTGGCACCTCTATTATCCTTGTCTGCACCGTCTGGGCACGTACATGACTTTACACGATGCGTACGATATGTCTCCGACACATTTAGCGACGAACATTTCGTACTGCCTGAAAGAGCACGCTGAGGTCCTATTCACCAACACGACCTACTACAGCGGCAACTAGCCACAAACGGCTAACATCATTACTCCTGTGAGAGCGAGAGATGCGTGCCGCACCATTCACGCACGGTACTGTGTCCCCATCGTGGTCTGTCGTCATCCACTAAGTAGAAGCTCCATCACTCGCAGATAAATAAAAAATGATCGATTGCAAACAAGTGCATTCTTCTGTTGAGAAAATAATAAACGTTGGGAGGCCTCCTGCCAAGGTAGAGCCGTAGTTCGTTGCACTGTCAGTCGAATACCTAAGCATCACGGCATAGCTTTCCAACTACACAGCCGTGCCGCACACCTTCTTGGCAATGCGTGCAAGGATTGTGCGTCCATACAGGATGTAGCTTGCCGAGTACCTGCAACAGTTGGCACCATCCACACATTAGCACTACCCTATAATATCTTCTCAGCATTTCATACCAGACAGCGGCCGTAGACTGAATAAGTACCAGTAAAAGCACCACGAGTCCCAATTGCGGCGCCTGAAAACAAAAACAAACATTGTTAGAACCAATGAAAGAGTCTCAATTCAAAGCATCTCAGGTCAAAGCACTTTACAGACCGCGAAAGCTACTGTCAGGACCACGACAATCATCACGAGATAAAGGATCGTTGCAATGCAGCGAACAGGCTTAAACATGAGCTTAACTTGCTGCTTGGGACCGACGAGGAAGCCCGAGCTACAGTAATTCAAAACACCCATACAACATCAGCATCAGCAACTGATTGCACCATATTCCATCCGATCATTATTATACCTGCAAAGTGAGATAACATTGCCTAAACTGTACGTGATACCAAACTTGGTGCCGTTATCAGAGCCCACCATTAAGGCAACGGTCGACTGATAAAAAAACAAGAGCCATAAGAAATCTGCCCATCTCCTCTGACTGCCCACTCGTTGAGTTCTCGAAGACAATTCTTATTACCCCAATACTGACGAAAAATCCAAGGATAAAACACGACATGAACCCAGTCAGTCGCTGCTTTTTGCTGAGACTTGAGCACATGGTAGGGAGTGAATCCGACGTGGAATCCGACGTGGAATCCGACGGGGTTGTGTCTGCCTTCGTCCCGCTTTTCTTGTCAGTAATTACACTCGCTACTTTTGTGCTCGCATCGTTCGCTATGCCCGTCACTTTGTCACGAGCGCCATGAATCACCACCTTGATTTGATTTTTCATCGTGATTATCGGCATCTGCTAGACATTAGTGTGGTGGACCTTATTTTCGCAGGATTTGAATTGGCCAATGATAAGTGATATTGGAGTTACTTCAGAGGCGGTGGAACAGACCGTTGGAAATGAGCATAATCGCTGGATTTGACCATGCGGCACAACCGACTGCTTGTCAAAAGTCAAGTGGATTTATTAAATGACTCAAGAGAAGGTAGAAGCGGCACTGAAGACGGCGCACATTTTGGACCTAAAATGACGTGGCTGGATACCGCTTCGTTGCTGGTGCATGTTCATCTCTAAAGAGCTGCCAACTATTAAAGTTGAGGATACGTGCTGCTCCTCCGGCTGCTTTGAATGCGCCACACAGCGAACACAAGCATAAAATAATCTAGAATAACAGCATTAAGCAAGATTGAAAAGATACTTGTTTTGAGCTCCTTCCTGCTCGTGTTTGGGCCATGAGCGATTAGGACCCCCCCCCCGCCGTCAGTTTGAGTGATCACGTCCGAGCGCTCCTGCACCTAGACGATGACAATTCGGTCGACTTGCAGGGGCAACTGCAAGGAGAGATTAGTATAGCTCCAAGTGATATGGGACCGTCGGTGCTATCTCCAGATTTGGCCGCGCAAGCTTCTAGCAGAGACGTTAATGCTAGAGCTTCATTGAATTCATTTTAGGAATTCATGGCTTGAATTTTCAGGCTCGCGGGCTACAACTGAGCCTGGAGATATGGTCTCCGAGATTTCGATACTATGTTTCACGAAGAAAACAGCCAGGAAGACGAGACTTCAATCAGGAAGAAGGCCGCAACGACCGAAGTAGTCGGTGGCGACGGTGAAAAATGCATGTGCTCACACTTATATACTGAAGTTGCATTCATCCGTACAGACGTTAGCTACAATGTCTTCTTGCCACTGATCCTGTCGCATTCAACCTCTACATCACGCCTCTCTCCTTTGTAACTTTTCGTTTCCCCGTCCTTGGCTTTCTTCTTCAACAGCACCGGAATAAGCATACCACCTGCAAGCAAAACCAGCAACCCCATAGTCTGTGGATCCATCAAATCGCTTGTACTGCGCAGCGAAGACAGCATGGCGCCTGCATTCACCGTGATGAAGTTGTACGGCAGCAGCCCAAACGCCACCGAAGGAGCAAACAGCTTCAGCGGCACTTGCAGCCATGGACTCGCCATGTTCAAAAACCAATTGGGCGTCAGCGGAAACACGCGCAGAAACAGCAACAAGAAGGGAAGCTGGCCTTGAGCTCTCGCGTCCTCGATTTTCAGTCTCAACGTGCGCAGTTTGCCAGGCAGCAGTCGTTCACTTACACTCATGACGATTTTGTCGGAAGCCAAATTCTTGGACAAGAGGTAGCAACAGGATGCCCCACAAGCCGTGAGCGTAGACACCAATGGAAAAGCCACTCGTAAAGGAAAAATTGCACCTGCAAACACATTGAGCAGAGCCGACCCCGGGATAGCGAACGTCTAGCACCATGTTCACTTATTTCAGTATTTGACTATACACTAATTTAAGTTAGTTCGTTCAAATACCTGTTTGAGGACGTAGATGCATGTAAAGCAGGCCAGAGCAAGAGGAAATTGCACGGAAAATACGTGCAAGAACGTCTGATGTGAGTGCTGTAGCTCCTGGAGTGAGGAAAAGCTTCGCACAGAGAGAGAGTCCAATTTGGACGTGGCAAGTCCTAGAGCAGCGTCGTGCTCGCGAACACGGCGCATCAGAAGGAGACAGAGCCCTAGTACGATGCTTACAGCGCTACCAAAGATCAAAGTAAGCTTTCCAGCGAGCCCTAGCAACGCACGACTCCCTCCGTCACGCGGACAAGCAGGCGACATGGTAAGTGAATAATGGCACAGTATGTTTCCGATGTATTGGTATTAGTTATTTGTAAGCAGTACATTGAATTATAACGGTGCAAGAGATTATCCGTTGATAAGGACATCACGCACGACAAGTGCTTTAGTATGTAAAACATGCCAGTTTCTAGGATTGTACAAGACTTTGCGCCGACTTTCTCGTAGTTTTACGCGCTTCTTGGCTGTGTGTTGTACAGTACGTTGTAATGACTGGTGAGTCTTTTTAGCACTACTTGTCAATGTATAAGTTCTTATAAGATTTTTTTCGTCCTCTACTGGCTTAGAGTGCACGATGCTACCACCGAGAGAGTCACTGTGAGTTACCAAGTCTCAAGTATTTGAAATGTAACGACTGAAGCTCCATGATATCCGGTTGCTCCAAGTCGACGTATACAAGTAGAATCAACAATGACGGAGTTTCGCGCGTCGGGTCGTGTCCCAGGACAAAGGGATCGTTATGTGTATGCACAACGCTGCAATGTTCCTCGGACTTCTGTTTACTTGAAAGCTCAGTTGTCTGGGAAAACAGAAACTCACTTATGTGTGGCCGACTGCCAGCGTTCACAATATCATTGTAGAAATGGCGCCGCAGCTAGTTTCTTGCAAGTAAATCTCTAGCTCCGCATCCGATCGCTCTCCTTCAAACTACGTCCGCTACCGCGTACAACGTGCATGAAGCTCCTGGCACGCGACCATAATCCTTCTCACAAAGGTGCGATGCAGCACTGAAAGAATTCTGTTTGGGCAGTAATCCACAGCAATAATACGCGATTGCACTGTAAACTTTGCCTTCATGTCTAGTCATTGGCACAATGAATACAGCTGAGATCCTAGACTCGGCGGTGCGATGAAGATCCGTTCACCTGTGCCACAGATATGGTTGATCATGAAACGCCCAAGTGGAAGAAGTTCCAAAGCAGGTGATTGAAGCCTTCGGTGCTGTACAACATGAACCTTAAGAGCAATGCTCAAACAAACGTAATTCATAAATTTTGTAAGCGAGTAGCTTCCCAGTGAAGTGAAGCTCAACCTAGATGAGTGGACAGCGTCAAGATGTATTATTTTAACATCGATATTCCGCATGAGATGGTGCTATAGAGCATTGAAACTTGCCCATGAGAAGGTCATACATAGTCTCTAGAACAACACCGCGGTTTACAGTGTCGCAGAACCAACTACCCTTCTCTCCTGTTGATAAAGGTATGGCGTGCGGGGTTGAGAGACTAGTACGATGGGAAGCTTCTCTTTTTATGACAGCAAGGATGTCTGGCTTGTCCACTTTATGGCAATTTTAGGCAGATACGCGCAATCCTTAGCCAGCGTATCTGCCTAAAATTTTACCAGATAAGTGAGAGAGAGGCAGACTGTCTATTATAGCTACTTATCACTAATAAGATGTTGGTGGTTAACTGCTCGTTTCATCTACATGACGCAATCTTCTTACTTCTCGCTTTCTCATTCTGCTGACTCAAGACTTCGGGCTTCACGGCGGGGCACTCCCACAAGGGTCCGTGGATCAGTCCGTTGACCAAGTCCGGGGTTAGCTTCTTGTGTGCACTTTAAACCGGATGGCTGGGCTGCTCTCGCTCTCGGAGCAATCTCATTCAGGGGACAGAGGAAGCTTGACTAGGAGTCCGGTTACCACTGCGGTAGTCCCAGCGAGCCATCATGACGTAATCCCTGGCCATCACCTCGTAGTCGACTTACTTTGCTCTTCGGGTCGGATCTCGGGGTCCACAACGTGCTCAGATTTGCCCAGACGCACCATTGGACGAAGAGTATCTGGTCCTGTGCTACTGTACATAAACAACCGGTACTGGATCTCAACGGGGTCATCACGGTCTTGAGGGAGTTCTCTTCGTGGGACCGGGCTCAAGCTCAGCGAACGGGTCGGCGATTGGTAGGAAAACCGTGAAGAGTAGGAACTGGTCGATGTGCAGGGTGATTCGATCGTCGTCGACGTGCCCCGCACCTAGGATATTCTGCGGACCGCTTCTCTTTCAAGTCGCACGCTGCGCTGCCTCCTATAGCGCACGCAGCAAGGAGAAACCCTCCCCCCTTTTACCTTGGCCCCACTATGGGGGACTTCCCGTGCAAGGTAAGGGGTCCAGTTTTTACTGGCTTCCCGAAAGGTCTCGTCTCTGTCCGTTGTCGCCTTTGGCTGCCGATTGGAAGCTTAAAAATTTTACCAGATAAGTAGAAATGATTGAATCGATCACCTCCGCACGGAAAACCCCGGCTATTTCTCGGTGCAACATGGAGCACGGGTCGAGGCAGCAGTTCTTCGATACAATGATCTCGCATGTTCGCCTTGTGCGGTGTGACGTTTCAATTACGTCCACAGTGACTGACGTGCCTCGGCATCTAGATAGTGCTTGCGTCTCACGTTAGCTTTCAAATACGGGCTTTGCTTTCCGAGTCACTTGCGGCATGGGGATACGGTGCGGTACTTAGGCTACGCAGTAGGAACAGGGGAACTTACCACAGCAAACTGGGCTGCGCGTGTTCGCAACGTCCAACGGCGACTGGTGACAGCGACTCGACTTGCAACCAGCGTCGAGAACAGAGTATTGATTCTTAACGTGATCATGCTGCCAGCTGTATTATTCACTGCGACTGTCTTTGAGATGCCACCATGGGCAGAGCAACAGCTAAGAAACCTTCAGAAGCAATTCCTGTGGCACCACTCTACCAGCACGAAGGCCAGTCGCCATAAGGTCAATCCAGCGCTTTTGTTCACACCCAAACAAGCGGGAGGAGTCGGACTGGCCTCCATACTAATTGCATGCAAGACGCAGCGGGTGAAACACGCCATACTCTGGCTAACTCAACGCAAAGACATCTATTTTCTGGCCTGGCAGGCATGGGCTTTCCGAGGAGCAACGCAGGACTGGACAGAAGGAGTGTCTCCGCGTCAACAGAGAGGACGGCAGCTCTCCAAGGATCGCAGGACTCCCGGAAACACTCTCCAGCAGTTGATCGGACCTCTGCTGTTACCAACACTACCGGACCCCGAGGGTAGGCAGCAGCAGTACACAACGGAGCTTGAAAACCTGGCATCGGAGGCGATCAGCTGGACGACAACAGAGGAATGGGTGGTGAAGCTTTCTCGACCACTTCGTCACTTACCTCGGGCAATGACACCAGAAGAGGAAGCATTTTGGTCCGCGTACTCCTGGGCCGAAAACCCTTGGATTGTGGACCTGCGGGGGAACGTTTTAACGTCACGGTAGTATGCCAAGATTCATCCCTGCACTATAGCGGAACTGCGACTGCGTCGGATTGGGAATAGGACGTACTCCTTCATCATACCGACGGTAGGCGCTACCTCGTATCAATAAGCCAAGCTTCGAAGATGGGCCTAGCGATTCTGCTGAGCGCACCGAGCTTGGCTGTGGGTCAAGAGCTTCAAGTACGACAGAACATACTCCTGCGCCACCCACCGAAACTGACACAGGACTATACATGGGAATACACCACGCTGGGCTGCGTCAGCGGCATCATGGTGGACTCAGACCCAGGTCGGCAGAGCGTCATCGCCCTGGAGCAAGACAGCGATGGAATTCACTGGAGCATTGCTGCGAACAACATCGAGGATCAGCGGACGGCAGCCGATTGCCAGAGGCTCCGCAAGGGTCAGGTTGCACGGGGCATCGTATTTTACGCGAATCCGCTCATCCACGGGTTCCCATGGAGCGTGCCCGACACTATCGCGAACAAACATGTACTCTTGGCCCTGAAGAAGCAACCGTTTTGTCGGTACAAAGGTTCGGACAGTGCGCTGACACGAACTCTGGAGACGCTTCAGGACTCAGCGGAGGGAAGTGCGTGGCAGACAGTAGCTTTACAGCAGACGCCAACTAGTCTCTGGGCTCATAGGAATGAGCTCACTGCATACCAAGTTTGGGTCGTTTATCGAGTTGCAGTGAGGCAAATGAATCTCTCCCATCCAGACCGAGGGCAAGATAACAGTTGCCGCAAGCTCCGATGCTGTCAAGGCGTGAAAGAAACACTGGAACACATCTGCTGGACATGTCTGTGCGCGCAAGCCTGCTAGCAGAAGCTTATCTGCCACTGGACAGGAGAACGATGGGAGCTTGGACGGCTCCAACGCTTTCTGGTAAACGGTGCAAGTAGAAGCGCGCCAGGACTATCCAAGGTGGTCCAGGAACAGCTCACTAGAAATCACCCTGACGAGGTGGCCGCATACGCCGCCGTGTGGAAACGCATATGGCACATCCTGAGCAGCGTTTGCATCACCAGCTTGTGGATACAACGCAACCGAGTGACGTTCCAGCAAGAGGACGTGACCATCGCCGGTAGCGTTCATGAATTTTGGGAAACCAGCATGAGCAACTTCGAGCCGTAGCGAAGCGAGAGTGCCGGCGAACCGACACGAAAATACAAGGAACCCGTCTGATGCTATGTCAACGTGCCATATCCAGACAACCCCGAGAGCCGTCACCGCAGGTGACAAGCCCCGTACAACCACCGGACTCGAATGAGGAACCGGCGTTGCTAACCAGGCTTAGGACTTACCAGACATCCTGCAACCACTAACGGTTAAATAGACTCGTCTGCCTCTCTCTCTGCTTTGCGAGTCACTTTGGGTTAGATCCCGAAGCTTTATTCTGACGATTGATGTAATGTTTAAATAAGAGCGCGATACGAGCTGACGATGAGCAAATTGTGAGCGATCTGCCCTGTCAAAGCCGCGCTGCCATAAACGAGTTCTCCGCAGTAGATTGTGTTATTCTCGCACCTCACGCTTCTATCATTGTTATTACGATTACGGAACGAGAGAAAACATTCCTACGCGTAATGGGTTGTAGTACCAGAAGCTACTATCACAACAATGAGCTTGCTAAACAGGCTCAAAGTACTTTATGGTACCTTTATTGCCGTGACTATGTCAAGTATCCAGTACGTGAAAAAGTATACGGAATCTTGGACGGGATTTATATAAAGGATTCCATGCAGTGTCGCGTCTTAGGAGATAGGACTCCGTTCCGCTCTTTTCCGTGCAATAAATGTCTCCTTTGCGACCAATGGAGCAATCGAGTAGTTGTATATTCGGACGGCGTTTTGTCGTCAGCTCACTACAGCAGTATTATTTAAAACTAGCAAGTGTGAATCTAGATCTACACCGTCAGCACACTTCCTCCCAGGATCAGTATTCAAGACTCACTTTACATGTCATTTTTTTCAATTCTGGTCCGTACAGGGTTCGTGACCCTGTTCGGACCAGAATTGAAAAATCACTGGGTTGCTACAGTACGGTTACTGTAGCAACCCAGATCTCACTCGTCATGCGACACCAATGCTAATGATACTATGACGGAGGACCAGACCAGTAGTTTTTTAGCATCATGCTTGGGATTCTTCTGCCTATCCACGGATCAACGTATCTTCTACATCATACGATCTGACTCCAAGTTTTTGCTACACAACAAACTGCACGGGTGCTTTCCAACATCACATCGCAATTTGCCGCACAAACAAAAGAGTTAGTTGAGAGAGCAAAGAACAATATGCTTCTAAAGTATGTCGTGTTGGCAAGTGCTCTTGGTTCGATACTGAGTAATGACGGCCTCGTTACTGCTGACAAACCGGACATACTCCGACGTGGTGTTACCAAAGAGCAAAAAGAAGTTGATTTCTTCGCATCAGAGACGACTGCGGAAGGATCACCGACGACAAGGAAGCTCGTTCCTGCTGCCGCGTCATACACTGATGGGTTGGACGATACTGACTCTAAGTCGACGGGCTCCCCGGGGTCCAGCGGTGGTAAAACTCCTGGAGGTTTGACGGGCAAAGGCATGGCCGACATAGATAAGATGATGAAGAGCATTATGGATTCCGGCAGTGACGGGAGCTATACTGGCCCTAGTCCTGACTTTTTGGAGGACGACCAAGCCAAGGAGAAGGACAAGTCCGACGAGGATGCTAATACTGACTCTAAGTTCTCGAGGCATGGCTCGTCCGGCATATTTGACATGCTAGACAAGCTCATCGCCGCCGAAAGTGCTAGTGGGTCGACGGGCTCCCCGGGGTCCAGCGGTCGTAAAACTCCTGGAGGTTTGACGGGCAAAGGCATGGCCGACATAGATAAGATGATGAAGAGCATTATGGATTCCGGCAGTGACGAGAGCTATACTGGCCCTAGTCCTGATTTTTTGGAGGACGACCAAGCCAAGGAGAAGGACAAGTCCGACGAGGATGCTAATACTGACTCTAAGTTCTCGAGGCATGGCTCGTCCGGCATATTTGACATGCTAGACAAGCTCATCGCCGCCGAAAGTGCTAGTGGGTCGACGGGCTCCCCGGAGTCCAGCGGTGGTAAAACTCCTGGAGGTTTGACGGGCAAAGGCATGGCCGACATAGATAAGATGATGAAGAGCATTATGGATTCCGGCAGTGACGAGAGCTATACTGGCCCTAGTCCTGACTTTTTGGAGGACGACCAAGCCAAGGAGAAGGACAAGTCCGACGAGGATGCTAATACTGACTCTAAGTTCTCGAGGCATGGCTCGTCCGGCATATTTGACATGCTAGACAAGCTCATGGCCGCCGAAAGTGCTAGTGGGTCGACGGGCTCCCCGGGGTCCAGCGGTCGTAAAACTCCTGGAGGTTTGACGGGCAAAGGCATGGCCGACATAGATAAGATGATGAAGAGCATTATGGATTCCGGCAGTGACGAGAGCTATACTGGCCCTAGTCCTGATTTTTTGGAGGACGACCAAGCCAAGGATGGTTGGCTTGATGACTATACTGACTCTAGTGCTGAGTCCACGAGCGGCATCAAAAGTTCCGATTCTTTCTCAAATACTCCGAGTTTCTCTTCTGGCCTAGGGACTTATAGTTTCCCAGATAAAAAGGGAAAAACGGATGACGTGTCTGGAAAAAAGAGCGTGGGCACTGAAACCGTCACTTCACCTGATGTTGCCAAACCGACGTGTAGCCTAATGGGTAAGGTTAAGAATTGGTTTAGCTCCATAATTTATGGGTCCGACAACTGTCCATAGTATGTAACGCAATATTCCCAAGAATTATAATCTTGTGAGACGAATTCAATTTACGTCAATTCTTGCGACTTTTGTTGTGTTGAAACTGCATTGATTCTTAAGAGAATTCAGGTTGTGAACGCTGTCAGAATACGCGACTGGACACCAATTCTGGTGGCGGCCAAGTAGGCAAGTTCAAGACAATGGTAAAGGAAATGGGTATGTGATTATCAAAGGTACATGGTCATAGACAAGAATTACGGCTACACGCATACGGAGTCTGCAACCAGTAAATTCTAGCATTCATTTTGCCGTTACATTAATCGGCATTTTGATTGATCGTCGGAACCGCCTTCGATGTAGTCGTCACCGTGAAGCACCATCTTGTCATCGATGTAAACTTTTCAGAGGCCTGTCTGCGTAAAGCCACGGCCTCCATGCGCCACCACGTCGATTTTCCACTCGTCGGGATTGACTCCGGGTCCACGACGTACGTCAACTCTGTTCTTCTGGCTCAGCGACACAGACGCAAAGCCAACGTCAACCAATATCGCTGCTTCGGAGAAGCTCGTCAACGAAATACAGTATGCTGGAGACTTTGCGAATTAGGAGAACCCAATGGTAGTCCATTCAGGCTCCGTCACCCGAGAAAAAACGACATAGTCACCTTGAACGGAGACACCGCAAACGCAAGAAAGCAACCCGTCGCTCGCCGTCTTTGCACGAAAAGTACTGCCCTCATGTCTTTGATTGATTTTATCGACCAGACCCATGGGGATACGGTGCGGTCCCCTGTTTTAGCTGCGCACTTAGGCTACGCAGCTGGAACAGGGGAGCTTACAACTGCGAACCTGGCTGTGCGTATTTGTAATGTACAACGGCAACTGGCGACAGCAACTCAGCTCGCACCAGCGTCGAAAAAACAGAGTATTAATTCTCAACGTATTTGTTGCCAGCCGTGTTGTTCACTGCAGTAGTATTCGAGATGCCATACGGAACCTTCAGAAGCAATTCCTGTGGCGTCACGCTACCCGTACGGAGCTAATCGCCATAAGATCAATCCAGCGCTTTTGTACACGCCCAAACACGCAGGAGGAGTCGGCCTCACCTCTATACTGATTGCATGCAAAACGCAGCGGGTGAAACACGCCATACTCTGGCTTATCCAACGCAAAGACATCTATTTTCTGGCCTGGCAGGCATGGTTTTTCCGCGGAGCAACGCAGAACTGGATGGCAGTAGTGTCTCCGCGTCAAGAAAGAGGATGCAGCTTTCCAAGGATCGCAGGACCCCTAAAAACACTCTCCAGCAGTTAATGGGACCTTTGCTGCTACCGGACCCCAAGGGTAGGCAGCAGCAGTACACAATGGAGCTCGAAAGCCGGCATCGGAGGCGATCAGCTGGACGACAACTGAGAAATGGATGGTGGAGCACTCTCGACCACTCCGTCACTCACCCCGGACAATGACACCAGAGGGGGAAGCATTCTGGCCGCGCGTAGTATTAAGCCAAAAACTAATGGATTGTAGACCATCGTTCCACTTTCCAGCAGCACTGCCAGTTTTTGGGCGTCGTGCCTTGTCAGCTCCGAGTGATCGCGAAGAGAGAGCACCGAAAAATGGCGTCAGCCACAATAGTGCCTTGCTTTATGCATGCATCGAGTTGCCCGAGCGCGACCTTAGATGGCCACTACTTTCAATGGTGACCAGCCACGATATACTGCCGCACCAACCCGCGCTGACATCCTGGCTCAGGCCTTTTCAGAGATCTTGCACTAGTTAGCACCATGTAAAGAGACGATCTGAACCTCTCTCTTGAAAACAAACAATAAGATACTTATGTCGTGCGTTTCGATGCGTTGAATCACCATGTTTCCCGTACCCTTTGACATGGTACTATCCTCCATGATTATTTTTATTCGTTACGTGCAAAGGCATGACTGCCACAATTTAATCGTCGCTGATCTGCAGCAGGAGAAGTAAGAGGCGGGACAAGAGTGCATCCAACGCCAACCGACAAGGCCATGCTTTGGCTTAGAATGGTCATCGTTGCATCGTTGTTTCGGTACTAACTACTAAAACACGAGCCCTACTTATATCAATCAGTGTTCACGGAGCCACACTGCAGTATTCACACGGTCTTCTGCTGTGTGTGGATCAATACACAAAAGCTGAAAGGCTTTGGATATGTTGAGTTCTCAAGTGATACACGATGTGTTGGACTCTAGTAATACAATAACTTTCAAGGGCCCCAAACCGCAGAACTGCATCTGGAATTCCTGTAATAGATCCTTCCAATTCCCTCGAACGAAGCGACCTAGTTGGCGGTACCAGTTCTGCGCTGGTCCGGTCAACAGTCCCCCAAAAACAAGACACTTTTCTCCGTCTGGCGCTTGATCTCTCATGAATGCGGTCTTTACGGTAGTCACCCAGCTGCGTGCTCGTTCCTCGTCTTGATCCCTCCCATAGAACTCCTTGAGGTCTGAGGTCGCTGAGAGCTTGATGCGGGGGACCACGTTGGGTGCCTGTCCCAGTGTGGCATTAGCCATCCTCGCCAGAGGTCCTTCAAGGTCCATGTCATCTGGATCGTACTCGCATGAGCTGACCGACTCCATTTCTACATCAGGGATCGTATGATGTCTCGAGACTTGTACACTTGAACTCGGGCTGTTTTTAGCTGCCGTCATTTGCGCCCCCTGTCTCCCTCTGGCCACTCCCCAGTTGGGGTGTGTCTGTGGTACTTGGCGCTCTTGAAGGAATCTTGCCATCGCCGCGTCGAAGTATGTCTGCAGATTGTCTACCAGGTTGGTAGGCACTTCCCCCCGGCATCTTCGCCACGTGGCGGGGTAAAGTCCAGTGTTCTTCCTTGCTGATTTTCTATTGGCCGAAAATTCAACCTATCAGGAGCCCGGCTTTCCATTGGTTGTCTACGCGTCGCCGTTTCGTGAGCTCGCTGTTCCTGCCCCGCGTCCCTCGCTCGGGCCTGGAGTAAGCCGCACCTGTCGGTCCCAGTGGCATCCTGCTTACGTGGCTAGTAGCAGATGACCCTTGTGACGACTGCCCCGCCGCGACCTGAGCACATGGCGGCAGGGTTTCTCGCGGTAGATCTTGCATCGACCGTGGATCCCAGGTCGCCTCTTGCGTTTGATGATGTCTTGGAGCATCATCTGGCTATCTCTCGACGGTTCCTTCACGTTAGCCGCGGGAGATAAGCCGCACTCTGCGGAGGTTATTCCGACGAGGATCCTCAAACACTTGTGGAGTTTCTCTAACGTTGTCTTGATGCTGTCGAATCCCAGGGCAAACAAGTCTTTCGGCTCGAACCTCCCCGAGACCATGCCTGCTTCTCGAAGGAGGGTGACTAGCGCAGTGATCGCGTCTGTTACCGTCCGCAGCTTTGGCAGGGTCGACACCGGTCCACTTAGCTGTCTAAGCAGCCGGATCTCGAGGGTCTTCGTGACGGGATCGCTCTTCAAAAATGCATCAAGCTTGCGTCGATGGTAGGCCATCGTTACATCAGCGTCCGACCAGGTTGACGATCCTGACGTCTTGGGGTCTACCGACTTGGTGTCACTTGGCGCCTTCATCCTGAACTTTCTCGGCTTGGACTGAGCGATTTTTGTTTTTTGTTGTTTCGGGGACCTTAGCCTCTCGGTTTTCACCATCGGCTGTTGATCCTCTGGAGCATGATAGGTATCATGACCCAAGGTGTCCTATACGAGGACATAGGGAGGGTATTTAGGTTTCTCTTCAATAAGTTCAACCTTGACCATGTTGACCGGGCCCCTCCCAAGGTCCGGTCGGTCCTTCGATCCTTTGTTTTTGTTTTCTTTAGTCACTGGCGATCGGTCTTCCAGTGACTCTTCAGTCTTTTGCTCAATCTTGACTTGAACATCATCATCTTCTTGGGACTCGCGGTGAAATTCCGCGTCTTCCGAAGATCCGGCCACGCGCACCATTGTGGTGGAGTGGGCTCCTAAAACTGTGTGATGAGACCCCAAACCACTCACTGTGCCGGACTGCCGACTTACGGAGGGGGTACCCCGACGCCGCGTATAGACCTTCTCTCACCTTGTGTACTCGTCGGCTGGCGGGTCGCACTCCTCGGAAGACTTGGGTGAGGATGTAGATGTCGGCCTTGAAAGAGGAAGACCTGGGAGCCCCCGAGTGGATATGCTTTACTCGGTGAGCCAGTAGGTGGCCACTCGATCGACCTGGTCGAGAGTGGACTTATAACCAAATTCTTCAGGGAGCTTGTCGCCCCTGGCCTTTTCCTTGGTTTTATCAGGGGTGTTAAACACCTGGCCTTTACTTTGCTCCCTAACCACTAGGTGGGGGAGGCCGCTTCCGATAGCGGATCTTTGGAGGGTGCTACTCACAGGCCAAATACTTCCTGGGGTTCTATTCGCACTTGGGTCTTGCTACGCGACTGTCTTCAACGGGAGGGCCAAAGTGTATCCCTTCCCCGGAACAGGCGGGCAGACTTAACAAGCTCCTTTAAGCGTGACGAAGTCATGCCACGTAGATCACAAATTGAGTAGTATTTAGAGCCTTATTGTCGACAAGTGGACTGGTAGACACATCTGTGACGAACTTGGGCGCTAATAAGTTAGCGCCGAGATATATTGGTCCCTTTCGGGTTGTTAAGGTACATGGAGACGTCTACACGCTAGACATACCTACATCTATGCGTTTGCACCCGACTTTCAATGTCGGGCGCCTTAAGGCTTACCTACCGACGGATCTCACTTCGAACCTTCCCCGTTCTTCTGTGCCGGCTCAAAGTCCGACACCCCTTGTCGACGACGCTGACGACGACTGGGATCAAGTCCTGCCCGAGCGCGTGCAGACTCGTTCTGCTGGGGCCCTCCGAACGCGGCAGTCTCGAGTTGGCGAAGACGCTCAAACAATCCCTGCTGCTCCCGTCGAGTCGGCTCGGCAGCCACCGTCGCAGCAGCCGCACGATCGCGAGCACTCTCTGCCATCTCTCGAGCATCCAGCAGGCCGTTCTTCGCCTCCTCAGCATCAGCGCGAAGAAAGAGCAGTTCGTCATTCGACGGCACAGGCGTCCGATTGTGTGAATCGGCACCCAACGCAAGAGACCTTCCGTCGTGATGCTCCTCCTCCCTTGATGGATGCATCGGGTGCGCGACGTTGGATTGTGGACCGAATCGTCGATCACGAAGATCCCACGCGTCATGCGCCGAGTAGTGACTCGGCGCCCTCGAAGTGCCGTACTGAGAGACATTATAAGGTCCGTTGGTTGGGATATTCACCAGCGGACAACACATGGGAGCCTCGAAGTATGTTCTCACGATGTTCCTGACGTAGTCAAGGAGTATGAGTCCAGTAAGAAGAAGGAGAACGCGACCGACGCTGTCGGTTCCACCCACGATCTCGGGAGCCGTGACGCTCGCGAGCTGCTGATCGGCGACGACCTCCCGAGCGACTCCGAGATCTATTACGAGGCTCGGGAGCACTCGAATAATATGACGGTTGAGAGCGACTGCGTGAACGACCACGACGGTTGAGAGCGACTGAGTGAACGACCACGACGGTCGTACGTTAGTCGATCGCGGCTGCGTGGACGTCTTCGTCGATCGACAGGACGCTACGCAGTTCAGATACTTGGAGCTCTGAGAGGACCCTCTCGTAACGGCCGATCCATGGTAGGATGTGCTGGGGCATTCCCCGTGCACACACCAAGTCGTCCCATTCCTGCTGAATTGGACGCGGTCTTTCCATGTTGCACGCTGGGCATCCCTCGCGGACATGGACGTAGCACATGTGCACTCGTCACGAGTCATGCGACATATGCGCCAGCGTAAATCGCGAATAACGTGCGAGCCGTGTGTATTCTCACGTCGTTCGATCCAGGACGTGAAGGATGTTCCTTCACGTCGACTCGCGTTCCAGCGTCTGATGGAGGCGCACCAAGATCGTTGCAGCGCGTCGTCAGTGTATGCATGGTTCGTCGCTTTGCCTCGCACGGTACGGTACCGTGTGAAGAGGTTCTTCATCGACTCGGATGATTCAGGTTCTTCAGCACCTTCAAGGCTGTACAAGCCCCACGGCTTCAAGTCTTCGTCCATGACTTGGGACCATCAGGCCTGCTCTCGTCGGATCGTCGCCTGATGGTCCCAACCGTTGTTAGGGATCTCGGAGCGTGAGTGGCCAGGGTTCATGCTGCTCAGTTGTGAATGACTGAGCAGATTCGAAGACCAAGGAGACAAGCCGTTGGAGTACTCGTTGAACTCCTCGTTGGACTACTCGTTGAGAAGAAACTTTTGCGTATGGCGCTTACGTTGCGGTAAGCGCAACTTAAAGAGAGAGGTGATGTAATAGGGCAACCCATTACATTAGCTGATATAGGTTTTAATACATAATTACATAAGTAGGTAGGCAGTTCCGATTAGCGGATACTGCACGTCTATTTATTATTGGGGTGCCAGACCCAATAATTAGCCAATAGTAAATAGGTCTATATTTGAGTGGTTCCCATGAGCTAGGGAACATATTCGCACTTACTGCGAATTATAACCAAAAACCAAAAATAAACAGTTATATTTACGTTATAAATAAGAGCGCTTCCTCACGCTCCTTACGGTGTACGACGGTAACGGGGCTCTCACCCCGTTACAACTTGTGCTTGCTGGCCAGTCTTCGGACAATCTCCTTAAATGCCCACTTGGTAGTCAGTAGCTCATGCGTGATGGACTTTGCCATAATTTCCCACTCCGCAAAACTTCCTTTGCCTTTCACAAATACTTGTTCAAACAGGCCTAATAAGCTAGCCGCCTCTGCCACACTCAAGGTAGGAAAACGTTTTCTCTCGGTAGGCAGTTCCTCCAATTTACATGAGATTGTCTTGTACACGTCCGCAAACAGCTGTTGCACCGTCGTGCACCATGCGTCTACCTGTCCAACGTTAGGCGAGTCGATCATGCCTTCCACTAGTGCCGTAAACATTTCCACCGACGACGCGCGTAGCGGGACAGGCGTCTGCGTGACTGGTTATGGGCCAGTTTGGGCAGCCTGGGTTGAGGCACCCGCTCTTTTTAACGCTGGCAGTGGAACCGTCAGGCAACCGTGAGGTCAGCGAATTCCCCGGAGCATCAGGTATACCCTCCGCAGTCGCTGCCCCGTCCTGTTGAGCGTGACCTTTGCTTGGCACTCGTAGCTGAAGATTCACGGAGTTGGCCGCGCTGCCAGCTTGGACTTCCAACCCTTCCGCTGCGGATGCCTGCCCGCCGGAGATGACGAAGCCACTAGGCTCTACGGCCCCACTGGGGCCACTGCAACTCCGCGGGAATAATTTCGTAGCTTGAACTGCCGCCTTCAATGGCGGCGCTGCCGTTTCTTGGCAGTGTAGCCGACTCGGCCTGATCAACCCCTCCCTCCCAGAGGAGGTAGGTGAGGAGGCACCATCGCGCTCGCTGGCGGTGACGTGTGAGCCAGGAAAGAATTGTTCAGTTTATACTCCACCGTGACCAGATGTGATCACTGCGCCGCAGATTGGTAAGTGAGGGGGGTAGGGTAACCATCCCATCATCAGGTGACGGGAAATGATTTTCCCAAAGAGGTGCTGACGAGGTGGGGACCAAATCGTCCGGCGCTGAGTTTTGCGCGAAACAGACCGTGCGATCACGAGAAGGCAGGCCATTACGAACATAAGTCGGCAGGACGCATGTAGGGGTGCGTCGTGTGAAGCAAATCAATCAAAATCGTGCGGTCGATCACGTCTGCGGGAAGGCGAACCAAATCCACATAATAGCGAAAGCCAAATTTAGAAGAACGAGCAATTTGGATCGTTGAACCAAACGCCGTTAGCGAAACTTGGCTGAGTCTCGACGCCATGTCGTATGAGGCGCACGTGAATGAATACCCGTATTGGGTATGATAAGAAAAGTTTGAAGAAGACGGGCCTGGCGTGTGTCTTTCTAAACTTGAGGTTGGGAATCGGCCGCCAGTTCGTCCAGCAAATTCGATAGATGAGCCTTTCGAATCGTCGTCGGACAAGGAATCCACATTTGGTGGAGTTCCGAAGGCGATGCTGGAGCGGGAGCCAGCTTAAGCGCATTTGCACGAAATGCATCTAAGTTGGCCGAGGCCAACTCAGCTTCGCTCGTAGCAAGGAGCGAGTCGGTAGGGGATTGGTGCGGACGAAAAACACGCATCGTCAAAGATGGTGCACTAGGCATCTTTTCCGCTCTTTTGATGTATCAATTATAGGGGGAAGGGGCCCTTTTATAAGTGTGTATCCTCTTTTAGTGGGTGGTAAGATTTGCAAAAAAGCTGACGAAGCTACAAAGATGTGCGCTAGATTCCAGTGAACGCTACGCACTGCGGTAAGGTGCAAACTTAGGCTTATAGGGCTGTGCCACAAGAAGCAAAGAGAGTCATAACCGGAGGCCACGCAACGCAAAGTGTACCTCATACACAGTGTGTTGCGGCCGCAGTCCTAAACCGAAAACTTCCAACCCGTAAACCCCTTCAATGGTGGTTCTTTCGTCCTCATAATCAAATGCAATCTGCAAAAGAAATCAGGAAATGGGAGAGAAGCTCAGGGAAGACACGATAGGGACCGGAGGATCGAGGCGGCCGTGTGAGTGCGAACTCGAGGCGAAGAAGAACAGCAGAGACCGCGAAATCTAAGCTGGGCGTGAAGCGGGGGCTCGACGAGGCAAACAACCGGCGCGACAAATGGGTCGAAGAAGCCGGAGATGACAGCGGGAGGTGCGCGAAGAGGACGGCGAACAAACGGGGCTTGAACGCGGTCGCAAGAGGTTGGCCTTTTTCTGTCGCTTGGGCTGGAGAAGGCAAATTGAAAACTCGTCTCTTTACGTGGTGCTAACTATGTGCAAGATCTCTGAAAAGTCCTGCGCCAGGATGTCAGCGCCGGTTGGTGCGGCGGTATATCGTGGCTGGTCACCGTTGAAATTAGGGCCCCTCTAAGATCGTTCTCGAGCAACTCGATGCATGCATTAAGCAAGGCACCATTTGTGGCTGACGCCATTTTTCGATGCACTCTCTTCGCGATCGCTCGGGGATGACAAGGCACGACGCCCAGAAACTGGCAATACTGCTGAGAAGGTGGAGTGTGACAGCCTTGTAGATGGCTGCATTCCTGTCTACCCAATTCGTGTTTGACATATCGTTGCAAGGACGTGCCAAATTTGGGTCCAGACGCATTCGGCTCCACCCACGTCATCCTGAAATCGGTCCGCTAGGATTTGCATACGGTACTCGGGTATGCTGTGAACTCGTCGACATGCACAGGCCCCCAGGAAGTGTTGGGTCAATCGACGAGTGACCAATAAATTTACCCCAGAGCGCTGCAGCGCAAGCACAGTCCCAAAACAGATGGCCAACGGTCTCCTCACTGCCGCTGCAGGTCGGTGTCTTTCTGCAACTATTGTTTTCATTCCTCGCAGCGTGATGTAGTTTTGATTGTCTGGTCGCCACCCGGTACCCTGTCCAAACTTGATATGGTATCAGACCATTACTATGATGCGGAGCGCCGCGCATTGCCATTCATCAGTCGTTGCCGATGAGAAAGGCGATCAACGAGAACGGAAAGTTGACGAGCGAGAACATTTTTGTGGAAGCGGAAAGCATGCTTGCCTAAGGCCTTCGTGATGCCGTGATTCGACGTTGTGTTCGGGACAGACCAAGGGAACTGATGAAGCTGCGGGTGTGCTACGAATACCAGGCCCCATGTTCGAATATCGCGACAAATTGCCTGTCGTTCCAATGGCGAACCGATATGAACCCCGGCAGTAAGCCGTGGCAAAACCAGCGTATCTCATCATCAGCTTAGTGCAGAGTGACGAGCCGGGTTCGGCCGTGATCGATTTCCGTCGAGTGGCCTTAGATTATGCCGTCACCGAAAAGCCACCAGCGATAGCCTTCCAAACATGGTGGTGTCTGTCTAAGGCACAATGGCGGTGTCGAGTGTAATTCTGACCGGATGGGTAAGTCCGGGGATAAAAGCAGGAAGGCTGTTGCCCACCGTCGGAGTTTCGCGTCCAAATGGGGGCCGGTTTGATCCTGAGGCATTGGTAATCGCAATACGAATTCCGCTGGCCCGTAGGCATGACGTGTGGTTGTTTGAGGGTGCAGTCTTCAATCCTGTTGTACGTGTTCCTGGACAGCATGTTGCCGCTCTGATCCCAAATCCATAGTTGTATGCCCCCAGCAGTCATTTGGGAAAAGGGTCATAGAACGTCCCACCAGTTTTAGTAGTGCCATCATTTAATGAAAATATAAATAGTATCCAGAAACAGATGAAAACGAAAAAGAAGACACTCCCCAATTTACGGCGCGGTGATCACATCTGGTCACGGTGAAGTATGACCGAACGGAGCTTCCACTAGTCACTGACAGCGAGTGTGATGGTGCCTCCTCTGGGAAGGGCCTAGCCAACGGACAGGGCATTCTGGACGACATTGTAGACGAAAGCCAAACCAAGGGGCAATTCTGGCGACAGCGACTATTCGGAGTGGCAGCGGCGCCAGTGGTGCCGTGGAGCGTGGCGGCTTCGTCTTTTCCGGTCAGCAGTCATCTCCGGATCCAGCGTTAGAAGGCTACGCTGGCAGAGTAGCTAACTTCATGCCTTGTCAGCCGGGAGAGCCGAGCTGCAGACACGCTCAACAGAAAGAGGCAGCGTCAGCGGAGGGTCTGCCCGATGCAAGGGCGGCTTCATCGACTACAAGGCCGGCTGAGGGTACCAATGACAGCAGCTGGTGGAGCTGTTGTCTCAATCCAGGCAGCACAAACCGGCCAATCACCAGTCGCGCGGTCGCCAATTCGCTACGCGTATCGCCGCCGGAAATGTTTAGGCACATGATCGACTCGCCCAATGTGGGACAGGTCGACGCATGATGCACGATAGTGCGAAAGTGTTGGCGGACGTATACAAGACAATCTCGTGTAAGTCGAAAGCACTGCTTACCAAGAGAAAACGCTTTCCTAGCGGAGGCGACTAGCCTGTACGGCGGACTGTTTCAACATGTTGTTGTTAAGGGCAAAGGAAGCTTTTCAGAGTGGAATATCATGGCAAAGTCCATCACGCATGAACTGTTGAATACAAAGTGGGCGTCTAGCCAGCAAGCACAAGTGGGCTCATGCCCCTGTTCTAACCAGTGGACTCAAGTAGTCCAACATGGAGTGTCATCATCACGCCGGCAACCGCTGCGCGCCAGTCTGTAGTCTTTTGTTGATTTTATGTTTATCCCGCGAGGTTTACATGCGCAGAAATTGAACGTTTATGAGCGCTGTGTGTAGCTCCCGCAGCCTCAGCACGGCAACATCAAGTACGGAAAGGTACTGATGATGAATGGGCGATGATCGTCGGTGTAGTTGAAGGCAACGGTCGCATGTTGTCGCATGCCTGCTTCTATTAAACATGTCTTTAGGACTGAGGAAAGGCTGCGTTTGTATAGCATAATCCAGGCTCAAGTGAAAGGTAAATTGATTTTACACTTGGATAGATCCTACGTGGTCAGGGTGAGCAGGCAGACTACAAAGCAATTACGGAGGCAATTGTAGAGTCGGCGAGACTTGCACAAATTAATCTTTGAGCACTACATCGCATGCTAAGTCAAACAAAGACGATCAGCTATGACTAGTTACCGAGTCAATTAGTTTCTATTTTCTTACCAGGGAGACGGGCGGCGGAGCAGGTGCGCGTACCGTATTACGGAGGCGTGTACCGAGTCCACAATGCCCACAAGCTAGAGAAGGGATCGGTTTGGCTTCGGCAGAAAGGCCTCAATGGGACAGCTACGGGCGACGGGTGGAGTACACGGTGCAGCTACGCAATGTTACCCGGTTTAACGATATTGGTCGAGCTGCGGCTTTTTGAAGGCGAAGATTCTAACCGATTTGACATAGAAGATCTGATACTTATACTGTAACGGGGTGAGAGCCCCGTTACCGTCGTACACCGTAAGGAGCGTGAGGAAGCGCTCTTATTTATAACGTAAATATAACTGTTTATTTTTGGTTTTTGGTTATAATTCGCAGTAAGTGCGAATATGTTCCCTAGCTCATGGGAACCACTCAAATATAGACCTATTTACTATTGGCTAATTATTGGGTCTGGCACCCCAATAATAAATAGACGTGCAGTATCCGCTAATCGGAACTGCCTACCTACTTATGTAATTATGTATTAAAACCTATATCAGCTAATGTAATGGGTTGCCCTATTACATCACCTCTCTCTTTAAGTTGCGCTTACCGCAACGTAAGCGCCATACGCAAAAGTTTCTTCTCAACGAGTAGTCCAACGAGGAGTTCAACGAGTACTCCAACGGCTTGTCTCCTTGGTCTTCGAATCTGCTCAGTCATTCACAACTGAGCAGCATGAACCCTGGCCACTCACGCTCCGAGATCCCTAACAACGGTTGGGACCATCAGGCGACGATCCGACGAGAGCAGGCCTGATGGTCCCAAGTCATGGACGAAGACTTGAAGCCGTGGGGCTTGTACAGCCTTGAAGGTGCTGAAGAACCTGAATCATCCGAGTCGATGAAGAACCTCTTCACACGGTACCGTACCGTGCGAGGCAAAGCGACGAACCATGCATACACTGACGACGCGCTGCAACGATCTTGGTGCGCCTCCATCAGACGCTGGAACGCGAGTCGACGTGAAGGAACATCCTTCACGTCCTGGATCGAACGACGTGAGAATACACACGGCTCGCACGTTATTCGCGATTTACGCTGGCGCATATGTCGCATGACTCGTGACGAGTGCACATGTGCTACGTCCATGTCCGCGAGGGATGCCCAGCGTGCAACATGGAAAGACCGCGTCCAATTCAGCAGGAATGGGACGACTTGGTGTGTGCACGGGGAATGCCCCAGCACATCCTACCATGGATCGGCCGTTACGAGAGGGTCCTCTCAGAGCTCCAAGTATCTGAACTGCGTAGCGTCCTGTCGATCGACGAAGACGTCCACGCAGCCGCGATCGACTAACGTACGACCGTCGTGGTCGTTCACTCAGTCGCTCTCAACCGTCGTGGTCGTTCACGCAGTCGCTCTCAACCGTCATATTATTCGAGTGCTCCCGAGCCTCGTAATAGATCTCGGAGTCGCTCGGGAGGTCGTCGCCGATCAGCAGCTCGCGAGCGTCACGGCTCCCGAGATCGTGGGTGGAACCGACAGCGTCGGTCGCGTTCTCCTTCTTCTTACTGGACTCATACTCCTTGACTACGTCAGGAACATCGTGAGAACATACTTCGAGGCTCCCATGTGTTGTCCGCTGGTGAATATCCCAACCAACGGACCTTATAATGTCTCTCAGTACGGCACTTCGAGGGCGCCGAGTCACTACTCGGCGCATGACGCGTGGGATCTTCGTGATCGACGATTCGGTCCACAATCCAACGTCGCGCACCCGATGCATCCATCAAGGGAGGAGGAGCATCACGACGGAAGGTCTCTTGCGTTGGGTGCCGATTCACACAATCGGACGCCTGTGCCGTCGAATGACGAACTGCTCTTTCTTCGCGCTGATGCTGAGGAGGCGAAGAACGGCCTGCTGGATGCTCGAGAGATGGCAGAGAGTGCTCGCGATCGTGCGGCTGCTGCGACGGTGGCTGCCGAGCCGACTCGACGGGAGCAGCAGGGATTGTTTGAGCGTCTTCGCCAACTCGAGACTGCCGCGTTCGGAGGGCCCCAGCAGAACGAGTCTGCACGCGCTCGGGCAGGACTTGATCCCAGTCGTCGTCAGCGTCGTCGACAAGGGGTGTCGGACTTTGAGCCGGCACAGAAGAACGGGGAAGGTTCGAAGTGAGATCCGTCGGTAGGTAAGCCTTAAGGCGCCCGACATTGAAAGTCGGGTGCAAACGCATAGATGTAGGTATGTCTAGCGTGTAGACGTCTCCATGTACCTTAACAACCCGAAAGGGACCAATATATCTTGGCGCTAACTTATTAGCGCCCAAGTTCGTCACAGATGTGTCTACCAGTCCACTTGTCGACAATAAGACTCTGTCGCCTTCTTTAAATGTCAACATGTTCTTTCGACCTCTTCTGTCAGCGTTCTGCTTTTGTTTATCCACTGCTTCTTGAAGGGCATCACGTACAAAACGCGTGATGCCTTGTCGTAGTAATAGAAATTCGATCACCGCAGCCGAACTCACAGGCGAAGTGGACTCTTTAAGAGCAAAATTAGCGACGGGAGACGCGATGGGATGCATCGCATCGGGACTCGATATGCCGTTGGCCACAAAATTAACAGCATAAGTTGCATCGGCAGCAACCTTGTCTTCAACGTAATCAATCATCACATTTTTCGGCGCAATGCCATCGGCAGATACTCCCCCGCCAAGCTTGGAGACCGGGTGCTCTGAAGCTGAGAGAGCAAGAAGCGCTGGAACGCGAGGGTGCCTTGCGTTGTTTACGAAAAACGGCGTCAAACCTGTTGACGCATGAACTGCATTGTTGATTGCAAATTCGGCGAGTGGAACAAACGAACTCCACGACGAGAACGATGTCGCATAACTGCGCAGAACATCTTCAAGCACTCTGTTCACGCGCTCCGTTTGCCCATCCGTCTCTGGATGGGCCGCCGTAGACATAAGCAATCGCGTGCCTAATAGTTGAAACAACTCTGCCCAAAAAGCTGAAGTAAAACGCGGATCACGATCCGACACAATAGATTCTGGCAAATCGTGATGCCTGAAAATAAGATCGATGAAGGTCTGCGCGGTCGTCTCCGCCGTAACGTGCGCGGAGACCGGAGAAAAATGCACCATTTTGCTAAATCTATCCACAAGAACCAGTACGCCCATGCGTTTCTGTTCATCCAGTGGGAGGCCAAAGATGAAATCCATACTGACTGAACGCCAGGCTTCCGTAGCAATCGGAAGCGGTCGCAACGGGGCTTATGAAGACGGTGCAGGCTTCACACGCTGGCATGTTTCACAGAGCGTACCCATTTCTGGATGCACTTATACATACGCGGCCAGAAAAACACGCGAGAAATGGCCGCGAACGTCTTTTCGCGACCCAGGTGATCACCAGCTGGAGTGTCATGAAATTCATGCACCAATCGTGCTCGGAGGTCGTCATCAGCAGGAATGCAATGATTTCGACACCTGTGCTGTCAATCCGGACTCAGATCGCCGAGTCTTATGCGAATGATTCCTTCTACACGGGAATTATCAATTATCTTCAACACCCTAGTGAGGGGTCACTCGCGAAGTTGACGAAACCAACGTGCGACAACATCAAGCGTTACGCACTTGATGGTCCGCTGCTGACGTATACGATGGACATCTTTGATCCACCGCGTGTCGTCATCGAGCCCAAGTTCAATACAGCACAAACAAATATTATCGTCTTCGTCATCAGCACTACCTGGCTGATGACCCATGTCGCGTCGAGGATCGTAATCGGGACGTCGAGAAAGCGCGTCAGCAAGAATGTTATTCTTGCCGAGCTTGTAAAATACCACGAAATTATACTCTGAGAAGTATGACAGCCAACGTGCCATACGCTGGGACAAGTGAGGAGTCTTGACGGCGGTACGCAGTGATGCGTGATTTGTATAGACCGAAAACATCTTCTCGCCGAGCAAGTATACTCTGAACTTGATCAGCGCGTAACGCATCGCCAAAAGTTCCTTGTCGTGTACCGGATAGTTTCTTTCAGCAGGTTTCATCTGTCGTGATTGAAAACTCACGACGCGCTCTCGGCCCTCATCATCAAATTGCATGAGGGCGCATCCAATCGCGAAATTACTCGCATCGCAGACGACGTGAAATGGCTTGGAGTCATCAGGCAGCATTAGCACTGGTGCCTCAGACAAGCTCTTTTTCACGGAGTTTGGTCATGGAAGGCAGAACATCAGTCTGCCTTCGATGACCAAACAGCGTCTTTCTTCAGCAGTGTCGATAATGGTCTCTACATGATTCTTCGTATACTTGTGCAAGTAATTAGCCAGACCGAGCCATTGACGTAGTTCAGTTTGGTTCCTGGGCGTAGGCCAGGAACATATTGACACTTTCTCGGGACCAGCACGGACACCTTCCTTGCTAACATAGCATCCGAGTACTGGAATCTCGGGAGCACAAAAGACACACTTCTTCAAATTCGCATATAATTCTCGCGCATAAATTATATGCGAATTTGAAGAAGTGTGTCTTCTGTGCTCCTACGGAGGTTCACCTCCGTAGCGCTGAGCTGTTGCTCAGCGTGGCTGTGAACTAGCGATTTTACTGAGAACACCGAGCGGAGCTGTGGGTGGTGGGCTTCAAGTACGAAAGGACCTACTCCTGCGCCACCTTCGTATCTGACACACGCCTACACATGGGAATTCTCCACGATGGGCTGCGTCAGCGTCATCATGATGGACTCAGACCCAGGTCAGCGAAGCGTCATCGCCCTGGAGCAAAACGGCGATAGAAAATTGCAGCGACAACATCGAGGATCTAGCGGACGATTCCGACTGCCAGAGGCTCCAATAGGGCCAGGATGTAGAGGGCATCGTATCCTATGCAAATCCGCTATTCACGGGTTCCCATGGAGCGTGCCCGACACTAATGCGAACAAATACGTACTATTGGCCCTGAAGAAACAACCGTTTCGTCAGTAAAAGGTTCGGAATGTACGCTGTACGCTGAACGCTGGAGACGCTCCAGACTCAGCGCGAGGAAGTGCGTGGCAGACAGCAGCTTTATAGCAGACGCCAACCAATGGACAACAACGGCCATCAGTGGCGATGATGGTAGCCACTCACCCTATCGTGCGCTGCTTGATTCAGGCGCCGACGACAACTTTGTTCCGTATTACAAGTCTTGGCAGCTGCCGCGACGCTTAATGACTTTGCGTACGAGCTCGAAGAGTTTTGTAAGTCGGATGACTTCCCTGGTAATTGAGCTAGGCGATGCCGTTGTGGCTCACTCGCTTCCAGCCTACATCACTTACCGTGGGCGACCGTGTTCTGCTGTCCACGACTGAGGGCATCGGACCGGGATTTGTGACGAACTGAGAATGTGAACAAGCTCGCGCTGAGATCTATTTGTCATGGAGAAGGTGATGAAGCATTAGGTGTCGCTTATACGCGGCAACTATCTACAAGCTATTCGCCTACATTCTTCTACATCCACCGTCGCCGCGAGGTGATAACGACGCCACGGCAATACCAGCGACAATGGTATCAATTAGCGTTTCAGCGATCCTCACGCAGTGGTGCACGACCAACTACCGCACCCAATAGTGAAGGTCCTCGCGTTCCAGCCGATTCACTCAAAAGACCAACGCATGAAAAAAATTGTGCGATCACAACGTCAGGCTCCGCCGCTGCAGCGTAACTCGCTTATGTCACCACACAGCTCTTTTCCTGAGCACTGGCAGTACTTGGGTTCGCTGGCTTTCCGGACTGCGTGGGCTACGGCCGCAAGCAGATTGCACGACTTTGCTACACTCTAGGACTTGAACGCTGGTGCTACGCTCGTCCATGCCCACGTCTCGAGATTAGCATTGTAGTGCCGCTTGTACGGCTCTGATATGCCCAAGAATGAGGCAAAGCGGTCTTTGACGAGACTCGCACGTTTTGTCCGAGCGGATCCACTGTACATTCGCTGTACGAGAAAATGTCTTTTTGGGACGACCTAAATTTGTCGATCAGGCGTGACTGTAGTGTACTGATTTAGACACCAACCATTTAATGATACACGTATCTTTTTGTATACTGCTGACCTTAGTTAGGTACGATTTTAGCGCTATGTTCGCAATAACAACATAAAATTCTAAAGGAGCGATCTTAAGAATTCCATCGACGAGACTGACATTTTACAGGCGACCAATCTATGAGTCATGGGTGTCCCCGAGATTTTTAAACTGTCAAAAACAAGAACTTTAGAGCTAGAATTGCTGCTTGAAAACAAGAGGGAAGACGTAATCAATTATGACACCGTGGACAAGACTCTCACTCGATCAGTCGGAGAAATCAAAGCTCCTGACGAAGTACCCACAAGTTGTGGCTTTAGGTGCGTTTTCCACGCTGTTAGACGTCTTTATAAACAGTGATAATACTTAATTGTATTATTCCTGCAGCTGGAAGACATTGTGGGCTTATGCCGGTCCAGGATGGCTCATGAGCATCGCATATGTGGACCCTGGCAATCTTGAGAGTGACCTCCAGGCTGGAGCTTATGCTGGATACCAACTCACTTGGGTCCTTTTTGGAGCAACGGCAATGGGATTTTTTCTGCAAATTTTAGCTGCACGGTTGGGTGTTGTTACTGGCAAAAACTTGGCTGAAATGTGCACGACAGTCTATCCACGATGGGTATCGTTAGCATTGTGGATCATGACAGAGATCGCAATTGTCGGGAGCGACGTCCAAGAAGTTTTAGGCTCGTCCATTGCATTTCAAGTACTTTTTGGATTTCCTCTCTGGATCGGATGTCTCATCACGGGGTTTGACACACTTACTTTCTTGTTGCTTCATCGTTACGGGATCCGGAAGCTTGAAGCATTCTTTGTCACATTGATTGGGGTGATGCTAGTCTGCTTCTGTGCCAATCTGGTCCGTGGAGAAGTGGCAGTATCGGATGTTATCAGTGGCTTTGTACCACGCGTTGATCGATACGCGGTGACGCAGGCAGTGGGCATTCTTGGAGCTGTGATCATGCCACATAACATTTTCTTGCACTCGGCACTTGTGCAGAGCAGACAAGTAAATCGATGGGATGAACGCAAGGTACGCGAAGCGAACAAGTACTTTGCAATTGAGTCTTGTCTAGCTTTGTTTGTGTCGTTCTTGATCAACTTGGCAGTGCTAGCAGTTTTCGCAAAGGGTTTCTTCTCGTCTCAATGCACAGCATCTTATGATACGACTGGAGTCAATACAGCTTGTGTTCCTGGGGCTATTGCTAATGGCGACACGTATGGCCACTGCCAGCTTGCTAGCGGTGACGAAGGCATGTGCCAGGAAATCGGTCTATCCCAGGCAGGTGTGGCACTTAGTGGCATGTTGGGACAGTACGCCGACGTCGTTTGGGCAATTGGTTTGCTGGCTGCAGGACAGAGCTCCACCATGACAGGAACTTATGCGGGTCAATTCGTCATGGAAGGATTCCTCCAACTTCACCTTTTGCCATGGAAGCGTGTAGCACTTACACGATGTGTGTCGCTTGTTCCTGCAATGACTGTAGCGATCCTAAGTCAACAAAATCCTGCGGATAGTGACCACATGGACGAGTTGCTCAACGTGCTGCAGTCTATCCAGCTCCCATTTGCTCTACTCCCTGTGCTGATATTCACAAGCTCACCTGCCATCATGGGGGACTTTGCAAATAGTAAAGCAACGGTGGTAACTGGCTGGCTATCGGGAGGCCTCGTGTGCGTCATGAACCTCTACTTGATCTTCACGAACCTTGAAAATCTAGCTTTTGGTGCTGTTGGACTCATTGCATTGGGAGGCACGGGTTGCTTGTACTTTGGTTTCCTGGGATACTTGGCTTTTGCCAATATGAATGAATCAGCTCAACACACAAGCACAGCGTCCGATTGTCGACATATATCATCATTAGACGTTTAGTGTTGGCAATGGAATGTAAAATGACTAAAATTCTGGCACTGCAGCAACACCTCATCCAATGCAAGTCGAAAACGATGATGAGTTTCTTCTGCCTACTACATCTGCATTAACGTACTTGTACGAGGCTCCATACAATACGCTATCCTCGTGTATGCTTGAACCTCTGGCAAATTAGTAGACTTCACTTCGCTCTAATCTTCTCCTTATTTATCATAACACGATAATCCTTTAGTAAGTCGTAGCCCTTGTTTCAATTTCCGTCCATCTAAGCCATAACATATTGGAGGGAGACCTGTAGCAGGTGACTATTTCTACTCGGCATAATTGCGTCCGTACGTCTCAACGCGTCTGGTTCGACGCCTCATTGCCTTTTTGGCTCTTGCTTTCCACAACTTGAGTAATTTCTTCGTTCTGTCTTGTACTTCTGAGTCCTCTGCTCGTCTAAAAAGCCTCGTAAGCGTAACTCCAATACGCGTCTTTTCGAGCATCTCCAATGAAATAAAAACCTGTTCTAATGCCTCCAATATCCTCAACATGTTGATGCTAGTCTTGGCCTCATTCAGCTCCTCGTTCAGGTACTGGACATGCTCCTCCGACACCACCTTGTCCCCATGATAAATAGTCGTCTGTCGCTGTCTCTTTTTTCGCTGCAATTGGGACGAACATGCATCCACTAAAGATGCTGCTAGTGCCGCAGCCGCGTCTCCACGCAGGACAAACTTTTCCATTATTCAATCCGATACTTTTAGATACATGGCTACATGGCTCTTTTGTAGACCCAGTTGATTGCGCATCCAACAGGTTTGACCAAACACCGAATAGAGTAATCAAAGAATGGACGGGTGGCCAGCGTAGAGTTCGCATCATTATCTAAAAGAACCCACAACATTATGAGCGACAAGACGTATAATATTGCAGTATTGCCCGGCGATGGCATTGGCCCTGAGGTTTGTGACCAGGCGGTACAAGTCCTCAAGACAGTGGGTGAGCTATTTCAGCACCAATTCGCATTCACGACGGCTTTATGCGGTGGCGCGGCCTATGAAGAGTACAAAAAGCATCTGCCCCAGTCGACTGTGGACATTGTCGCAGCCTCAGACGCCGTGCTCTTTGGTTCAGTAGGTGGACCTACAGACGCTCAAGAAGATCCTAAATGGAAAGATGCTGAGAAGAATTGTCTACTGGGTCTTCGCAAGAACTTTCAACTGGCTGTCAACATCCGTCCGGCTAAAATCTACTCGATGCTGCCGGATTTGTCACCGCTTAAGCCCAGTATCATTGCCAATGGCGTTGATATGGTCATTGTCCGTGAGCTTGTGTCGGGTATTTACTTTGGTGAGCACAATACCAGTGGTGACACGGCTACGGACGTGATGAAGTACACGGAGCCAGAGGTAGAGTTGGTTATATTGAGATGTATTGCTAAAGGTTCAGGCACTGATATGTGTAATGGGTTGCGGACATTAGATTGCTAAACCCATGAAATTTGCCTTTGAGACCGCAATGAACGTACGTTTAGTGTACTATCTCAAGTGAAGGGGTAGAGAACTCACGTGAAATACTCTTTTGCAGCGCTCCAAGAGATTGACGGTGGTGGACAAGGCCAACGTGCTTGACTGCAGTCGTCTGTGGCGCAAGGTAGCCAAGAATGTATCCAAGGACTACCCACAGGTCAAATTTGACTTCATGTATGTCGGTGGTTTGGGCTTTGTACTGTTTGTTGCTTTAGTCTTGGACACATCGCTAATCTTATGTTCGGTTTGTATCGTAAATGCAGGTACATTGATAACGCGGTGATGCAGCTGATCCGCAACCCGTCGCAGTTTGATGTGATCGTGACGGGCAACATGTTTGGTGATATTCTGTCGGATGCAGCATCGGTGCTGCCAGGATCGCTTGGTCTCATGCCCTCGGCTAGTCTCGGCAACAAGGTTTACTTGTTCGAGCCTATCGGTGGCTCGGCGCCTGATATTGCTGGCAAGGATTTGGCCAATCCCATCGCGCAGATTTTGTCAGCCGCAATGCTGCTGCGCTACTCATTTCAGCTGGAATCTGAGGCATTGCTTATTGAAAAGGCCGTGGAGCAAGTGCTTTTGGACGGTGTGCGAACGGGTGACCTGACGAAGGACCAGTCTACTGTAGTTGGCACGAAGGCGATGGGTGTCGCCATTATTACCAAGATGAAAGCACTCCGCCAGTAAACGACAGCACGACTAGGATAGCAGCAATTTTATCGGGATGATAGGCGGTTGTTACAGAGTTTTTGTATAGAGTTGACTCAGGTTAAAGGTACGACAGACAGTTAGTTGGACATGCAGGCTACATTGATTTGAAGGCAACATATATCTTGATCTGTTCCGTACTATCGTGCGCTTCGAAGTCGACGAGACGTAAACCACTGTTTAAGTCGTTGCAGGAACCCCTTGTTGTGGTACTTCGTCACAATGCGCTCTTTGCCATCGTGCTTGTTCTGATTGTGTGTTGGCGGTAGTCCAATTGCGGATGAGCACTACTCGCTCTTCCGTAATCGACTCGACCAAAAAAAATTGTCCGGTGTAACGTCTTCGAGGGACAACAAGTTGCGAGTAGAATTAGATGCAGCAATTTCGTTGCTGTTAGCGGTGGCGGATGCGATACCATTGCTGCTTGGAAGCGGTAGAATCATGGTCACCAGTGCGATTTGAAGGCTTGTAGAAAGCGCATTCTTCTTGACTTAACGATGAGTTATCAAGTAGCTGGATTTGGTTGGTCGGTGGATGCAAAATGGGAACTAAAGATCAGAAGAAAGCTAGCTGCCTGCAGTACACCGTGACCAAACATCCGGCCGGACGCCCAAGATCTCACAATCCCTGGATGGCCAGATTATGGGTGGGACTTCCGAAGGAGGACTGGAACCGCTATCCTTCATGGATGGGAAGATGAAGAGATGGCTGGTTGACAATCGGTATTAGTTGCCTTATCCATACAAACATGTATTCAACGCTTTAGATGACTGCTTCGCAGCAGTACATTGCTTAAAACCTGGTTCTTTATCAATTCGCGCCATTGGAGCCCAAGACCAGTCGATTCTTAATGCTTCTATACTTCGAAGTCTCTCCAGCTGGGTTTTTATCAAAGCCTTTTGTTACATTTGTAGGCCTTCTTTCCCATGGATCAACCATCGGCTGCCACGCCAATACGCGTGAAGGTCGAGGTGGGAAGTCGGCATCGGCAACGTGAGTATCGGCAGACACGACATAATGTAGCGCAGTTGCAGATCGGGTCTGGCTGTTTTTGCACTTGAACTTGCATGACAGAAAAACTGGATGAGTTGGATGTTTGAGGTACGACGCTTTTTATTTTTTGCAGCCCTGGAATTTTTTTTCCTGAGATATTGTGGTCAATGCTGTTCAGCTTCGTTCACGATTGACCTCCTTACGACAACCCACAACTTTCCTAGGAAAAACACAGCCCGCTGCGAGGCAAACCAGTTGCCCGCCAGTACTACCATGCGAAGAAAAGGTCGGATAAATCCCCGTTACGCAGTAAAGATTGGGATAACAATGCATTTGGGAACAGGCAAGGCAACGAGACGCAGCAAAAGTCAAGTGGTGCTCAGCGAAACCACAGCAAGAAGCAAGCTGCGAATGATGGTCACCAAAAGAATTTGAGAAGCCTAATCGTAGAGGGTGTTTTCTTTGTGGTGGAACTGATCACTACAAACGCGATTGTCCGGACTTGGAGGAGAAACCACGCGAAAGAAAGGCACAGGCCAAGTACGCGCGATCGGAAAAAGAGTACACACAGCAGGAACAGAAAATGTGTCAAGTTACCCAGGTGAATGACGCTGTAAAGAAACGTGATGTGGAAATCGGTGAAGTTGTGAAACAAGTATCCCAGGATTTTGACTCATCGCGTTGGTATTTTGATACTGGAACTAATGCACACATCACGGCCTGCAAGACGTATTTCACTACATTGCAGAACATGGATGATTGCGATTGGAATCCCCAGATTTCGGGTTTTGCTAATGGAATTGGGGCCAAGGCGGAAGGTTTTGGAGCAATCATGCTGGCGGTTATTGTTGGAGTAGGTTTCAACTATTCCGCTATACATGTATACATTTAGGTAGAAATCAGTATACGTTGGAGTGGGACTTCGCATACTAGGTACGCTTTGCGAAGTCTCCCCTTAGTCTAAGATATCTCCTCTTAATAACAAGTTGATAATTTGCGTGGGACGCATTCCTTGTTATAGTAAGTCTAATAGGGTTATGAGCCCAAGTCACGCTGACTCGGATGAGAAGAACAAGGGTTTTACGATTGGTTCGTCGGGAACTCCCGTCCGGTGGGATGGCGAGGACTGGACCTTTTACAAGTATGCTATGCTGAACGCCTTCGAAGAGTTTGTTGGATGACATCGCCAAGGGCCATGTGGTGGAGGAGGAAGACTGGGATGAAGAGGAAAAAGGGAAGTTCAAGATGTCGACCCTGCCGTTTCCGGCGTCTTGTGCAACCTCTATTTTTGTGTCTCTGCCACTCTCGGGCACCTACACATTTACTTTCACGTGGTATACGGTCCGGTTCACCCCGTGGATCGTCCTGGTTTGTTCCGCTCTGCCACGACACTTAGATGATTCTTCAGTCTATTTGGTACTGGGAGACCTCAATATGACCATGGATCCCAATTCAGACCAAGCTACACCCGGTGCTACATTTCATGACTCCGGCCGTGCTGAACTTTTTGACTGGATGATCAGCCTTGGACTAATCGACTTCTGGCGTCTTAAACACCCTGATGTGCGAGAATTTACGGGTCCCAAGTCCAAGAATCGCATTGATTACTACCTCACTTCAATCGACTTCTATGACACGTTTTTTCGTTCCTCACGACATTTGCTTGGCTCGACCTTTGGTAGAGCGGATCATGTCCCAATGGAATTCTCAACCTCGTCCGATGACACTCCGTCTGGCGACTCGCTTCCCTTCAAGTGCCCGCCTTGGCTTCTCAAGAGAGACACTATACAAGATCATCTTCGCCACAACTTACACGTCTGGCAGCATCTCTCGATCCAATCGAAACCCAGGGTGTTTGTTGGATGAGCAAAAGCGACGCGATCGTATCTACCTTTGTCAAGAATATTTACGGCGGAAGGGCGCCACAACTTCCCAGCTTTGCCTTCTTCTCTCTGCTTCTCGCGAGAGCGCTCAATCTTTTGCGATAGACTCAAGCGACTCCCATTGTTCTCGGCGTGACCAGTCTCGTCAAGCTTATTTGGATTTTTCTATGGAGCCTCGCGAGCGAAATTCTGTTTCCAAGTTGATTTGGACGTTACTCCTGCGGAGCAATCTTCGAAACATTTTTTTTGGGCTCCCACCGCGGCGGACCTACGGGTCAAGGTTTCGTCAATTAATACATCTTCCGGATTGTCACAGGATCCTGCGACTATCCTTTCAACCCATCGCCGGTATTGGGGTACCATTTTTCAATCGGATTCTTATGATCTCGCCGTCGAACCTCAGCAATTCGACTCTTCTCAACTTTACGATATTCCTTTAACGCAGCCTTCGGAAACTCAAGTCAACTCACGCTGCCATGCTCGACACGCCGATTACGGCTAACGATTTTTTCCACGCAATTCAACATACTGCTCGTGGGAAGTCACCGGGGCCGGATGGATCATCAGCAGAATATTACCAGCTTTTCCCCAGTCAATGGGAATAAGTTTTGGAAACTGTTTATGTTGCTCAATTCCGGAAAGGTCGCATGTCCAAGTTTCAACGCCGTGCCTACATCTCTAATCTCTTTAAGAAAGGCTCTCGCTCGGATCCCAAGAACTATCGCCCCTTGACTTTGCTGAATCAAGATGCCAAGTTCGGCACGAAAGTGTTGGCGTATCGTCTTAACCAAGTTTTACCCTCTTTACTAGGGGTGGATCAATTTGGATTTGTCGGGACATCCGGCACGCACTTCGCTCCTTTCACAATCTTATGGACCACTGCCATCGGACTAATACCCACAGTCCGGCCGGTGCCATCTGCCTTGACTTTGCCAAAGCTTTCGATATTGTCAACTGGCAGGCATTTGATCTGGTTCTTTAACAATAAGGCTTTAATTGTAATTTTCGTCGCTGGGTTACGACAGATCAAAAGGCTGTAGCCAGCCTTTTGATCTGTCCAAAAAGGCTGGCTGTAGCCATTTTTCCTGTTACACTCACTCTCAAATATTACAAACTGTAGCCATGTACGCTGGGGTGGACAAATACGGAGGAGCACTAGTAGGCGAAGGTCAACCGGACGGTAATTTTTCTGCTCCGACTGCTTCAATTTTTGGCATATCATTGGAGGAAGCAATTGAAACTGCTGCCGCCGAAGAGACCGTGGTGGTCGATGTACCCTATTCGTACCTGGAAGACGAAGATGACTCAAATTCTGTGGTTTCGGGAGTATCAAAAGTGCTGCTTAATGCTCAATTGAACCCGGAAGCAGGTGGACTCATGTGGGTGGAACAAAATAGTCCACAGGAAGCCTATAAGAATGTGGTGGCCATGTCACAGATGACGTCAATGTTGCGGGACAAGGACCGAAACGACTGCTATGAGCACGGAATCAAGCGAGCCATAGCCACGTTCAAAGCAGAACATGGTCGAGCACCATTGGTACTTGATATTGGCACGGGTACAGGCTTATTGTCCATGTTTGCTGCCACCTATGGAGCCGAGCACGTCTACGCTTGCGAGATGTTCGTACCCATGGCTGAAATCGCAGAGCAAGTGACTGCAGCCAATCACCGTGACAAGATTACAGTCTTTCAACTACGCTCGACGGCCTTGAAGGTTGCACCGGAGAAAGAGGTAGACAAGGACCCAAACATGACGTACCACTTGCCAAGACGAGCAGATATGCTGGTGTCGGAGCTCTTTGACTCTGTTCTGTTGGGAGAGGCAGTGCTGCCAACAGTTCGTCATGCGATGCATCACCTGCTCATCCCGAACGCTACAATTGTACCCGAGCGTGCTACAATTTTTGCTCAGATCATCGAAAGCGAGTCGATTTTCCACTTTAATAGTTTTCAAGTGCCCCAGACTCAGCATGAGATAGGTTCGATCGCTCGAAGCGAAGCAAAGCTGGCAAGAAGTGATAAAGCGTGGCAATGTCAAGGTGGCAAGCCAGCTTTACCAGTGCATTTCCGTGTGCTGGAAAAGGACTCTAAGGTTTTGACAAAACCCACCAAAGTGCTAAGCTTTGATTTTACTAAGCCGACAACGGGAGCTGTAGAGTACCAGGAAACGGTGGCTGATGTGGTCGAATCAGGAACGGTGCAAGCCGTTCTTATGTGGTGGGAAGTAAGCTTTGACACGGAAAATAGTGTCGTGTACTCTACGAAACCAGACGCACAAAACTGGCAGGATCACTGGGTGCAGGTTGTTTTTCCGCTTGTGGAGAACATCCAAGCGAAGCCTCATGAAAAGCTTCTCCTGCGTGCTTACCACAATGATCTCCACATATGGTTTGACGTCGAAGTTGCTCTAGGAAATAAGTCATCTGAGAAAGCAAAGTGCTCCGTGTCGAGTGAGAAACCTCCGTGCATTTGCGGAATGCACCTTATCTGCAACGCTGAGCGCATCTCCATGCTTACTGACACTGCACGTCGCGAAGCCTACACAGCGTCGATTTCCTCGACTATTGCTGAGCTTACCAAAGATACAACTTTACATTCGATTTCCTGTCTTGATATTAGCGATGGATCGTTGTGTGTACTACTGGCTGCTACGCACAAGCAAATTTCAAGTGTGACCTCAATTGAGTCTAAGGAAGTGTCAGCACGAATCTTCGATCAGATTTTGACCTACAACGCCGCCAACGTCAAGGTTCTCAACAGTGGCGTGAAGGGTCTGCTGCCAGAACACCTCCATGGTGAACCTCTAAGCGTAAATCTGCTAGTTGGTGAACCCTTTTACTATTCAATGCAGAACCTTCCTCTGTGGCAGGCTTTCAACTTCTGGCTGCGACGTTCAGCTGTTAGTGGCCTTTTGCACCCGAATGCCCGAGTGCTACCTGCCCGTGCGAGGGTACTAGCCCAAGCAGTACGATTTGATCACTTACATCAATGCTTTGGCGCAGTGGGAAATGTTTCCGGTTATGACCACAGCTGCTTCGATCAGTTCCAGGACGAATACTACACGCGCAGTTTCCCATTTCCGGCCTACATGTATCCCTACGAACAAGCATCGGACGTAGTTGAGCTTGCTACTCTGGACTTCATGCAAATAGCGCATACGATTGCCTCTAACGGCAATATTCTTCTGAAAAATTTGACAGCAAATGCAGTGGTTGTGTGGGTCGAGTACGTCTTGGACGTAGAAGGCCAATACGTGGTGGCTACAGGTCCGGCTGTGCGCTATGCGAAGCAACTGATCCGATTCCTCCAACCGATGTCATCTACACCTGCTCGTGTGGCAACCAAGCGTGTCGTAGCATCAAATTTCTACTTTGACTCGCTGGAAGGCACGATCGAGCTCAGCTTTGAAGCCATAGAGACGTCATTTGCATTTTGATCCATATCGTGATGATATCTACACACTGAGCTCCCGTTTTTCTTACAGCGGCTCTCCACCGTACTTCCGTGCACTGATAAACAAAACTATTGTATCGCCCAGCAGTTATTCTATCCAAAATCAATCGCACGAGTCGATAGACCTTACATTTAAACCTCAGCTGTTTTCGTCTTGCCAGCTTTGCGCTCTTGAAGCTTGTGTAGGTATTGCTTACGCTTTGCTTGTTCTTCCTTGTGCGTTCGGTGCTGCTTAATTGCTTCCAGTTCCTCATAGAGCCCTAAAGCCACATTCTCTTGGAGATCTAATGACCAAGCCTTAGTGCGCAAGTGTCTAGTCAACTGGCAGAAAATGTCATGATTCTCTTCACGGGAAAATCTAGCCACGATGTTACGCAGAAACTTCCACAGGTCTAATGGCACCTCCTCGACACCATCGCAGATAGGAAGCTGCGCTATGTCCACAATTGTCAGGAAAAAAGCACCCAGCTCGGTTTCCAGCTCTGTTGGTGCTGTCTGTTCCTGTCCCGGAACCGACGCTGACAACAATGGTTTCTGCGTGAAAAACTGCTGCACTAGCTCCAGAAACTCCAAAATCTCTGCGTCCTCAGGCTCCATCTCAAACCCCAGCTTGCGCGCTACGTCCACGTTTTGCTTCACTTGCGCAGCAGCATTAATTCGCGCACGCAGACGACTCATAAAAGTCCAGCGTGTCGCCGACTGGAAAGGTGGGCCACGCACCGACGCTCCCGGTGCCAAGACATCCACAGGCGGAAATACACGACTACACACCAAGGATGATTCAAGACCAACAGAATCATCAACCAGTGACGTCACACGTTCCTGAAATTCGGACGGAATATCGAGACTGTCCGGTGCATCGACCAATACCAGCGACGTGAGTGACGGACCTCCCTCCTTCTTGAAAGCACCTCTAAATTGAGCCGAGCGCTCCATAAGCACGCCGTGTCCACTAAGACTGATCCGCGCGGCGCGGGGCAAATGCAGCAACTGCACTAATTCTTCCACCACTGTCGTATGAGTAGCCAGATCATCATACACCACAACACTATGTCGAGATCTGCCGTTGTGCATCAAAAACTCAGCAATAGCACAGCCGGTGAATGGCGCCAAGTACTGCATCACAAGCGAGTCTCGGTCACTCGATGCAACAATTGTCGTGTATTCCAGAGCTCCCATCACTTGGAGCACGTCACGAATCTGATGAATCCTCGCCTCGCTTTTGCCTACACACACGTAGACAAACTGCGGTGGCAATTGTCCGCACGCTTTTGCTCGCGCCACTTGATGTGCAATCACATGCAATGCTACCCGCGTCTTCCCTGAATTCCTAGGACCCAGTACTGCAAAGCGATGGCCATGAGCCATTGGATGCAGACAATCGATTGCCAATAGTCCCGTCTCGAAGGGCGAGTATAGTGGAGCACGTGCCATAACGCCCGGTACACTCTGTGCGCCCCACGTGACCTTGACACAGTCATTTGGCGCTACCTTCTCCTCTGTATCCTGCTTCTCATCCAGCAGCACTGCTCGTCCCAGTGGATCCACTACTGCACCGGCAAAGGCCACGATACTGCCAGGGATTTCAAGCTGCTCACACTCCAGCGTGACTTCCATTCCCTTAGACACGGGACGGGCACGAGCTTCGTCGTCACTGGCGGTAAGTAGCGCGACGTGCACCAGCTTCTTTTGTAGGAAGAGCACAAGGCCGCGACACAAAAACTGACCGGACGCGTCGGACACCGACACAATACTGCCGATAGTGGCGTGACGCAGCCCCGAGACACGCGCCAATCCGTTTTGCACACCCATGATGACGCCACTGACCGAAAGCTCTGCTTGCACCATCGACAGTGGCGCGTCACGAACCTGTTCATCGTCCTCGGCGAGCTTCATGAAGTCGAGCATCTGCTGAGCCAATGCAGTCTCCGAGTCGTCCGTTGTATTGCGCCCATGACCGACTAGAGCGACGCTGGACACGTGAAAATTGCGCTGTCGAGTGCAGCAGACGAGACATGAGGCGGAAGAAGGGAAGAGCACAGACGAGAGGCTCTGGACGAGACGCAGGGGACGCAAGACACGCGACACCGAACGCCCAGCTCCGCTCATTTTGACTTGAAAGTAGAGTGGAGCGAACTTTTCGTCGGATACAGGCGTAACTTTTGTCCAGGACGATACGTGCCGACCATCACTCTTCTTTCTGTCAATATTACGACAGATACTTACGCCACGACCCATGAGTGATTTTGACACCAGCATGACACTTGGCACGACGGTATCTGCACTAATGACGTCTTCGGACGCTGATCTTCAGGCGTATCTCTCGAGTGACCAGATGCCGTCACTTCTTTACTCGCTTGACGACTATTTGATGTGTGGTACAGCGCTACAGACACGTACAGATTGTGACAGCGAGGAGACTCAAGTGGCAGCCGCCAGAGCACTCTCCATCGACTCTGGCGCCGTGTTCTCGCTCTTTCTTCGTTTAACACACGCTCCACCGCAGTTGCAAGAGCTGGCGATGAATTGTGGGATCTTGCATGTTACGAGATTGGTTCCATTCTGTCAACTTTACGGTGTCAAAAATGCTAATGCAGTGGCGGACATATTAGACGCTCTTGTCAATAATATCGCTGCATTTTCGACAACTGTGAGAATATTGCGGCAACTTTACATCCAGCAACTCAAGAACCTGCATGCAGCGTTGTTACAAGCTAAACGAGGTCAAGTGGTGGATCTGAGTCAAAGCATCTACGAGTTGAGTTTGTCTTTGGTTGGAATGACGACAGCAACATCAGTGACGAAGTTGCTGCTATTGGACGGAAGAAATATCGAGACGGAGCTGGCACTGCAGGAAAAGTCAGTGCTTTATGCCCTTATGCAGTGTTATGAGGCATCACTGCCCAGGTTGCAGAGACACGTATCGAGTTTTGACGACGAGGCTGAGACTCAGCAGCGTCGGCTGATTGCAGAGACCAGACAGACGCTTCTTCAGGTGTTAGGACGCTGTGTGGACGCTGTGCTGCACTATATTGACTCGGCTAGTGGAGAGGAGCTTTTAGCCGGACTACATGCTCTGAGTAATGGCTGTTTGGACGACGACGCTGAACATGGATCGTTTCTAAGCGATTTGTGGTATTTGTGTGAGTACAAGGAGAAGATTGCGGACTTTTTTGACCGCTGCAAATTAGATGGAGAGAGCTTTTCGTACCTGGATATGGTGATAGAAGACCTCCCGCGACGACGCATTCTTCCCTCAATGCTGTTGGACGACCTGGCTGCAGAAACCAAGCCGAAGGCGATACTTTCTACTAATTCGAAGCAGCAAGAGTTATCTGAGACTAGTGATGTGGCCGAAGATGTGATGCCTGCAAGTTCTCAGATTTACGAGACGAAGGCGATGATGGCTTCGATGGTACATCAAGTGAAAGACTTTTTCCCGGATCTGGGCGATGGCTATGTAGAGCTCTGTCTTTTGTGCTATAACCTGCAAGTGGAGATGGTGGTTAATTTTCTGCTGGAAAGCAACCCGCCACCTGTGCTGCTTGGCGTGCCCCATGATTTGAAACGATCGGATTCTGATTTTGCGCGTTTGGAGGAACAGATCAATGGCAAACTAGTACCTGAATGGGAGATTGAAAAAGCGACGAAGCTTGATCCTAGCCGAGTATGGGTAGGCAAAAAGACGACGGAAAAAACATACGATCCCCAAATTGCAAAAATGGATCATCAATTGGTGGAGAAAATGAAACAGCTTGTTGTTATGTACGAGGAAGAGGATGAGTACGGTGGTGTGGAGAGTGGTGCACTAGACGAGTACGACGACGACTATAATGACGAGTTTGATGACTTTGTGCCCTTTAGTATTCGCGACGGTGGTAGTGTAGATGACCAGGACGCCATTTGTGAAGAGAACCGCAAAATGCGTGCGAAGGAGGAGAAGGATGCATTCTGGGAAGATATGAAAAACCGTAATCGTGAAATTCCGCTGGTTCCTGCTAAAAAGTATAAAGATGGCGACAACGAAAAAGAGAAGGACGACTTAGGTGAACAGAAGCTTTCTCAGCCTACATCAAGTCGACCAGAGTCTTCCACAGGCCCGAAAAACAAGTCAACTCGACGGAGAGACCGTAGACAAGGCGATGGAAAGAAGCCGGAAGAACTTTTGACACCACAGCAGATCCAGCGCCAACGAGCAAAAAAAGATAAGAACAAGGCAAAGGTAGCAAACCACAATCGAAAGGACCGTGCAATGAAGAAGATGGGCTGAGCTTTATTACTCTTTAAGTGTTCGAGGCAGCCAGATAGCTCTTGCTACTTGATGTGCTCTAAAACGCCTAAAATGTATCGACTCCAGCTCCAAACCAACGTTTTGTGCTCGAACTTTGAATTTGAATATTTATCGGAGACCAAATATTAATCTCACATCACAATTTAAATCCTTTTATCTCCGATAAAAATCTCATTAGGATTTTCCGTCTCTTCGTACCTTGTTCGAAGATCCATTACAAATACCGCCTCATTCCCGAATCTGCTATCGAAACGGATTTTTTGCTACGAAGTGGATGAAATCCTTCCCAACAGCTTCGTTATTGCCTAAGGAGGAAACTCTGGCCGATCGTTTTCTTGAACGATATCCAGAATACGACGGACGTAATGCTGTTGTAGCCATCTTTGATACAGGGGTGGACCCTGGAGCTATTGAATTGCAGACGACACCGGATAATCGTCCCAAAATTATCGATATTGTGGACGCTACAGGCGCTGGAGATATTGATACGTCCACTGTAGTCGAGTCTATTGATGGATTATTGACATTATCCAATGGTCGTGTATTAACACTGAATTCCAAGTGGAAATTGAGTGTGGACGGCAAATATCACGTTGGACAAATAATTGGGTACCATCTGTTCCCTAATCCACTAATAATTAGGCTAAAAAAAGAACGTCAAGAGAAATTTGAGATTGAACAGCGAAATGCTGTTAATCAAGTCCAAAAACAATTATTACAATGGAACACGGAAAACAAAGTAACAACTAATGACACAATCAAGTTACGGATGAAAAAGGACCTGGAGATGAGACTTACGCAGTTGCAGGAATTGAGCAAAAGTTATGAAGATCCAGGACCGATCTATGACGCCATCGTCTTTTATGACGGTGAGTGCTGGCGAGCAGCTTTAGATACTACAGAGACGGGAAATTTTACAGATATTCCCGCACTGACAAACTTTAAGGATGAACGACAATACGCTACGTTCTCGCAAGAGTCACAACTCAATTATGTACTCAACATCTATGATGAGGGCACCGTATTGAGTGTCGTGAACGATGTTGGAGCTCACGGGACACACGTGGCTGGAATTGTTGCGGCATACTATCCAGATCAGCCAGAGTGCAACGGTGTGGCTCCTGGTGCACAGATTGTTTCTGTGAAGATTGGTGATGGCAGATTGGGGAGTATGGAGACGTCGTCAGCTCTGAGTCGTGCAATCTTGGCGGTCATGGACTCGAATGTTGATGTCGTCAACATGAGCTACGGAGAATATGCATCGCAGCACAATTATGGTCGCATCGTGGAGCTTAGCAACGAGCTGGTCGACGAACATAACGTGACTTTTGTGGCCAGTGCAGGTAATAATGGACCTGCCTTGGGTACGGTGGGTGCTCCGGGTGGAACGACTTCTAGCATGCTAGCTGTTGGTGCCTATGTGTCCCCAAAGATGATGGAAGCAGAGTACATCATGCGTGACAGCGGCCTACCAGGTATTGCATACACGTGGTCATCGCGCGGACCGACGTTTGACGGTGACATTGGAGTGAACATTTGCGCCCCTGGTGCTGCCATTGCGCCGGTGCCGAACTGGACGCTGAACAAGAAGCAACTCATGAATGGCACGTCGATGTCTTCGCCGAATTGCGCTGGAAGCGTCATGTTGCTAGTCAGTGGCTTGAAGGCTCAGGGTGTCGAGTACACGCCGTACTCGATCCGTCGCGCCTTGGAGAACACTGCCGTCAAAATACCCAATGTGGAAGTTTACGCGCAGGGTAAGGGTCTCATCCAAGTGCTCCCAGCATTTGAATATTTGGTGAACAGCAACGTCTTTGATGGAACAAAGACATTTCCCCTTCACTACAGAATCAAAACATCTTCGGGCGACGGAAATGCTCGTGGTGTCTTCCTCCGTGACAGTGCCGATTTTGCTTATGACAGCTCCGAAGTCACTGTCAAGGTGACGCCTACTTTCCATAAAAAGGCTGTCCAAGTCGACAAGATTCACTTCGAGCAGCATGTGCGCCTTGTTCCCTCTGCACGTTGGATTGATGTGGGACGAAGCCTTGCCTTGATGCAGGACGGGCGCGAATTCAAGGTGTTTGTGGAGACGAAGCATCTGACGGCTGGTGAGCACTACGGCGAAATCGTTGCATACGACACAAAGAATGAAGCTCGAGGCGCTCTGTTCGCCATTCCGGTCACTGTGATCAAGCCTGAAGACGTTGCATCGACGCTGATCTACCAGACGAAATTCCAGCCTGGCACTATCTCTCGCCGCTTCATCACGCCTCCTGTGGGAGCTACATGGGCGGACATAATCTTCTCGCGAGCTAGCAGGAACGGCGAGCGTGAAATTGAATCCAACTCGTCAGGCAAGTTGTACATATTCGATGCAATGCAGTTTCAGCCATTCATGCGCCAGAGCCTATCGTCGTTTCACAAGGCCTTCAAGTTGAAACCTGGACAGGAACTCGCGTTTAGTATGGATCTGCTGGGAGGGCTGACGACTGAGTTTTGCTTGGGACAGTTTTGGAGCGCCATCGGAGACTCAATCGTGCAGATCGAGATTCGCTTCCACGGCATTAAACCCGACCAGGAGAAGATTGTTGTCACCGGCGGCGAAGAATCACACAAGGTGTTGGTCTCGAGTTCCGTGGAGACTGAGATGCTAGCCCCTAAAGTTAGTTTTACAAAGTATGTGCAGCACATCCGTCCGAAGACGGCGGAAATTGCTCCACTGAGTTCAAGTCGTGACCAGTTTCCCAACAAACGTCAGGTGTACGAACTAATCTTGACGTACCCATTCACGAAGAAGGAGGAGGGCAAGGTGGTGCCGCATTTGCCTCTCTTGAATGGTCGTCTGTACGAGTCACCCTTTGAAGGGCAGCTAATGATGATATTTGACGACAAGAAGCAGTACATGGGCTGCTCGGATACCTACGGCAATGAAACAACTTTAAAGAAGGGATCGTACGTCGTTCGTACCCAAGTGCGGCACGAGGATGTAAGCAAGCTTGAAAAGCTGAAGCAAATGGTGCTGCTCCTGAACCACGATGTTCAAGAGATTTCTGCGTCCGTGTTCGGACACCAGGATGATGTCGCGCTAGGCAACAAAGCACTTGACAAAAAGAGCCTGCCAACTGGAAAATACGTGCCTCTTTTCATCGCAGAACCTGCGCATGACAAGCTCTCTGTCGGGAATGCCGTCGGAGACATTCTGACGGGTAAGATTCACTTCGGTCAGAAGGACGGTGCCGTTAAAGGGTACGTCGTCTACTCTCTCGGTTGTCAAATGTTTGGTGTCTCTAACAATTATTCTTTTGTTTTTATATGCACCACAGAAGCGGTAGACGCCCTGGCGGGTTTGATATTACGTACGTCATTCCTGCAGCGCCTACCCCAGTCAAAAAGCCTGAGCCGGACGAGATGAAGGACGAAGCCGACAAGGCCGATGAAGAAAAAACTGCAAACGAAGCTATCCGTGGATTGCTGCTTGAGCGGACGACGAAGCTGGTCGGTAAACCTACTTTCCTGCCTGCGTGGCAGCGCCTCGTGGACCAATTCCCGAACCACCTGCCGACATTGCAGGTGAAGCTGCACCACTTTGACGACGAAGCCACCCGGTCTTCTCAGCTAGCGATGGTGATCGAAAATGCTGATGCCGTGCTCACTCTCATCAAGCAGGATGAGCTGGCGCTGTTCTTCGGCACTCGAAACGTGCCTGACGACCAAACAGCAGCAGGGAAGAAACTGCGCAAGGAGAAGGAAAAAGAGAAGGCGATCCTTGTCGATGCTCTCGCACGTAAGGCTCGAGCTCTCGGAGACATTGCCCAATGGGACGACTTCATGTTCACGTATGCAGATCTGCAGAAGTGGGAAGACGTCGAGGCGTCGACGTACCTGCACGTGGCGCTGCAATGTGACCGACACTTTGATACTCCTGGTCTTGCACTACAGCGTCTGCGCATGGTGCAAAACATGGAGCAGACCGACAAGATCAAGATCATTTCAGACGAAAAGCTGGCGTGTGAGATCGCCAATACTCTCAATGCTCTGCAGTGGACGCACTGGACGAAGTACGAGATTCAATGGGAGCGTCGTCGCTCACCATCTTCGTACCGGATCTTCTAGACAGCACGCAAGTAAACCCAAGTTGTTACTGTGGACGAGTAGACCAGCCAACACTGTGGTCCTGGCTCAACTGACCTGTAAGCACAGAGAGAAGTATCCGGTAAGTCATAGGTCAGTCCGTCATTTTATCGCCCCATTATCCGTACCCCCATTATCCGTACTAATCCAACATGGATAGCTCCTGATAATGACGTTTTTCACGAACATATATCACCTACATGATCGTCACGCCCAGCAAAAGGAACACCAACTCCATGAATATCATTCTTCTTTGTCGCTCGCAACGTTTGCCTCGTGATTGAACTAATCCATGATTCCATCCTTTAAAGACCAACACATGAACAGTGTATGTCTGATGGGGCCTTGCATGAGCCCGACCTGACTCCAAGATCATGTTTCCCATCGATATGGTGTGAAAACTCACCAACGTGCCGTACGACATGCCCGATAAGATAAATGTAGGCTCATTAGTAGGAAAGAGAGTTTCCCGATTGTGGGTACAGTTGCATCTAGGCCATCGCAATAAACTCGTCCGTATCTAATAGTTATTTTTGATCTTTTTGTGTAAGTTTTCCTTTAGTTTCTTACCTTGAGGTGAGATTGACTCCACACTTCAATTATTATTGCCAACAAGAGCCTTAAAACCTATACTTTAAAAGGAAGCAAAGTTTGAGAGTTTGTGAAACACCTTCAATTTTTTGATAGAAAATGGTAATAAAATTTAACTTTCCAGGGAGATAAATCCTATATTATATCAACATCTATTTTGTTTTGTTTAATTTCCGGTATTATTAGTCAAGTTTTTGCATATTTTGCTAAACGATGTATCTAACGTTGATGTTTTGTATAGTTTGAACATCAACTAGTAGTAAAGATATACGTAAGTATTTGCATTAGTCTAATTAAATCTTTGAGAATAGGTAGATAGACAGGCGATAATTTGTTCTTTCAGCCAATTCAAAGGTCAGGTAGCCAGTCTGGGTCAAACAGCCTCCTCACTTTGCATCTTGCTGCCAGACCACTGTGCTATCACGGCAGCGTAACCATGTTTCCGACGCAATGATGCTGGTTTCTGCCACGCTTGCCGCATGGTCAGCTTTCACCGTGGCCTCCTCCGGATCGATGTACACGGAATGCAACTCATACCGCAGTCTCGGTACATAAAAACAAGCACCATGCCGACATTTTGAAGAGAGGGTAAACATGCCGGCGGGAATTCAGACATGCTGGAGAAATTGCACGCATCCACCATGGTCGAAGCTTTTCCCGCAGAGCCGTAAGAGCCCAAGATTGCTGAGTAATGTGTGGTATAGTAATGTTTAGATAAAATCTTCGCGGTTTGCCCTGCCGGGTTCAGTTGTGGCTTCGCCTTCGCTGAGTACTCGCAACCACTTCTCCGGAAGTCTGTCTGGCTCATCAGCTTCCGTTTCCTCTGAATGCCTGTGACCTCATGCCAACGGATGGACGTCGGCGCTCTCGCGCGTTTACATGCAGTTACGCCCGACTAGAACCCAACAATAACGTTTACACCGTCGACTGAGGTCAACCGGCTCGTAATCACGAGGCTATCTATCGCTGGAAGCGGCAATTGCCCAACTCCGGGCTGGCTTATCTCTTGGCGCGTCCAGTCGGTCGAAACTGCTACAATCTATGCCTCTCGAAGTTCGACTATAGGCATAATCCCAGTCTGTGCAGGGACGTAGAAGCGTACACGTGTCTTGGACTAGGAAAAGTTTGCTTCGTATTAATTCTACCACGATTGATGGATTAGCATCTCGACACTTGCGATAACTCGACGGCCGCGATAACTCGCTGGCTGCTTGTGAAAATTTCTACACTACTCGGATCGACGTTATATGTAATCTTTTGACCTGTGCCACGGAACATGGCAACATTTTTAGAAGCGCACACTTTACCGAGTGGTCGCAAATGGTAAGTTTACTATAATATGATTCTTGCAATCGATAACTGCAGCGACGGCTGGCAAATGATTTTGAAAGCGATGATCTCGCCAGAATTTCTACTTGCGCGAACGAAGATCCGCCATAGTACGGAAGGCCTTCCTGAAGAACTGCTAGACATCCAGGTCAAGAAGTGGGTAAAACGAAATGTGGAACAGATTTTCAAGCTTTTGGAGCTCAAGCAGACAGAATGTCGACTCTTCAAAAGCCCGCTTTTATTCAAATGCGTCGTTTCCCTTGAGTTGAGATACGGGAAAGAAAGTACGAACGGTGATGTTGACTTCTTGGCGGTCCGTTACAAGGGTGATGATCTGGCTAAGCTTCTACAAACGGGAAAAATTCCTCGAAACGAAACGCATCACTGAAACACTGCTAAACTTCCAGTTTAATGTGTGGACCGCGACCGAACATCTTGCTAGACATCGGTTTTCAAGCTTTTGGAGCTCCACCAGACAAATGACAAACTTTTCGAAAGCTTGTTGTTTTCCAAATGGGTCGGTTTCGATAAATTACGATATCACGATTCGCAAGCGTCTGATAAAGCGGCATGCTTCATGTTGGCAGATCATTACAAGGGTGATAATTTGGTCAAGATTGTACTTGCGCGAACAAAAGTGGAACAAATGCATTGCTGGAAACAGCAAAGCTTTCACTTTAATGGGTGACCTCAGGACAAGATAGACGCGGTCGAGGTTTTGAGCGTACAAGTTCCACAAGGTAAAAGTAGCAAGTGTTTTGAAATTTTTCTCGTTTTCAAATTAATCACAGCGTATGGAGCCATTATATCCGTACGCTCCGAAAATGGCATATTGGGTGATGTTCTCCGTGTTGGCAGACCTTTACAAGGGCGATGACTTAGCTAAAAATTTACCTGCGGGAACGAAAATCAACAGTACGAAGGCAATGCTAAAAAAACTGCTAAACTGTCAGTTATAATGTGTAGACTCGCGACGGAACCTCTGAGGCAAAGCTGTTTCAGCGTTTGCAGCTCCACCTGACAAATGGAAAACTGTGAAAGCCCACTTTGTTTCGTGTTGATCACTTTCGTCGAGTCAAGATACCACGATTCTCGGAAGCAGCAGATAAGGCGATATTTTCCGTCTTGGCAAGGGCGATGATCAGGTCAAGGATCTAGTTCAGGGAGGTAAGTCCGACGGAGCGAAAGGCAATGCTGAACAGCAACTGAACAGCCGGATCAACGTGTGCGTAGGAAAGAGGAACGATGTGGTCAAGGTTTTGAGCTTTTGGAGCTCCACCTAACGAATGGCAAACTGTCCAAAAGCCCACTCTATTCTAAGTGGACCGCTTCTTCGACTTACGATATGAGGATTCCCCGAAAATAGCAAGTCAGGTGATCTGCGCAAACAATACACGTTTCTACGAGGGCGATGATTTGCCGAGGTTCTTGTTGCAGGAACACAGATCGACAGTCGCTAAAATCCTATAATATCAATTGTAAGCAAATGATATAATGGGATTTTGGTGACGATTTCGCTCAACTACAAGTGTCCGAATCGACAATGAAGATCGTACAGTGCTTTTCTGCGCCACATTATCATCTGGAGTTATCCTTCCCATGGCTACAAGAACAATATTGTTCATGTCGTACGCCCTGTACGATGACTGGTTGGTCACTGCGCGATCGACAACAAGAACGTAAAGAATGGGTGCATATACATGCACAACTACGTGTCTCCCGCCAATTGTCGACAGTTAGCACCCTTTCTCCATGAGAATAACGAGTGAGATCAAGGTGATTGAAAGCATCGTTCGTAGCACGCGTTGGAGAAGTCAGCATCTCACTTCCTGTCAACGTCCACGATCAAAGTGTTAGAAACTATCGTTTTTGACAGGTTGGAAAGGTGTTGAGGTTGAAGTGCAAGACCTGTTACAGGTAAGCTGCGACCCCACCTGATTGGCTGATTATCGTGACACCTTGACAGATGCGACGAGGCGATGCGGCCGCCATGTCGGACCATCAGGGTGGCACGACGACGGGACGTGGGGAGCCAAACCACCAAGTGGTGACACGGACGCCATGTGTATGTTGACCAGGTCGAGTTGCAGTGCTGTTTGGAAAGTCTTATCGTAGTGTTGACGTACGAAGTTAACATTGAATATATCTCACTTTTACTTCTAACTACCCTTGCACAAGTGCAACAACTACACTCTAACAGGTTGTGAGCCCAACAAAACGTGTTGGCGGCGCAGCTCGAGGAGCTACACCCGCTGTGATAACCGACGGTCCTAACACGGCCGATGACCACCACCTAGAAGAAAAGTCGGCAGCGCCAGTGGGGGCGATGGACAAGGTGCTGGTTATGCTTGGGGACCTATCCGAACGGATGAATCGGATGGAGGTCTCCCAGAAGGAGCAAGTCAGCCAGCACCAAAAGGGCTCACCGGGAACGAGCATTTTTGGTTCAGTCCTGGGAGTTGGAGCGGGGATGAGCCTACAGGCTTTGGAGCGTACCCATCCTCCCAAGAAATCACCAAATGTGTCGCCGGCGACCTATTTTGGGGCCAGGCGTCACAATCAGGCAGATGTTGAAGGACGTCCCGTGGACCAAGTTGCACAGGACTTCAACATGGTCCGAGGCCTGGACCCGTGCATCACAAGCAGGACATGCCTGGGGCCTACTATCCCGGAGCGGGTATGCCAAACAGGATGTATGTTTACCCTACACCACAGTTTACGGGCATGCCGGACGCACAGCATCGAAAGCTCGCGCTACAACCCTTCGACGACAAGGAACTCTACCATGGTCTTGGTAGTGGATTCCTCAAATGGGGCAAGAAATTTGTCCGCCAAGTCGGGTTCGCAAAGCGTGCGTGTGGTTTCGCATGGCCAGAGGACATCAAGGTTGATGTTCTAGGTCAACATCTGGCAGGCAAGGCGCAGACGTACTACCGTCGGCAGGTGGAGACTTGGTGGTCTGAAAGCCAAACCTTGGAGCATGCTATGCAACGGTTGCTTCAGACTTTCAACACCAAGATCTCACCTGCTCAGAGCATGAAGCTGTTCACGGCACCGAAGGCAAATCGCAGAAGTTGGACGGGGCTCCCCACGTCCCGTCGTCGTGCCACCCTGATGGTCCGACGTGGCGGCCGCATTGCCTCGTCGCATCTGTCAAGGTGTCACGATAATCAGCCAATCAGGTGGGGTCGCAGCTTACCTGTAACAGGTCTTGCACTTCAACCTCAACACCTTTCCAACCTGTCAAAAACGATAGTTTCTAACACTCCTCCTCGACTACATCCTGGGTGGCCTTCAACTTGAGCAGCACACGCAATTCCTCCATCCTTGGCCCCGGCAATGCCTTCGTCAAGATGTCGGCCATCATGTCCTGTGACTTCACGAATCTTGGTACCACAATTCCTTCTTGTGTATGATGGTAGATGAACTTGAAACGTATGTCTACGTGCTTGGCGCTCGAGGTGCCCTTCTCAGATTCGAGCTGCTTGATGGCTGCTTGATGGCGGCTTGGTTGTCAATCCACATCGGCATAGGTTCGCGCACGCATAGCTTCAGTTCGTTTAGCAGTTCCTTTGTGTCTAGTAGTTCGCGGCCAGCTTGGGACGCTGATATGAACTAAGCCTCCATCGTACTCAATGATACCCCTGATTGCTTCTTGCACAACCACAAAACAGCAGCACCGTCCATAGTTATCACACACCTAGACGCAGACTTACGATCAGTCTTGTCGGCGGCAAAATCTGATTCGATCTGAACGTCCTCCGACGTCGGTCCCACACCGTTTAGGTGCAACTTCAAATCCTTCGACATCTTCAAGTACCGAACGATTCGCTTCGCGGTCTTCCAATCTTTCGTAGTCGGCTTGTGTGTCTGTCTCGTGGCTTGTGCACGGCGAAGCAGATGTTTGGGCGCGTGCATCTTACGATCCACAATAGGCTTCCCACTAGTGACTGAAATGATTTTACACTTGGCTCACCTTTTCCACTTCTTGCAGGAAGGTAGCCCAAATCAGCCTCATCGTCTATGTTGCACTCTTCTCCGATTGGAGTCCGTACCCGTTCGCTGATTCCAGTCCGAACTCCTTCAGCAATAAATCGATCATGACTTCTTGATCCAAAACATATCTATTCGTATCGTCCACCTCGATACGTAGCCCCAGAAACTTGTTCACAACTCCCAAGTCCTTAATAGACAACGAGCTCATCTCCTCAAAAATTCGTCTACAGCGCTCTGCTCGGTGCCCGTGACCAACAGGTCATCAACATAGACTCCAACCACCGTGCATGTCTTGCCTTTGTACAGACACATGTCCGTCGTGCACTGCTGAAATCCGCTTTGGCGCAGCTTGGAATCGAGTAATTTACTCCACAGTCGCCCGGCCTGCTTTAGATGTAGACTTTTTCAACAGTAGTGCCAAGTCATTAGCAGTCTTCACTCCGGAAGTCTTGAGCTCTTGGTCATCGAGGACCATCCCCTTTGGTATCTTCATGTAGATGTCCAGGTGCTCCTCCTTTTCGGCCTTGACGTACGCATTTGGTACATCGCCATGCCGAGCCGTTACATTCCATCGTCTGGAGAGCACCAAGATTAACTTTACCGTTCCTAAATCCATGACGGCGGCGAACGTAAGTGTATAATCCACACCGAACACTTGCTCGTTTCCACAAACGACCAGGCGAGCCTTGTATCGCTCGACGTCTCCATTAGCGTCGGTCTTCGTCTTGTAGACCCACTTGTTGTGCAAAACATGTGCACCCTTAGGTGACATCACAATTGTCCAAATGTCATTTGACTTTAGAGCATTCAACGCTTCGGTCATGGCAGTCACCCACTGTTCCTGGTGATCGCTTCTCATGGCCTCACCATGCTTAGGATCTTGCACCATGACTGCGTTCATAACATCCGGTTGTTCAACAGGAGTTTTGTCCGAAAGCTCTCCAGAATGTTGTTTGCTCAATGATCTTGTACCATGTCGGGCTCTAGTCCATCCGGACTTTCGGTCACTCCGACCCTTAGAGGCCCGTTTCTTAGCACCTTCATGTTCTTGTACATCCTGTTAATCATCACTTGGTGACTCCTCCTGACGGTCGGCCTTCTTCAAGTAAGACTTGAGCTGTCCATTCTGTTCGTCCGACAGTGTTTCGACGTTTCGGACATGTTGTGTCATCACAACAACCTTGTCCTTGGGAATGTACATTCGGTACCCCTTCGCCTCGTCGCTTTTGCCGATTATGATGGCCGCCTTCCCGCGCTCACCAAGTGACTTGTTCCTTGTATTGACATGCACCGTGCATGCGGATCCGAACACCACGATGTTGTTCAGCATTGGCACCTTCTTTGTCAAAAATTCCATCGGAGATACTCCGCCAGGGTTCGACTTGGTCCTGCTCCTGTTAAGGATGTACGCCGCGTACTCTGCAGCGTCACCCCAGAAGGACAGAGGTAGGTTCGAGCAGAACGCCATGCTTCGTACTATATTCATGATAGTACGATGCATCCGTTCGGCCTTACCATTGCTGGCTTGATTTCTGGCTTCGTTTACCTGGCGTGATACGCCTGTCGCCTTGCAGAATACGTCCAGTGTCTTGTACTCTCCACCCCCATCCGTGCGCAGCACGTGAATCCTGCAATTAAATTCTCGTTCAAAACTCACGAGGAAGTGCTTGAACTTGAGGGCAGCAGAATCCTTGGATTTGGCCAGAAACACACGGCAATAGTTCGACCGGTGATCAATGAAGTTCACCAAGTAGCGATTGCCTAAACGATTTCGTGGGGTCATCGGACCTTTGAGGTCAGAGCAGATCACTCCACCTATCACATCGATGGGTGAGTTTTCTCCCGTATCTTTCTTCGACTGTAATTGTTTAGCTTGTTTGCCTTGGGAACACGCCAGGCAATGCATGTGTTTCGTGTCCCTTGGCCATCTTGATGATAGTATCAAAACATAAATGGCCCAAGCGGCGATGGAAGTGCATCAAGGTACCACTCTGAACATCCGAATCGATTTCATATTCAGGTGAATTGAGTACAGCCATCATCGCCTCCCGGGGTGAACTTGAGACCTTGTTATCGGGTTCCATCATTTCAACAACAAACACATTTTTGTTGCAATCGACATCCATGACCGGTGCACCTCCAACCCCAGAGGTCAACACACGCGTCCCTCCTCGGTATTCGAGTACGCATCCTTTGCCTTCGAGCTTACCATATGAAATAATGTTACGCTCGAGATTTGCAGCGTATTGAACATCGAGGAGCTGTATGGTGTTCACAACTCCAAGTGCCACAACCTCGATCTTGACACTTCCTTGCTTGGTAATTCGCAGCACACCTCCATCAGTAGCTGCCGTCAGACATTCATTCCGGCAATCTCTTGGGTTGACCAGCAGATTTAGGTCGTTGACCTGATGTCTGCTTGATCCACTGTCGAGGATCCAATGGTCTTCTTGAAGACTTCCACCGTTACCAATTGCGAAGGTAAAATTTGTTGTAAAAGAAACGCCTCGGCATGTCGTTTCAGGAAAATGTTTTGTAGGCGAGAGAGTTAAACTTTCGGGCCCTGGTGTTTGAGGTTCACCAGCACTGTCCTGCCAGGCAGTGATGTCCCCTATTTTAGGTACGTTTAGGTGTTTATCAACGCGCGATCAGAATTAGAAACGTACGACTAGACGAACAGTAATGCGCGATGTGACGATTACTAATCTGCCCTATACCAGTAGTAATGCGCAATGTGGCGATTACTAACGTATAGGCAGAAAGTATCCAGCAGGCTTAGAGTAGCAACAGGAGTTTGTGAAATAAGGACCTAAATATATTTACTTTGCATTTTGCCAAACTCAGTCCCCTTATTTTTACATTAAAACTTCCCTTGGAACCTTCTTCTTCAATTGAGGGCACATCGATCTGATGTGCCCGACTTCCCCGCACTTGTAACACGTGCGCTGGTCATCGTCACCGAATGTCGTTTTGGCCTTGACCTTGACTTTCGACTCCTTTCTTAGCTCGACGACGTTGACCATGTCGCGCCCAAGGTTCTTCGCGTGGGTGTCGACTTCCGTTGACTGCGCGAACTGTGCCAGCTCTTCAGCTTGGCGTAATGAATTAGTTCGATGCATACCCAACCTGGACAACATTTTCGTGCGTATGTGTGGATCCGCATAATGGACGATGTTGTCCAGTACGAGGCTGTCCGCACCTCCGCACGCATCGCTGACGGCCGTCAGATACAAGAAGTGGTAGTCACCTTATGGAACCACTTGGTGATGACACGGACGCCATGTGTATGTTGACCAGGTCAAGTTGCAGTGCCGTTTGGAAAGTCTTATCGTAGTGTTGACGTACGAAGTTAACATAGAATATATCTCACTTTTACTTCTAACTACCCTTGCACAAGTGCAACAACTACACTCTAACACAAAGTCGCTGTGCTTCGTTGTGCAATGACGTTGATCGAGAATGTTGATAAGATCGAGTGAAGAGGTACCGTTGATCCAAGATCGTTTTTGATTGGCTAGTAAGCGAATGGAGTAGGGTATCGAAAAACAATGAGAATATGGATCGATAACATACTTGAGGTGGACCACATATATGGCATAGAGATCGCATTTTCTGGATTGTAATATTGGATCGATCGCTCGGATGAGCGATATTAGCCAAGTGGAGTCATGGTGATTCTTGTGGTCAGTTGGCCATCCGATCGCAACTGTGATCATTTGGCCATCCGATCGTAACTGTGATCATATGGCCACTCAATCGTATCCGTGATCATATGGCCACTCGATCGAGATCGCGGCGGGCTACACCTGGTGTGAGCAACACAGACAAGATATGATCATTTTGGGCATGAACAACACGTGGCAGTAGATCCTGACATACAGATAGGCATAATCGTAGGCTTGATACTTGACTGTTTAGCATTAAACAGAGTTTCTTCTACTTCAAACCACGCACGCAGATTTCTCTTCGGGTTGGGATATCATTGGTCCCTCAACGATCAAGAACTTCTATCGTACCACCACGCAAGTCGTATCTCTGAATTCTTAAGCCAGGGATCACAAGAACTCTCAACGCAAATAACTTCCCTGCATTTAGACGCAGCACAAGAAAAAGGACTAGATACAAGATCGCGAGACAGCTCAAGTGGTCAGAAGATCAAGTGGATCAAGTATCTACATTTGGACAAGATGATCTCAAGGTATACTAAGGCGACTCGAGTAGAGCATCCGCAAGAACACCTCAATCGCGTGAAGATTTCCGCGCGGTCGAACCCCAACACGATCAAGCTCAGCATCAAGTCCACCGAGAAGAGTGCAACCCGTCCAACCGACGGGTACACAAGGTGAGGAAGGCTTTATGCACGGAATTGGAGTACCCCCTCCGTTAGTCGGCCGTCCGGGCGCCAGTGGAGAGTCGAGATCACACCAGCAAATTTTGTGAGCTCCGCTCCATTGCCGATGCATGACAGACAACTTCCCCCGTCGGGTAGTCGACAGCCGTCGTTACATTTCACAATGCGCTTGAGCATCGCCTTGTCGCGAACCAAGTCCACTGTTGACAATCCAGTCGTCTGGCGACACATCGCCGTTGTGAATGCTTGAGAATCGAAGCTAGTACCTTTGCCCTCCTCACGGGCTTTTTGTGTGGCAGTCTTTCATAAAATGCCCTTTTTTGCAATGGAAGAGCGCCCTCGATTGCCTTAGACTTGGAGAGATCGATCTGTAACGATTTGAGTCAGCGCGAATGCTACCCCCCGGCTGCAGCAGCACTTGCTTGGTGCTGTCTCAAAAGTTCGGACTATTGGGAACCCTGCCACCTCAACAAGCTGACCTGATGTGCGCCTTCCTGCTGTGGCAAGGTGAGATTTTCATAGCTTTGTCAAGTTCATGCTGGATGAACTTGGCGATGGTTGCATGTTGCTCGTCTCCATTCTAAGAGAGCAACATGCACCGATGGCGACGTACCGACAGCTTCAGCCATTCGCTGAACCGGCTGCCATTCGAGGGTACTCAAATGGTAGAAGTACTTACACGTTGCGTGATAACGTTCCACATCTGCTGGTTCCATAGCGGATGTGTCGTTGGTCGTGTCTCACGTACACTGGAGCGCAGAGAAATACGAGATAACTAAACGATGCGCTTAATTGTAGGAAAAGGAGAACTGTATTGTATATAGTTCACGTCTTTTATAATCGAAATCATCTTATGTTATTGTAACATAATATTATCCGCTACGATAATATTCACATTGGCATCTAATGTCAGTGCCAATGTTACGTAACGGGCTTACCTGTTACAGTTACTAGAGTTGTTCGATGAACTAGTTGTACATCCACCTTCGCAATGATCCTGAGCTGATCACCGTACCAACATGCGAGCGTTGCTGGCTACTCGCCCATGGCAAACACGACGCTGGGTTACTCGACATGCATCCAGTTCGTCCACTAACCTCCTCCAACAGTATTTCGTCTTCGAAGGGATAAATCTCGCTTAGACGCACACCCATCCCTTCGCTGCAGGCAATGAAGGCACCATTTCTCGCACGCTATATCTCTCCCGCAAGCAACATCAATCGCGACGGTGAAAGACTCTGCTCGAACTCATCCTGTAAGGGGTCTAGAAATTATCTTGAACCCTCTCTTTCTTCATCTTTATCGCAATTATACCATGGTCTTGTACCCTATATCAGAGCTAGCCTTGCCCCGACTGAATCGTCGCTGCTTTGATTGACAGATCCAGCAAATCGTGATGGACCTGGGTCTACAATCATAAATGTGATCACCCTGCGATGCAGGTCGGGCGCTCAGTTCCAAGTTGATCCGGTTAATGAGAGCGACTTTGAGACATCGTTAGCTCATTTTCATGTTTTCCTTTGGTCGGCCTTTGTCATCTGCCCACATAAACCTCATCCTACCCACTATGCAACCTGCTCACTTGCTCTTCTTCCACTTATGGACTGCAAAGCGATTAGTCACTCCTGGTTCATTCAGTCAGCTATGAAATCCTGAGGACTACATCAACTAGCCTTGTCGTCGGCATCCTCATCGATCTTGCCACCAAGAGCGTGTAGCCGACTTTGAATTCTAAGCATTGCTAACCTTCTGTTGTTGAATTGCTCACTGTCAGGGCTTGGTTGGTGGAGAGTGCTACTGGCCATTACATACCATGTGCTCTTGCATCAGCTCTGGTGAGACCGTCGATTTACTTGCGTTGACCACCGGCTACTGACGCCCGATCTGGATGGAAGTGTCGCAGTGGCTACCTTTGCCTTCAGCATGGTATATACGCTACGTCGATGTTGCAGGCTACACCAAATATTCTGCAGAGAACACACGTTGATCGGATGATACTAAATAACAATCCACCGTCAGCGATGATCCTGAAGCCAACGACCTTCTTCATACCAAGCCATCAGCTTGTCCAGGTCTTTTGCAGCATCTTTAACAGGCGTCGCTTTGTCGTTCGGATCGGTACGAACTGCTGTGGTTCTGACTTTTATTGGCTTCTTACAGTCGCTTTACCGAACGCCTTCGTCCTCTACCTGATCGGTCACCTTTGAAACGCAAGATTTTTCCATTCAGAATAGTAGTAACTTTTGCTAAAGAGGCAGGTGATCTCCCGGTGTGAATAGCAAGTCTTAACGTCGGTACAGAAGAAGTTGCCTATAGTGACACCCTTGAGACCAGACAGCATGTATCACTTGAGACAAGTTATCATATTACCATGGGCCGGATCTAGCGAATGGAGCTAGGGCAATGTCAATTTAGACAAGTTTTTCTGTGCTGCGCTTTTGCACTATATCGCACTTCGACTGACTGATGAGTAAGCGTAGGCGTTCGTCATGGGTGAATAGCATGGAACGTCGTGCCAGCATTCAATCATTTGGATCTATACGTCACCCAGAAGATGCAGTACCCATTCATTTTGAATGAAGCCGAATCTATCCATCATTGTCTCACACGTCATTGTTGCGACGGTGGACACGTCATTTCGTCCAAAGCGCTTGTCGCAACGGGACGCACTTTTTTGCTCAGCAGTGCGGTCCAAAATGTTTTACACCATTGCGTCACGGCACACAAGATCATAACAACGCACTGGTCATACAACGCACTTGGTCATAACAACGCACTCGGTCTCTCTGATGCTACGTTAGCTAAGTAATGACAAAAAGCAGGATAGTGATCTATTATAATGCCTGGAACTAGGCAAGCAAGAAGGATATAAACGTTATCGAGTTTTGGTCAGACGTCTGCTGCAGTTAGTACTGTAAGAGTGGGGATGGACACCAAGAGTGGATAATCAACAGCAGCTGCTCCCTCTGTTTGGAAGCTGAAATCTAAAAATCTTGGCTAAATTTTGCTTAGCACTATTTTTCATCAAAGAGACAAACTGTGATATTTAGAAAATATGGAAAAGGTCGACTAATTTAAGTGCTGAAAATAGTACGTAGGAGTCGGATGAATTTAACCAAAACTTTACAAGAAAATTTGTTTTATGAGATCTGGTACCATATATTAAGAATCTGGTCGGATCGATACGCTCACGCACACCATCGTTTGTATCTTGCATGCGAAGCGCCAGATTCACTTGATGCTAACGCCGTAAACACGCTGATGAAGCCGCATGAAACAAAGCCTTTACTGTGTTTGAGTCCGAATTGAATGGTTTATGCACTAGGTTTGCCGACCAAACAAAAAGATGTATACGCTGATTCTGCACGCTACCGGCGCTATCACGCCACATGATGATCCTAGCATCCTTAATCAGCTGCGTGATGTTTATGTGATGAACAACATGCAGTGACTGCAAAGACGGACATCACTTCATAACTTGCAATCAACTAAAGACAACGACCTTCTTTGAAAAAAGGCATGCAGCTCGTCCATTTCCTTCTTGTCGTCCCGGTTCTTTTGCTTGGAACCAACAAAGGCTTCGTTAGTGCCGAGAAGGACAGAGTCGCATCGACAGTCCCAGGTGGGAGTCCCACGTCTCCAGTTACAGATTTTACCCACACAAAAGGACCTCAAGCTTCGACTGATGTCACCGCAAAGGAGGAAGAGCGAACAGCACGAGGATATACCGGTGGGGCTGCCGTGGCCTCCAACCCCGTACCAGACTCAGTAAGTGCGACAACCACAACCACAAACACAGAATACGAAGGCAAGGGCTTTTTGAAGAAATTTATACAGTGGTTGGACAGCACATTCGGCAAGAGGAACAAGGGGAGTGGCCGGCTCCGACAGCTAGCAAGTAATAATTTGTTACCACCTACTCACTGGACCTTATCCGAACGCGGGTATCCGGGCAAATTGGTGACAAATTAATGTATACGGGTATTGTGCATACCTTTATGCGGACACTAAAGGAAGAAGGTGCATGTGCTTTATTCCGAGGCATTGGTCCCACTTTGTTTGGTGCTTTGCCCTATGAAGGAATCAAATTTGGATCATACGATGTCTTGACGGGGTTATTACGGGATGATAATGACCCAAAAGTCAATTTTGTAGCCAAGATTTTGTGTGGAGGAGGGGCGGGGGTAATGGCCACTGTCTTCACATACCCAAATGATACGGTGAGACGACGGCTCCAAATGCAGGGGGCGGGAGGAACGACTCGACAATATCAAAATGCGTGGGATTGCTACGTCAAGTTAGCCAAGAATGAAGGTTGGACAGTCTACTACCAAGGACTTATACCCACATTGGTGAGGGCCGTGCCCAACATGGGCGTGCAATTTGCAATGTACGACGTTTTGAAGAGCTTCATTGAGTAGAGGCGATGGAGTGATCTATTTTTTTTGTGAATGTTAGATGAATAAAATTGCATGGAACGATGTTACTTGTTGCTGTTTTGGGAGAGCTCGCTTGCAGCTTTTCAAGAATTTTATCTGCTGGTTGAATCAAGCTGATTGACTGTTTCTCGACGGACGATGTCAAACGCGTTTATCAACGACGTGGCGGCACAGCGCCTGTCCGCTCAATGAGACTACCGAACTACACGTTCTACAGAGCAGAGAACCAGCATTTTTCATCTTGAGAAGAAGTATCGGTTTGCCAAGTCTATTCAACAAAACGGTAAAGTCTTCTCAGCACAGCAATAGCTGTCACTCGTTTTCTCATGGTGGAGATAACAAACTCGTATTCGAAAACAATACGAGTAATGATGTCTCGCACTTCTTCCAAGATCAGGTGCTTGAAAAACTTTGTAACGTCAAGGAAGCACGGCGTATTGGGTGCTAACGTCGCCATTAAGCGAAGTTCAGCATGGACAGCTGATAAAATTGTTCACGCCTCAAAGGCAATTTTGATTAAACCCTTTATCACGTATGTACTACATGCAGAAAACTGACGTGCATTTACGCGTGATGATGCAGATCGTATCGGAGAAGCCACTTAGTCGCCGCTTAGGATCTGCGATTGAAATTGGAGTTGACATCGACTTTATCGTTATTTTAGGAAGATACATCGATCTTGGCGTTGTGGCTCTCGATTACATTGGCAACTGCGACGTTATTAGCTCACATTTGGATGCTAGACAAAAGAAGCAATATGCAAAATGCATGAGCGCTCCAAGCTCAACCACCAGCAAAACACTCTAGTTGTCTAGAAAACAAATCGCAATTTTTAGTCACTTATCTCCCAAGCGCATTATAAGCGTTCATGCCTCCACTTATAATACGCGTTATGTCTGCGGAAACGGTCTCCGTTTGCTGGTAGTGTATCTTGCGCGTCATATACGGTTGATGCGTTAATGACTAGCGGCAGCTGTAGTTCGCTCGGCGCAGTCTGTCACTTGGTGTCTACCTCGCGGGCTACTTACTTGATGTCGTAGTTTCAGACGTTACGAAGGCACTAGCGGCAGCAAAAGCTTGCTCAAAATCAGTCCAAATAACTTCCGGATCCTCCTGGCCGATGGAAATGCGGATGAGGTTACGATCGACGCCACAAGACTCCACGAAATCCAGCTCATCATAGTGGGCAAGCAGCGCGTATGGACAAGTCAATGTGAAATTCGTGCCGAGGCTCGGGCCCTTGGCAATCGTCAGCGCATTGTAAAATGCCTTGGCTGAGTCCAGTCCGCCGTGCAGCACGATCGAAAACAAAGGGCCGTAGTGAGGCTTGTCTTTCTCTTCCAACAGATTCAGAAAAGGGTCATACATGTTCTTAGCGTCGCCAAGTGTCGGGTAGTAAACTTCCTTCACAGCTGGGTGTTTGAGTAGTCTATGAATAATCTCGGCAGTGGTCGCATTCGTCTTTGCAAGCCGCTCTGCGAGGTTTTCGGATTGCTCAAGCAGAGCATCAACGTCCTCTTCAACCAAAAACCCATCACCTTTAGGGCCAAAAATGACCCCGAGTTCCTTTGCCCTCGGACTTTCAGGGTTCAGCACCACACTGCCTGCCATCACGTTGCCCGTGCCACTGAAGATCTTGGACAAACTCGTGGCCACCAGGTCTGCACAGCCATGTTTCATTGTGTTCACATTGTACGATCCGACGGTATCATCCACTACTAGCACAGTTCCATTGTCATGAGCACATTTGGCAAGTCGCTTGAGATCTGCCATGAATAACAACGGATTGCTCGGGAACTCGGTCCAAATACCAAGCACCTTTTCCTTAGCTACAATAGTTTCCACCTCCTGCATCTCTTTTTCTCCACAAGTGGGGAAGAAATACACTCCAACAGAACACCATTCTTTTCTTGATAGAATTTTGAGTGTGTCAACATATGGGAAGCCCATCAAAATGCTCTTATAATCACCTCCTTGAAGCTTCTGCAACAGCCTCACTGTAGAAAAAATAGCAGCCATACCTGTCGGGTATAAAGCCACTTTTGTACTGTCAGCAGAGGTCAAATATAGCTCCGCTATCCGTTTCTTCAAAGTCAAATGCTTGATAGTATGTCCCAGTACTGGAAGCCTCGTAAAATCGTCATTTTTGAGCGTTTCAAGCAGCTTTTCAGCATGTCGTGACGTCACAATTTCCCCTGAATGTTGCCAGTATTGTTTGGCTGTGTGGCTGATGCAACGTGGGAATCGTACGATGTGCACGATGTTTTTGACAACATGAATCGATACATTTTCATTTTTGACAGAATCCGAATTACTGTCCAACAAAAAATGTCGAAGACGGTCCGCGACGTCAGAAGTTGGTACTATCATCAGCTCCCAAATGCTAATATCGTCTTCTGAGAAAATCTGATTCTTGACAAACGTCTGGAGCTCCACCACCACTGGATGGCGGAAGAAGCGAGGATAGCCGCAGGTCATTGCGTTGATCACCTCCGGATGTGCTTCCTCGTAGCCTACGACGTGGGACCATTGAGGCATAGACACGGAAATTGCATTCGGGTCCTGAGGAGGCAGCGAGACGCCCAGCGGCTGTGCCGTCAAAGAAGACATGGTCAAAAATAGAACCAGACGTTTTGATGACAATGTTCATTCAAGAAACGGGATATTATCCAAAACTTCGAAAATCCCAAGCAATCCTTTTCATAGTGATAAATAGTAATAACAACGTTCAGCAAAAACACTGCTTGGGTTATTCAAACAAAGAGGTCACTAACAAATGGCTAGCGCTACAAACCAATCACGGAATCTTTTTGTCCAATCTCCCGTGATTGAAATGGGTACTCAATTGCTAATGAAGACTAGCATCGGCTTTAGTACCATTCCTCTTTTGGCAGCAACGAATTTGATATAAAGCAGGTAGTTTATCGCATTATTCCGCTGCTATCTCAGCGGTAAAGTCTTCCAGCATCCCCTGTACCGAACACTTTCAACATGGAATCGACCTTCCAAGCCTACTTTTTCTAATTGTTCGAACTCACCTCACAATCTGTTCACCTCCATTGAAGACTTCTCAATCTTCAATGCGATTCGCAACGTCATGACAAAAAGTGCACAGATGCTCGCACAGAAGAGTGCAGGCACAGATTATATCGTAGCAGTTTTAAGCCCTAAGTTGTGAGTGAGAATCGTGCTTCAATGTAGAGCGGGATTGCTTGCTGGTTTACAAACGGCAAGTCACGTTTGCGACGTCTCAGTCGTGCAACTATTTCAACGTTGCCAAACTGAATGCTCTTGCTGAGTTTGTTATGTCGAAACAGCTAGCGTTCGCTTCTCATGGTCGAAGTAGGTGCATACTAACGAATTGTGTGGCCTCGCAAGCAAAGCTTCTTGCCATCATGTGCTTGCCATTATATCATGCCATCCGAGCTGCTGTACGATTTCAGTGAGAATGTGGTAATTTGCGACGCTGTCAAGACCCAAAGAGGACGCCGCCATTTAGCAATTTGATGCAAGAAACACTGGCAAATCTCTTGGTGAACCAAATGTTAGAGAACTATGGCGTCTGCAAGAATGCTGCGATCCTACGTTGCTTCCGCAATTCGTACAGCAATACTATAGGCAACGTGACGGTGTCAAGGTTGCGCAACTTGTTAAGGCCACGTAGGCTGCACGTATTGAGGACCTTGATGATGACCAGTATGGCTCGTGCAGTTACGGTTTCACGTAAGAGGATACGTACTTATTCACTAGTTAGGCTGTTGAATGCGGAGACTACAATTCATATGGTTCAAAGGGCTGATGACAAGTCGTGGCAATCGACATCTAATTGCTACTGAGTCTTTTAGTAGCTACTGGGTAGCTAGCTATTGAGTCCTCCGATTTGCATGTGGACATGAAAGGTGCGCGAGGCAGCTGACGACACTATGATTCTAGTATCTATCTAGAGTAGGTGTCGAAATTACAACCAACCGATTGAGTGGTCAGGAACTCATGAGGCGAGGGCAGCTTAGAGCACGAAAGTGAGCGAGCTGGAATATCAAAATCCTTTTTACCTCAGTGCAACTATTGCAGAACAATAGCTATCAAAGAGGTCAAGTGTAGTGTATTGTGTGTTTATTTAACAAGCGTCCAGATATAATGTGTTGTATGCCAGGGAGAGTCAATCATTGGTTGAAAAGTAGACAAAGAATGATACGATTGGTTGGAGCAAGAAAACCTGTCACAACGACTTCATATAACTAGTGGACTAAATGACATTTCATACTGTACTTTGTGTTATTACTCGCTGGAAGAAGCGCTGAAAACATGTGGAAAGGTGGTTGTTATTTACTGCCCCGGGATGAGGTCGATTCTAGGTGACTCTCTTCCTTTTTGTTGCCAAATGTCTTGTCCAACCAATTTGCAAATTGCTGCAAGATGCCCTTGCCTTCAAATCTTGTGTTCGTGACCACCGGACCTTGTGATTGTGTTGAGGTGGTGGGGTTATTGGACACGGCATATCCACCGATATGTGCTCCTCCTCCATCTCGCTCTTCCTTCGTTGTAAGAACGCCAGTCCAAGTTTGACGTCCTCTTAGGTTGGTAAAATCTATAACGGGAGGACTCTCACCTTTGACCCCGTCGTTGTCGGTAGTGACGAAGCTATTGGTAGTTTTAAGCAAAAGGGCCAGAATCACAAGAAGAAATTGGGCGAGCTGCATCCTTTTGGAAGAGGGTCGTTGTCTTGAGTGAAGTTCGTGGATGGTCGTAAGTTGTGAAATGATGTCGTCTTAGCAGCTTTTGCATGCTCTTCATCACATAGACAGCGCTCGATTGACAAAGGACACTGCTATGATGGCGCCAGTGACACACCAAACGAGTACAATAACAGCGTTAGCGTCTTTGTAATGGCTGACATTACTCAGACTACGCCATTCGAAGTTCTGGCTTCAATACAGGCATAAAGTCTTGGTATCAAATCAGTAAAACATATAAAACCCTACAAATGTTCCTAGCCAATAGATTGACGCTGGAAGAAGCGACCAAGAAGTTCTTCTGTAGGCCTTTTATTTCTAAGCCCCAACAGCTGCTAGAGGGATACGTAGATCTGATCTTGTGAAAGTGACTTTGTCTGGTGACGAAGTCTTTGCACAACGTCGGTCACGCCTACTGTATCGGAACAGAACTTTACAACAAAACTAAGAAGTATTGTTTGAATTCATGCGCCAACTTTTTTATTGCTCCTTCCATTCGACTCGACTCGGACATATGCCCAAAGTCGATTGAAGAAGCGCTGTTTCGGCCGTCGCAATGAGGTATAGATCAAAATGATAGACGCCGGTATTTATTTGTCCAGGCTTCCTGCATTCCCAAATTTTTGCGGTCAAGCTCAAGCCCGTTAAAGCCTCAGCCCCTCATTATGGGTACCCCCTTCGGCGGAGTCATGTCTCGGGCAGCCACCGGTCGTGTGGACAGCAGAACAGGAAGATACACTGATTGGTGGCGTTCCCCGCGCCACGCGTTATCGCTTCGGCGATAGCGCACTCCAAGTCCGACGGACTGCGAAAGCCGTCATTAAGGTATGGATACTACGACTGGCGACGTCCCCGCGCCACGCGTGCTTCGGCAATCGCAGAAGCCAGCTTGATGGACCGCGCAAACGGTCATAAAGGGGGCTACATCCCACGACACGCAGCGTCGCTCCGGTGACTGCGCATATCAGACAAACGTGCCGCCCGAGCGGCCTATCAGGACGTAAACAACCGGTACATGTCTGCTGCTATGCTAGCCGGACAATTCCGAGAGCGTCACCGTAGGTGGCCAGCCCCGTACAATCACCAGACTTGATCGAGCACCGACGTTGGTAACGACGCTTAGGAACTACCAGACATCCTGCAACCCCTAAACGGTTAAATAGACTCGTCTGCCTCTCTCTAGTCGAGGCTTCCTACTGTCCGCCATGCTCACCCATCGCTTGATTGCTTGAAATTGTGATCTGTTGGTTTGAAGTTGTGGATCACCCAAGTGTACCGACCCGAGGACTGCGCTTGTCCGAGACAATACACCGCTTCAATCTGGCTTGGGAGAAATCGCCTATCTCATCAGTAAAATATGTTTTGGGTGGTAGGTCGCATAGCTATGCGGGAGAATCTTGCGTTCCAGACAACAACGGGTCAGCAAGCGGACCAAGGCGTTCCGGCAGAAGCGACCGTAGAAATCCCGATAAAAGTCAGGACGAGCCGATCAAGAAAGAACAGCAGCTAGCGCATACGGTTGCTGAAGCGCTCAAGTTTGAGCCGGTCCAAAAGACCAAGCACTCGCCTGCCAAAAAAGCAGTTATGCTGTAGACGACCTGAAGAAGCTGACGGCTTGATATGAAGGAGGTCACGATCGAAGACATTGAGATCGGTGACCACATGTTGAACACATTCAATAGGATCATCTGGTGTCTGGAAGACCGTCTGCCTGTCTACCTCAACCGATCAACTGGTGAACACTTTCTTTCGCTGTATCTGATACACTAGGATCTTCTCGACAACTTGGATAATGTTGAATGGTATCGCTCCTTTGATATGACAGCTAATTTCGACGACAGAGCATACGCAGAAATTCCGGCATTCATTATCCACTTCGGCCTGTTTGAGTGGCTAGCAAATCGCTACCACATCTCAGTCAATGTAATATCGCCAGAGCCTTAACGTGGCGAGCCAGACCGCGAACACGCAGCCGTCAATGTTGGACAGGCGATCGTATCTTGGTTATCGACATCTCATTAGACATGCTTTATGAAAAGGTTGAGAACGTACTGGACACGATGGAATCTGTACTGGGGGTCATCGATGAGATTCAAAGCATATCTCAAGGAACTCCTTTGTCAGCCTGCCATGTTAAGTTTGATGAAGTTTTTCTCACTACTTTACTCGAGGACTTCGCAATCTACGGTGCGGTCTTGTCATAACTTTTACAGTCGGTCCCTAAAGCGAACAATGTACAATGGCGTCACCAATTAGGAGGTTTTAGTGCTGCTCAAAATTCAGAAAAGGCTGCTACACGCTCTAGGTGACGAAATCGGTCAGGATGCTGACATGTAGCTAATTAATGTAGTTCTTGAGATTCTAAACGAGACTGAGTCAACGGGCCACGTTGCTATCTCCTTGGACGTTAGAAGATCTGTTTTTCGACCTGCTGTGTTCGACTTGCATAGGTGCGACTGGTGATCTACAAAGACTCGAGCTTAATGACCAGGGCAAACCCACAGCGAGATTACATGCAAGGCATCAGGTGTTTGACAAAGACCGTGGACAGATTAATGAAAGAAATGCAGTTCGAGGTCGGTTAGCCGCCAGTGCTGCGTTAAAGCGGGAGGAGAACACGGTAGTTATGTCGGAAGTAAATCGACCGAATCTAATCGCTCGTACGAGCTGCTGAAGCCAAAAATCGGTGGCGCAAGTACTAGATGGACGCAACAAGGTCGATCCCAAAACGGCGGTCATGCAAGAAAAAGTTGCACAGCGCATGAGAAGAAAGCAAATTTGCGCAGGATAAGTGAGTAGACGCGGATTGCAGCGTTCGTCGTTGCGATCAATCGTCGAGATAGTGCCCAAGCTCGGGATGAGCATAGTACAGGATGGAGAGTCATTTGCGTGAAATAGACCTCGTCGACCAAAGACGCTGCTGTCAAACCGTCATGGACGCCCGAGATCGGCTACACTGCCAAGAATCCGCTAACACCCTCTGGGGACAAACTCATGAGCGGCAGACTAACGCACTATCAAGTCCATGGCATAGCATCTGCAAGACGACTTGTTTTACAACTTCGTGGATGGCGTTTTTGCCACGACGTTCATTGCGTGTGACGGTGTGTTGGTCACGGTCTCGACCATTCTGCAGGCGCTGCGCAAGATTCGCCGACTGCTTCACGCCATTTCAAGCTTTGTCTACCAATTTCTTGGTGCGCTTTCAGCCTTCAGCGGAGACGTCGTGGTACTGAGCGCCTGTCACGAACAAGACCATGGGCTGCTCCTCGCTGTCGGAGAGGTACGCCACCATTGGCTAACGGGTTGATCTGACAATTTGGAGGGCACTAGCTGGTCTGCTTTTTCATCTTGTGTGTACATCGTCGACACGGACCTGCTACCCGTAGTGCTGCGTTTCAAGTCGGTTGACCAGCTCGTTGCGCAATCTACCCATGATTGCGATTTGCATTGAAGCGCTGCCTACAACTGGTAATGCCGACTAAGCGAAGACTTTGATACCGAGCTACATTTCTGCATCGATGACAGGGATCACAACGTTAAGTTTATCGTCCATGCTGACAGAACGAGTGAGCTGCATATTGCGCTTAGATCGGTTAGCGACTGTAGCAAAAGACCTTGACACTGCACTTACTCGTCGTATAACGAATTCGTGGCCTTTAGACAAACAACAAGTAACCCCTTATATTGTTACCAGATAACCGTAAACGATGAAAGACAGCAGTACTTGTTACTCACCACATTCCAAGCGTTATCGTGATTCAAGCTGCATTTTGCTGCAGTACTTTGGCTTGTGGCTTTCGTCATGTACAAACATGGCAGATATGAGCTCCTCGTGGCCATTGCTCTGATGATCTATTCTCCAAATACAGCAGACAGTTGGCCTGTTGCTTGCAGCCCGATCCACGCCACACCGACGATCAACGAGAAAAACGCAGAGAAGATGCCAATCCGGAACTCCATCACCGACGAATTACCACCAAGACGACCGGTGGCTTCACCGTAGAACGCCGCAAAGACGCCCATGATGAAAATTGAAGCTACGCAAAAAGAGGCGAGATACGCTACAGACTTGACCCAGTCATTCAGTACAACGGCGGGTAGCACACCAAGGATTCCTCCAGGTCCAGCAAAACCGTGGATAATTCCTACAAGGAGAGCTGTGATCTGCATGAATTAATATTAGCATTGCCATATTATGCAGAGACAAGCAGCAGCTACAGACCTTTTGTGTGGCTGGGTTATCAAAGTTGATATTTTGGCAGCAAGTGAGGTATAACTTGGGCTTGACCGCAGCTTGAGATGAGTCACCGTCCTCTTTCAGCATCAAATGGAAAGACAAAGATGGTGTAGCTGACGTCTCATTGCTCGTAACATTCTCGTTTATCGGAGACATCATCATGTGCTGTAAAACATCTTTAGGAGACGTAGGATTCGATATTATCCTCTGTGACAGTGGCACGAGTTCTACCAAACTGGTTGGCGTGTTGCACGTGCTATTTTGACTAGCACGACTGCTATCACCACGACCTTCTTCTCCATTCACTAGTGAATGGACCCCTTCCTTTAGTTGTATCTGGTATTTTTTTCGGACATGAACTCCCGTCCACAAACCCAAGGCAATCATGAAAACTCCCACAATGTAATTAAGATATGCACCCACAGAATTCAAATCCACTGTCTGTCCAGCGGCAAAGAAAATGAGTGCCATAAAAATGAGACCAATCGAGTGACCACAACCCCATCGAATGCCCAAAGCAAACGCTCGCCACGACGATCCTGTCGTCATGGCAGCCAATGCACTCAAATGATCCGGACCTAAATGATCATTTCCAAAACAGAGTAAGCTTCACGTTATAACAATAAGACAAAGTCTAGTTCAGCATTACCTGTTAAAACATGGACAATACCTAGTAACAAGCCGGTGGATATGAGCTTGCCCAAAGAGGCCTCCGCAAGGCTACTCTGTTTCTCGCTCAACCATCGATGAGCAGTTTCCATTGCTGCAGTCATTATTCTATTACTCTATTACAAGGCTCAAATAGTGTCTGCTGACAAATGTCCTACGTATCTATGCAGAGACTGACGTAGCTCGACTTGATAGACTTTATCCAAATGGGACAGGGATTCATACGATTAAGCTCAGAAACGTTCCAAATGAGAAAGCATCTACAATAAATGATTGGGACTTCTCGGAACCAGCCAATCGAATGGTGGCAGCGCATCCAGACGCAGCATCCAGACGAGATTCCTTCGATGCTTCGATAAACATGTCAAGTGGGAATGTTAAAGTGCTATATACCTGCAGTCAAATCTTACTTCTTTATTCGACAAAGGAGCAAACAATTTCGTGTTGATAAAGAAATCTTTACATGGACAGATGAGCCTGTATAGACAAAGGTTGAATGCACTTTGACATGGATGCCATATATATTAGACCTTAGCGTGCAATAGGTTGCACATAATAGTCGGTGATACTAGTAAAGTACTGATTTAAGAACGTCCATTAATCAACTTGTTTCTAAATAAACGCATTTCTTACGAAGGTTATTTTTCTTGAGAGTTTTGTGCGAGAAAATGGCAAAAAAATAGTTTTCAGCAAGTAAATCTGGTCCTAGTTTACCAGCATATCCGACGTCAATGATTGCCCAAGGTAGTCAATGATGTCGCTATCATCATCATCTTCACTTTTGAGTATTTTGTCCGTTACAATTATAGATAACAGTTTCTTTAGTTAGTGTTAGATCGCCATCCTTATACTGTGCTGCATTCACTTCTAGCATTTTACGCTACAGTGCATGGATGTGTGCTGCAAGCTACGTGTGCTAAGCGGGTAAGTCGAGAGCACGCACCTACAAATTAGCAGCGACACGCTCGACAACGAAGCTTCAATGTTTGTCTTCATTAGATAGCGCCGTCACTTGTTTATCATCAAGCCAATTGACTGCCACTCAAAGCCCCTTTTTAGCTTTCCGCTCTTCATTTTCTATCCAAAGACCTCGTCTAAAGTGCCTGTCGAGACGAGAATAACCCACATGATGCCCACGGACAGCGACACACAGGAGGAAAAGATACCGACGCGCACGAGCGATGAGTCCGAGAAGCGGCTCATGCGGCCCGTGATTTCACCGTACAATGCCGCGAATCCACCCATCGTAAGGATGGAGGACAGACAGAACGCGCCAAGATAAGCAGACGACTTGATCCAGTTATTGAGAATCACAGCTGGCAGCACCCCCAAGATACCTCCTGTACCCGCTAGTCCATGGGCTGTACCATATGCAAAGGCCGTGAGTTTCTGTGTATTTGGATTCTTGATATCAGCCTTAATGAGTCCAAAACAGCAGGTTTTGACCGTCTCTTCGTCCGAAGACGTTGATGGACCTTGATGATCTAGATGGTGAAGCTGTACTACCTTTTGCACTTCTATATCGCTGTCACTGTCCCGTCTCATCTCCTCTTGATGTTGCAGCGGTATCGTCTCTTGGTTTTGCTTGAGCTGAAGTGTCCGACGCAGCAGCCAATAGTAACGCAGACTCCAGAGCCCCAGACCCATCATGAGGAAGCCGACCATAAAGTCACAGTAACTGCCGAATGTGGTTACGTCCAAGTGCTGGTTAAGTAGCAAAAAACACGCCGTTACGACGACGAGTCCCGTCGAATGGCCACAACCCCAGCGCATACCCAATTGACACGAGCGCCACGAGGATCCCGCACTTAGCACAATGAGCGCACTTAAGTGGTCGGGGCCTGTGAGCACGTGCACTAAACCAAGTACTAAACCTGCGGCCATGAGGCCGAGCAAAGACGCACTTTGCAGTGAGGTGACCGTATCAGTGGCGCTCATAGTAAATGGCAGAATGAACGAGGGAGTATCTTTCTCAAGTGATGTATCTGTTTTCAGAGGATATACATATTGATTACCATATGTTATGGAGGAAGAAGGGTAGATGTGACAAATGTAACCGTTTGCAACCATAACGAAGACTATATTTTACATGCCTGGACTCCTCAATTCTTCATGCAGTCTTGTATACTGAACACTTGAGCTTGTCTAGTCCGTCTTGACCTTGGCTACCGTGTTCACATAAGGGAAGCTAGAGTAGATAGCTATGCTCGTTGCGACAAGACCTGCAGTGATGAACACTTCATCGGGTAGTAAAACACCATACACGTAACTCTCTACAAAGGCCGTAAATGCGATTCCGCAGATCAGTGCGAACGACTTGAGCACGCCGCCGACGTATTTGGTGACTGTGCCAACGAGCAGACCACCCATGGCGTTGCTCACGACAGGAATGAGCGTGTAATAATCACAGCCTTCAAAAACCATGTCGACGTTGGCCAAACCATTGCCACCAGGTGACTCGGACGTGGGTGTCTTGACGATCGTGGACCAAATGGTCGATATCATGAGGAATAAGCTGCCGTACACTGACAGCTCCATGGTCACAAGTGCAGCGTCACGTTTATGTTGCTGCATAGAGCGTTGTGTAAGCGCTGATCCGAGGCCTGACAGCAGCGAGGCGAGCAGCACGGGTACAAGGCCGAGCTCCACGGAGATGACGGCTAGATCGTCAGTACCGTCGTCCTTGGCGAGCAACAATAAGACAGCAGCGCTCAGTAGCAGCAGCATAGCAAAGCACTGCTGAAGAGAGAAGCGCGTGTCCATGAGAAAGTAGAGGAACAACGCAGCAGACAGAAGTTTGGTCTGGTTAAGGAGGTTGAACACGATGGACGGCAGGTACTGATAGGCCGTTTGCATGAACACGTTTTGTATGGCGTAAGTACATGCAGGCAAGCCCGAGGCTATGAGGCTATCATACAGACTCCATGTCTTGACAACACGGCCCAATGCACCCGAAGACACGAGCGACAGCAGCGACATTAGCAGTTTGCACACCTCGCAGGCGATGACTAGCACTGAGCGGTTCTTGGTTTCGCTTGCATATTTCTTGTATAGAATAGGTTGCAGACCAAACTGCATGGCTAGCAACGCCATAGCCACGTAGCCAATCCACATGTTTGACGCTGTGGTACGGGAAGCCTTATGGGGTGAGGAAGTAGCAGCCATTTGGTGGTCGTAGCTTTGGCAAATGGATCAAATGAGCTCGTCGTAGGTACAAAAAATGTTGGAAATTCAGATTTAGCACAGGATGAACAACTCATGACATTATTGTGTGCCATAGTTTAGTTAAGCTAGTGCTATCATAGAAGGATTTCGATCCTGTATTACAGCAATACTCGAGACAATGACGTTAAGATGTAAAGTGACATCCATACGACAAAGGTCTTCGACAAGGTTTGAGCGTGCATGAAGCTGTCGTTAGCGAAGCAGATGGATCCATCGACTAGTGGACTAGCAGGGACTACGACACAAGCGGACAAGTCGTCGTCCATGATTTTGATCAACATCTTGTCCGATTCTTTGCTGGTAACTGACATGGTCAGATCCAACGGCTCTTCCTTGCAAGTTTCCACCTTCCCGACGGCGACTTTGACAGAATTACCCTGCAGCAGCTGCACACATTGCTGTGTGAGCAGTGGCTTGGCTGAGGCTTTGTTGTGCATCTCGGTGGAGCTGCGCCAGCTTTGCAATCTCGGACCGTATATTATGCAACACCAATGGCTTGGAAAATAGCATTCGCTGCGTGAATTCTTCAAACAACGCACTGGGCAACGTCAACAACTGTAACCTATCGTCAGCGTCCAACGTGTCGCCTCGCTCAACCAGCGCACGCATGCAAGTTAGATGACTAGTGTTTCAAAGATCTCTGCACCTCCAGGGAACGCCAAGAGCTCTAAAAGGCACAGTGTCACCATTATTGGAATCAGCACTAGTCTCCACTACTTGACGCGTCATCCTGTGCAGCTTATTGGTCTCAAATAGCACGGATGCTTGTGGAGATTGAACTGCGTACCACAGACTAGCACGATCAAGTTACAGTACTGACGTCGGGAGGTCAACTTCTTGTTCTTATAGAGCGCCAGCTCTCCACTGAGATTGGCGTTTTGCAGTAACGCGCGTAGTTCCGCTTCAAGCAAGTCTTCGTTCATGGTTACATGCTGCTCTTGTAGCTGTGATTTACTTGCAGCTGGTGCCACAGCCGTCTCCTGGTGGTAGACGTGAGGTATCATGGCTGGCAACTGTTGGACTTAGACTGTCTTGACTCGTGGCATCGTCACTCTTGGACGTTTAGGCGGCCCGAAGAGGACACGAGGTTGCAGCAGTGACAGCATGCAGCGCGGTTGCTGTGTAGACAGCGTGCATAGTACGAGCCCCCGAGTCTGATGAAGAGGGCAATACAGAGCCAGAAGTAGTGAAGGTGGAGCCTCCAGAGGGCTGGAAAAAGCACAAAGCGGCGACGTTGGACTTGTTGGGATCACGCCAGTCGTGAAGATAGGACGGTGAAGGAAGACGGTAGTCAAACTCTACGAAACCTGTCGACCGAAAAGCTTTGGAGTATTCAAGTGATTCGTGGCTTTGATTACATGATTTTCACTCACGAGGAGATGACGAGTTTAGTGAGGAAAGTGTTTGCAGTGGCCAAGGTTGACGATGGCTGGAGATCAAAAGATGGTTTGACGCTAGCTCGGCTGTTGATGAGAGATGACTGCATTTTCTTTTGTACTGCGTCAATGTATGGGCGGCTCTGTGCCCACAGACTCGAGTGAGTTTATATCTATCGTCGATGCCACCGAAAAGAAGGCCGTAGTCTCTTTGAATGGCTCAGGAAACCCGACCTCTGAAAGCGTGAAAGAATTAGCTTCCTCTGCAAGAAAGATTTTGCCAGCAATGAAAATGATGCACGAGAAGAGAAAATTATACTTCCAGCCTCTACTTGACACAACCGCAATGATTTTGTTGCTGCCACTACGCCGCCGGCCAAACTGGCTGGCAATGATATGCACGCCAACACTAGCTGAGTTAAGTGGCGGTCGGGTATCGACTTCAAACGAGTGCTTGCAGCTTGAAGCGCTGTTATACTCCTTTTGAATGAAGCTGTACAATCACTCGACCATGTCTCGCAAGAATGCTGTGTATTTGGCCGTTATGTTGTTGGTTCTGGCTGACTGGCAATTCATTTCTTTAATAACGCTTTCGTGTCGTGGCTGCACGGATGTGGCCTTCTCGAGCTGTTTCCGCGCTTCACTCAGCCAAAAACATCCATCCAACGAAAAAGTGGCATGAGAAACAGAGGAATAAGCTTTGCGACGGAAGGAATAGCAAACTTTATTGAGCAGAAACTACATGTAGATCGTTGCTGATCAAGTCTGGCTCCGCAAATTCTAGTTCTGAAAGATATTGCTGGGCACGTTCAAGCAGTTTGCACGAACATCGCAACGTGGTCCAACGAAGTTGTGGTCTTTTTTGCGCCATGTAGTAGACGAGAAAAACATTTCTTGAAAGAGCTTTTGACATGAGCTTGATCGATCTGGCCCGCATTATCAATGCTCAGATATATTTGCTTCGCAGCCCAGGTTGAATTTGAATTTGCTTACATCCCGTATGCTGTCCCACAACGATCGACAAGTCTCTAAGATTACCGCTTACGAACACCCTCATCATGTTGGTTAAACCACGAATTGTAGCTCGTGGCACACCAGATTTACCGCAGTACTATCGATACTGTGTAACTTGTGGAGGAATGTAATGCAATTTTCTTGTGTGTTACATACACCTTTGCCAATTCCAAATAGAAGAGCGGCGGCTGCAGATCAGCATGAGAGCTTTGGAGAAGCCTCGCCCACATACAACTCGTCTCTACTTCGTTTTGTGCTGCATCAGCAGAATACTCGAAGAAAACACGCTTTTGGGGCTCCAGTAGACAGACAACAGCAACATTGAACTCGCAGATGATCAACGTCGCCAGCATTTCATCTTTTTTCTCGAGCTGCGCGGCCAAGCTTGCATCGATCTTGTTAAGGCATCAATAGTAGCTGAGACTTCAGGTTATAAGCTGCCTGTTGTTCCGGCGCTTCGTCGCTCTCCAGCAGCGTTTGCATTGCAGCTGACACGCGCTCTCGCTGGACTACCAGTTCTAACGCCACATCCGCGTTGTGTACTGCACGTTTTAGCAACGCCACAAGAGTTCCAGCTGCGGCCACACGAACCATCGAGTACTTACCGTCAGCTACACCAAACGATCCGCAGCAGCTGTTGACAAGACGCTCGACAACACTTCTGCATCCACCTAGCCCCTGGAGAGGTGCATGATCAACAACTGCAGCCAAAGCCTGGAAAATGGCTCTGCGGACACTCCAGGTGGCCAAATGAGGCGATTCTACACTCGCGCAAAGCCACAATATGGTTTCCACACCCGTCTCGGCATCTCTGCTGTCTGTTGTTTCTTGTGTTGCTGCCAGGGGAGACCACATAAGCGCAAGCGCTTCGAATACGCATTTTATGAGCAGCGGTGGTAACGACGGCCTGAAAGATTCGGATGACTCCATTTCGTTCCCTGTCATCCACCCAGCAAATAAATTCCTCAGAGACTGCACATTCGACGCACGCAAATTGCATTGATCAGCAGGCAACAATGCAGAAAACTTTCCCAGGTTTATAATTGCGCTCTCGAGGTACGCTAAATCTTGGTTTTTCCATGCGCGAGCACATTCTTCAGCAAGAAGCAGCGACAACTTCTCGCTCCATTTACCATCGCTGTCGGTTGCCGTGTTTTCCATTTTTACAGTCGCCAAAGAGACGATGGACTCCAAAATCACACCCTTGCCCCTCCAAAGACGGCCTGGCACAGCATCAAGCAGCTCGTTCCAGATGCGTGCAACTTGCTCCGTGGAGAGGTTTGAGCGGTACGTGGCGCTCGCGAAAATCGCTTGCAAAGCTCGAGCGGCCTGTTGCCGTGTGTCCCAAGCCGGATGTGCCAACAGCAGCGCGACAGCATGAAGTACAGCATCCAATGATCTCGTAGAGTAAAGTATTGTGGGTGGCAACTCGTCCAATACAGTTATCCACGAGCTCTTGAGAGCGTCTGTAGCAGCAAACTGGCCGATAAACGCGGCGGGGAAGACGTGCGTGCAATACCAGGTATTACGCAGATCATTGATCACCACGGTGTCTGCATCTGCGATTGGTGGCACTTTCTTCACAAGCTCCTTCGTTGCTAGTGCACTGATTAGCAAAAATCGACTCGTGTAAACCTTAAACGATTTTGACCGGGTATCTTCCGCCTCCGCCTCTTCATTTTCCGTGTCACGAGAAACAGGGTCGGCGGTCTTGCTGGCAGACGTATTAAAGGCGTTGAAAGCAAAGATACCAGATTGAACGTAGTCACGAACTGTAACTGCATCGACAAGCGGGCACAAATATGCGGCAGCTCGGCAGTAACTCTGAATGACTAGTCCATCCGTCAACTCCGAAGTCGCGGCCAGAGTCAAATTACTCCCTTCGACGGAGGGACCACTGCTTATGCTACCATATCGACTCTCTTCGTCCCCATACTGATCATTTTCAGCCGCTGTCTTCGTGCTCACGTACGGAAGTAGTACACGGCGCAGCAGCAACTCCGCCCCATTGCACTTCCGGAGCTCAAACGGAAGCTCGGCCGCTAGGGATATTACAAAATTAGCAGTACCAGCTCTTGTGTTGAGCCCGACGCCAAACTTCAGCAGGTTGGCTACGCCACGAACAAGTTCAGCGATCACGGTAACACAACCGGCAGAACCAGCAAGATCTTTAAGCCGCGCTGTTGCTACTTCCAGAAGTTGGCCAACAGGCCCTGCCTGGCTAATGGAAACACGCAAACGCTCTAGTTGATCTTTCTTTTCCACGTGAAATTGAGCGTATTGCAGCTCCGGCATTTCCAGCGACGACAGGTACTCCAGCAACTTCAACAATAGCGGTGCAAGGCGGTTCTGAATATCAGATGCCTTCAGCGTTTTTACGAGACGTAACAATACGTCAATGCTCAGCGCGCGGCAGATAGAAGTTTTGCTCACGATTCCGTTCCCAATTAAGAACTCCAGCAAATGAGAACTGCACACTGCACAGCTTGCAGCTATACGCAAACTCGTTTCACCCAGGTAGCGATACAGCTTTACACCTGCAAGCGCGACCGTCTCTATGACATCATCTACCGCGCGAGATGCCGTAGTCCAGAGTCTTAGAAAATCTTTCCTTAATTCGTCCGCTTCAGCGCCGTTGAGCAAATCAATAAGGGCAAAACACGCGGCTTCACGGTATTTAAAATTCCGCGCTTTTTCAAGCCGCGTCAGAGCAAACTGAAAGAAGAGGGCCCAATTCGGTCGAAGTACCATTTTTTCTCCCCTGGCTGTAGCAACAGTTACGGGATCTCCTTTAGCTAATTCCCACAAGTTGCCCATGACGGCTGCCACCTTGCTGTTTGAGTGAAACTTCAGCAGAAACAACCACGGAACGAGCTTTGTTATTTTGGAGTAGTCGTCTGTCATCCACTGACTGCCAGCTTTCTCGACGATCGAAGCGCGAAAGCAGTTGTCGATCATGACAAAAGAGAACATGCCAGATCTTAGCATCGCTGCAGATGTAGAAAAAGTTGTCAATGACCCCCAAATCGGGTCATTAGTGCTCAAGTATAACAGCGCATACATGAGCTCCGGATCGCCGACATCAGCTGCGACATTGCTGACTTCTCGATATGCTGCATTTTCAACGATAAAACATGATGATGGCGCAACAGGTGCAGTTGGCCTATCAACCGCTCTGTCACTGATATCGCCATTTTCATCATCATCAACGGCATCACTTGTAGAAGCAAAAGCCCGAAAACATCGCAATCGTCGGAATAAGCTTTCGCTGAACTGAGTTCCCATTTCGTCGGTTGGCGAACGTAGTCGCAGATATGCCAGTCCTTTCACCGCACTTTCTTTTGCGACTCCATTCGTGTCGTTCAGCATCGTCACGAAAAACTCGTGTACGGCCAACATTAATTGCGAATACGCAGCAGATCTAAACACGGTATTCCACGACGTTGCAGATACTGGTGTATTTTCACTTTCAGGCGACGATGTCGACAGGCCTGCCGCACACATACACAAGAGCCACACCGTGGCGTTCCGACGTTGTTTAAGTTGTCGAGATCCAGCATAATCCGCTAACACGCGCTCGAAAATTGCGGCAGCACGATTTGATGAAAAAATGTCACGATGCACCGCAAAACCCTCCTCGGATTCATGGGTTCCGAGTGCTACGAGCGCTTCACCTACTTTAAATTGCATTTCGGTATCGTTCTCCACTTGTAGACCGAGGAGAGCATTCAAGGCGTCTTCGACGCCACTTGACAAATCCTTAGATATAACACCAGGCAGACCCGATACGGCTCGGCCTAAATTCTCGATTGAGACTCGCTTTAAGGCCTCCAACTTTGGACTTAACACATCATCAACATGAACAGCCTTTAGCTTCCACTCAACAACTAGCCTCAAGTCTACAAGCGTCTTAGTCTTAAGCAGACTCCACTCAATACCCACAGAACTCCGCATGAAATTCGTCAGCGTACCACTGAGACCAATTCCATCCAAAACACTTCTCAGCAACGCCAAATATTCATTCTGAGCTCTTTCGCCTCTCGGACATATCGCAAAATTCGAGCCATCTTTCACCTTGTGATGAAGAAAATTAACCATCGTCTGAAAGCACAGCAAAATCTGTTGCATTTCGTCTATGGAAATAGCATTTACCAGGGTATCAGAATCAATATAGTTCAATACACTACCGAGAACATAAAGCACCCCAGACAACTCCTTCGCTGACGCTATGCTTGATGTCAGCCTAATCGTGCCAACCACGATGATGTCTGACACGACTTGGCTGACACAGAGCGGTCCAGCCCTGCAGGTGCACATCACAATTGCAGAAATATTCGACAGAAATGTACGATCTTGACTAACAGAAGCAACATCGAAAAGTTTTACCACTTGACAAGCAAGCATATCACTCACACTTTTAGCGTCAAATCCACATACTTCCACAAGTGCATTGGCTGCTGTTTCAAAAATCGAAGAAGATTCAGCACCATCACACTCATGTTGCTCCGTTGACCTCAAAAGTAAACGCGTAATGAACTTCACGATGCAGTTCCGTTCGTCCTGTGTGTCACTTCCTTTAGAAGCCTTTAGAATCTCAACACAAAATTGGACACAACGTTCGGCTGCAAAATCAGGCATGTTGATTGTAAGGTTCTGCGGAAAAGTTGCTTGTAGACTTCGTACGAGTACACCTGTGGATGGAAACGGCTTGGCGAATAATGCTTTATCGGAAAAGCGCCGGGTGTCTTCGTTAGGAACTGACTCCAGTCGCATCACGGCAAAGCGCAAAGCAATGCCATCTTTTTCTGGGACGGAAGTAGTCAACAATTCAGCGCACCAAGCAGCTATTGCCCCTCTAACGCGCGCATAATTTTTGCTGAGATCGAAGAGCTTGGAGCCGTTGAGTAGTGCAATCAGCTCTTGAATCAACTTTACCCGTACTTCAGGTGTGGCTGCTGCCGCATATGCACTAGCGAAGGATGTAAATGCCTTCAGAGCATCCGCACCTACACCCGTTCGATCTTCTTCCTCGGCAAGACAACGCACAAGTAATACCTGGAAAGCCTGCTCCGATGCTGCAACAAGTCTGGGAGCACGGTTTGCAAGCAGTGATAGTGACTCGTAAACACCCTGGCGAAATTCCCGCACAAACTCCGCGCTAGATGCTTCGCTCTTGGTGTGAGGGTTCATTAGAACGCGCAGCAAGGTTGGAAACACTACAGGACCGAGCAGTCCCTCAAGCAACGTAAGCTGGGCATGATGAAATGTCCACTGGCATAACCGCACACTCGCTAGCTTGATCTTGTTTGCCATGCTTGGCGGCCGTGACGGATCAGTGCCAAACATTAACTGGCACAACAGTTGCAGCATCATGGGGAATACATTCGTTGCTACTGTAGACGCCGAAAGCAGTGTCAGGGTTTGCAAGATACTTCTGTCGGCCAATCGTGTTCGATTCGCCAGCAAAATTGCATCAGCGCCCTCAAAAGCTCCGGAACTCTGAGCTACTTGACTGCCGAGCACCAACACCATCAAGCGCCGCGCCACATCAGCATCCTCTAGCTCTATCTCCTCGTATTTAACCACACGAGATAATTGCTCATCGCTAAAAGTCTTTACTGCATGGTGGAATGAAGCGCTGCCAGCAAGATAAACGGGCAGTTGAAGTTTCGTCGGAATTGCCATCTCCTTCACAAGCTTCAAAGCATGGAGTTGGCGTTCATAAAGTGCTTCACGGGTCAGATCCGATATCTTGACTCTTTGCAGTCGCTCCACTCGTGGCCTCATTAGGCCAAACACCGTCACGTTTGCACTTGTCGAGGACGGAAGCTCATACAGCACCAGATCCAACAAAAAGTCCAGCACCACGTCAACATTTGCATCAGTCTCGTATACTTTGTCCACCACACCACTGGCCACCGCCTCTTTCTCTTCTTCTTGTTCTACTCTCTTTCCAGTTGTCTCCTTCAAGGTCGAGAAAATAGCAGAGGCACTAACAGGCATGGCACGTACCAATAGCCGGAAGAAAATTTCCTGCTGAGCAGCTGAGAATCTTGAAGTCGTCTTGACAACTGCTGCCAAGACTTTTGTCTGTTGGTCTCTTGAAGCAGTGTCGAATCCCAATTCTACATGGAGAGACAAGCAAGAAAGTAAATGTAAATAAAATACAATATGGAAATACAACAATTGTAAGATATGTTAATCTAGCACCGATGAAAAGAAGTGCGAGGTTGTAGGAAAAGACAGAAAGCTCTGTCTTCTGCAGCACTTGGCACAGTGTGTCTAATGGCAGCGTGCAGTGCGTTAGTGCCTGGAGACGCGTCTTGATATGGGAGACCACTTGTAATATCTAATAAAAATTACTTGTATTATTAATTTCATTCACAATAATTGTTTGTAATTATTGCTAATAATTGTTATAAAGTCACTACCTTGTCCTTAAGCTGTAGTTCGAGCGGCGTCACAAGCGACCGCGGGAAGAGCAAGAGTATCTGAGGTAACAGAGACTGAATTACTTGCAACATACGCTCATCATCGACGCTGGCGAGGCGAAACAGCACGCGGTCGAGCGCCTCGACGTCCTTATGCAGATTCGCCATCAGTGCGGAATGATGTATCACAACATCAAATACGAGGTTTGTTTTCGTAAGTAGATACACGCGTTTTAGTGACTAATATGTCATTATTTAGTACATGTCCATAAAAGCTATAGAATTAGTATTAATGGAGACGCTGGCCGTGACTGAAGCGGCCTGTCGAGTTTATGTGGGGAATTTGCTGCCCAGGGCGAAGGAAGTTGATCTTACAACCAAATTTACGCAATTTGGAACGATTCACAGTGTCTGGATTGCACGTAACGTACGGTCAATTAGGTTTAAAAACTGTTGGTAGTGATAATTTCTTAACGAGCTTGTGCAGCCTCCAGGCTTTGCGTTTGTGCGATTTGCGGCTCCGGATGAAGCACAACGAGCTGTAAATGCGAGTGGAAATGGAGAGATGAAGATTTTGGGTAAGGCTGTGCGGGTGCAGATGGCAGGGAACAAGGAGAAAGAGAGAGAGAGCAGAGGGAGAGAAAGGGACGTGGATCGAGAGAAAAGGACGAGAAGCTACAGTGAGAGGACGGAGAATTTGAGTGGACGTGGTGATAGACAAGATTGCTGTAGAAGAAGAAGTAATGATCGGTATTGGAGAAGTGAGAAACGTGGGAGATTGAGAAGCAGCTGCAGAGAAAGTTATCGTCGTAGCAGGTCAAAATTGAGAACGAGAAGCTCGAGCAGGTCTAGATCAAGAGGAGCTCGCAGTCGAAGTCAGAGTCGAAGTAGTCGGGAGTTTGGGGCGGTAAGAACGAGGAGAAGAAAATCGCGGAGTTCAAGTAGAAGTCAACGGTAATACGATCGAACAGGTTTGCTTTGTAGAAACTGTCTAGTGCATATACTCACGCTCATGCAGCAAGATGACGATGTTTGTACATGTGCTTCGAAGCATCAAATGTCGCGACCACGTAAGCTGGAATGTCGGCATCGACAGCTGCGACATCCTGCATCCTGAAGAAAGCACGTGCTCACTACTAGCGGTACGTAAACAATTGTCGATTGCGACCCTGCTCTGGGCCGGCTTGACCTAAGAATCTGTGTCCAAACCGTGCGCTATTGCTCTTTTTCCTACAAGACAGTCAATCAGGACCATAAAATTGACCGCAGCTTCACCCTCAATGTACCATTCCCGTGCGCACCACCAAGCCTGCAATCTGGATTGGCTGCTTATGTTGTCTGATTGCACTGATAGCAAGCCTTAGGAGTGGCGCCACGGGAGGCAATCTCTCGACCCGCACCTTCAGTTCGCGTCTGGCCTTTTAATGGAATCGATGGCAGGCCGCGCCTCCAGCTGCTCGCCAGCATTGCCATCGACCCCACTGGCCAGCGCTATATGAAAAAGAGGCAGAAGCTTCTCCGTTTAAGTTGAACAGACCTTGCGCTGACGAGATCAGAAAGATCTGCTATAGCGGTGAGCTCAAGGCGGCTGACACGAGGCGCAAACGCCAATACAATTTCTGCAGATTAGAGCGGAAGATGATGATGCAGGAATGGCAAAAGCGTCGTCTGGTTTTCGGTCAACGCGGGATTACTTGATGGATGGAATCTGGCTATGTATGTCAGTCGAGCAGGTCCTTGACCTCTTCCATGAAGGTGTCAAATTCGTTGGACAGGGAACTATTACTAGCGAGAGTGGTGGGTCTTGGGGGCGGACCAGGAAGGACGTCAATTGACGGCATTGTAGGCCGAGGGACGGGAGCTGGAGGACGACATGAAACAGGGACGGACGGGGCACTGCTGACACGTGCAACACTAGGGCTCGGAGGGGCAGGTACTTGACGCTGGACACGAAGAGCTACAGGAACTAGCGAGCAAAGTTGCGCTCGACTTGCAGCTGCATGCGTAGCAGCCTCCTCGTCCATTTTTTGCTCTTCTTCTGTGCAGGAGTCGTGGAATTCAGGCTCGTCCGTTGTTGGATAAGGAGTAACAACGTCATTTTCGTCCATATCAACTTCAGCTTGGCTAGACTCCATCTCCCTGTCATTTGCAGCTACGACGGTAGCTGGGTAAGGAGAAGATGGTGGAACTACTATCCCGCGCGGCTGTGGCAGGAAAGGAGAAGGTGGCACCGCTGCACCAGCAATCCGAGTTTGTACAGGTGGCGGAGGAGGCGGCCGTGCTGGAATCGTTCCACTTGGTAGTGGCGGTCTAGAAGGCACCTGAATTGTTCCTGGGGGCGGAGGTCCAAGAGGCAATGGTGGCCGTTTCCCAGGCCGTCTTGCCATCATGCGCGGCTGCTGCATCCGTGCAGCTGACGGCGTCGCCTCGGCTCTTGAACGTGGCAGTTGGTCTCGAAATCTCTGCTGCTGTGGACGTTCCTGTCTCGAATACCCACGAGCTAAACCTTGAGGTGGACCCGCTGGTCCGGACGACGCATTGCGGTACATTTGTGGTTTTCCTGGCGGTGGTGCTCCGAACGGGTTCAACGTCGGGTGGTAGTAGATAGATCTCTGCTCCGTCAACATCATCAAGCGTCAGTAACTTTAGTCACACCCTCGTTCACTTCCTCTTGTCACCTCTGGGTTCTGGAACTTTTCCTTGTTTGCCTCCGTCAACTTCGTTATACTCTAAGGAAGAGCATTGGTTTAGTCTGCAGTTATTTCCATGTAATCAAGTGCAGCAGCCTCTCACCATTGGCAGCGGCGGTGGTGCATCCGCCAGCTTTTTACGTTCTTCTTCTGCCATCTACAGCATGAGAATCAGACAGAGAGACCGTTAGTCTCTGCTCCTTTCAAAGTAACAATAGTCACCATTCCACCTCCTTTTGCCTCTTTACAACCACCCGTAGCGTGTCCTCTAGCTCCTGTTTACGCTTACGCGTGGGTCCGTCCGTCGGGTTGGCAGCTACTTGGCGCTCGAGGTTCTTAAGTTTCTCCTTGAGCTCGACTGGATCCATAGAGCTCAGCTTGACCTCTTTATCTTTCTTTCGCTCCATCCGGTGCTTTTTCAGCTCCTTTTTCTTCTGCTCGCGACGATACGCCTCCATTGGATTCGTCGACTTGACCATATTTGTTGTCTAATGTTCTTGTGGACGAAATGAGTACCGACAAGTGTAGCCATTTTACAGTTACATGTTATAGTTTTGTTAGCAGAGTCAACTGTGTCTGCTCTTTTGAAACCAGCATCAACTGTAGACTTATTGCACGTTATGCACTCTCATGAACCGAGCATAAAGGCTAAGTTACAATTCAATGAACAATAAATAGCCATACTTTGACTCCTAGTCAAGACCACGACACTGGAGTCTCCACCACCTAAACTGATTGTCAACTGCTCGTGCTACGCCAAGCAAAGTGGTTGTTTGCGTGGAAAATATGCTAGGGCCGGTCAGCGCAATTGGTGGTCTTCAGGCGCGACCGCTTCTTGGACTCCAAACTCCGCAATAACAACTTGGACGCCACTCGTCGCGTCTTTGGCTACAGCTCGTCTTAGTGTTGAGTGAGGCCCATGGTCACTCACTTCATGAGTAATGTTTCACTCGGCAGAGATTGCAATGTGGCAGTGCATGTTAAAACTAATGTAGGAAGGTTTGCAAGGAAGTGTTTTCGAAGAGGGCGGTTTATTACCAACATTATCTATATCCTACCTACCAGCACCGTGATCTGCAGCCGCTCCTTGCGTCTGCACGATGCCGAATGCGAGCCAGCGCAAGCTGTTGGTTTGGAAGTTTGACGGAACTGAGCTTTACAAAGGACTTGGATCCGGCTTATTCGGTTGAGGCCGCACGTTCTTGCGCGCCGTCAACCTGGCCAAGTCTTCTTGCGGCTTCACGTGGAGCGAAGACGTCAAGATCGACCAGCTCGGCCACCACGGCTGAGCGATTATATCACAAGTAGGTGGACACATGGTGGAACCAGAGGCCGGCGCTCGACTACGTCATGTGCCAGCTGCTCGCACATTCAAGACGACGATCACGGCTAGCCAGACCATGAAATGTCCATGCAGAAAAACAACTTAAAACGTACCTGGGCTGAGATTTTTCTCCACATGGTGGCTGTCAGCGACGCACACGGAGGCGCAGACTCGCTCAGTTTGGACAGCATCGTCCACTTACGCGTCGCCTGGACTGATGAAAATCATGCGCGCCAAGTATGACCGGACACCCGTCGACTACCTGCACCATGCCGAAGAGTTGGCGAGCTTTGGGCAGTCAATCGAGCTCAGCAGCGGCGCAGTCGGATGCGACGTCAACGCTGTACACGTCGACACGAAGCGAAAGGAAACACGCACCTGCAACGCCTGCAGAGGAGTCGGACACGTGCAAGTTGAATGCCGCTCGAAAGCAGCGGCAAAGCCGAACAATGGGAACGGCGGTGGCGGCATGGTCTCACACAGACGAAGAAGATAATAGGGCGAGCGACGTGCGTCCTGCGCAGCAAGAAGAGCAAGCGCGGGATGGTCCTCGCAGTCACCGACAGAGGTGACGGCAATCGACTGGATCCTCGCTAGCGGCGCAAGTCGACATTTCTTGAATGACGAGACGTTGCTGACTGACTTGGCCGCCTGCAGCCACGAGATCGTCATCGCTGATGGCGAGTCTCTGCACCTGACGCGAGTCGGCAGCGTGCGGCTCGAGATTATAGCGCTCGGTGTCGAGAGCGCCGTGACGCTCAGGGACTTATATCTGGCGCCTCAAATAGCAATGAGCATCGTATCGTACGGCAAGCTTACAGAAAGGGCTTTGCTGCTATTTACGACGCGAGAAGCGCGCGCTTGCTCCGTGTAGCGACGGCGTCATTGCGCTCGACGTCTCAATGGACAGCAACATGCTGTACATCGACGTGACAACGATACAAAGCAGACACGGTGCAGGCAACGATACCATGATGGCGCTTAAACGGGGTGCGACCTCGGATGTAGCAAGCGACGTATTAAAAAGCACGCTGCTGCACTTTCATCAGCGCTTGGGCATCTGGCGTTTGACATCATTGTGCGCATGGCATGTGACCAGCCTTAGATATCCGACTGACGAACAACAAGCGCATGGCGACGACGAACCTAACGGCTTCAACGAATGCCTCGACTCCGGCGTACCCAACGGCCCCGGCAATAGAACCGACCCCAACGAACCGAACGGTCCCGGCGAACCAAACGGCCCCGGCGACCGGAACGCCTCTGCTGATGCGGGGGTCGAGGCAAACACCGATCGCAGTGCTATAATGGTTCGCACTGCCACCAGGACGTGGAACGAAAAGCAGGACGATGATCTGCGACCGATGATTCCTCTGGAGATGAGGCGCTGGCGGCCTGGATGATGGGCGGCATTGTCCTCCAGTCGCCGCCAGGTTTTTTGGTATGCACGCACCCGCGAACTACACGGGTTGTGATGCTCGATTTTTTTGACGAATACCTCGAAGGCAAGGTCATCGCGCTCGTGCCTCCTTCCGTGCGTATGCCTCAACATATCGCTGAGAAAACGTTGCTCCTACAATTGTTGGAACGCCGCGAAGGGGAGACGGTTTCCGATCCATTGAGTCGGGAACTAGTCAAGGGGGCAAAGCGCACGCGTTACGATTCGGACACTAGACGTCTCACCTTTGTCCTGCCTGGTCAGGCGGCTGCGGCGAGCTGGCATGCAAAATTCATTTCGTTTCGTGGTACTCGACTTCAACTATTGTGTCCAGCGACCATGGAGAGAGAAGACATCGCTGCTTCCTCGACCTCCGGTACTACATCGATTCGCAACATTCTGCAGTACAAGTGAGGATTTTGGTGCATGGCGTGGCGGCGAGCACTGTCCAAGCTATTCTCTCGTCGAGTGTGTCATGCTTGGTGACGTCGGTGGTTCGGGGATGTCTCAATGGGGATGAGGCGTACGATTCCAATTTCTTCGTCGCAACTTTTGATACAGTTTCATGCCCCGAAGAGATCAAGTTGGTGACGCACACCACGACTCCCGACACGACACTGTTCATCCATCATCACCGGCATTTCCAACGGGTCCCCTACTTCTCATGTTACTCGCCGTATCATTCAAGTGCGAAATGCGCGGCCCGCAAGGGTGGATTCCTATTTGACCATCACCGTGCGTTCATCGGTACGCACCACATTGCCAAAAAAGTCAGTGGACTGACGTTCCAGCACCTCGACGTGTCCGGACGCATGCAGCATGTTGCTGGACTTGCAGAGACATTACCGGCAATTACAGCCAAGCTAAAGGATGATGCCTGCAAGGCACCACTGTTAACCAAGATCTCCCAGTCATCTCCGCGGGACAGTCCAAGGGAGGAAACCTCCCCCTTTCCTCCCCGTGGACAGCCAGCAGCGAGTGGCGGTGCCGCACGTGCCGCCGGTCCTTCGACTGACGGGTGGTTTGACCCAGGTGCAAACAAGAAAAAACGGGAGTCACGATCCACTACGGCTCCTACGAGTTCTCCTGCTGTCCTCACGGCTCAACTGCCCCGACGATTGCAGTCGAACCAAGTTGGTAGAACAGGCAAACCGCCTATTCCGGGTCCGACACCTCCTGGTCGACCGAATGCTCGGACCTCGATCAAAGGCGCCAAGAAATCATCACCACCGACTAAGGCCAAGGTGCATCCGAACGGACGATCGGAAGCGCTCGCACAACCACCTGCTGCTTCAGCATTGTCAAAGGCAGCCAAACAACGTGCGACGGCGATTAATGAACTTGACCAACTACTAGAAGGGGAATCTAAGGTCGCCGCGGCAGATTCGCCATCAGAAAGGGGAAGTGTCGCCCCTACAAAGAACAGCTCCCCAAAGGAACTGGCTCTGGCGGAAGATCGCGCGCAAGTGGAAGAAGCGCGCTGCCGAATCAAAGAAAACTTGCTACTTCGAGGCCCATGCTCAGGCGCTGGAAGTGGCTATCGCTCGTGAAGCAGCAGGTGAGGGAATACCTACCTCACTCGAAGACGCGGAGGGGCATCTGCCTAGTTTGGAGTACGAATACCGCACCGCTGGTGCAGTGGCAAACCGAGCGAAGGAAGAAGCAACGAATGCTACGAACAAACTTAAGACATTGACACGCCGGTTGGCGAAGATTGCACCGAAAGAGAAGTCTAAGATTGAGGCTGCGGTCACGCGCATTGCGACACAGCCCAGCGAGATGCCTGCTGCGACGGCGGAAAAGATTAGGGAGCGGAGTCGCTCGACGATTCAACGCTTGTTGACGTCTTATGTCCGCCGTAAACGGGTCATCTCTGATGTGACTTCTGAATCACCAGCTGGTGCAGCACCTACTGCGGCGGTACCCCACGATCCGGCTCCATCAGACATGCCACCGACGTGTCCCCGAGATCCAGACGGGCTGGACACACGGAATATGGATGTGACTATGGCGGAAAGTACCTTTTCGTTTGGAAATGCCATGTGCATGGATGGTCTGGGTGGAGGGGCTGTTACTCCTCCCCCTGCGCCGCTAGTGTTCCCATATCAGCGGAGCTAGCTAAGGCTATTGAGGACGAGATCAAGGCCTCTTCAGGCATTTTATCAGACCCAGCCGTGGGCAATTATGGTCCGATGACTCGTCCTACCGACTTCCGGGGGGATCCATGTACACAGGTGGCGGTAAGATCCTCGATGGACCACATCCGCAATCAAGATAATCACGATCAGAAGTTACGTGCTACCAGAGTTCGCAAGGTCCCGGAGACCGCATCGGCTGCGATAGCTGCCGATGCGGTGCCGGAAACCACGAAACAAATCTCGGCGAACACAGCCGCGATTCGGCGGTGGGTCAGCCAGCGCACAACGGTGTCCGCGGTGCCTGCTACTCTGCCAGTTGGTCCGAAGGGCCAAACAACGTGGATTCATTCGTGTGCGTTGGAACTGGCGGCACTCGTCAGTGAGCTGCCTTACCCGGTTACTTATTTAGCCTCCATGCCTGGTGAAACCCTTAAAGCCTTTGGACATTCCATCAACAGCGAGTCTCAACCGTCAACATACCACACACGCAGATGAGAAGCTTCGAGAGCTGTGCACGGGTTGGGCCGCAACGGCCGACGGTCAGTCTGGACAAATTCGATGGAAAACGACTGACAACATCCAGCGCTGGAGACGATTCAGCAAATTACAGCCGGAGTTGTTGTGCGCGACCGTCGTTGTAACGGGGTGAGAGACCCGTTATCGTTGTGCACTGTAAGGAGCGTGAGGAAGCGCTCTTATTTGTAACGTAAATATAGCTCTGTTTATTTTTGGGTTTTGGTTATAATTCGCAGTAAGTGGGAATATGTTCTCTAGCTCATGGGAACCACTAAAATATAGACCTATTTATTATTGGCTAATTATTGGGTCTGACACCCCAATAATAAACCAATAATAAATAGACGTGCAGTATCCGCTAATCGGATACTGCCTACCTACTTATGTAATTATGTATTAAAACCTATATCAGCTAGTGTAATAGGTTGCCCCATTACAGTCGTCGAACCGCTGGCGGACTTGGATCACTGGGGCGTCCTCAATGTTTTATGTGTCTTATTGCCAAAGCTCGCATCAGTGGAGGGTGAGACCAAGGTGGTGATGCCACAGATCAAGGCTGTGCTATACCACCTTTCCAAAGAGGTGCGTGCGGCAGTTTTCAGCATTATCTGCAAACCTGCCAACTGGCAACCCGCGCTTGACCTTATCGCCCGCGATGATCAACTGCTGGACCTTCGGTACTGAGGGCACTTCGGCTGCCTTAGGGGCCGATTCGTCACGGTACGCGGTTCAGTCTTCCTCTTCTCCCGTTCCTGTAGGGCGAGCTCGTTCGATAGACGAGAGGGAGACAACTCACGTTTCCCCCAATCCACCAGGCCCGCCTCGACGTCGACGGCGGCATTTGTTGAAGGCTTCCCAGAGGCCACGCGAAAACAGCCTCGGTCTGCATTCGCAAAATGTAGCTGGCTTCCCCAAGCATCCGGAACGCTGTGCAGACTGGTTCGGGCATTTTCGGCAGTGCGAATCAAGGGGCTCCATTGACTTGGTCCTTCTACAGGAAACGCAGGTCACTCTTGGTGAAGCAGCAAGTATGGAAAAGCTGTAAAACACCACATGGGGCTTCGTGGACAAGTCCGGACGCACGATGTGGACAGAGTCCGAGGAACCGCGTGGAGGGGTTGCCATTTACTTAATCCGTACTCGTCGATTACTGAAATGGAGCCTTGGCAAGAGGAACATTGGACACCGCACTGGATGGCCGCTCGTATTGCCCTCATGGGCGAAACCGTCCTCGTTGTCAATGTTTATGCCCCAAGTGACAAGAGTGAACGGGAGGCGTTTTTCAAGATGCTTCGCCACCAACTTCTGGGACATAACGGACCCATGTTCATGGGAGGATATTTCAACTGCACGTTAGCCCCACGGCTTGACCGTGCTTTTGTCTCGCCACCCGGCAGACATGATTCTTTGGCGCTGAGACGGCTTCTAGGTCGGGCGCAGCTTAGCGATGTTCTCGACGATGAAATGGAGCGAGCGGAAGAAGAGCGGGCCATATCAGCATTTCATGCGGTGGCTCCGCCAGTTCTCGGCTTGATCGGTGGTATGTTAGTGCTCTTCATGCTGATTGGGTTCGATACGTCGATGTAATAATGACACCGTAAATTGCCGTAGCTTCACAAAAAATGATCACAACTTATTATCACGAGCGGCGCGTCTAGCGACCGGTTTGGGCTGACGCGAACTGCAATTCTGAAAGCATGTAGAAGAGTCGAAGGAGGAGGAAGAAGAGTTTGAGGACCTTGGCAAATCCGTCCGGTACGGCTATCTTTCGGTACCTGGTCCAGCAGCTGACCATAATGGCATAACTATCCGGATTGGGGCGCCACGTCATGTCGTGCGCGTACGTAAGCCCCGGCGAGTATATCCCGTTCCGGGATGTGCACAAGCGGTCGCAAATCGAGCAATATTTGCGGCCCTTGAGATAGCACAGATTGCAGGTAATGACACCCATCATGTTCCGCCGTCGGACCTTGCCACAGCCCGTAGTCTGACCGACTGGTGGGACGAATAGAAGATAAGTTCACGCAAATTTCTCTTGGCGATTACCAAGAAGACTCGCCAAGGTCTGACAAGGAGCTATCGGCAGCGGCTGAGTTGCCTATAAGTCTGATTAGATGTGGCACTTTTAGAGGCGCGCTCTGCGGATGACTCGCCAACAAAGGCTCCAGAGCGATGCGATCAAACTATCCCTGTCGATACCCCGAGGGGACTTCGACGAAATGTTGCGGAATGTCGTCGGTTATGGCAAAGAACCAAGAAAGAGCGACTACTCACTCAACATACGTACTCTCCGGGCGAGACATCTCGAAGATTTTTTGCCCGGGTGTCGATTATATTTCAGGACAACACGATTATTTCCCTGGGTGGCAAAGCTGCCTACGGGTCGAATCGGTCTCAGGAATTGGCTGATGAAATGGCAGACGGCTGAGAGCACATTATGGCTCGTTCTTTCGATTGTCCCGGTGCTACCGCCGCATTTCTTGAAAGGGCCTCCACACCGGACCGAGTTGATGACTCTACCGTGACGTCAGCCATCTCTCCAGACGATGTGAGTGCGGCTTTGAAGAGGCTCAAATGTGGGAAAGCTGCGAGGCCGAATGAAATCAACAACACTTTCTATCGCGATTACGCAGATCGCTCGCGCCTATTCTCGCTGCATTGTACACCAGATGGCTGGAGTGCAGCGTATTACCGGCGTCGTTTGGAGAAGCAAACATCCAGTGCCTAAAGAAAACGGCGGCTTCCGCCTTGCCGCTTGACCATCATCCGATTGCGCTGCTCAACAGCGACTACAAGTTATTTACCAAGATTTTTTCTTTTCGGGCGCGGCCGATGCTGTCGCATATCGTTCTGCCAGCCCAAGTTGGATTTGTCCCGAAGCGGTCGATCCATACGGCACTAGACATTTTTACGGCCGCCCGCAAAGCAGCGAAATTGAACAGCGATCTGCATGGTGCCGTTGTTCTACTTCTTGATTTCGCCAAAGCGTACGACACGTTGCAACGTCCGTATTTACTCTCGGTGCTGAAGTGGCTCAGCTTCTCGCCCAAATTCATTTCAGTCGTGGCTGCACTACATTGCGAAACGACATGACGATTTATCGTGAATGAGTACCGCTCAAGTCGACGTGAAGTTCAATGTGGTATCCGACAAGGGTGCCCCCTTGCGCCACTACTGTTTATCCTCGCCCTTGATAGTGTCTATCGGGTGATCCAAGAGAGGGTCGACATTCGCGGGGTACCTTTCTCTTCTGGAGGACGAACTACTGAGCTCAAAGTGTCGGGATACGCCGATGACACGGCTATATACCTTCGCGATCGGTCTGCGGTTACGCCTGTTGTTACAATTCTCGATGATTTTGCTAGGGTTTCAGGCCTACAGACGAATCGAGCGAAGTCTATGGTCATTGAACTTGACCCTCGCGGATCGGCACTGCCTTTGGACACCTGCGGCCTCACTCTTCAAGCTTCCTGCGAGTCCTGCAGGTACCTTGGTGTTCTGGTTGGGCAACAGGATGTGGTGGCCGAAAACTGGACGAAATGCATCCGATCCTTATGGAGCCGGCTTGTCCTCGCCAGAGAAAAGACTCACACTGTCGAGCAGCGGTCTCGCCTCGCGAGTGCCATAGCGGTGCCAAAAATTACCTTTCTCGCACGACATTGTTGGCCTCCTCCAGCGACTGTGACCCGATTGCAAGGCTTGATTATGGATTTTGTATGGGGCGCCCGCGACGACAGGAGGTCCCGACCTTGGGTGCCCTCCGAGATGGCATCACTACCGATACAGCAAGGTGGACTTGCGGTGCCGTGTATTCGAACGGGATTGATGACTATGGCGGCGACAGGTGTTGGCCAATGAGCAGCTATGGTTTCCTCGAGAGATTTACTGATCGGCGACTTCCTATGGAGTTCTCCCGAGTCGGGTCCGGCTTCTATCACGCCATGTTGGACCGAAGACAAGCACCCTCAATATTGGGCGATTTTATGGTTGATCGGTTCTGAAATTGTTGGTCTCTCCGCTGCTCGACATGCCCGCCAAGGTGAAATTACGGAGGTCTGCCGAAGAGCCCTCCTTTTTACATCGAGAGCCACGGTCGACTATGATGACAACGGTTGTGTCACAATTGATGTCCGCCGAGTACTTGATGACAAACTGCGGGCCGGGATGAGGGCAGACTCTGCGGCATCAGGTCGATTTGACACCAGATGAATCGTACACGCTACGCTGAAGGACATGTCGTGGCTTAGGGATCGCAGAGGAAAGACATACAATTTGAACGGAGCGGATTTTGTGAAGGGGCATAATTACCTTGGCGACACAATGTCTTGGCTGACGTTTCAGAGTGGCGTCATCCGGTTCTCGCCCAAGCGCGCTATGGCTACCCAATAGATGGCAAAGCGACGGCATTTTGGGTCCTTTTGCCTTGCCATCATTTACAACTTCCCGTCGCTCGTGTATCGTACAATTGAGCCGGGGGCATTGATTGCGTACTCTGCAAAAGTACACCGTCATCATGACTGGTTGCTCAACTGAGACGGTACCTCGCTGTCTCACTTCGATACGGGAATGGATTGCGGGGTGACACCGGTCACATCGATGTCGGCTTGCGATACCACTGCGTCTATGGCCAGTGGAACCACTGTCCACTTTGGTTCGCATCCAACGCTTACGCGTGTGGTGAACCTATGGGCTGGCCATCGGAGATGGAGGCCGCAACGACGAAAACTCAAACAAGTTATCTCCAGCCGGCGCAGTGTTGAAGGCAAACGAATTTGCGGTGAGCGAGTAGCGAAACCGGACTTCCAAGTGATTGAAGCAAGTACATCTATGATCGAGTGGAGAGACATCCGACGGATAAGAGCTTCCTTTTCGACCAACGCACAGACGCTATATCGTCTGAAGAGTAACAGCTTTCCGCTCTGGAATTGGGCAACCCACGATCTGTCTTGCCCCGCCCCAGAGTGTCCGCCTGCTATTCCGGCGATGGCAAGTCATGTATTCTGGACCTGACCTAGCGCCCGGCGACATTGGGAGTATCTACTTGATCAGTGGCGAAAGCTCGGAGATTTGAAGGATGCGGACCTTAACGTCTGGGTATTTGGCATGGACCTTCCGGGTATTCCAAGTGCTGCATGGGATGCCATCAAACGCGCTATCGAGCCAAGCTTAGCTTCGTCGAGAGCAAAGGATGCGGTCTTCCCAGCATCTCGTGAGATATGGCGTTTTGTAGTTTCTACGACGCTATATGCCATCTGGACAGAGCGCCTACGCCGCATGGAAGACTCGTCTTTGCCTCAGGAGGTACACACAGCCAGGGCCAGGACCCAATTTCGACGAGCGGTTTCGAAGATCAACATACCAGCCTGGCATGGGGGAAGACGGACACCTGTTCGCACGAGTGCGGTCGGCGCTTGCCGATACTATCCTCTGCTGCGATGAACCACCCCCCTTGCGAGCGCTGCCGGTCGACAGTATTTTTGGCGTTTACTACCTGCTTTTCTTCGATGGGGTTCAAGAGGAAATACAGGACCGGGCGGAGCTGGATCCGTCATCGTCCAACTACATCTTCCGACGCACGCTGCATGCGTCTTGTGGGTATCGAGCATGGCGTACGGTTCTGCCGAAACCTCTAACAATATTGCTGAATATTGGGGGCTTGTGCACGGGCTCCGACAAGCGAAAGCCAGCGGCTACTCACCCCTGCATGTCATTGGGGACAGTTCGCTTGTGCTCTCACAGCTTCGAACCCATCACCCTCCACGCAAGCCCCGCCTGGCGCTTCTATTTCGAGAAGCACGAGCCATAGCCGACGATATTGACGTCGCCAGCTGGGGACATCATTATCGCAACTACAACAAAATGGCGGATCGAATGGCGAATATTGCTATGGATACAGGTGCTTCCATTCAAGTGCAGGCTTCTTATGCGCGTGGTGTTGTCATGGAGGCTGCGGCCTTTCTCGACAATGATGTCAACACTGGCTAGAGGCCTCTCAAGCCGAACACTACGAATTACAGGGCCCTTCGATGACCGCGAGAGACTGGATAATCGCGAGACAAGACTTTGCGCAACGTCGCTCGGCTGTCCGAGGACTAGTATTATCTAGTATATAAAGTAGAAGTCGCCACGGTACCTATGTTGCCGGTCGACAGGATATAGCGGGTCGTACGCGTACCTAAATATACCTCACCTTCTCACTCACTCATATTCGGCCAGCTTGTTTGAGTCCATAGAGGCTCTTACGAAGCTCCATAACTAGTTCGTTCGCGCTCGCGGCGCCGTTCTCGCGCAGCTTCTCGTTGGACATGCTCTGCAGGCTGGCCTTCTTGACGTATGCATTGGGAATGTCGCCATGCTTAGTAACCACTCTCCACGTGGCAGCGAGCGCCAGTATGACCTTCACTGTCGAGGTCTATGCCGGCGGCTAACGTGATGGTGTAGTTGACGCCCAGCACCTATTAGTTTCCTCAAGCGACGAGACACGCCTTCGTCCGCTCGAGCTTGCTTAGCCCGTCAGTCGTGGTCTTGTACACCCACTTTGTGTGCAGGACATTAGATCCAGGCGCTTGACGACTTGCCAGACGTTGTTGTTCTGGAGCACCACGATCTCTTCTTCCATTTCAGCCGTCGCGTTTGTCACTGCGCATGGCTTCACTGTAGTTGGTCGGATCACGCTCGAAAGCAGCGCTCACGACGCTGCCACTTGCAGTCGATTCTCCGGAAATGCGGTCGCCTGCGCGCGCTTTACTCCACCGCGCGTGCCGTGTATATGCCGCGTACACGGCTGCTTGCTCTTCTTCCGAGCCGCCTTGTTGTTGCTTGCTATACCAAGCGCCACAAATGGAAGGAAACGTTCAGCGACGCTGACTTCACGGCCGACAAGGCCAACAGGAAGTCGATGACTGGCGGTGTGCTGCGCCTGAACAGCATGGCAGTGAGCTGGAGCGCGCGTAAGCAATGTGGCGTGTCGCTGTCGACGATGGAAACCGAGCTAGTCTTTTTCCTTTTGCTGCCTCGAAACGCAGGGGAAGTTATTTGAGTTGAGAGTTCTTGTGATCCCTGGCCAACCAATCCAGGGATGCGACTTGCGTAGTGGTGCGACGCGACAAAGAAGTTATTGATCGGGGGGCAAAGATATTCCACCCGGAAGAAAAGTCTGTGTGCGTGCTTTAAAGAAAAAGAAAGTCTAGACTATCAAATGTCAAGCCTACGATTATATCTATCTGTTTGTATACTGCCCGTCTGCGATGCCATATCAAGGCTCATTATAAACAACTACACCAAGATTGGCTTCCTCTTGTGGATCTTGCCAGCTATGGGCTCCTAAAGGAGGACGGGTCGATATATACTCGGGCAGATTTGGCAGCTTTACACACTGGATCCTTTGTATTAGGCAAACTCCTTCGCTGGCACAAACCGTGCCGGACTGTAATTTGTTTCCAAAGCTTAACCGCATGGAGGAGGCCGGCCATACGAGATTTTCTCGTTGCGTTGATAGCAAATTTTGCGGAAATTGTCTTGGATAAATGGCATCCGGACTCGATCAAATCTGTTCTGTTCCAGCAGACCATCCTTTTACTCTGACAGCTGGTCACACGGCTGACGAAGCCGGCCGGATAATGTTGACGCTGGCCACAGGCTGTGTCTTCCAGACACACACGTTTCTGGTGGCGTCCAGCAAGGAGGCTATAGCGGCAATTCAGGCCTGGACGGGGAATGAGTTCAGGATCATCATCCTGTATTCGGACGTATTGCGTACCTCCGAGCTTGTAAAGACGGCACAGCAGGAGGACGTGGCTTATCCAAGCAAGCATGTCTGCGCATGAAACGACGTCATGGCCTGCAAGAACTTACCAACCGGGGTCGCGCATGGATGTCTGATGACAGCAAGATTGGAAGCGCTTTGGTCGCCATCGACTGGAAAGACATCTCTCGGATTGGAGCAGGAACAGTTTGGGCCTCACAACTCCTCTATAGGCTGAAGACGCGCCATCAGCACGTGGGACCCGACAAAACAGATCACTGAGTGCCCACCCTCCGAATGCCAGGAGATACATATATCGATCGCGCACACGTGGTGGGTGTGTCCGGCAGCGCAGACGATGTGGAACACTTTTCTCGTGCCGTGACAGGCTATCGGGATGCGGATAAACTGGAGAGACCCATCGGCGATTTTTAGCATGCAACTCCCAGTGGTATCAGCCACTGGGAGTAAGCGACACACTTACTGGATGGCAAGTGTGTCATTTGCATGTGCACTTACCACAAATAATGTGGCCGAATACAAGGGGATGCTCTTCGGACTCCGGAAGGCCACAGAATACAAGCTTCGCGCAATCCATGTGTCGGAGACAGTAATCTGATCATCCGACAGTTGCGCAACCGGGCGCCGCCCAAAGCGCAACATCTCAAAGGCATTTACCGCCAATGCGTAGCACTGGAGGATCGAATACAAGTTGCCACTTGGTCGCATCACTTGCGACACTTTAATAGAATGGTTGATGGACTAGCGAATCGAGCGATAGATACAAGGGAAAGCGTCCAAATCCACCAAGATACAGTACCCCCGTTACCTCCAGAATGGAAAGTGATTACGTCCTACATGGCTGAAAATTTAGGACATAGGCGAGACAACGCAAGCACGGAGGATGGAATCCCCGGGGCTGGAAATCAGGACACCATAACCGGCACCCGCTCGCGGAGTGCATTTGTAGACATCTGACGCAGATAGCCCACACAGCCACAACGGATGTGTAGGCCCGCGCTGAACGGACATTTCGGGTCGTTAGAAACAATGTAGCTAAATGACTGTAATGTACCTAACAAAAAAATAATATCTAGTTCCCGTGTTGTCTATGCTCGAAATGATCATATTTTGTCTAGTCCACACCAGATCCAGCTAGCCGCGATATCAATCAAGTGGCCATCTAGCCTTTTGATCACGGTTACGATCTGGTTACGATCAAGTGGCCATATGGTCCCAGTTGCGATCGGATGGCCAACTGATCATAAGAATTACCATGAGTTCCACTTGGCTCATGTCGATCGGAAAAAGCCTGATCGATCCAATAACACAATACAGAAAATGCGATCCATGCCATACATGTAGTCCACCTCAAGTAGGTTGTCGATCATATTCTCATCATTTTTGATACCGTTGATCCGTTTTCCATTGGTTTTGTACGGCTTATTAGCCAATCAAAAAGCCATCTTGGATCAACGGTACTTCTTCAATCTTCCCAAAATTCTTGATCGGCTTCATTACACAACACTCTTCCTCGAGTACGCTATCTCACTCTCTCCTAATCCTTGAACGTCCTTTGCGTCCCTAACCCAACGTGAATGAGTTCACAGAGTATCGCAAACTTTGTAGCCTTCGTCATCAGGTTGGCGATCATCAGCTCCGACCTGAAACTACACGCAGTGATCACGCGTGATCACGCCATGGCGCGAGAAGTCACAAAAGGACTTCAGCCAAACGTTGACGTGCTACGCCTTCAGTGACGACGTCTCATCCGCATTTGGCTGGTCGCTGCTTGATTGTCGACATGAAGCAGCATAGAGATTACCCGCGCGATGCTGACTTTGCTTAGCATCTCGTAGAGGCTGATCATTTCACGTGGGATACAAGATCGCGAGACGGCTCGAGTGGTCAGAAGATCAAGTGGATCAAGTATCTACATTTGTACAAGGCGATCTGAAGGTAGACCAAGGTGACTCGAGAAGAGCGTCCGCAAGACACCTCAATCGCCTGAAGATTTCCGCGCGGTCGAACCTCAACCCACTCTCATCTCATTCTCAACACGAAAAAGTTTAGCTTTGACTCAAGTCACCGAAAAGAGTGCAGCCCGTCCAACCGATGGGTACACAAGGTGAGGAAGGCTCTATACAGGAATCAGAGTACTCCCTTTATTAGTCGGTTGTCCGGGCGTCAGTGGAGAGTCGGGATCACATCAGCAATTTGTGAACCCCGCTCCACCACATCAGCATCAAGTAGCGCACTAACCAGCAGCAGCAATTGCAACCAGCCAACTTGTTGCTCACTGCGCCCACAATGCTGCCGATCCAAAGCAATTCTAACTTAGAGCCTTTTCTTCGCCATCTCTGCAACTATTTTCCACTAGCTCTGCGAGTCAGCCATGAACTGGAAAAGGATGACACAGCTTGGCGAACAATCCTACCAGCATTGAAAATCCAATTACGGTCCATCTTTGATCGTTTATCTTGTTGTTTCGAAGCGCACAGTGCTTGACCCGTTAGCGCTATTCCAGCTTCTTGTAGTCATGATTGCGCCAATCATTATCATTGATCTCATGGAAGCCCATTACTGCAACTTCGACTTCTTTATCTAATCAGTCTGCTGATGAGCTAACGGCAAACTCATCGAAGGCGACATCGCGACAAATCACCGCTTGTCTCGCCTCAATGCAGCACACTCGATTTACCTTCGACGCTCCATCATAACTTATAAGCATTTCGACACAAGCCTTCGGCTGCGATCATGGGTGCAAGCCTTTTTGTAATGCTGACAGACATAGGTGACCGGCTTGGTAGCGGTTAGAAACCTAATTGTCTAATCATTGTGCTGGACCGATCAGAGCTAACTGATTTACGAGTGTTGATTGGACGCTGTATAATGATTGGACGCTGTATAATGATTGGACGCACCAAATAATGGGATGAAGACTGCGGCTTTGAGCAAGTTTCTCCCCATTAATTATTCGCCTCAAAGGATTTTAAGCTTTGTGGAGTGTCTTCGCTTCGATCTCCGAATATACTCCTCCACTGCTCTTAACATTAGGTCGTTAAAGATCTATACCTTCAATATGGATCTTTAAAGAGGAAAGCAACCGCTTTGCTGATGTCGAAAGCATTGTTTTCGCTAGCAGGTTCCTCTTTGTGGCAACGGTAACTAATCCTTCATTTAAGTTTTTTCTTGTCTGCTACCTTCTCATTTTTGTATAGCAGCACTAGACCTCAGGCCCCGTTTGACGCAACCGATTGTATCAGTTGCAATCTGCATATCCGAAGCGTGTGAGCTGCGTACGAGGTATCGATTCTGCTGTAGCCCCAATCATAGCTGACCATAGGAAACAGCGCGATAACCAGTGCTATTGTGTCGATCAACTGGCTTGATAGGTATCCATGCAACTTTGCTGGGTGCGTGTAGTAGTTTAATGCAGCAAACTGAATGATTAAATTGACACCATTAGATTATTTTTTTGGCTTGAATTGGTTGAAATATATATAACTTTTCATTGATTCGTGTCAGAAGCACGATTTCTTGTAAAACGGCTGCATACTACCTCTTTGTCTTGATTGAAGCTAATACCCGGATCAGAGGCAATCTCTAAGCTTGCATTGGATGGATTGTACAAAACACTCTTCTTGTGCCTATCAGCGATTGATTGCCATCGAATATCAAGTATGATTCTTCTTTCAAGATTGTACAATAGCTGTATCGAACCTTTTTAGTGGTGGCGTCCAAGGCTTTGTATGAGCTGCGCCGATCAAAGTGTCTACTTTAGTGTTGAGTATAGTGACTATTGCTAAATGCAACGTAGCAATCCAACTGGAACTTCACCTTGTCATACTTGATAGGGCAGAGGCTACTTGATCAGCAAAGTTATTAACGTGACATTGTTTCGACATCGGCGTATTAACCTTCACTGTAAAAAGCTTAGACTTGACGAAATAATTAATCATTATCAATTGAAGCAGCGCTAACTTAGCGCCTAGCTTTGTAGCGATCAATTGCAAATGTTTTCAACGATGAACTATGTCGACGTGTAATGCTCAGAACCTCGTACATTATCTGCGAAATGGATTGGTTGGATGTGTAGCTGGGCGCTTTAATAGCTGCCACGCACTACACGCACACAGCTTCTTGCACGTACGAGGAAGCGGTTAGACCTTCTTTTCTCGCATGCTGCGAGGTAGTTGGTGGGCGCCTAGACGACTTCACGCAACAAATTAGTACCTAGTCACTATTGGCTTCGTGGAAGCGGTTTTCCGTCTTTCTGCGTGCGCTGATAGAAGTAGAAAGCTTAAGACTGATTTATATTAAATGCGTTTGACTATAAATCTAAAAGCTATTGGCCAATATGCAATGATTGGCTGTTTAGATGTGCGTCCCTACGTGACGAGCTTATACACATTTAAGCTCGCGAATGACATCTGTCTGTGACGTCATTCGATGACGCCAGTCCCTGCTGAGCGTCATCCCTTTCAATATGTATACACCTTGTGTGTGTCACATACAAAAGGGTGGGTCACATGGCGTACCTCACCCAAGTTGCACCCCGTAAAGTACTACGTGGTACGTGTAGCCTTTGGGCATCTCGTTACAGGATCAATATGAGCTCGGTTTCTCTCTTCGCTACTGTGGCGTCTCACTGGCTGTCTTCATCGCCTGACTTGTGAATGCCATTTTTGCGGTAGACATCGCGGTGGCTTCGTCGCCGCCAAGCATCATTGAATTGCACGCCGTCACTTTCTCCATTAGTTGATACTCCCCGTCGCATCCTGCGCCTTTTTTTAATATCGTCATTCCCCTTTTAAATTGGACTGGTCACTTGCACAGAGGTATCAACGGATTCGTCGGTATAATGGACATGTTGAGGGTGAAAAAGTGAGGGCAATGCCTCTGAGACGAAGTTCATCGAAGAGGAAGACATTTTTGGTCCCCACTGTTGTTGTTAAAACTCTTCAATTGGCTGCATCTGCGAGAACGAACGCTTACGTGTACATTATTATTGTATTGCAGCGGCTAGCATGTCTATCAAACCATCGTCGATCGAAAAAATACAACCTCTAATTGACCTAACACTCCATCACCTTCAGTTCATGTATGTGATGTTGGCTCAGTCAAAATAACGACAAACAATGCTGTCAAGCTTGGCAACGTCACGTATCGTCTGCTTGTTGTCGCTTTTCACCCGTTCCAGAAAAGCCCAGTTCCGAGTGCAACTGCACCTTATCATCATCATCCTCATTGTTGTCGAGTACTGCAGCGCCAGTACTTGATATCCATCAACAGCAGCTTGAGTCATGGAAGGTAGACGTCAAATTACGTAAGGTAAACGTAGTATTAAGCGCACATGCAATCATGGGCTGTGGCATCACTTTGAGGCATCATCACGATATGGATACTATCGTTCGCACATGGCTGGTTTGGATACTATCGGCAACTTGACACTGCAGCGCATTGGCGGCGACTGTAGCCGTTGGTGATCGCCCCAATATTGTAAAGGAATTTCTAGTGATTGTGTGACGCAGTGGCTGCGTGCAATGTCTACTTGAATGGATGAAGAACGTTTCTTGGACCTAGACCGAGGCGTTCAATACAGCGCTTGCCAGACATCCGAAACTCTTGTAGAGCTTTCATCTTCTACCTTAGTGCAAAGACCATGGGAAGTCCGCCCACTGCAGCTCATCCAGCATGGCTACTGCTTCTAGTATGCTGCCGTATCTCGACGCCACTCCCGCTGACGCTTTGAGCATGTCTGGCGCTTGATTACTGTTATTTCGATAGACATAATGTCAATCATCCGCCTCTTCAAGATCGTAAATGCATGACACCAAAATGGTGTTGTACACTTAACGTCACTTCCATTGGCCAATATTAATCAGTGGCACTGATCCAGACGAATCTCAAGCCTTTGTCGTCATGCCGCTGTACAAGCAAGTGCTGTTGACGAACCTCAAGTCTCCGCCCAAAGACGTCGCACGTGTGTTCCAGGACTGCGCGTCGATCATCACATCGCAAGGTGGTGTAATCCGCTCCACGGAAAACCGTGGGGAGAAGCGTCTAGGCTACGGCATCGAAGACCGTCGATGGGGCGCTTTGCAACGTCATTATCAGAGCAAACTCATTGTCCAGCAGTTTAATACGTCACCTAGTGTACTGCAAGAGATTGAAGCAAAGCTGAAGAACTGTTTTCCCATTGTTCGCTTTGCAACGTTCAAAATCCGTGACCCTGTGGACAAGCTCATGAACACGCGCTTGACGCTCGAACAGGCGCAGCTGCTGCTCAATCCTGCAGCTAAAGCCAAGGCTGAAGAGGCGGCGAAAGAAGCAAAGGAAGCACGACGCCCAGGAAGGTCGGACTTGAACGCCGTAAAGCCGGAGGACCTTCTCGACACCGAGGACGAGCGAGAAGCGGCACAGTTTAAGCAGTACGTGCCGGAATGGAAGCGTGACGCGCTCTTTGAGCCTGATGTACCCATGCATCTACAGGACAAGATCAAGTGATAGGCACACTCACACATAATACACTTGTTACAAGTGTCTTGTCTTAGACGTAAGTGGAAGAAAATCGAGAGCACCGAACTTTGCTATTGTTTGTTTAGGGCCTTCAATCAATGCCCTGTCCTTCCTGTATCAACAGCAGCTGCTCAGACATTGTCCATTTACTTGTTCTTCTGTAGTTCCTTCCTCAATTGGTTGCAAAACTCGTCATCAGCCTCATCCACGTCCCAATCGTCTTGCCATTGTTGCTTAATCTGCGCGTCCTTCTCCTCCGCCTGTCCGTTCCAGTCTGCATCTTCAAATTCCTCAAACTCATCGTCTTCCTCCGTCACAACTATGAGTGTTGGTGCCTTCTCAGCCGTCACAGGGACTGCTGTTGCTGCTACTTTATCCGTCTTGATCGGCTTCTTTTCGCTTGGTTTGCTCATTCTTTCTTAGTGTGTGTTTTTGTATGGAGATCTTGACTTCAGGGGATTTTCTTACGTGGTCCACATCACTTTCACCATCTGAGGTGGTTTACTTCAAGTAGAGCTATCATCACTAGAAGTAGCTGCATGTGGCTCTCGTCCTTCGCTGCCGACGCTCCAGAGCAGCACACGGTGCGTGCGACTGTGTGGAATATACACAGCTATTGTGTATCTCCTGTAGATGATCCACTTACCTTTATAGCGACGTACGACGTGATGCTGCTGCGTCGTCTGCGAGTAATTCACGATTCATTTGTGACGCTTCACTATCAAGAGTGTAGCCATGTCGGACGGTTGCGGTTATTGCCAAAACCAATAGTAAAATCAAGTGAAAAAACAGCCGATCAAAGTGATGCTATCAATGCAGACGTGATACTATCGCCACTTTTGGCTTTTAACCTCGGAATCCCTTTGAATAGTCATACAATTGTGTCAGTAAGTTCTTCAAAACCAATTGCAATTACTCTAGCTGATTATCAACAATTGGCTTATAGCTTTCTATGAACATTACAGCTGACTGCATGTTCTGCATCGTCACAAGAATTGGGACTCCCACTGCAACTATTACAGCCATATCGTCGGAAACAACAAGAGCAGCCTGCAGCAGCTTTAAATGCCATGATTGCACCCCTTTTAGTCTCAAGTCTGTCGTGTGGCCAACATGTTTTACTGCAACAACATGATGGACTTGTGGACGCTATTCGAACCTACTTTGCGTCGGCTAAAGTTGTACAAATTGGCGATATTTTTGCTGTGGAGCTACGGGAAACAACGCAGTCTCATGTCCCCAAGGAGAATGAACGATACAAAGAAAATTACGTGCCTTATAAATGTATAGGAATACCAGCAACCTACATGGTGGCCAAAGAGGGTGACACCGCTGAGTCAATGACAGAAGTTATGCCACCAACTTTGGATTTGGATACTGCGCTCATGTTCTTCAGAGTTGAAAAAATGAATGGTGAAAACAAAGACGCTTTGGCGCTGACGATTTCTCATACGACGGAGCTTATGCAATTATCGTCGACTTCGGCCGTATCGCCTGACGAAGCAACTATCAAGCAGTTCATGATGCAGAGTCGACATGGTGCTACTGCACCCTCATTTGACTCATTACTGTCGTCCCCGGCTACCCAGCAAAAATTATATGAAGTGCTTTACCCGACACAGTTGTGTGATATTCCTGTATCAGTTCTCCTTAGTGGTGCTCGCGGTGTAGGCAAGAGGACTCTTGTTCACCAAGTAGCAAAGCAGTTGGGTGTGATCGCAGTGGAGGTACCGTTCACGGAGCTCACGGGACAGTCAGAGCTCCATTTACTAGAAAACGTGCGGAGTCAGGTATCGAAGGCACAAGCGCTGTCACCTTGTCTCCTTTATATCAGCCACTTCTTTCCAGTCGAGAAAGACAATGAGGAAGCAGAGTTGCGCATCGGCGCCGTTCTTTCCGAGTGCATTCGTTCACTCAGTCAGAACCAGCACAGTATCCCGTTGATCGCAGGCGTTGAAGACGTAGAAGAAGTGCCGAAATTCATCCGGCAGTGTTTTTTGTACGTGATGCATCTCGAGGTACCTGACCAGCCTAAGCGACTTGAGTTTTTGCAGCACATGGCAGCATTTACAGAGCTTAATGAGGACGTGGATTTAACAGAGATCGCACAGCTGACAGCGGGCCGAACGTATGGAGAACTCTCAGCTGTGTTAGCAGATGCCGGTAGTCTTGCAATTGAGCGAGTCCTTGGTGACGAGACTGACGTCAGTGAGCAATCGTTGGAGGACTTGGTGTTTGGCGATTCCGACGATCTTCTCTCCCATCAGTGTTCTGTTTCGATGAAAGATATGGAAGAAGCTGCACAGAGCCAGCAAGCGCAGGCATCATCCGCTAACATCGGTAACGCATCTATTCCAAATGTGAAATGGACTGACGTGGGTGGTCTGGAAGATGTGAAGGATGAGATTTTAGATGTCGTGCGGCTACCGATCAAGCACCCGGAACTATTCGCTAGTGGATTGCGTCAGCGATCTGGTATTTTGTTGTATGGACCTCCAGGAACGGGAAAAACATTGCTAGCAAAGGCCATTGCAACGGAGTGCAATCTCAACTTTCTCAGTGTGAAGGGCCCAGAACTGCTGAACATGTATATTGGCGAAAGCGAGAAAAATGTGCGGCAGGTCTTTGCAAAGGCTCGCAGCTGTTGCCCTTGCATTCTCTTCTTCGACGAGCTGGATTCGCTAGCACCGATGCGCGGGCGCGGATCGGACTCTGGTGGTGTCATGGACCGCGTGGTATCGCAGTTACTGACAGAGATCGATGGTCTTAGTGGCGGCGGCAATGACCAAGTGTTTGTAATTGGCGCCACAAACCGTCCAGACCTGCTGGAAACGGGTTTGCTGCGCCCGGGGCGCTTTGATCGTCTGCTGTACCTTGGTATTTGTAATGAGAAAGCTGCACAGCTAAAAGTGCTACAGGCACAGACGAGAAAGTTTACGCTGGAAGAGGATGCTGATTTGAATGCAGTGATTGAGCATTGTCCAACAAACTTCACGGGCGCTGACTTCTACGCGCTCAGCTCTAGTGCACTAGCGGCTGCGCTGAAGGATCGCGTTGCGTCTCTGGATCGACAACTTGGTATGTGTTTTCAATGTCAAGATATGTGTGTAGCTCTTCTGATACGCTATGTGCTTTGTTTGGCATTTTTAGAAGACATCAACGCGGAGGACTGCTACTCTTCCAATCCCGTAACGATTCGCTTGCTTCTCAATCGATTGTCGTCAGAAGAACTGCGCGTGCCCGTTAGTCAAGAGCACTTTATGACGGCGCTTTCGCAGATCGTTCCATCCGTGTCACCCGCAGAAATTCAGCATTATGAGAAATTGAGGAAGCAGTACAGCTCAAGGTAAACAGGATCACACGAACATTTGCAACGTGGCAAGGCAAGTCTATTTTTTGGTGTCAGGAAATTCTTTTTGGGGTCACATGTGAAAAGCGATCACTAAACTACTTTTAAAGCCGATTGGATGTCAAAATACTGTTGTCGTGTCCAGGTCGTGGTTACTAGCTACAGGCAATTGTGGATGGATGAGCTGACTTACGAAGTTGGCTCCCTCTTTCTCGATTGAAGCTGATTAGCTTTATCACCGCTGGATTCATCAAGCTCACAACTGAATCTGCACCTGCTTGCACAGCTCTCGCCCCACTACCAGTCCACATGCAGCACTTCGATCGAGATGTCTCGTCAAATCTCTCTCCTCGTTGCGTGCACGCTTGCAACTTGTTTGGCTTCTGCTGCCTCTTCTAACAAGGAGACATGGGGCAAACGATTCAGGAGCAAGAACAACATCTTGCTGACGCCGAGCGATAACTGCTTTGTGTGTTTCATGAGCAGATAAACTTCATCGGATGCACAATAGCGAACCCAACTGCGGTGCCGCTTACGATCGAGAGTATCAAGGTTAAAAAGGAACTGTAACCTCGAGTGAACGTGCGTGTGACGACGAGCATGTCACGGCCATTTTAACCGACGTAGCGAGTACAGGCTACAATCTCACTTCGTCCAAGAAGTTTACGTCCAGCCTCTCCGACATAAAGAGTTGCCTTTCGGAAGACGATTATTCTGAATCACTAGTCTTACTGTCTCTGTGACTAGTGGCAAGTACACCGTCTTCACCACTCTCAATACGACACTAACTTCCCCTTTCTCCGTCCTGCCCTTCACAGAGCTGCGACGTGATTGTCTACGAGAACGCGTTCTACAACAGTCCCCAAACTTTCGTGCAAAATGATGTGAACACCTTTGGACTCGAACAGCGTTTTTCGAACTACAGCAAAATGTTGAAAACTTACGAGATTGACTCCAGCGCTAAGATAATGCAGAACTGATCCCATGCCCGGGTTTGTTTTCTGTCTCATTACTGAGCGTAGATTTCTGTAAGCTATGGAGTTGTAAATATGTAAGTTGAGCTAGTTGTGCAAAGCTTACGTCTCGTCGTCAGACCGTTCCTACTTGAAGTGCTGTCGCTAGTACCAGTGTCCTGGTATATGTGTAGTTATCGATCTTCGGTGTTGAATACTTTTGCAGGCTATCCTTCCACTCGACCGCTCTGCGTGATTGAATCTGTCAACATCTCGTCTTGACTCTACACGATGCCATACTTTTGCTGTACATCATCGTCTGGATGCTCCGTAACGATCTCCGAGCGCTGCTTGCTCCAGACTAACCGCGGTGGGATCCCAATGCTGTCAAATAGGTGTGCGTTAGGCACACGACTCGCTAGCCGACGAAAATTGCGCCTAATTAATGACGACGCCGTCTCAATAACAAGTCGAGGAACGTCACGCCCGAAGCCACTGCTACGTTTGTCCACCTGCTTATAAGCCTCCGTTATCGGAATGTCTAGACATACTACATGGACGTCAAAATCTGCTGCCTCCACTTGATCAAGGGTGAGCGCATAACTGGTAAAATTCTTGCCACTACCATGAAGAATAATGTTCTTGCGTGACATGATTCCACCGTCGAGATTCTTTTTGAGAATAAAACGTGCCTCGTCGCGACATAACTGGTATCGTGTCTGTGGCCTCGGCAGCAATTTGACAGGGGCCTTTGAGCTCATCCCAGCATGCTCCAAATCTGTCACGATGCGACTTTCTGGGTCATTGCCTAGACCCACGTTGAGCATTGCGTGGTAGAACTCTGGAAGAAGCGCAATGACATCATCGACGTCAAAGTTTACAAAGTCTTGTATCGTGAGCTGTCCCATGAGGTCTAGATGGCTTAGCATTGTTGACTTGCCGAATCCGAGAATGCCCAACAAAAGCACAAATTTGGGAGCCGCTATGTCCTGGGGCGTACAAGAGTACAGCTGCTGTGCGATGCGAGCATGCAATCGCAACCGGTTGGAAGTGAAGCAACCCCGCTCATTTTGTGTAGTTGGAATGTTGACGTAGGCGACATGGACGACGTCATGACATCAGCATCCAGTGGGTTTGCCTCAAAGCTCGGCACTCCTGAGTCCTTATCCTTTTTCACTTGTTGTAACACGGACGCAGTGCCTTTGCTGACATGAGATTTTCCACCTTGAATCTCTCGTTCCGTCTTTGCAGTGGTCGCCTCATTGTCAGTAGATACCAAAAGCAATTTTTCCACTTCCAAAGCGACTTTGCGTCGGAATGAATACGAGTTTTTCGGGTCCAATGTCGAGTATGAAGTGTCTAAAAACACTGGTCCACACATCTGCGTCTCAAAAATTTGAAATCCTCGCTCTTTGAGTGCGTCCACAAATCGAATCAACCGGTGTGGTTCATCAACAAGTGTCAAAAACTGCGTCACTGAGGCAGCACTACTATAGGAATAAGGGACTCCATCTTGATCAAAATGTTCATCATCCATTGTCACTAATGGATCGTCATTTTCTGCATCTTGTTCATCATTGGAACGACAATCTCGGCTTGAATACTCCTTCAGAGTCCGTAATAAGTGACACTAACGACGTGGATCTTGTCGACCGCAGTAAAAGCTGTTCATTGGTCACACAAAACTTGACACTTGTTACATGGAAAAAAGTCACGGGGCTACAAGAGCACGAAGTCGTTTTTTAAGTGCCGGTAGCTCCTGATCTTGTAGAAAACACGTGATTGTGACACGTGAGAGCTCTGGGCCAACGGTCGAGCGTACACAAAGCCCGGTGATGCTTTGATTTGCATATGCAAATACCTTAGCAAGCTGTGCTAGTGTTCCTACGTTTGGTTTTGGTATACAAATAGTAAGATAAAAGTGGTAGAATGTTGTATTTCGACGGTAAACTACCTGGTCGATTGACAACTAATGCCAAGATAACACGCTCTTCGAGACCGTTTTTCGTTGTCTTGATGAATGGATTGGAAGACGAAAAAGGATGTACAAGCTAGAGATTGGAAACATAGGCGTTTATTGTGGCTAAAGACGCAGATGGAAGGTGTTAACCGTGCATGGTGTCAACTTCGAGTTTTAGTGTGGTACACATACGCGATAAAACTCTGTATCGGTTTGGCAAGGGGTGGTAGCAGTGTGAGTAAATAAAGTACCTCGTCCCGGGAATCAGATGTTGCTTAGCAGTCTGACAGCGAATAGGTTCGATATTGGATAGTTTGCTTGCCCAAACACTAAAAATGAGCATTGTGCAAAAATCTGAGATTCTTGCACGTTCCTTTTTGTAACGGTGGAAACCCATTCTTTAGCAGTTGAAAAACCTCACGAGAAAAAAAGAACGATAGGAATAGCAGTTGCCCCAATATTCTCAAACAATGGGCGATTATGCTGCGAGTTGACGTTCGCAGCTGAAAGTAAACGAATGGAACTGATTTGAACAAATAAAAAATGTCGGTTTCATTTATCCATTCTGCGTATGATCTATGTCAACACACAGTACGCCTATTTTGATACGGACCTTGTGTGATTGCGCAAACTGTAACAACGCAGATGCCCAGGAAAGAGTAAAATGTAATAAAAAACCGTGAAACTTTCCTCACCGTTGTTAAATAAAAATCACTTTCTGTCCATGGAGTCACCATTGGTCGTACTTAATGCGTACTTACTGGCTTTCTTTTGCTTGTTTTTGACCCGGTCTTTTCAATAGTGTGGAAGTGACGGGGGGAAGACAAGAAGGACTGACGCTCAGCAGCAGATCGCGAGAAGGAGATAGAGAGAGAAGACGTGATAACGAGCGTGAGGGAGAGAGCAGGCGTTACGCCATGAATCCTGATCTCATGACGGTTCTAAGTATGCGTCAAAAGGAAATGTCGTACCATCCTTTGGCTCTGGATGGTCGTTTGAATCCGTTTCAATTGCCAGTGAAGACGCCGTCACGTCATGACTTGTCACTCTCTTTCAGTCTCGAGACGACGTCCTTTGAGCAAGTTGGCTTTACATGGCGTTGGATCGTCGAAACGTCGGCTCATTTTGCTCTCCAGCGTCAAACGGCCCATTTTGCCAATCAATATTCACAGGTTTTATTACGTCGTGGAGTTGTTACAAGTCGACAAGACGATGTGTTGTATACCGAAAGTACGACTCGACGTCATCTACAGAGACAATTGCGAGTCTTGGGACTTGTCTGTGTCTTTATGGCGGCCAAGATTGAAGAAGTTCATCCACCGAAAGCCGCAGATTTGGTCACTTTCTTAGCCGAGAGAGGGGGCGTTCAATTAGCAGCTCAAGATGTGGCAAAATTTGAAGTCAAATATGTCCTGGTACGTACGTAAGAGCTTGAGTTTATAGAGAGAGAAGAGGAGCATGTGATTAGTTGTTGAACTGATGTGAACTACCTTTTATTGTGATATGATTCTTAGGAGTTGCAGTGGAATTTGCATCCAACGACACCTTATGCATGGCTGTTGTTTATGGTCGCTGGTGGATCAGCTGATCAACGTCCTTTGGATACGATGGGTGACTTTGTCAATCCAGCACGTAACCTATTGGGCACGAAGGAGCTATTTGTGAACGCCATTCGTCTCGTGGATATTGCACTGCTTGATTACCAGGCTATTGAGTACTGGCCCAGTGTATTGGCTGGAGCAGCGCTGCTACTTGTGGATCCGGGACTGGATTTTATGTTTGTGGCACAATTTTTGCAATTGGACCCTAATGTGCTATGGGAATGCAAGTCATGGCTCTATTCTAGGGCCTATGGAGTGTGTGACTTGGAAGCTACGAGCACTCAAGCTAAGGACCGCTGGGCCAAGGTGCCGACGGAGGAGCTACTGTTTATCCAGTCACAGGTTGTGGTACCTTGTCATCTGGCTCGTGGCCTCTTGCGCCCGGACATTGTGGTGGATTTGTACTCTAGTGGTTTGAACACTCCGCTGGGAAAGAGCTACGGCTTGGAAACTTGTCCGTCGCCGTGCTCGCCTAGCAACAATTATGCTCTAGTGGCACTGCCACCAACATGTCTGTGTAGCGGCAGCTACCACACGTGCGGCGGAGATGAGACGCCGGGTCCGCACGTTTACCATTTCAAATACGGCTGGCAAGGTATTGATGGGGGACTCGTGGCGGACCCAGGCTTTGGATTCGAACAAGATCTACGTATGCAGTACCCGTAAGCAGACTTGCTGAACCAACGAGGCGACAGGGACATTGGAGAATTCTACTGAAAGAGGGTGGGGTATGAGAAAATTAAAATGGAGAGCAAAATCAAGGCTCGTAATTGTGATTGGAACAAGGGGCGAGCAAGCTAGTTGTCCACAAGGCTTACTTGCTAGCTCGTTGCCGCATTTTCCTAAGAAAAAGATGGAAGAAAAGACAAAAATCAAAACAGACTCGGCAAGGCGTTGCACCGGGCAGGACAACAACAACTGAAAACATGAGCAACAATGACAATTGACTGGCGAGAAGACGTTAATAGAATTGATCTGTGGCATGCTTGATCGGCTGGAAGTCCATTGTTTGATAAGGCAATTCACAACGATTCTACACTGCACACGACGATGACAATGGTAGTGGCTCCTGGTCAAGCCTGAACCGAAGCTCCGTCTATTCGTCTACACGTATGAGCAATTTACTGAATTACGAAGCGGTATAGCCTAAAAACAGGAAATACTGTCGTGCACAGCTTTTATTTACACTTGCACAGTTCGTTTTCCTTTTCTCTCGTCTGTTGTGTGGCAGTGAACAACACTAGGCATTCTACTTCAGTACGAGTATCACATGGGCTCGACTAAATTTTCAGGCAAATACTGTTTGTGTTGTCCTACGCATTCGGCTATCAGCATTACAGCCTAAGCATTGATAGCTGGTGGTTGAAATACCGTAGGAGTTTGCAACTTCGTATGCTTCTTCGCCCAAAAACCCGTCCTTTTGCTCGATGTAGTGCCTGGAGCTGGTACCAATACACCGGTCCAGGCAGCAGCGTTCAGCTTCATCTGTACCCGATGAGCCCGCTCAGCTTCCTCTTCTGCGGCGCGGAGCTCGCGCTCTTCGCGCAGACGCACTGCCTCAGCAATTTCCAGCTTTTGGAGCTTACGACGACTCCGGATTTCAGCCTCACGCAACGCGTCATCTGTGGCTGCTACAGCAGTACGGCGCCTCTTCTCTGTCCGCGCCATTTCCTCTTCGCGCCGAGCTCGCTTCCGCCGCTTTTCTTCGGCCTTTCGCTCTTGCTTGTTCATGCGTTCCATGTTTGGTCTGTTTGGCAAAAGTTGCAATTTCACGCGGGTTGCTGTCGCATCTGAAGCACCAGCATCATCGCGCGAGCCGCTTCCACCACCGACAACTATCGTCCCGACGACAGAAGTTGCAGTGAAACCAGGAGCTGTGCTCTTTTTTGACGTTGATGTCATTGCTGTGGTTTCAGCAGACACAACAGCTTCCTCGGCTACTTGTTTGCTGCTTTTGTGATAGTGCGTGTGCCCGCCAAATTCACTGTCGTCACTTGTGTGATAGTGATGTCTGTGAGCTTTCTTCTCACGGTCACTAACATCAGAAGTATCACTCCGCTTTCGCTTTGACTCATTCATGCGCTCCTTATGCAATAATTCGCGACGGCGAGTCTTTTCAGTCACTTCCAGCGTCACATCTCCCCATAGGTCCCCCACTGCAGCTAGCATATGCGCGGCAGCTGAATACACGCTCCATCCTTCACGATCCTTGTCCGCACTGTTGTAGATCATGGCATTCTCAAACGTCAACCGCAAGTCCCGAATAAACTCGCCGTGCGTCTTATACTCAAACTCGTTCAGCTTTTCAGCTATAGTTGACAAATCCATAGGCGTCTTGATAACGTCGAAGTAATCCGGCGATAGTGATGGGAACAGCTCGCGGACAGACTTACGGAATGGCCAGCAATACTTGTCATACTTCTGGCTGTTCAGCACCCGAAGCAGCTTTTGACACTCCTTGGCTTTAAGCTCAACCGGCACAGTATTCACAAACTCCGCACGCTCATACCTCAACTGATCGCGCTTTACGCGGCTCTCCTCCTCAGGCGTCGGATAAATCTGCAGCTCGGCGCACAACGAATCAAAATACCACAACAAATGCGCAGACATGTCGCGGACCTGAATCGAAGCTGGATCCTCGGCAAAGTTAAACTTGATAGCATTTAGAAACATGAGACGGCCTTTCCGCAAGAACTCTACTTGGGTTAGTGCATGAGTATGCAGCTGTTCGCGCAATGTGCGCAGATCCATCGGCTCTGTAATCAAGCTCGTGTACTCGCCAGCGAGCTGAGGGAATACTTCTAACAGAGGGTGGTTGAAGTGTAACTTTGCCACTTGCTCAATCTTGCCCAAACGGTTCAGTACGCGGCCACAGGAAACCTCCCACGAAATTAAGTCCGATTTCTTGTATTTTTTGCTCTTTTTGCTTGTGACCAAACCAGAAGCGAGATGAGGTTCTACCAAACCTCTTTTAGAGGCAATCGCTGCCGATGCAGTTGCAGATACTGTAGGTTGTATCTTACTAGCACACCAGGCTGCCCCACCATTAGGGAGGGCTTGTGCTGGTGCTGCAGTGGTCGAGGCAAAATTAGATGGAGCTGTTACCGGTGAAGAACTTTCTTGGGCAACAGACCCACTCTCCTGTCAAAGTAGTCAAGTCACGCGATAGTTAGTATGGACAAGTTGTACCGTTACACAGTAAACATTGGTACCTGTGGGGCGGAGCCTGAAACCTTACTACGTTCTCTCTTTTCCTTTTTCTCCCGCTTTTTCTCTTTGTCTTTCTTCTTTTTCTCTTTCTTTTCCTTCTTCTCCTTCTTTCTCTTCTCTTTCATCTCCTTGCGCAGTCTTTTCAATTCCTCTGGATTGAGCCCTGCCAAATTAGTGCCGCTATCATGAGGCACCTCCTTACCTATGGCTAAAATAGAGGTGGGCACTGCTTTCACTTGGACCAATGGCTCCAGCGAAACGGCTGGTGCTAAGGTTGCGGTGACTATCACCTTTCTGTTATTATTTGATAACATGTCCTTTTTCGGTTCACAAGCGGGGCTAGCAATACTGAAGGTCGCCACCAAAGAAGCAGATACCGGTGTCTTGGTCGGAGAGGGGGCAGGGAATTTCTTCGTTGGCTTGTGTAGAAAAGAAGATCCCGTCCCAGTGACTTCAGTACCCGCTTTAGATTCGATAATCGGTGCGGGAGCTGCTGACTTTGAATCTATTGCAGCTACGGATGACGGTAGTGATGATGGGATCTGGGTCGAAGGGATTGGCATGTGAGTCGGCTCATTTACCATGCCGTTAAGAGGGCCCAACTTATCGTTGCAAAGTTTCACAAAAAAGCTGCGCAGGTTCGTGGCCATTGCTCGGATATCGGCACCTTCCACAGGATCACTATTGTACTTGTGACAATTGGAGAAGATTAAATGCACGTCAGCGCTAAACTCGTCGACGCTGCCATATCGATCATTTTTAAGTTTGCGCTCAATCTTAGCAAAATCCATCGGCTCCGAGACGATCGTAAGATAATCCGCGTACTTTGTAGTATCTACAGCAGTCAAAAAGGGACCAGCCGTCTTGATCTCGATTCCACCATATCCCTTCATTTTGTGTCCACGTAACTGCTTCATAATTCCCAAGCATGTGTCTCTTTCGGGCAACCCTCCGCTTGACTCACGCGACTTTGACGACTTTGACGACTTTGACGACTTTGACGACTTTGACGACTTTGACGACTTTGACGACTTTGACGACTTCGACGACTTTAATGACTTTGACGACGACGTCTTCTTCACGATCGCTTCGTGCTCGCTACCAGACACGCTGATCACAGGTGCTGCTGATTTTTGCGAGGAGGAAGCATGCAAACCAGCAGGAACAGTCATGCTCTTTATTGATGATAATGACGATCGTTGCTTTTTCGATACTCCAGGGGTACTCGATGAAGAGCTAAATAAAGCACTTCGCGTATGCAAAACTTGTAGCAAGATCTCCGCAGACTTACAATAAGTCTGTCCTTGAGGATCCGGCTTCCAGTACTGAATGCAATTATCAAAGATCAGTTTCATGTCCGCTACAAATTCGGACGCGTGCTTGTACTTGCCAAGGTGTAGCCTTGACGACACCGTGCCGATATCCATGGCTTTCTTTACCGTTTCGTAGTAGTTGTATGGAATTTGGTCAGGAGAGTCATAGTATGATTCGATGGGGTATTTAAACCACTGTGCTGTCTCCTGCCCATCTGTGCGGTGCGCAAGTATTTCGTGAATAATCTGGTGACACTTCCACCGCTCCGGGACACCAGGCCACGAACCACCAATCTTGGCAAATTGATTCTCAAACAGCTGTATAAGAGTGACTGCGTGGTTTCGCATCACTTTGCTTAGGATCACATCGCTATTGTACACCAAACAATTCGAAAAAATCAGGCGCATGTCGTGCGCAAATGCATTAATGGTGGCATAACTCCCACTGCGGAGTTTTTTCTGAACCCCATACAGATGCATTCGATTCGGAATTTTGACACGGTAGTCCGGGAAGTGTGTCACATCCACTGGTTGGAGGAACGGGGCTGCAGGACTGATGTTCCCCTCCTTATACTTGATCAACTTCATCAATAGTGAAAGACACGCCATCACCTCCGCATCGGACATTTTAACTCCGGAAGTATTGCTCAAAGCGGGCTCTTGCTTGACCACGGAGTTGTTGCTCTGAGGTGGAGCTGAAATACTTGAAGCTGGCGGGACAACGTCGTTTCTGGACACCACCGGTGCGTGCTCCACCATGGCGTCCTTTGAAAAAGTAGTAGAGGGTGCCGCAACCTTCATTTTATGGTCGTTCCGATGTGGTTTCTTTTTGCTCTCGCCACTACTAGAACTCGAGTGTCGATGTTCTCGATCTTTGTCTCTCTCCTTGCTCTTTTTCTTGGATTTCTTCGACTTTTTGTCTTTCTTATGTTTGTGTTTACTCCTTTCTTCCCCTTTTTCTCGATAAGAATGACTGTTATGTTTACTCGTATTATGATACTGAAGAGAAGACGACGTCAAAGAGCTCGTATCTTCTCGTTTTTTCTTCTCTTCATCTTGTTGTTTCTCGTCTGCCCTCCTCTTCTCTTCCTTAGCTTCCCGATATGCTGCTTTGGCCATATCATCAGCTTTAAAGACGTTATCAATTGATTTAGCGTAGGCAGTCTCAAAAACCCGTAAAAGATGTTGCGCTGCAGCGTAAACCGATCCCTTGACGTCCCGATCGTCCTTATTGTACACAAGTGCATTGTTAAAGACCATCCGGACGTCCCTTGCAAACTTTTCGTGCGATTTAAAGCGACAACGTGAGGGTTTCGAGCCTAAATTCTTCGTGATTGTGCCTAAATCCATGGGTCTTTTAATCACTTTCTCATAGCCGGGAATGTCCACAGGCGTCATAAATACCCATGACCAACTCTCCTGTACACGTTCATTCGTTAGTAATTCCAATAGTCGCACACATTCCGCGTGTGCTGTCTCCGAGATCATGGTCGATAAAGTGACAATCACTCTTGCTTCTTCGCACCCTCGAGGGCAAATTCCATACTGACGCAAACCTTCGCTGCTACTCGATATGCGATTGGTTTAAAACATAATGAATACAACATATAATTAGCCAATACGAAATACAGTACGTACTCTCTATACAAACTCTATTGCAAATACCACACGATGGCGTCCGCTGGAGGTGAGCGCTTATCGAGCATGGACTTTAAGAAGAAGCGAGAGATTGAAGAAGCACGTAAGAATGGGACATTACCACCTGAAAAAGATGCCGATGGTAATCTTATCAATCCACATAATCCCGAGTATATTAGCAAGCGACCGTGGTATTTAGGCGACTCGGGACCTTCTCTCAAGCATCAGACGCTCCAGCATGAGGCTCATTTGCTATCGATCCATGAAGCCGACGACATTTATATCAAGGGGAGAAAGAATTACGTGGCAGTAGAGTCAAGTACTGGTACTAGACAGCGCAAATGGCGTAAAGGGGCGTGTAAAAACTGTGGTGCCATGACCCACAAGACGAACGAATGTGTCGAACGACCACGTAAAGTGGGCGCTTGGAAGACGAATAAGAACCTTCAAAATGATGACGTCATTGTTGACGTACGGTCGGAAAAGTTTGGTAAACTTGCATTTGATGCTAAACGTGATCAATGGTTGGGTTATGACCCAAAGGAACATGCGAAAACTATTGAACGATACGAGAAAGTTGATGCAGCTCGTAAACAGCTTCGAACGGAAGAGATTAATAAGAAATTGAACGAGTCAGTGGATAAGAAGATGAAAGAGAAGAAGGTACGGGTGAAAGAAAAGAACAAAGACAAAGCATTAGACTCGGATTCGGATTCTGACTATGAGTCCGATATAGAGTCCGAGGATGAAGAGTTTCGTGATCGTGATGAAGGGCCCATGTTTACAGAACGTGTGGCAAGACAGGGAGGTGTGGGTGGGGCTCAGATGAAAACGACGGTGCGTAATTTACGTATTCGAGAAGATACGGCCAAGTATCTTCGGAACTTGAACCCGAACTCGGCCTTCTATGATCCAAAGACGCGATCCATGCGCGATAATCCCAACCCAGAGCTAAACCCAGAGGACACTACGTTTACTGGTGACAACATGGCGCGTTATACAGGTGACGCACAGAAATTAGCGTCGGCTCAGCTATTTGCATGGGAGGCTTACTCCAAGGGCACAAATATTCATTCGCTTGCAAACCCCTCGCAAGCTGAGTTCTTGAAAAAGCAGTACGAAGAAAGAAAGGCTGCGTTGGAGAAGGAGAAGAGCCGCAAGATTCTAGACAAATATGGGGGTCAGGAACATCTCGAAGCACCGCCCAAGGAGCTTTTGTTGGCGCAGAGCGAGCACTATGTCGAGTACTCGCGTGACGGCCGGGTCGTCAAGGGCCGTGAACGAGCACCAGCACGCTCCAAATACATTGAGGACGCTTTCGAAAACAACCACACGAGTATCTGGGGCTCGTGGTTTGATCGCAGTGAAATGGCGTGGGGATATGCTTGCTGCCACTCGAAGGCTCGCAAATCGTACTGCACGGGCGATGATGGAAAGAAGGCCCTTCATGAATCGCAATTGACGTATTCGGAGCGGCCCGCACTGGATTTGCCTGTGTCACTCGAGTCTGAGTTGACTGATCGGACTAAACAAGCTCAGGCAAGCGGTGTCATGAGCAAGCGAAGTGAGATGTATGGCGAGAATATTGCTCCTAAATTAGACGAAAAGAAGCTGAAAAAGGCTATGAAGAAGGTAGCCGAGGAGAAGAAGAAGCAGGAGAAGGATGGCAAGAAACGCAAGTACAACTCGATGGGCAATTACGAGGTAAACGCAGAGGAGATGGAGGCCTATAAGATACTCAAGTCACGCGGCGACGATCCCATGGCGAATGTGCTTGGTAATGACGTGCTGCTTGAAGAAAATGAAAGCAATGGAAAACGATCAAGGCGCTGATACTTTTGACATTTCTGGCATGATGGCCACGTTACGTGGGTATACGATAACTCGTCAAAAGTAGAAGGGTACAGTTGTCTAAGGAAAGAGCTGGTCCAGGATCTGGATAGTCTCTTCGGGGTTCTTGACTAAGTGGCCAATGGTGCGCTCGCTCGTGTAGATCTCGTAATCATTGCCACCCTGAATGCGCCAGATAACATTAGCTGGGAATGTTTCGAAGACAAAGCAATCACAAAAATTAATCAAGCTCACCTTGTTGGTCTTGTCGCCAAAGAAGTGAATCTCATCATAGTCCTTTGCATCCAGATAACGGAGACAGAAAGTCTTATCCCAGCCCTGTCAAGAACAAATCAACAACGCACAGAGTTGTTCGTCACTTTCCATAGTCAGCACGAAACCCATTTGGCAGCGGTTCTTACTTTCGGGAACACGTCGAAGGATATCTACAGACCATAATCACATCGATTAGTCCAAAGATCATTGCACACGAGTCAGCGAGTTCTACCGTACCTGTCCGCCAATGGAAAAGGTCAGATTGTAGTCGATAAACTCGTTCCGGAGCCTTTCCACAAAGGTTTCACGGATCTTGTAAATGTGGTCGTACTTCTCAAACTCATCACGCTCCTCCTGCGAGCAATTGCGGCCGATGGGTGACACATTAATCATTCCCATGCGAAACTCCACAAATGTCCCACGCTTTACGGGAATGTTCAGGTTTGCAATGTAGTGCAGACAAAAGTTGACCAAACGGTTGATCTCTGGGTTCGTGAACTGACTTTTGAGGTTCTATAGACACAAGAATCAGTCAGCCAAAAAGACGGACTTGAACTAGACTCGTCCTCCTCTCACCGTCTCCCCCACAAGTTTCCCATTGTGATAAGCCACCAGACCGTTCTCCGAGAAGCTGTAGTCAAAATTATTGATTACTAGACGTTCATTTAGTCAGTCTTCTATCTACAAACACAAGAGCAAGAATGAATGTTTGCCAACGCACCGTCTTCACCCAGCTGTTCTTTTTGCTTCACCAGATCCGAGCCGCCTACGACGCCGATTGTGATGCTTTTGCGCAATTTTTTGAGACGTGTTCTCATCTCAGATGTTGCACTCTTACGGGCGATAGTAAGCGTGCCGTCCACATCAAAGAGAGCAAGGATACGTGGATTCTTAGCGGTCATTAGAGCTCTGACTGATATTCTATTTCGTAGGGGTATGTTGAAATGTGAGGGGTCAGTTATGCCGTATAGTAGGTACACGAAACGTCGCATCGCAAGTTGAAGTATCTTGTCACCATTTGCGAATTTACTACGTCGTAAGTAAGTCGTATCTTTCACATGAAACTAATGAAGCCTTCCTTCTCGTGTACACGTGTAACGGTTGACGAAGACAGCGGTCGGCCGTGCTTTGACGATAATGGAGACGTCGTGCTGCATGCGCTCTCACTCTCACTCTCTCCTGGCATTAACAAACATCGCCCTATGAACACGAGAAAAGATATGACTTTGTCATTGCAACTACTGCTCCAAGGTGCTAGCCAAGCTCTTTTAGCAGGTGTTGTTATCTCTATCGGTACAGCAACAGTAATCGAAGACTAGTTGTGAGTAGACAAATGTACTGACTTATTGCTTTCATTGCTAGTGCTATGCCCAGTCTTGATTGGGTTTGCTACCATGATCTTCAGCCATCCAGACTTTGCACTGGTCCTTCCAATGCTTACTAAGCTCATATTTGCATCGAGTATCGTACACCAGCTCGTAATCACGAGTCTCTCCCCTTTGCCTTTTGCCATCGGACAAGTACAGGACACAGGGATGATCTTTTTAGCTAGCATGGCCACGTCCATCATGACAGAGTTAGGCCCTGCCGTACCACTCACAGAGCGGATCGCAACTGTTCTGGTCCACTTGAGCATTAGCACGATGCTGGTAGGCCTCGGGCTGATTCTTACTGGCAAAGCACGTTTGGCTTCGCTTGTTCAGTACCTCCCGACGCCAGTTATCGGCGGGTACTTGGCTTACGTTGGCTTCTTTATGATAAAGGGAGGCATCTCACTTACAACTGGTGTGAGTCTTGCTTCTGCACAAGGTTGGGGCGTACTTGTGAGCTCATCTCATAACTTGATGCTGCTCGCTCCGGGCTTGGCTGGTGGAGTCTTGTTGTCAGTACTGACCTCACACTTTCACCACTTTGCTGTATTTCCCAGTTGTATTTTGGTGCTTCCTGCAGTGTTTTTCTTGATGGTGTGGGCCTCGAATTACACTTTAGAAGATGTACGCTGCGCTGGATTTCTTGAAGTCGAAGGCACAGGTGTCCCAGTGATGGATGTGTACTCGCTGTTTGACTTTCACCATATCCACTGGAGTGCTATGCCTGGGCAAATCCCAACAATACTGAGCATGTTTGTGATGATTGCATTTGCCGCGTCGCTGGATATTGCCTCCATCTGCATGGGAACTACCAGCAATATGAACTACAATATCCAGCTGCAGACCGTCGGCTGGTCCAACGTCGTGAGCGGAATTTTAGGCGGATACCCGGGAACGTACGTCTTCAGCCAGACTTTGTTTGCTTCGCGGCTCCGCCCCAGTGCAGCGGCAGAGTCACGTTTTCCAGGTTTAACGAGGCTAGTTGGAGTGACTCTTGCTGTATGTGAGTTTACTATCCTTATGACTCCCATCTCGTTGATGGCACTTGTGCCAAAATTCTTGTTTGGGGCTGTGATGATTTTTATTGGCATCGACTTGCTCAAGACCTGGCTAGTGGGAGTTTTTCACAAGCTCCTCTTTGGCGAATACTTAACTGTGGTTGGCACCTTTTGCTGTTTGAACCTGCTTGGGGTTCAGTTGGGATTAGTTACGGGAATTGTGCTGGCAGCGACAAGCTTTTTAGTGGAATATGCTAAGGCCCAAGACGTTCGAATCGTGCACAAGACCAGCAGCGTTATCCGCAATGCTGATCAGCATGCGTTGCTCTATGGTGTGGACTCGCCGGCCTTGGGCGCTAAAAGCAACAGCTCGCGACATCAGGATGCAATTGTCACTATTAGGCTGCAAGGCCATATATTCTTCGGATCGGCCACGCGCATACAAAACTGCGTCAAGAGTGCAGTTTACATTTGTGCGTCACTGCATGGAGATGTAAACACAAGCGCTGATGAACGAGTTTCAAAGGTCAATGAGCTATCAGAGAAATCGCCACTTCTTGCAATCATGCAGGAGAGTTACACGGACAAAACCCATTTTACGATGCCACCTACTTTAGTGAATCTTCATGGGCAGGTGTGTGTTGACCATCGCCGGCGACCAACGCAGTTTGTTGTTCTGGATTTTTCTCAAGTTAGCGGGATGGATGCTACTGCAGCGCGTTCGTGTTTCTTGGCACTTAAGCTTTCATTCAGCCTTGGTAAAGTTCATGCAGTCTATTGCGGCATGAGACCTAGTGTCGAGTTTCTTCTGCGAGCTAATGACGTGATTCCTGCGTCTGCTTTGGAGGAAGAGTTTTCTGACAACACGGCAAAACAAAGGGAATGCCATGTCACTGCTGACTTAGACTTAGCTCTAACTTGGTGCGAGCAGCAAGTCATCCTTTCTGCGGCAACGCAACGGTCCATTCGCTCAGGACAGCAGTTGTTCTCACCACAGAGTTCTCCCGCTCTAGCACTTCCACAAGTACTTGCTGCTTATTTGTCGGACACTCGAAAGGACGACCCTGCAGTATTAAACTGCTTGGAAGAGTTATCTCAGCGGTTTGCTGTGAGTAAATGGGAAGCGCAAAGTCATCTATTTCGCGTTGGTGAAAGTGCCAACGTGTGGTATGTGCTGTTGCGAGGAACAATCGAGCTGATGGCCATTCCAACGGAGACAGCCTTGCTATCCGACTCGCCAAAGTCAGAGCATGCCGGACCCATCCAGTTACAGGGCTCGTCAATAAAGCTAGACGAGAATAGCACACAAAGGGAGATCGTGGGGCGAGTCCGACCAGGTTGCATCTTTGGCGATATGGATTTCCTGCTGGAGCAGCCACGGGTGTTGGACGCAATATCCACAGCATCCGATACACTCACAGCGTCGTTCACAGAGGAAGATATGGCTGAGTTCCGTAAAAGCCGACCTGAGTTGGCTTTACTGCTTCATGAGATTCTCTTGAGAGCCTCGTACATGACATTAGCGGAGAAAATTTATTCACTTGCGATCTAATTCTGCGGCGACGGCGGTGAAGTATATCAGACGAACAGAAGCAGGTAATAATGATGACTGTAACACATGGTACTCGACTTCTTTCACTCTTATCATCGTTCAACCTTTTTTGGTGATCAAGGCTCTTTTTCGTAGCGGAAAATCAAGTTGAGTTGGATGACAAAGAGACTGAGATGAGGCTTAATGGAACATACGTAAACATCGATCTCTTATTTGGTCAGCAATTTAGTAAAGAAAGTGGATGATTGGATTATATTAAGTAAGATTAAGACATACCAGCACATGTTTGCCAGGGTTTTAGTATGGTCCAGAATTTGTGCCCGGTTTTGGTACACACTTATAAATCTTCTGGAATATATTTAATATTTACCATTTAGGACGTAAGTGAGACCATAGCAAATACGCCTCATCACTGACAGCTTATAAGATAGGACGCAATTCTTTTGGTGCATTAAGGACACCATTACAGTATTATGAAACGTACATAGGAGTGCCTATACCTTTTGCATTACCTTGCATTATTTATGTGTACGGACAAAAAGTCGCTTTTCTGTCCGCACGCAAAAAACTGTCTGCCATACTGTGGAGACTATGTCGATTGCAAAGTCACTCCAGAAAGCTTGCGCTTGGAGTTATTTGCGTTCACTTGGCTGACGACAAGTTTGTATGCTGGCACTGATTATTGTGCCAGAGCTCATTTTGGCTGCTCAATTGTCTGGTAGTTGGACGATCCGAAGTCGCCTGATATCTCGTGTTTGAGCAGATCTTTACCGAGCAGTTCTTGGTAGCAGACTGAAACGAGATAGCGTTGGTCTGCAGATTTGGTGCCTAATGCAGCAACTAGACCCATTTCGTCCGTGCCAAGGCCTTTGCAGGCGTCGTGGATGATATGGCAAGCTTAGTATCGATTTCTAACGCAAAGTTAAGCGAGTCGCCGTTGGTCACAGCGCGATTCGCAGGAGGCCCAGCATGGCAATGTGGAGGCTTTAATCGGTGAAAAGATTTGGCCAATGACAAGACTGCACAGATGATCCTTTCTACAGAAGAGCCTGTCTAAAGGAATATATCAGTTAGGAAGTATTACTGTAGGCCGGTTATACTCGCATGCTGGACCGGAATTATTTGATAGGTGAGAAAAGTTATCAGACAAGGCCAGTTTTTTGTCGATTTGTCGTGTGTCATAAGTCTCAAGTCGACTTGAACGAGTACATCCCGCGACGCCGTCGCATTGCACGCAGAATCACGTCGAGAAGCATTCTAATACAACACACTACAGAGACATGTTTACAACATCCAAAATGCTGCATTGATGTGTTTCACGAACGCGCTTACAGCTGCACCTTGACGTCGATGGCGACGCCGTCACTGTCGCTGTCGCACTCGTTGTGTTTTCTGGCCTTCGTAATTTTGGCCTTGGACGCCAGAGATGAGCTGCTGATGCTGGTTGCCGCAGGCACCATGAACAGCAGGAAGAGCGGTACAACCTTGGCAACGGTACGGATAGTCACTGCTGTGGTGAGTCCCACGAAGTCGGTCTTGGAGATCTGCAAGTAGCTGCATAGCCACGAGCCGCCGAATGAGGCGACAGACCACGAAAAGTTGTAGATAGACATGAGCAACGCGAACATGGTACCCTCAATACCCGGCGGACATATCTTGGCACACAGGACAAGTGACGGCATATGTTTGAGGCGAGCCACCACGTCCGAAAGGATTTCGTCGCCGAAGATGAAGAATCGGTCACTGATGCCAAAAGACAAATTCAGACGAGAGACCAGCACGAACTCTATCAAAGATACACAAGCTGATGCCAGCTGGATGCGAAAGAACATGCGGCGGAACGGCATGTCGCGGAAGTAGGCGTTGTAGACAGCAGTTGTACCCAGGAGTGTGAAGCTGCCTACAATGGAGATGAAGCCCAGGAAGGACTTGGAAAAGCCTAACTCGGCGGTCTTGAAACTGAACATGGCTTCTCCGACACTAGGAGGTAACGCATTGGACAGGAAGATCCAGAGCACGGGGCGCCAGCAAATGGGGTCCATCACCACAGATGCCAAAGCACGACACTGCACAGTTCGGAAAAATCCGAGTTCTCCTTGTGGTACATACTTCTCCTCCACAATCTTGATAGAGACCAGCACCACACACAGCGGGCCGGCTGCAGTGACGAAGAAGACACCCCGCGGACCAAAGGTGTCAAGCGCGTATCCCAACACCATCGAGCCCAGCACAGACCCGACCGACAGCGAGATCCATGACAGTGTCTGCAAATTGCCGGCCATATCTTCGCGCTCACTGCGCGCAGCTTCAACGACTTTTCCGTCAATAACCACGTCACAAAACGCAATGCCAAGACTCGCGATCACGAGTGCAACCAGAGCACTCTCGTATGTCGTGATAAGGCCGGGGAAGGAGAGAGCGAAGTAGGCGGCAGCCGAGATGGCGCTAAAGATGAGGAGATACGACTTGCGTCGCGTCCCCCAAATAGGTACACTGTCCGACAGCATGCCATAGAGTGGCTTGATAATCCATGGGATAGCGGCAGTGGCACGCAGTGACTCAGACTGCGCTGGAACCAGTGCCAGCGTTTCGTTTAGATAGTAACTCGTGCCCAGTGAGCAGAGCGTACTGCGGACGCCTTGCGTGAAGTAGACGAAGAAAATCTGCAGCAAAAGACCGTCGCCAAACTGCAGACGCATGGATTTCCACCAGTTGATTGTAGTCTCTACGTTAGAGAGTGTCGTTGTTGCAGGTGATGCCTTCTTCTCCTTCACGGAGGTCGAGGATACGGAATAAGCGGCAGTGTCGTCGTCCACGGCAGCAGTAGAACTTATAAAGGTGCTTGAAGAGCTGGAGTTACCGCTTTCCATGTCCAGAGACGCTTCCGCCTTCTTGTTGCGCCCACGGATGCCATCGCTTAAGGTCTCGTGCTCTTCAGAGGAGTCCGCCATGACTTTGGCTATGCGTGCTCAATGGCGACTTTTTAGACCAATCCATTGGCAGTACTGTCTTGTGTCTATTCGCCGAGGTGAACATGCCTCAATGATTATCGTCCAGCACGAGTGCATGCGCCCAAACTCGTTCGATTGGCATTTGTAGTGGCCACCCTAATAGCCTAGTACTCCGTGCAAAGAGTAACAAAAGTTTGATGCGAGAATCATTCCTTGCAAGTCCTCACGACACCACCATTTCATGTATATTTTTGAGCTCTTAATGGTGTTCTTTCAGGTCTTCCTGACATATGACGTCCTTCTGAGAAAAAAGCGTCCTCGATGATGCCGATGCACACCATCAAGACAACGTAACTAAACAGAATCATGTAGCTGTACACATAGATTTGCCCGATCCACGGAGTGAATGCGACGTCGATAAAAGTGTCATGAATTTCGTCTCCATTGGCCACGGAAAATAACGTGGTAGCTGTGGCACTTGCACTCTGGAAGCGAGGCACCTTAGCACCGAACATGACCGTTCCAAACAGCACGAAGCCAATAAATATAGGCAGAACGCCGATAAGGAACTGCAACACTCGCGGCAAACCGCGCCGCAGTGTGAGTCCAAGGGTTTGGAATCTAGTGTTCACCTGTAGATATCGCACGAAGCTGCTCCACTGCAATGCACAACAGCAGGCAAACGTGAAGCACAGCGTATCGTTCAAAGAGAGTCGGTACGCGTGCCGCCATGTAGCCAAGAGACACACTGCAGTCGCGAAATTGACAGCCAGAACTAACCAAAACCAGAAATCGTTTGCCTTTTTGCTCAAGGCGAGGGTGATTGGGTTTCTGGAAAAATGGGAAGATGATTCTGAATGCTTCTTGACAGCTGTCCACTTCACTGAGCACTCGACTGCCTGCAAAGCACCAACGCCCATAAAAACTCGTTAGTCGATTCGTCGAACACACTGGGTACAACTTCCATCGCTCGCCTGGTAGAGTCCAATCACCACCAGTGTAACCCAATTGAGCATGACGCCGGTATCCAACAGCACCGGCGGCATGTCCTTCTCTCCTTCCTTTCTCCTTCTACCCTCCAGCAGCGGCACATGGACAAGATTGTAATTCAAAGTGACCTCCAGGTGGCCTTGGTTCAGCAGGTCGTAGCGCATCACGACTGTCCACTCGTAAAGCATGTCCACTCCTGCGTCCTTTGTCACCTTTTCTTTTCTTTTCATGCCCACTACCACCTTGAGCTCCATGGCGTCTAATGCGTCGAAGAATGCGCGTGTCTCCTGCTGGCGTGCAGAATTTGTGCCCGTCCGCAGCGAGGCAGGCCACTGATCGCTGGCTGAAGCGTTCGTGATGTTGTATACTTGGTCCAATGTCTCGTCCCTTATGTCCGCCCGCACTGTGAGCAGCGGAGGCGGAATCAACGGCAATTTCTTAGAGCTCTCGTTGCAGTAGACGAGATACGAGTCCAGCGCCACGTCCGTCAGTCGAAAATAGTTGAGTACCGCCCCGTGCAAGTGCTGACGCGTCTCCTCGATCGTGAACAACGCGCCCACTGGTAGCGCTGACGTCCGTGCCGCGAAGCCACCGCTAAAGAACTGATCGTCCACATTGGCTGCAATCTCTTCCTCCGCTTCAAGCAGAAAATGCGGCAGCGTCACAACTTCCTCGTTTTCCCCGATCTTCTTGCTCCCGTCCACGTAAAAGAGCAGCCGCACCCAGTCTTTGGCAATCGCACGCTGAAACGGATGCAATGCAGAACCCAATTGGGAACTGCGAAGGCTCAGCAGCAACGCCGCAGCTACATGCAGCACCACGCGAAGAACTGACAGTGGTTCGATTAACTGCGTCTTTGTCATTTGCAATGTAAACATCAGCAATATAATCGCTCTTTTTAGTGTGCACTACATGAAACGTTGAGATCCTGGATAAGATGCCCTCTTCAACGATCGATCTGCAATCATCGCCAGCTCCGACTTTCTTCACCAGTAACGTAAAAAATCTCGTATACAAAGCTTGCAGATGCTCCTCTTTTACATTATTGGCACACATGTACCGAGTTTAACAAATGTACGTAGGTAAGCCAACACTACGCCGCTCTCCAAGTTGCAACTTGATCGTCTAAGTACAAAAAAGCTTTTTGCAATTATTCAAGGTCATTGTAGGTGAAAACGGCGAAGATGAGAATTTGTTGATTCGGATCGCGGCAATGAGATGGATGGAAACAACAAAAGTCACACCACCACACAAGATGAAATTGTCATGAGGTAATCAATACGAGGGCTCTGTCAGAGAACAATCAGCCTAAACAGAGTGAATAGCGTACGCATAAGGATAAGACACTGTCGAAAAAAGACGCGGGAGCGACTAGCTGCTTACAGAAGCCAAAAAGGCACCCACTGGTCTTTGAAAGTTTACTGGATACAGATGACCAACGTATCGAAATGAATGTGTCATGAAGGCCATGCCGGCTAACTCCCCGTGCTTAGATCGGTAAGTGTAAGAATCGGGCCGTGGCGTTTTGTAGGCGGCACTTTATTAGCTGCCACGCACTACACGCACACATCTTCAGGCACGAACGAGGAAGCAGTTAAACCGTCTTCTCTCGCGTGTAGCGAGGTATTTGGTGAACGCCTAAGGCGACCTTACAACAAACTAGATACTCCTATCACTAGTGGCGTCGCGGAAGCGGTTTCCTGTCTTCTCGCGCGCGCACCGTGATGTAAGTAGAAAGTTTAAGATTGATTTATATTTACTATTTTGAATACAAATCTAAAAGATGATTGGCCATTATGTAATGTTTGCGCGTCCCTACGTGGCGAGCTTAAATATACTTAAGCTCGCGAATGACATCTGTCTGTGACGTCGTCAATCGATGACGCCAGTTCCTGCTGTCATCATTCCCTTCAATATGAATACATCTTGTGTATCACATAAACAAAGGTGGGTCACATGGCGTACCTCAACCACGTGGGAGGTCTAAGTATACACGTACTATGCCTCCCCGTTAAGTACCACGCACGTGTAACCTTGGGCATATAGCCCGTTACACGTTTAGTCAAGTAATCGGTTCGGCCACTTACTTTTGGAACGAAAATAGCGAGGGGAGCACGGAATTTGCGACGGACAGCTTGTTCTTGATTTGCTTTTTGCGGGCTCAGGACAAGCAGTTCTTTTGCACTTCATCCGTACTGGCAACGCTCGACGCAGGATCCTTTGTCAATTTAATGATCATGTCCAAAGGAAATGCATGAGCGATAGTTGCTGCACATTTTGTCCAGCCTCCTTTTTGTGCAAACACCAACATCAGTATATCACCTATTCTCCTTGCCTTTCCATACGCACACCAAGACATTGTTGGCAGTATCCACGTCAACAACGGCTAGTTTGCTATATATGGCTGCAATCACACAATGTTGTTCCCCGTACGATTCCGTACCTTTTAGAAAAACATTATCTTTTACAGCTTCTAAAAGGCCGTCAATTTCTTTAAGTTTTCCGCGTAGCCAACAGTCGCACTCTTCTTGTTATCCTCATAGCTGTTGCTATCAGCATTACGCTTCCGCACTTGTTGTAAAGTCAAAGAACAACCGTCGGCTGCAACTTGTCAGCTCAATAAGTCCTCGGGCTCTTTGAGCAGATTCACATTGTTCACAAGATGGTGGCTTGACTCGCTGTCGAAGAGCTCTTGCTAGTCATCACGAAGTCCGCGTCGCCACCCTGACTGATCCTTCTTGCTGGTTGGTCTGAAAACATATTGCATTTAAACGATTGCGGGTATCCTTTAGGTCGTTCCGGACGCTCTCTACCACATCGCGAGCTCGATCTCGGTTGACTACGCGGGTGGCCCAGGACAATGACCGTGACATCCTCTACTATGGAAATCAGTTTGCTAAACACTTGCGCGACCAGTAAACTAAATCTGGCACACGAAGCGTTTTAGAAACCCACTACCCAGACCCTGTCGTCAAAGCGGCGGATCTCAAGTTTGCGTGTCCGGGACCCGAGCAAAATGAAGCCAAGTGACAGTCAGGCATGCTGCGGTAGCAACGGCGACAAAGCTGCGTGGGGTGGCACCTAGTGTTGCGGTAAAAACGTCTGCAGGCTTGTGCCATTTCTACGGTCGTGGCGGCATTTGCGTCACCACGATGCCTCATGCTGCAATACGTGGCAGGGGATACTTCTGGGGAGTATGGCGGGGGCGATGTTATATTCAGAACTTGAATGCATGGCCTTTGAATTCCCCAGTGGCGAGCCTAACAGGCTGACCTCATGACCGTTTAGTCGCTCCTTGTTGTCGCTCTTGGGACGCTTCTAGGTGATCCATGCGCTCTGCAAGCTCTGTGAGAAAATCCAGTAGCTTAATATGCGTCCTATGCCGTCTTGACCTCTTTGATTTGCTTTTGAGGCTGTCATTCTTTTTGCGACTGTCTTTGCCTGTGGCTGCACCAGAAATGCGACTGCGGCAACAATAAAACTTTGATGCTCATAAGCTATTAGCTTGCAAGGATACTGTGAAAATGAGAAAGTGAACATTGAGTCAAACAGCATGAATTAAAGCAGATACTCACGTACCACTTTAATCGGCGAACAGCCGAACCCTTGGAACCTTCTTCAGCCCCAGGATGTGATGAGTCGACATCGAGGTGCCAAACGACTCCGTCGATAGGAGCTCTTAGGAGTCATTAGCCTGTTATCCCCGGAGTACCTTTATCCGTTCAGCGATAATCTTTCCACAAAGAATTATCGGATCACTATGACCGCTTACGTCCCTGTTTGATATGTCTACTCTCAGGTTACTGTTAGCAGTCGCACAAGGACCTCTAGGAGCAGCTCGCCTATCGATGTGATCGGTGTGTTACCTGCTCCGACCTGAAAATCCAATGACGTCTAGAGATCGACTCGATAATAGGGGAGATGGTAAGTCTCATGGACCATCGCACCAACTACCGGGTGTTTTTGACAAAGCCCAACACGTCGAAGCGCAAAAAGGTAGTAGCTCATAGCTTTCTTCGAGCGCCATTCCAAGTGCCGTAATCATGTGCTAAAGATATACGGTGGCGGAAAGTACTAGACGCTTAAAAGGTCTGTAAAAACATGGAGATCGCGCGGCAGATTAGCCAGCTGTGGAAATAGGCAAGCAACGGTAACGCCGAGCGCATGCGCCACACTATCATGGACATGATTCGAAGCATGGTATCCGTGCTGTGGACTACCGCTGAGGTTCTCGAACGATGCGGCGGTGTAGGCAGCGTACATACTATACCGGAGCCCATGAAAGGTGAGCACAGGTAGGCGGTCTCCGCTTCAAATGCTAACGAAGGTCACGCCAGATCTGAGTGACATCGCTGTCTTTAGATCACCATGCACGGCACTGAAAGACGCAAAAACTAGTTAGGGCAAGACAGGCCTAATAGTCAGAGACAGCGACGAAATTAAAGGCTACCGAGTCTATACACAAAGGGTAAAATAGCTAGCACGTCAGAATTGTAAAAACTCACTGTGTAACAAAATGGGCAGTTGCGCCTTGCGTATTTGAAGGACTCGAAAAAGAAAGCACACTGTCCCTTGAATAGGTCGATGTCTTGAATTAAATTCTGAAACCGAGTCCGAGCCAAGTCGACGAAAGAGCGATTGGGTATTGACAATCTCACAATCTGATGTTATACATCTCACCGACAGTCCTTAAAAGTCGTCCCAAAAGTAAGTGTTCTGGTCCAACCTACGTAGCGGCATGTTCTAGCAGGATGAAGTAGCTTGCGACAGCTCAGGACACTAGATTCGTTAGGGATAGTGTAGGAATCTCGTCTCATCAGGATGATAGGATGAGCGGAGATTCCACGAGAGTTCTTGTGGCTGTGAGCTTAGACGTAGGCTACATGCAATGCTGCCCAACTAAGATTCATCCATCACTTTGCAATTTCCAGCTCGTGCACACTTAATTCTTCTCGCCTCGCCTCGTAGCGCTCTCTCCAATAGGTTATGAGCCTAAGCCCGTTCGACTCGTTGCTCGACGCGTTCGAAGCGCGGACAAAGTTGGCCACGCACTTTGAAAAGAAGAGTCTTGCAAACAAGCTTTTCTTGCGTCGACGTCTCGTTGCAACAGTCATGAAAGATGGCGACGATGTGCTCGAGTACATCAACAAGTTGCGGAATCTGGTGGAGCATGTAATGGGGCAACCTATTACATTAGCTGATATAGGTTTTAATACATAATTACATAAGTAGGTAGGCAGTATCCGATTAGCGGATACTGCACGTCTATTTGTTATTGGTTTATTATTGGGGTGCCAGACCCAATAATTAGCCAATAATAAATAGGTCTATATTTGAGTGGTTCCCATGAGCTAGGGAACATATTCCCACTTACTGTGAATTATAACCAAAAACCAAAAATAAACAGTTATATTTACGTTATAAATAAGAGCGCTTCCTCACGCTCCTTACAGTGCGCGACGGTAACGGGGCTTTCACCCCGTTACACCTGGTAGCACTTCGTTAGTCCTTCCAATGACCAAGTTCGAGATGAACGTGGACGTTTCTTCGATGGCTCCAGCGGTTTCGCTGGAGCATGCAGATTTTCCACACCTCACTACGGTGGAGTGGCAGGTATTACACCGCCTTGCGGCGGTGTCTGGTGAGATCGTCGTGACGTCGCTGCTGAGCACAGCGACACTCGATCAACACCGTGCCGCCATCCAAGACTACATGGTGAGCGAGGGAGTCGATATTCGCCGATTCGCTTCGGCGAGCTCGCGCACCTCCCATTACGATGTAATTAAAATGGAGACATCAACGTGCTCCGGTGATGGTCCGGATCGTCTCCCCCTTAATCGCTGGTTTAGGGAGATTGATATTGCGATAGCGTCACGATTAATTGACGCTCCGACGGCCAAGGTTAATTTCCTGCTGTCTCGGCTTGTTGGTAAAGCCAAAGAATGGGCCCTTGGGAAGCTCGTCGTAGACGAGTCGTCGTTCCCTAAGCTGGAGGATATCCAGCGCGACTTACGACTGGCGTTCGAGCCTCCCCAAGATGAGTCACGATTGCGTGCAGACTTCTTTTCACTTCGACAGAGCAAGCTGTCGATGCGTGATTATGTGCAGAAAACACGACATCTTGCTTCGTGTATTATCACGGAGCCGATCGACATGGCTTTACAAGTCCATGTCTTCGTCTTCGGTATGCAGGAGGGCATGACACCTTATTGCCTCACACGTGCTGAACCGAAGTCTCTCGAGGAGGTATTTGCCCTCGCGCTTCGTGAAGATTACACGGTCGCGTCATCATACTTTCACGCAGCGTCGCAGCATCCGCGTACGTCTGGCCAGAGCCTATGAAAGTCGATGCAATCGATGCATCACGTGGTCGCGGCAAGCAATTCAGCCGCGACGTTCGTAGTCATAACACGATGAAGTGTTTTCGGTGCGGCAAGACAGGCCATCGTGCGGCCGTCTGCCGAGCTCCAGCGCCGGTGGCCATGAACACAGCTGTCTCACGTGGAGATACTGTGTCGTCGATGGTCCCGCCAAAAAACGAGCGGTTCCAGTAGGCGCGGGGCGCCCTACTGGCAGGAATGGAGCCCCGAGTACTCAGGTGGCAGCTCGGGCTCCTAGCCCCAAAGTGGTTCATACTCACTTCAATGTCACCACCATGCGCGACGATTCGAGACCGATTATCATCAGTCTCATCGTTGCTGGAGTGAAGCGACCACTCCGAGCGTTGTTGGATTCGGGTGCATCCAACAACTTCTTTCGAGCATCTTGTTTGTCCCTTCTCCCGTCTACTATTACGGTTCGAGAAAGTCCAGGTGACATCGTTGTCAAACTTGCTGATGGACAACCACAGCGTGTTCCGCGTAAAACAGTGGTTTTGCCGTACACGTTCGACGGTTTCCAGAGCAATGACGAATTTCTGGTGTACGTGATGAACTATGCATTCGATTGCATCTTGGGGATACCGTGACAATCACGGCATCAGCCGACGATAGATTGGCTATCTCGGTCCGTCAAACGACGAAGCGGATATGACGTTAGTGAAGTGTTCATTCATCTGTTAGTTGCGTCATCCGATTGGCCTCATGTCAGAGTCGTGAACGAACTTGCAACGACTAGCAGTCAACACAGAGAGATCGATGGCCCTCTGTGCCCGGTATGTTCAGTCACACTGATAGAGCCACAAAACAAGGCGGTTGAACAGGGGTTCCCGCAAACACGGACATCGGTCGAGCTGAGGCTCCCGATTCATAACGAGGCGGTCGAACAGGGGTTCTCGATTCCTAGCGAGGCGGTCGAGCAGGGGCTCCCGCGTACAAATACATCGGACGAGCAGAGGCTCCCGATTGTTACCGAGGCGATCGAGAACGAGCTCCCGCGTACATCCGAGGCGGTCGACGACGAGCTCCCGCCTCTAATTGACGAGAATGAGCGGACTGTGGATCCGCGAGTGAACGACGTGGTGGAGACAGAGCTCCCACGTCTAGAGGGGGATACATCATCCTTCAGCGACAGCGACGTGCCAGTCTCGAGCAGTGGCTCGAGACGCAAGAAAAAGCGTAAACGCAAGAAAGGAGCACGCCGATCGCCAAGACGACGAAATTCTCGTCAAAGCGCTGACGAAGATGATTCCGTAGTGACGGAATCCGTATGCGCGCTTGAATATGTGGAAGGGTCTCCACATCGCGGCCGCTACATTGAGGTAGCGAGCCCTCCGTGCACTGCTGCAGAGGTCACATCTCTATCAGCTCTAACATGGAAGATTTCCTTCACGACCTCAAGGCCGGCGACATCGAGAAAGTGTGCATCGTTTCAGCCGCCGAAGCAGCCAGTGAAGAAGTTCAGGAGGCCCGCCCAAAGAGCGCCGAGCCAAATCAGCGCGCAAAGAACGCTTCGCGTCATAGTCCTGGGAAGCCCTTCGTGCTTCGGGCAACCCTGTCTATGATATCGCTCGTGAGTACGCCGATATCTTTCCGGAGAAATTCCCGCTGAGCTTCCAGCGGATCGTGGAGTGCGGCACGAGATTGATCTCATACCAGAATCGAAGTATTGCGTGACGCGGCAGTGGCCGTTACCGCGTGATCAAGTCATCGCAATTGATGAATTTTTTGAGGGCCGCCGTAAGGCTGGTCATGTTCGCGAGAGTATCGCGCCGCATTCGAGTCCGACTTTCTGTGTGAAGAAAGCCACCGGCGGTTGGCGCATTGTACACGATTTTAACAAGCTAAATGACGCCACGATCCCGGTTCAAACGCCGATTCCTCGCAAAGACATGGTATTGGATACCATGTCCGGGAGCGAGATTTTCAGTGCCATCAATCTGATAGATGGTTTTTATCAGATCCTCATGAGAGACAGTGATATTCCGTTCACTGCGGTCAGCACCCCAAGCGGGATGCTATGGGAGTGGCTAGTCATGCCACAAGGCCTTAAGAACGCTCCAGCTACGTTCAACCGGATGGTGACCGCTACGCAATTTTGCACCAAGTTACTTCGACGACATTTTTGTTCACAGCCACGCTGAGCAACAGCTCAGCGCTACGGAGGTTCACCTCCGCCACTTGAAACAGGTGTTTCAAGTGATGCGCGAGAATAAATTATATGCGAATTTGAAGAAGTGTGTCTTCTGTGCTCCTGAGATTCCAGTACTCGGATGCTATGTTAGCAAGGAAGGTGTCCGTGCTGATCCCGAGAAAGTGTCGTCAATATGTTCCTGGCCTACGCCCAGGAACCAAACTGAACTACGTCAATGGCTCGGTCTAGCTAATTACTTGCATAAGGATACGAAGAATTATGCAGAGCTAATTCAGCCATTATCGACACTGCTGAAGAAAGACGCAGTTTGGTCATGGAAGGCAGAACATCAGTCTGCCTTCGACTCCGTGAAAAAGAGCTTGTCTGAGGCACCAGTGCTAATGCTGCCTGATGACTCCCAAGCCATTTCACGTCGTCTGCGATGCGAGTAATTTCGCGATTGGATGCGCCCTCATGCAATTTGATGATGAGAGCCGAGAGCTCGTCGTGAGTTTTCAATCACGACAGATGAAACCTGCTGAAAGAAACTATCCGGTACACGACAAGGAACTTTTGGCTATGCGTTACGCGCTGATCAAGTTCAGAGTATACTTGCTCGGCGAGAAGATGTTTTCGGTCTATACAGATCACGCATCACTGCGTACCGCCGTCAAGACTCCTCACTTGTCCCAGCGTATGGCACGTTGGCTGTCATACTTCTCAGAGTATAATTTCGTGGTATTTTACAAGCCCGGCAAGAATAGCATTCTTGCTGACGCACTTTCTCGACGTCCCGATTACGATCCTCGACGCGACATGGATCATCAGCCAGGTAGTGCTGATGACGAAGACGATGATATTTGTTTGTGCTGTATTGAGCTGGGACCCAATGCAATGATTTTGACACCTGTGCTGTCAATCCGGACTCAGATCGCCGAGTCTTATGCGAATGATTCCTTCTACACGGGAATTATCAATTATCTTCGACACCCTAGTGAGGGGTCACTCGCGAAGTTGACGAAACCAACGCGCGACAACATCAAGCGTTACGCGCTTGATGGTCCGCTGCTGACGTATACGATGGACGTCTTTGATCCACCGCGTGTCGTCAATCCTGCTGATGACGACCTCCGAGCACGATTGGTGCATGAATTTCATGACACTCCAGCTGGTGGTCACCTGGGTCGCGAAAATACGTTCGCGGCCATTTCTCGCGTGTTTTTCTGGCCGCGCATGTATAAGTACATCCAGAAATGGGTACGCTCTTGTGAAACATGCCAGTGTGTGAAGCCTGCACCGTCTTCACAAGCCCCATTGCGACCGCTTCTAATTGCTACGGAAGCCTGGCGTTCAGTCAGTATGGATTTCATCTTTTGGTCTCCCACCGGATGAACAGAAACGCACGGGCGTACTGGTTCTTGTGGATCGATTTAGCAAAATGGTGCATTTTGCTCCGGTCTCCGCGCACGTTACGGCGGAGACGACGGCGCAGATCTTCATCGATCTTATTTTCAGGCATCACGGCTTGCCAAAATCTATTGTGTCGGATCGTGATCCGCGATTTACTTCAGCTTTTTGGGCAGAGTTGTTTCAACTATTAGGCACGCGATTGCTTATGTCTACGGCGGCTCATCCAGAGACAGATGGGCAAACGGAGCGCGTGAACAGAGTGCTTGAAGATGTTCTGCGCAGTTATGCGACATCGTTCTCGTCGTGGAGTTCGTTTCTTCCACTCGCCGAATTTGCAATCAACAATGCAGTTCATGCGTCAACAGGGTTGACGCCATTTTTCGTAAACAACGCGAGGCACCCTCGCATTCCAGCGCTTCTTGCTCTCTCAGCTTTAGAGCACCCGGTCTCCAAGCTTGATGGGGGAGTGTCTGCCGATGGCATTGCGCCGAAAAATTTGATGATGGATTACGTTGAAGACAAGGTTGCTGCCGATGCAATTTATGCTGTTAATTTTGTGGCCAACGGCATATCGAGTCCCGACGCGATGCATCCCATCGCGTCTCCCGTCGCTAATTTTGCTCCTAAAGAGTCCACTTCGCCTGTAAGTTCGGCTGCGGTGACCGAATTCCTATTACTACGACAAGGCATCACGCGTTTTGTACGTGATGCCCGGATAAACAAAAGCAGAACGCTGACAGAAGAGGTCGAAAGAACATGTTGACATTTAAAGAAGGCGACAGAGTCTTATTGTCGACAAGTGGACTGCCAGACACATCTGTGACGAACTTGGTCGCTAATAAGTTAGCGCCAAGATATATTGGTCCCTTTCGGGTTGTTAAGGTACATGGAGACGCCTACACGCTAGATATACCTACATCTATGCGTTTGCACCCGACTTTCTATGTCGGGCGCCTTAAGGCTTATCTACCGGCGGATCTCCCTTCGAACCTTCCCCGCTCTTCTGTGCCGGCTCAAAGTTCGACACCCCTTGTCGACGACGCTGAAAAAGACTGGGACCAAGTCCTGCCCGAGCGCGTGCAGACTCGTTCTGCTGGGGCCCTCCGAACGCGGCAGTCTCGAGTTGGCGAAGACGCTCAAACAATCCCTGCTGCTCCCGTCGAGTCGGCTCGGCAGCCACCGTCGCAGCAGCCGCACGATCGCGAGCACTCTCTGCCATCTCTCGAGCATCCAGCAGGCCGTTCTTCGCCTCCTCAGCATCAGCGCGAAGAAAGAGCAGTTCGTCATTCGACGGCACAAGCGTCCGATTGTGTGAATCGGCACCCAACGCAAGAGACCTTCCGTCGTGATGCTCCTCCTCCCTTGGTGGATGCATCGGGTGCGCGACGTTGGATTGTGGACCGAATCGTCGGTTACGAAGATCCCACGTGTCATGCGCCGAGTCACTACTCGGCTCCCTTGAAGTGCCGTACTGAGAAACAGTACAAGGTCCGTTGGTTGGGATATTCACCAGCGGACGACACATGGGAGCCTCGAAGTATGTTGGCTCACGATGTTCCTGACATGGTCGAGGAGTATGAGTCCAGTAAGAAGACGGCAAACGTGACCGACGCTGTCGGTTCCACCCACGATCTCGCGAGTCGTGACGCTCGCGAGCTGCTGGTCGACGACGACCTCCCGAGTGACTCCGAGATCCATTACGAGGCTCGGGAGCACTTGGATAATATGACGGTACCGTGTGAAGAGGTTCTTCATCGACTCGGGTGACTCAGGTTCTTCAGCACCTTCAAGGCTGTACAGGTCCCACGGCTTCAAGTCTTCGTCCATGACTCGCGATGCCTGCTCTCTTCGGATTGTCGCCTGATGGTCCCAACCGTTGTTAGGGACCTCGGCGCGTGAGTGGCCAGGGTTCATGCTGCTCAGTGGTGAATGACCGAGCAGATTTGAAGACCAAGAAGACAAGCCGCTGGAGTTCTCGTTGGACTCCTCGACTACTCGTTGAGAAGAAACTTTTTGCGAAAGGCGCTTACGTTGCGGTAAGCGCAACTTAAATAGGGGGTGATGTAATGGGCAACCTATTACACTAGCTGATATAGGTTTTAATACATAGTTACATAAGTAGGTAGGCAGTATCCGATTAGCGGATACTGCACGTCTATTTGTTATTGGTTTATTATTGGGGTGCCAGACCCAATAATTAGCCAATAATAAATAGGTCTATATTTGAGTGGTTCCCATGAGTTAGGGAACATATTCCCACTTACTGTGAATTATAACCAAAAACCAAAAATAAACAGTTATATTTACGTTATAAATAAGAGCGCTTCCTCACGCTCCTTACAGTGCGCGACGGTAACGGGGCTCTCACCTCGTTACAGAGCAGCTCGACGTGATCGGCGCATCGGTCAGCGACGAAGATCTCGTCATCACGCCTAAAGCAACCTAAACGACTCGTTCCACTTACTCATCACGGCGTTGGATTCGCGATTATATGAACTCACTTGGGAGCTCGTTACAAGCTGTCTTCTGCACGAAGACTTGAAACGGAAGGAGTAGCGGCGGAGTGTCTGCGTCTGACAAAGGGCTCCAACGAACGGAAGCGGAACAATAACATACGGCGAAACCGAAAGATGCGTGTCGACACTACCGCAAACACGGCCATTGCATCACGAAGTGTCCAATCTGGCTTCAAGAATTTGGAAACGGCGACCATCGGCTTAACAGCCAAGCGAACCTTGTGCGTGAAGACTCGCGCTCCAAGATCTATAACGATAGGGACTATCTGTTCATGCTCCTTTCAGCGCAGTCGGCACCGAGTTCAGATCGAGCTCAATTCGTCCGAAATTTAGCTGATTGACTTGGGTGCGACGCAACACATAACGCATTCAAAGTCATTGTTTTACTAACTCGCGATCGATCGAGCCGGTCAGAGTTCAGCTTGCCGATAATGGCACCGTCAAAGCAGTCGGATGCGGCGATTGTTGAATGGAGAGCGCGAAGCGGAGCGAGGAAGCGAGGAAGCGAGGTAACGGAGAGATCGGAGGGAGTGAAGAAGAACACTTGCTCGGAAATTAGAAGATTCGAAAAGTGATTGATTTATAGGATCTCACTGCTTGCTACATGATTTATATGTGGTCCACATATAAATCATATGAAGCGTCTCTTTGTCCTACTCGTCTAATCAATCCTGGGGTAATTACCGTAAGAACTATCCGTAAAAACTACACCTTGAAGTTCAGATTTTATCGGTAATCCTCAATACGCCCCCTCAATCCGAGCTTGCATGGATACCAAGAGCCACCGTCAAGTCCTTGTGACGTGGTGCCGAAAGTCCCTTGATCATGATATCCGCCAACATCAAAGTCGTTTCGCAGTACTCGAGCTTGACTTCACCGCGCTTGACCTCATCACGGATGTGATGATACTCGATGTCGATGTGCTTGGCTCGACCATGGTTCACCGGGTTCTTCGTCATCTTGATGCACGACTGATTGTCCTCGCGGATGATGATGTCTGGTCCGATTTCGTTCGCTGCCTTCAGAATCTCGCACAACAGGCGGTGAATCCGCTTGCCTTCCTGGATGGCCAGACTTAGCGCAATGTATTCCGCTTCGCTTGTCGACAGCGACACACTTGACTGCTTCTTGCTTCCCCAACTTATAGGTGCACCAAATAGCATGAACGCGTAACCTGAAGTCAACTTGCGATCAGCATGATCGCCGGCCCAGTCTGCGTCGGAATATCCACGAAATCGATCTTGCCACTTGATTGATAGCAGATTCCGTGCGATTTGGTCCCATGTGGGTAGCGGAAGATGCGCTTCACCGCAGTCCAGTGTTCTTGTTGGGGATTCTCCATAAAACGAGACAGCATAGGCGATATCAGGGCGAGTTAGTCATCAGGTGCATCAACGCACCCACTGCTTCACGGAACGGAGCACTGACCTTGGTTGCTGCATCACTTGGCACGAGTCGATAGCTTATGTCAGTTGGACACATCAGTGCCTTGCAGTCGTCCATGCCACAACGCTTGAGAATGTCATCCACGTAGCGTCGCTGGCACATGGTGACACTACCATCCGGTCTGTCCACCAACTCAATTTCCAGTACAAACGTGCACTTGCCGCTGTCGGTCATCTCGAAACGTAAGTTGAGATCGCTCTTCGTTTGCGAGATCAGGTCGAGTGAGCTGCCTGTCACCAGTACGTCATCCACGTAACCTAGCAGCAGTTCGCAGTGACCATTCACAATCTTGATGTAAAGACATGGGTCGAATGCCGATACTTAGAATCCAATCGAGCGCACGAATTCATCAGATGTCTCGTTCCATACGCGCTAAGCTTGCTTAAGGCCGTAGATCGCCTTCACCAATTCCAAACAGTCAAAGTCACCATCCATCTCAACACCTTCTGGGATGACGCAGAACACCTGCTCCTTTATTACTCCATACTGGAATGCTGTGACCACGTCAAGCTGGTCGAGAGGCCAGTCAAAGTACTTGATGATTGCAATGATCATGCGTAAAGTCACATACTTCACCACGGGCGAGAACGTCTCCGTGTAGTCGATGCCGTACTTTTGCTTGAATCCCTTCGCAACGAGGCGCGCCTTGAATTTATCAATCGATCCGTCTGCCTTTCGCTTGATTTTGAACACCCACTTGGTGCCGATAGCGGCTGGTTGCTTCGTAACTTGGCGGCCCGAAATACGCCACGAAGCTGCATCGACTCGAGCTCCGCTTGGATGGCCTTGCGCCAGTGCACTTGGTCTGGTCCATTGATAGCATCTTGGAAAGTTGTAGGTTCAGCCAGATCACTTTCTTCTACGGCATTGGCACTAGCACGCCAGAAGGTTGGAGATGTGGAGTCGTCATCTTGGTCGCTGATGCCTTCTTTCTCTTCTTCATCATTATAGCTTGGCGCTTCACGGGTGCTTGATCGACGCTTCTGGTGGCGGTCGAACAAGTTATCCGGTGCACTTGCTTCTTCCAGCGCAGTTTGACGGTGGGCTGAGCGCACATCATTGTCTGTTGGCCGAGTTTTGCGCTTGCCAGTCTGCTTGTAGTTGACCTGGCTTACGTTGATGTCGTTGATCTCAAGAAGATCTAAATCCACCAATGCATCATCGACTTCTTCACTTGATCGCTCCATCGATAATCCAAACGTTAATTCATCAAAATTCACATCGCGAGTGATCACCACTTGTCCAGCCTCGATGTTGAACACTCGATAGGCCTTGGAAACTTCTACATACCCCATGAATATGCCGACACGAGCCTTGGGATCCCACTTGAGACGTTTCTCACTTGGTGTCAGAATGTAAGCTTGACATTTAAAAACACGCATGTGCTTTACACTTGGCTTGATGTTGTAGACGATCTCAAACGAAGTCTTGTGCACAACCTTAGGCGACGGTAGGCGGTTCTTGACGTAGATAGCCGTCATCGCTGCTTCAGCCCAGAAGCACTTGTCCAACTTGGCATGATGGAGCATGCTGCGGCCGATCGTGATGAGAGTCCGGATGGCGCGCTCTGCTGTGCCGTTGGTCTGATGTGCATATGGCACTGTAGTCTGCTGCTCAATACCTTCATCTTTATAGAACACTTGGAGCGAGTTGGTCGCAAACTAAGTTTTTATTAAACAGTCGCAACCCCCTATTTTGTGACACCTAATTTTTTAAATTAGGTACTTTTTTTTTCTCACGGGCTCCATCGTGTCTGACAAACTTGACCTTCTCGAACTGCTTCTGTACCATCGTGATGTACTTCTTGATGTAATCTTCACTCTCCGACTTCACACGTAGACAAAAGCCCTTCATACATCCACTGGCTTCGTCCACGATCAGTAGCAGGTATCTGCTACCACCAAGTGAACCTTGCTCCATGGGGCCACAGATGTCAAAGTGAAGCAGCTCGAACTTGTCGTATCTGCGCTTGTCGTGGTTGCTTGGGAATGGTTTTTGGACCATCTTCTCTTGCTGACACCCTCGACATGCACTTGATCCACTTGCCTTGAGAGGCACTTTCACATCCTTGATCATGTTGGAAGTGACCATCTTGCGAAGCACGTCAGCTGGAGCGTGTCCCATCCGCGCATGCAGATCGACACCATTGTTTCCACTCGTTGTCGCATTAGCCGATCGCTGAGTCGTGCGAAGCCAGTAAAGACTATCCACAAGATCCGCTGTCGCCACCACTTGTTGCGAGCCTTTTCGAGAGATATACATCCTGGTCTCGTCGAACACCACTTGGAACTTGCCATTCTTGTTAATCTGCGGCACCGAAAGAAGATTCTTGCTCATGCTTGGTACATACAGTGCGTTCTTGATCTCGATCTCGCGCTCGTCACCGTTAGGTAGAACCACCTTCTCAAAGATAGTTCCCACACCCTTGATGGCCACCTTGTTGCCATCAGCCACCAAAATTTCGCCGTCATTGCGCTCAGTCAAACTTGCAAACTTGGCCTTGTCGTGACATATATGGTGAGTCGCACCACTGTCGACGGGTTTTAGCTTTTATTGGTTAACATTAAACCGAGTTCGATTATACTTCTAACACACGCGTCGACTTCTCTCTTCCGGGCAGGATCTTTGGCCTCCCGACGTCAAGAACTTCGACAGCGTCTACAGAAGGAGCAACACCCCTAAATTGTTTGGCCAGGGTTCGAGCGACTCTCAATCTCCTCCCAAACTGCGACTGGACGCAGCAAACAAGTAAAGGCAAGGCCCCGGCACCAAGAGATCAAGTGGTCAGAAGACAAGCCGGTGGACAAGGAAGCGATCTAAAGGGTAGATCGCGGCGACTCAACAAGAGCGCCCAAGTAACCTGCGATCTCGTGAGGAATTTCCACGCGATCGTTCCTATCCCCAAACCCAATCAAGACTCGACATCCTCCAAGTCACTGAGAAGATTGCAACCCGCCCTGCCGACGGGTACACAAGGTGAGGAAGGCAAGAAATACTACACACGGAATCGGGGTACCCCCTCCGTAGTCGGTCGTCTGGGCGCCGTTGGTTAGTGGTGATCACATCGTCAAATTTGTGATTGCACTACGCCACAATGGTGCGGGTGCCCGAATTCGAACCAGGGATTTCACCGTGAGTCCACTGGAGAAGATGTCAAGATCAAGATAGAACCGGATATTGAAGCGTCAGCGGAAGAGGGATCGCCGCAGACGCGCGAAAAACAAGAAGGATCCCCAGATCGTCAGCGTTTTGGGAGGGACGCAGACGAGAAGAAAACTAAAGAGGAAGATCACGATGGTGATCTGGAAGAAAAACCTCTAACCCTCCCCAGGTCCCTTCTGGGACCCCCGCGGATCACGCTGCAAAACGTGACCCGCTGGACAAGAGTCTTTCGGTTAAAACCGAAGGATTTTTATCCAGAAACACTCCTACAACGAAAGCCAAGAAGAAGAAAACGAAGGTGCCACGTATAAAGTTGAAGGCACCTGGCTCAGATGTGGATGACCAAGACACGAAGGTAGCAGATCACGACTCAAAGATCGCGGTAATGAAAACAGATAAAAACCTGGAAATTGGCAATTGGATCAGCTCACGTGGCAATTTTATTGGAAAGAGCTAAAGCGGCTTATTACGGAAGATCCAGTGCTGAAAATATTGCGGCCAAAGTTAATCGGATCGCTACGTGGATCTATATCCGCGCCCACAAGGACTTCGAACAACTTAGATGCAATCCGTATGCTCACGCAGTTATTGCAAGAGGCTGGTTTCACCCCTGGAGCATTTGATGCACATGAATTGCTCGACTGTGGACTCGATCAGGTGATCACTGCAGGTCGATCGTTTGCTGAGAAGATGATTCTGCTCACCGGCGCTTCTCATACTTCGGATCAAGCGATTGCTGACCCTTCGGAAGAATATCACACCGGATCGTCGCGATACACCTCGGCAGAATCGGCAGTGGATTCGGATGAGTCGATAAGCATCGAGCGAATGTCGTTGGGACCGAGTGGTGCCGCCCTATTGCGCAGTCGAATACAGCCAATCAAGGTGGAAACGCGATCGGTGGATGTTTCCCCGTCAATTAACGCGAACTTTTCGAAGCGGCCATGGAAAAGTTCGTTAAAGATCAGCAAGCCCAGGATCGAGCGATCAACCAAGCCAGCCGATCAGCGATGCCTCAGAGCCCGTCAGAACCGCTCGACCCTAATATCGAAATGGAGTCAGTTGGATCACGCCACAGTCGTTCCAAGGAGTATGATCCGGACGACTTAGGCTTAGACGAACCGAGACGACCGGTGGTAGCAACTGCTGAGACGACTGGAATTGGTGGATTTAATACTCAACGGATCCGTGTGTCAGCGATCGCAGAATTAAAAGAGTTTGCAGGACGCGACAAGGATGAAGATCGAGCGAGAGGCTGGATCAGCAAAGTGAAGTCTGCGTTCCTCCGCGATCAAGCGCCAGATAGCGAAAAATGTTTGGTATTCGGAGATCTGCTCACGGGACCAGCGCGAAACTGGTACGCTCAGCTAAGCCGATCAGTACGAAGTTCATGGAAACCATTACTTGGAAAGTTTCATGGTGCAATATGGTGGACATGGCGTGTCAGTGGCCAGACAGTATTATCACGCGTGCAAACGGTCGGATGAAAGTCCTTTGGAATATCTGTATCGGCTGAATGTAGCTGGAATGCGAGCGAAAATTGCAATTAAAGATGGATCGCTAGATGCCCGTCGTGAACACGTGGAACATTTCATTGATACTTGGACGATCGCGATCTGGCGAAACAGCTGACGTTATTACGTTTGGAAGACGCAGGTACCATGGAAGAAACACTTCGTGCATATCAACCATGGAAACCCGGCAGGGTAAGGCGTCGATGGGATCGCACAAGTTTCGACAACGATCACCTGCAGCCTTGGCTCCAGTATCATCGAAACCACCCCGAGCTGTGAGAGCAATCCACATTGAAAGTGATAGCAGCGAATCGGAATCAGACCTCAGCGAGTTGGAACCGGACACAAATCTTCGCCATATTTATATGGGTACAACATCGGATCGCACGAAGATCCCAAGCGATGTTCCGATCCGACAAGGTGTCTCTACTCCAACGAACAGTCATGATCGTTACGCAAATGGTCACGATCGTGGTGTGTCGTCGAAACCATGTACCCACTGTGGATCAACCAAACACAATGACAGAGGATGTTGGAAATGACTTACCTGCCAAAAATGTGGTCGAAAAGGGCATCCCTCGGACAAGTGTTTTTTCGTATGTATCGCCTATGGAGAGATACACGAGGGGGGAAGTGCCCGATGGAAGTCCTACAACATGATTCGCCAGTGGTATGTACCCACCAAGCACGCTGGAATACTTCCACCGAAAGTAGAGGAGATGTTAAACTAGGACGCTCGCCAGGTTGGAATCTGGTACGAGCCGAGCGTTCTAGGCTCTTCATTTATGCATATGTTGAAGGGAGACGGACAGACCAAGACGTTAACTTACGAATTGATGCAGCTGTCAATACATGTGGTTTGAATTTAAAAAACCAGTGTTCAATGTCAAGTGTAAAAAAGTTGATGAATATTCACGATCACCTGCTAAGATGGAGCTCAATCTAGCGCCAGGTGAATCACGTGGATATTGGAAATATTACACACCTGGAAAATGGTTTAAACAGGCCAAAGCAGTGGGCAAAATCAACAATGAGAAAGCCACTTTGCTGTTTGACTCTGGTGCTGAAGTCTCTATCATCGACACAACCTTTGCTCGTAAGGTGGGATGTGTCATAGATGAGAGCCAGAAGCAAGAATGTGTGGGAATCGGCGAGAACATGTACATGACGGAAGGTCAAACCAAGATCAAAATCATATTAGCTGGATCACTAGTTTATTATTTTGACGCTTGGGTCGGTGATCAGTCTGGTCAGGAGGCGATCTTAGGCATGGATTTTATGGCTCCAGCTGGGATACGACTAGATCTGGCGGATGGAACACTCTGTTTGCCTGATGAGATCCGAATCCACCTGGCAGGACGACGGCCTCCATACCGATCAACTATGCAGGTAATTACTGCCAACGATCAACATGTGGTAATTCCAGTGGGCGATTCGACAGAAGTGAAAATCGGCGTCGGTTCCCCTAATGCTACACTTTGGGTAACACGAGACCCTAAATGGGTTCCAACTGTAAATACGGGACCTGGCAAGATAAAATATCTGCAGCTGACAAATCTCGGTGATCAAGATGTAATCCTCAGACAAGGAGCTGAGCTAGATATGTGGATGGCTGGCGATATGATACCTCGGGCCCCTGGATATGTTTCGGTGGGATCACGTCGCTACAACGAGTGGCAGACTCTCGCTTTTGAAGCGACGGTAGATCGAAAAGTAGAACCGCCACATGAGCCGATAGGACCGCTGGTCGACCACCCACATTATCCTACACCAACTAAGATTTTGATTCGTCCAAAGAAAGTTGAGAAGATCACGTCGCAATCTGACGAAGGAATGATTAACGAAAATGAGACTCAAGACCAATTCAAAGACAAAGATTACCTTGACAGTGAAGACCAACGACCATCAAGATCATCCGTTGTAATTAATGCGATCAAAATTGATGGTCAGGGCGATCAATTACCAGATCGATCAAATGATTTAAAGGTGACCGATGAGATCAATAATAATGATCATGTCAATCAAGCACCAGATCAAACGAATGATTTGAAGGTGGCCGATTCGATCAAGGATGAGGATCATGCAAATGCTGAACGTAAATAGGGACAGTCTGATCAAGGGAGCAAGAAGTCCACTACAACCGTGATTGAAGAAGTCCCAACGAGAGAGGTATCACCTGAGGTAGCAGTATATTCTCACGAAAGTGGTGAGCTGTTTGCTGAAGATATTGATCAACATATGGCGGTCCTGCCAGAGTTGGTCACGTCTACGGCTGAGGTAATGATTGATGATATTCAAGTCGGCGACCCTGGAGTGCCACTGACGAACGATCAAAAGAAATTGCGACAATTGATCTGGAAGAATCGCCATTTGCTCATAGGAAAAGGAAATGCTGCAGCACGTGGAGCAATTTGTAACATTGATGTCGGGGGAGCAAACCCAATTGCACAAAGAGTACGACCTGTGGCACCCAAATTTCGAGAGAAATTAGCCGATTTAATCAAGGGACTATTATCTGCCAAAATCATTCGACCATCTACATCACCATGGACTTCGCCAATCGTGGTAATAATCAAGAAGAATGGTGAAGATATACGGTTATGCATCGACTATCGACGAGTGAATCAATTAACCAGATTGATAGTATATCCTATGCCACTAATTAGTGAGCTTTTGCAGGATATGGATAAAGCGATGTGGTATTGTTCTTTGGATATGGCAAGTGGATTTTGGGTGGTTGAAATGACGGAACGAGCTAAAGAAATCTCTGCATTTATTACGCCGTCTGGTTTATTTGAATGGTTACGAATGCCTTTTGGTATGAAGAACGCTCCTCAGATTTACCAGCGTTTAATCGATAATGCTCTATATGGATTTTTGAAAATCACTACAGATCCTAGCTCGACCACTACTGGATCGTCAAAGCCAATCGACGTGTTTACCGAAGGTAAACCGGATACCGACCTAAGACCATCGGTGTTAGGTCGGAGATCATATATTAACGATATACTGATACCAAGTCGAAGGTGCCAGAGGTACGAAGTGGTGTCCCCATAGCATCCCAACAAGCTTGTCACATTGGCTTCATCCACTAGAATTGGCGTCACGCATAGCTTGAAAAGACCTTTCCTTTCACGGGCCCCTAGCTTCCAGCGAAGACCCTTTGTTTCTGCGAAACATCCATCAGCATCGAAAGTAACGGGCCCAACGTCTTTCGTAAAACGTCCAACAGAGAACAAATTTCGCGAAAGCTTTGGAATGTGCCAAACCGAAGTTATCACACCCTTCTTGATCCCACGTGGCGTCTTCATTATCATCACAATATCACCCGTGCCAACAGCTTGAACGATGCCATCATCCGCTAGATGCACATCGACCGGAGAAATTGCCTTGTAGTTCTTCATGTACTCTTTCGAGTACGTCATGTGCTGGGTCGCACCCGAGTCGACCAGCCACACACAACTCGACTTGGTGATGCTTGCACTTTCACCAACCGAAAACAGATAGTCGTCGGAGTGATCCTTACTCTGCGCGATACTTGCACGCTGCGGCCTCTGTCGCTCCGCATTTTCACGAATTCTCACTGGACACTTGGCAATCCAATGTCCATGATCGCCGCAATGATGACAAGCGCTGGTAGTCTTCACTGGCACTTGTCGTCCCTTCCGTCGCCCAGTTTCCGTAGTCATGAACGCTTGTCCTTGGCCATGTGCAGCTCCATCACTGCCACCACCTTGTTCCTTGCGCTTCATGTCTTCGCGCAGGAGTCGAGACGTCACCAGCTCCCACGACAACGAGTCGGCTCTTGACTCCAAAGCCGTAATGAGGAATGCAAACGACTCACTCAAACTCCCAAGAAGCGTGATAACCAAGTCATCCTCAGTGACTGGAGCTCCAACTGCGTCAAGCTGCTCTGCCAGAGTCTTCATCTTGTTGATGTGCGTAAGCACATCATCACCTTCATCCATTTTAGCCGTAAGGAAACGACGACGAAGAAAGAGCTTGTTCGCCAAGCTCTTCTTCTTGAAGTGGCTCTCCAGCCGCGACCATGCATCATGTGCTCCACTGGCAGACCGAACCAGGGGCAGCTGCGAATCATCCATCGCGAGACAGATGATTGCCAACGCCTTCCTCGACTTGCGCTTGAACGAAGACTGTTCCAGCGTAGAGGTCAGTTCCTCCATCTTGACTTCTCCACTTGCCGCCTCCCACAGGTCCCCGCTCCTCCAGCACCATCTGCATCTTGAACTTCCACATATGGAAGTTTGAGCCATCAAACTTATTGATGCGCGAGGTGGGAGCGAAGGTGGCGTCCATTGCGAAGGCGAAGTCGGAGTCGGTGTCTTGGGCAGAGGAGGGTCTTGGACTCGTAACCTAAAGAGAAAAGGTCCGTTTGAGCACTACTTGGTAGAATGCAAAGTAAATATATATTAATGTCCTAGTATGTACGTCTGACAACCGAATACTCGCATGTGCTTTGCGCTTGGCTTGGTGTTGTAGACGATCTCAAACGGAGTCTTGTGCACAACCTTAGGCGGCGGTAGGCGATTCTTGACGTAGATAGCCGTCATCGCTGCTTCAGCCCAGAAGCACTTGTGGTGAAGCGCTTTTCAAAAGTGTTGGACCTAGGGGCCAGTGGATTGAAGGAACAAGGGACCGCGCACCAGGGAAAGGGTACTGGAGAGAAAGGGACCACGGAGGTGAAGCGACCCTTGGATGAGAAGAATTTGCAGGACTAACGGGAAGATCATTGCCAGGGTACCGGTTAAACGGTACTGAAAGGAGTCGACCACGGTCCCTGCCCGATCCCTAGGGGTAGACCTCGGTCCCTCATTGGTAGGCCTGGTCCTTCATCGGTAGACCTCGGCCCCTCAGGGTCGACCGCAGCCCCTCATGGAAGATCTCGGTTTCTCAAGGTCAAGCTACTCCTGGCCAGTCAGAAATAAGGAATCAGAGCATAAGGCAAGGATGGAGTAAAGAAGTTAAAGGATAAGACTATATTAAATACTACTCAATTTGCGATCTACGTGGCACGACTTTGTCGCGCTTAAAGGAACTTGTTAAGTCTGCCCGCCTGTTCCGGGGAAGGGATACACTTTGGCCTCCCCGTTGAAGACAGTCGCGTAGCAAGACCCAAGTGCGAATAGAACCCCAGGAAGTATTTGGCCTGTGGGTTCGTCTCGAGTAGCAACTCCCCAAAGATCCGCTATCGGAAGCGGCCTCCTCCACCTAGTGGTTAGGGAGCAAAGTAAAGGCCAGGTGGTTAGCACCTGAGACAACCAAGGAAAAGGCCGGGGATGACAAGCTCCCTGAAGAATTTGGCTATAAGTTCACTCTCGACCAGGTCGATCGAGTGGCCACCTATTGGCTCACCGAGTGAAGCATATCCACTCGGGGTCCCCCAGGTCTTCCTCTTTCAAAGCCAACATCTACATCTTCACACAAGCCTTCCGAAGAGTGCGACCCACTAGCCGACGAGTACACAAGGTGAGAGAAGGTCCATACGCGGCGTCGGGGTACCCCCTCCGTAAGTCGGCAGTTTGGCACAGTGAGTGGTTTGGGGTCTTATTACACAGTTTTAGGAACCCACTCCACCACACACTTGTCCAACTTGGCATGATAAAGCATACTGCGGCCGATCGTGACGATAGTCCGGATGGCACGCTCTGCTGTGCCGTTGGTCTGATGTGCATATGGCACCGTAGTCTGCTGCTCAATACCTTCATCTTTATAGAACACTTGGAGCGAGTTGGTTGCAAACTCACGGGCTCCATCGTGTCTGACAAACTTGACCTTCTTCCCGAACTGCTTCTGTACCATCGTGATGTACTTCTTGATGTAATCTTCACTCTCCGACTTCACACGTAGACAAAAGCCCTTCATACATCCACTGGCTTCGTCCACAATCAGTAGCAGGTATCTGCTACCACCAAGTGAATCTTGCTCCATGGGGCCACAGATGTCAAAGTGAAGCAGCTCGAACTTGTCGTATCTGCGCTTGTCGTGGTTGCTTGGGAATGGTTTTTGGACCATCTTCTCTTGCTGGCACCCTCGACACGCACTTGATCCACTTGCCTTGAGAGGCACTTTCACATCCTTGATCATGTTGGAAGTGACCATCTTGCGAAGCACGTCAGCTGGAGCGTGTCCCATCCGCGCATGCAGATCGACACCATTGTTTCCACTCGTTGCCGCATTGGCCGATCGCTGAGTCGTGCGAAGCCAGTAAAGACCATCCACAAGATCCGCTGTCGCCACCATTTCTTGCGAGCCTTTTCGAGAGATATACATCCTGGTCCCGTCGAACACCACTTGGAACTTGCCATTCTTGTTAATCTGCGGCACCGAAAGAAGATTCTTGCTCATGCTTGGTACATACAGTGCGTTCTTGATCTCGATCTCGCGCTCGTCACCGTTAGGTAGAACCACCTTCTCAAAGATAGTTCCCACACCCTTGATGGCCACCTCGTTGCCATCAGCCACCAAAATTTTGCCGTCGTTGCGCTCAGTCAAACTTGCAAACTTGGCCTTGTCGTGACATATATGGTGTGTCGCACCACTGTCGACGGCCCACATTCCAGACACGTCCTTCTTCGTTGAAAGTCCATACTCCAACGAAACTGCAAAACTCGATCGTAGTCGTTGCCTTCATCATAATTTCCCCACTGGACGTTGTTAGCCCCGCGTCCACGGCCATTGCCGCCGCGTCGAGCTCCTCGACTTTCATTCTTCTGCTTGGTCCAACAGCGATCCACCGTGTGCCCCACCTTTCCACAGTACGTGCCCTGGTAGGGTTCACGCTCAGTGTTGAAGGCCTTGGTTGTTGTATCTTCGACCTTGATCATCGTCGCTGTTGTCGTCACCTTCTCCCCTTGGCGCTTGGCGTGCTCATTTGTCAGCACCTTCACCACGTCCTGGGTGCGAAGCTCTGCATTGCTCATCTCCAAATTTAGAACCACGTTCTCAAAACTTTTGGGGAGACTGAGCAGCAGGCAAATCGCGACATCCTCATCCTCCATCTTCGCACCGATGCCACTAAGCTTGGCGGCGATGTTAAGGACCTCGTTGCAGTGATGCATGACGTTGGCGCCTTCAGCCATTTTCATGCTGAAGAGTTGCCGCTTGAGGTAAATCTGTCCCACTTTCTGGGATCCACCGTACAACGTCTTCTGGCGTGACCACGCGACCCACGCTTCCTCGCAGTCGTCGACATTATGGTGGTAATCCGCACCCATGTGCAGCAACATCATACCAAACGCGATGTTGCTGGTCTTGACGTAGTCGTCCTGCGCTCGAGCGTCCACAAACGTTGGAGAGCTCTCTCGGTTGACGGCATGCCATACTGACTTCGTCAGGAACACGCCACGCATAAATCGACTCCAAGTCGCATAGTTGTCCCCATCGAACTTATCGATGAGGACGTTGGAGGATGCGTGACTGGCAGAGGACATTGCGCTTGGGCTCATAACCTGTTAAAGTTAGAGCGTGGACGTGACAAGAATAACGGGAGAAACCGGAGGGAGTGAAGGGACTGGAAGGAGCGGAGCAAAAAACACTTGCTCGGCAGAAGAAAGATTCGAAAGTGATTCATTTATCGTAGCTTATTCTGCCTACTACATGATTTATATGTAAACCACATATAAATCATGTCAAGCGTCTCATCACCCTACGCGTCTAATCATTTGGTAAATACTACCCGTAATTACGCTTGATTGGATTGGACAGGTTTTCAGCTAACCGGTAACCGATACAAAGTATCTTAACCGGTAGCCTCCAATACGCCCCCTCAATGCGAACACGCAAGTATCCCGAGCGCCGTTGTTAGGTCCTTGTGGCGCGGTCCTGGCAGTCCCTTGGTCATGATGTCCGCCAGCATGATCGAAGTCTCGCAGTACTCCACCTTGACTTCACCCCGCGTGACTTCATCACGGATGTGGTGATACTTGATGTCAATATGCTTGGCCCGGCCATGATTCACGGGATTCTTCGTCATCTTGATACAGGACTGGTTGTCTTCCATGATCTTGAGCTCGCATTCTGACGTATCCATCGCTGCAGCCAAAATCTCGCATAGCAAACGATGCACCCACTTGCCTTCTTGAATAGTTAGGCTCAGCGCGATGTGTTCGGCTTCGCTGGTTGAAAGCGACACACTTGACTGCTTCTTGCTTCCCCAGCTCACAGGGGCACCCATCAACACGAATGCGTAGCCGGAAATCGACTTGCGATCAGCATGATCGCCGGCCCAGTCTGCATCCGAGTAGCCGCAAAAATTTACCTTGTCGCCAGACTGGAAGCAGATGCCGTGCGACTTAGTTCCTTGTAGGTAACACAGAATACGCTTGACCGCCATCCAGTGCTCTTCTTGTGGGTTCTCCATGAAGCACGAAACGTAACCCACAGCAAAAGCAATGTCCGGTCGTGTCGCAGTCATCAAGTGCATTAAAGCACCCACTGCTTCACGAAACGGAGCGTCGATTTTGGTTGCTGCGTTGTTTGGTGTGAGTCGAGAACTGATGTCCGTTGGGCTGATGACGGCTTTGCAATTGCTCATGCCGAAACGCTTGAGAACATCGTCCACGTAGCGTCGCTGGCACATCGTCACACTGCCGTCGTTGTTGTCCACCAGCTCGATGCCCAACACGAGCGCGCACTTGCCGCTGTCAGTCATCTCGAAACGCGTCTTTAGGTCACTCTTGGTGCGCGCAATCATTTCAGTCGAGCTGCCAGTCACCAACACATCATCGACGTAGACCAGCAAAAGCACGCACTCCCCACTTGCAATCTTGAGATAAAGACACGGGTCAAAATTGGACACTTGAAATCCAATGGAGCAGACAAACTCATGGAAAGTCTCGTTCTATACCCACGATGCTTGTTTTAATCCGTAGATTGCCTTTACCAATTCGAAGCAATCAAAGTCTTCATTAATGTCGACACCTTCTGGGATCGCGCAGAACACTTTTTCCTTCATCTCACCGTACAGGAAAGCTGTTACCACGTCCAGTTGGTCCAGTGTCCAGTCAAAGTACTTCGTGATTGCGATCACCATACGCAGTGTCACGTACTTGACCACTGGCGAAAACGTCTCCGTGTAGTCGATGCCATATTTCTTCTTGAACCCTTTTGCCACGAGACGCGCCTTGCACTTCTCGACCGATCCATCAGCCTTGCGCTTGATCTTGAACACCCACTTAGTGCCAATGGTGTGTTGTCCAGCTGGCAGTTTGGTTGCTCGAAACACGTCACGAAGCTTCATCGAGTCTAACTCGGCACAAATTGTTTTACGCCAATGCACTTGATCCGGCCCATCAACAGCATCTTTAAACGTTGTCGGCTCGGACAAGTCAGCACCTTCGACTGCGTTGGCACTCGCCTGCCAAAAGACTTGAGGTGTGCCGTCATCGTTATTTTCGTCGCTGCCTTTTCGCTCTTCGTCCAGATTGGCTCGAGTGCTTGATCGTCGTTTTGCTTGGTGCGACTCAAATTCATCCGGCGCACTTGCTTCTTCTAACCCGGCTCCACGACGAGCAGGAAGTGTTCGTTGAAACGCTTGTTCCTGGCTGTTTGAACGGCTTTTGCGTTTTCCAGTTTGCTTGAACTGCATGATGCCTGGTTCATCGCTGATGTTCATCGAATCGAAATCCAGTGCAGTGTCATCGACAATTTCTTGTGGCAGCGCTGGCGAAAAAACACACGTAGACTCGTCGAAGGTGACATCGCAAGATATCACCACTTGATCCGCTTCAACGTCGTAAACGCGGTATGCCTTCGACACTTCTTCATGCCGCATGAATAGTCCTTCACGAGCCTTCGGATCCCATTTCGATCGTTTTTCCTTGGGGGTCAGCATAAATACTCGGCAGCCGAAAACTCGCATGTGCTTTACACTTGGTCGAAATCCGTTGACGATCTCGAACGGAGTTTGGTCTTGGCACTTGGGTGATGGCAGGCGATTCTTGATGTAGATTGCCGTCATTGTCGCTTCAGCCCAAAAACACTTGTCCAGCTTGGCGTAGTGAAGCATGCTGCGGCCGATCGTCACGATGGTCCGAATCGCCCGTTCCGCCGTACCGTTGGTCTGGTGCGCATATGGAACGGTGACCTGCTGCTCGATTCCTTGAGCGAAGTCGTCGCAAATTCGCGTGCACCATCGTGTCGAATGAACTTGACCTTGTAGTTAAACTGCGTCTGCACCGCCACGATGTACTTCTTGATGCACTCTTCGCTATCGGACTTGGTGTGCAGACTGAAACCCTTCATATATCCGCTGCCTTCATCGACGATCAGCAGCAAGTACTTGCTTCCGCCCAGCGAGTCGACTTCCATTGGGCCACAAATGTCGATGTGCAGAAGCTCAAACGGATCGTAGTGGCGCTTGTTTGGGTTGCTTGGAAACGGTCGTTGCACCATCTTTCCTTCTTGACAGCCGCGACACACGCTTGATCCTCTCGATTTTGTCGGTATCTTGGCATCTTTGATCATGCCCTTGGAGACCATCCTGCACAAGACATCAACCGGTGCATGGCCCATACGCGCATGAAGATTTTCGAGTCTTGGTCGCAATACAGCATTCACAGATCGTTGGGATGTATGAAGCCAGTAGAGTCCATCCACAAGATCCGTCATCGCCACCACTTGCTCGGAGCCTTTGCGCGAAATATTCATCTCGTTACCATCAAACACCACTTGAAACTTGCCACTTTTGTTGATCTGCGGTATCGATAGTAGATCCTTGTTCATGCTTGGGACGTAAAGCGCATTCTTGATTTCAATTTCGCGCTCTTCACCGTTGGACAGTACCACCTTTTCGATGATAGTTCCAACGCCGTTGATCGCAGCCTTGTTCCCATCTGCGACCAACACTTCGACTTCATTGCGCTCGTCCAGAACTTCGAACTTGGACTTGTCATAGCAGATGTGATGCGTCGCACCGCTGTCAATCGCCCACATTCCAGACATGTTCTTGGTCGTTAAAAGTCCACATTCCAGCAAAACAGTAAACGCCACTCGATCATCGTCGCAGTTGTTGTTGCCGTTGTAGCCTTGCCACTGGACTTGATTCGCTCCGCGTCCACGATTGTTGCCGCCGCGTCGAGCTCCCCGATTGTTTTCTTTTTGCTTGGTCCAGCACTTCTCCACCGTTTGTCCCAATTTTCCGCAAAACGTACACTGACGAAATTCAAGCTCGGTACTGATGGCCTTGGTTGTTTCTTCAGTCTTCACCGATGTCGTCTTGTTTCCTTGTCTCTTGATGTGCTCATTCGTCAGCACCTTCACAACGTCTTGCGATCGTAGTTCCGCGCTGCTCATCTCCAAGTTGAGAACAACATTCTCGTAGCTCTTGGGGAGGCTGCGCAACAAGCAAATCGCCACGTCCTCGTCCTCCATCTTAGCGCCGATGCGGGTGAGCTTGGCGCTGATGTTGAGAACTTCATTGCAATGATGCATCACATTGCCGCCTTCCGCCATCTCCATGCTGAATAGCTGTCGCTTCAAGAAGATCCGCCCCGCCTTCTGCGATCCGCCGTAGAGAGTCTTCAACCGTGCCCACGCGACCCATACTTCTTCGCAGTCATCAACCACGTGATGATAATCCGCGCTCATGTGCAGTAACATCAAGCCGAACGCAATGTTGCTGGTCCTGACGTATTCGTCCATAGCGCGGGTGTCCGTGAAGGTGGGTGTGGTCTCCCGGTTGACCACGTGCCACGTTGACTTGGTTAGGAACACGCCACGCATGTAGCGGCTCCACGTCGCGTAGTTGTCCCCATCGAATTTGTCGATGGAGATCTTGGTGGCGGAATCTTGAGCAGAGGACATCGTGCTTGGGCTCATAACCTGTTAAGTTGTAATGAGCACTGGGCGAGAAAACGAAGCTTGAAGAACGTTGAAGAAGTCTAAACTGCGAAGTAAAGACAACTTGTTGGGAAGAAGGAAGATTTGAAAGTGATTCATTTATCGTAGCTTATTCTGCCTACTACATGATTTATATCCGCATATAAATCATGTCAAGCGTCTCATCATCCTACGCGTCTAATCATTTGGTAAATACTACCCGTAATTACGCGTGATCGGATTGGACAGATTTTCAGCTAACCGGTAACCGATACAAAGTATCTTAACCGGTAACCTCCAATAGTGATTCGGCAAATGCGCGGTGAGATTGATTGCAAAGCACCAGGCTTGCAATTATTGCGACATAGAGCATTGGGAAAATTGCAATCTTGGCCGACCCATGAGTTTCTACACATGAAACGGGACTGGAACAAGAGTACTGATCGCCTCGCTAGCGCTGCATTGCAACGTGAAGAAGGAACGACGGTCACAACCGAGGAAGAACGCCAAGATCTGATGACCCTCAATCGCTTAGATGAATTGTTGCGATCCAGACAGACAGACTCGGTGGTTAAGATATCTGCGATCACCAGATCTTCTCAAAGGAGACGTCAGTCTTCAGCGACGTTGCAAGAAGAGATCGTACAGCGTATGAGGAGTGATCGCATACGACAGGCCCAAGATTTCTTACATCACTATCATGCCAGCTTGGAAGGTGGTCATCAAGGAATTGGTAGAACATACCAAAGGATCAAGTCACGTTTTCATTGGAGAGGGCCATTGGAGAGGGCTATATCGCAGTGTGCAACGATATGTGAGCGAATGTGCGGATTGCGAGACGGGAAAGGGGCTTCCTTTAATAAATGGAGGATCACCCGGAAACCTGCAATCCACTTACTCATTTCAGATCATCGCCATGGACCATATTCCGTCGCTGCCGAAATCATTCAAAGGAAACACTGAGTTGTTGATCTGGGTAGACCTGTTCTCCGGCTACGTGATCGCTAAAGCAAGTGCATCTAGAACGGCTCAAACCATCGCAGAGAATTACGAAGAGTGTGTTTTTCGACGTTTTGGAGCTAGTGAAGCTATACGTCATGACCGTGAGCCTGGATTTATGTCAGACTTTTTCCGATCGTTTAATCGGATCGTGGGACAGAAGCAGAAAGCGACGATGGCATATCGACCCCAAGCGAATGGGACTGCAGAACGCATGGTCCAGACGCTAACTCGTGCGCTAAACGGATCGTTAATTCTCAGGTGCATGCAATCTGGATCGCAGGTAAATTGTACGGATACTGGCTGGATCGCAAGATCGCAAGCAAATTGGATCGATACAATCTAGATCGCAGAAGATCGCATGCAAGTCAGATCAACGCAACTTGGGTCAGCAGAGATCGCAAGCAAACTGGATCAACATAATTTGGATCGCAGACATATGGGATCGATGCGATCCGGATCGCCAATTATTTGATATGACTGACATCCATAAGATCAAGATCGCTCGTTACGGATTCATATAGTAATCATTATATGGAACAACGTATGTGGGGCGATATGGCATAGATTGAGACATGCTGGATTAGTGGATACTGGATTGTCAAGTATGGGATCGCAATAATTATATTAATGCGCATGTCACAACGACTTGATGACAGACTGGATCCCCATCCGACTTGATTAACTGAAGACGCGAGTTATGGCGAAGTGCGATCTGGGATGTCACGATATCGGAAGCTGCGATCTGAGAAGTTGCGATCTGGAGAACATAAGGAAAGCGACCCTGGTAGATACAAGACGTGACAGCAGATGCGACATGCTATGCGATCCGGAAAGATGCGATCCGGGAAGATGTGATCTGATGACGACAAGATATGAGCTGAAGGAAGCAAGTGGAAGGGCACGTGATATTCCGGATGTGAATACAAACGAGCGGGAAGCTACAAGTTGGCTTGACATGCCAAAGCTAATCGGCTTCCCTGGAGGAAGAGAGAGTCAGAGTTTGCAGCAACTCTTGCCGGCTCGATAGTCGAACAGCATGGGCCCGAACAGCAAGACCAGCGACAAGGCGTGACTCCAAGTACGGCATGATTCCGGTAAGGTGCGATACCCAGTATGGTACAATTTCGACTAGGTACGATTTTTGGAAGTGATTTATTTCAGCGGATAGGGAAGACATAGTCATAGGTTTTTAGCTTTTTATTGGATATTAAATAAACAGAGCTCGATTTACAACAACCTCGAAGACACGCGACGCTTCTTCCGGGCAGGAAACACTTTTGGCCTCCCGACGATCAAGGACACCGCGCGCTCGAGGATCGCGTATACCTGGGACATTGGCCAGGGACTCTCACAACAACAACTCGACTGCGATAGGACGCAGAATACACGGAAAGGACAAGGAACAAAAGGTGCAGGACGGATCAAGTAGTCAGAAGATTTTTCTGGACACATCAAGTGGTCAGAAGGTTCAGCAGGACGGATCAAGTGATCAGAAGGGTCAAGCGCCTGAGTGGGAAATTGGATCGTGCGATCTAGATAGAAGATCGCACCGAAGAACCGGCAAATCGTGTGAGGAATTCCACGCGATCTCCAAAAAACCCTATCCCCAACCACATCAGAGATAAAGGTCACCAGGAGAGTGCAACCCGCCCTACCGACGGGTACACAAGGTGAGAAGAAGACATCTCCCCACGAAATCGGAGTACCCCCTCCGTTAGTTGGCAGTCTGGGCGCTGTTGGTAATTGGCCAATCACACCAGCAATTTTGTGATCACCGCTCCACCACAGACATGAAGCGCAAGGAACAAGGTGGCGGCGTCGATGGAGCTGTGCACAGTCAGCCAAGCGTTCATGTCAAGTGACCAAGGAAAGCGCAAAGGAGCACAGCAAGTGCCTGCGAAGACCAGTAGCACATGTCATTACTGTGATGAGCATGGACACTGGATCGCTAAGTGTCCAGTGCGAATCTGCGAGAATGCGGAGCGGCAGAGGCCGCAAAGAGCGAATATCGCGCAAGTTGAAGATGACTCTGTCGATTTTCTGTTTTCGGTTGGTGATGATGCGAGTGCTACCAAGTCGAGAAGTGTGTGGCTGGTTGACTCAAGAGCAACGCAGCACATGACGTACTCGAAGGAGTATATGAAGAATTACAAGGATATGTCTCCGGTAGACGTTCATCTCGCTGACAATGGAGTGGTGCAAGCGGTAGGAATCGGCGACATAGTGATGTCGATGCAGACTCCACGTGGATCCAAGAAGGGTATTATCACCGGAGTGTGGTATATTCCTAAACTTTTGCGAAATTTGTTTTCGGTTGGCCATTTCACTAAGGAAGTTGGACCAGTTACGTTTGAGCGCGATGGTTGCTTTGCAGAAGCCAAAGGTCTTCGTTGGAAGCTCGGAGCGCGTGAAGGCAAAGGACTTTTCAAGCTTTGCATGACGCCGATCATGACGGACGAGACCAATGTGACAAGATCGATGGGATGCTATGGGGACACCACTTCGTACCTCTGGCACCTTCGACTTGGTCACATTGGTCATGGCGGTCTTGAAGCCATCGTCAAGAAACAGTACGGCTTTGGCATTAACATTGCATTTGTGAAGCAGCGGGAGGTCTGTGACAGGTGCTCACTCGGTAAGCAAACGCGAGTGAGCTACATTAAGCGTCACCCAACCGTGCAAAGCAAGTGCTGGACGTCATTCACAGTGATGTGTGTGGTCCCATGCAAACGCAGACGTCCAGTGGAAAGCGCTACTTCGTCACGTTTATTGACAACAAGTCACACTTCTGTAAGGTGTACTTGTTACGTAACAAGTCGGAAGTAGCGACCAAGTTTGCTGAATTTGTTGCGTATTGGAGGTTTCCGGTTAAGATACTTTGTATCGGTTACCGGTTAGCTGAAAACCTGTCCAATCCGATCACGCATAATTACGGGTAGTATTTACCAAATGATTAGACGCGTAGGGTGATGAGACGCTTGACATGATTTATATGTGGTTTACATATAAATCATGTAGTAGGCAGAATAAGCTACGATAAATGAATCACTTTCGAATCTTTCTTCTGCCGAGCAAGTGTTTTTTGCTCTGCTCCTTCCAGTCCCTTCACTCCCTCCGGTTTCTCCCGTTATTCTTGTCACGTCCACGCTCTAACTTTAACAGGTTATGAGCCCAAGCGCAATGTCCTCTGCCAGTCACGCATCCTCCAACGTCCTCATCGATAAGTTCGATGGGGACAACTATGCGACTTGGAGTCGATTTATGCGTGGCGTGTTCCTGACGAAGTCAGTATGGCATGCCGTCAACCGAGAGAGCTCTCCAACGTTTGTGGACGCTCGAGCGCAGGACGACTACGTCAAGACCAGCAACATCGCGTTTGGTATGATGTTGCTGCACATGGGTGCGGATTACCACCATAATGTCGACGACTGCGAGGAAGCGTGGGTCGCGTGGTCACGCCAGAAGACGTTGTACGGTGGATCCCAGAAAGTGGGACAGATTTACCTCAAGCGGCAACTCTTCAGCATGAAAATGGCTGAAGGCGCCAACGTCATGCATCACTGCAACGAGGTCCTTAACATCGCCGCCAAGCTTAGTGGCATCGGTGCGAAGATGGAGGATGAGGATGTCGCGATTTGCCTGCTGCTCAGTCTCCCCAAAAGTTTTGAGAACGTGGTTCTAAATTTGGAGATGAGCAATGCAGAGCTTCGCACCCAGGACGTGGTGAAGGTGCTGACAAATGAGCACGCCAAGCGCCAAGGGGAGAAGGTGACGACAACAGCGACGATGATCAAGGTCGAAGATACAACAACCAAGGCCTTCAACACTGAGCGTGAACCCTACCAGGGCACGTACTGTGGAAAGGTGGGGCACACGGTGGATCGCTGTTGGACCAAGCAGAAGAATGAAAGTCGAGGAGCTCGACGCGGCGGCAATGGCCGTGGACGCGGGGCTAACAACGTCCAGTGGGGAAATTATGATGAAGGCAACGACTACGATCGAGTTTTGCAGTTTCGTTGGAGTATGGACTTTCAACGAAGAAGGACGTGTCTGGAATGTGGGCCGTCGACAGTGGTGCGACACACCATATATGTCACGACAAGGCCAAGTTTGCAAGTTTGACTGAGCGCAACGACGGCAAAATTTTGGTGGCTGATGGCAACGAGGTGGCCATCAAGGGTGTGGGAACTATCTTTGAGAAGGTGGTTCTACCTAACGGTGACGAGCGCGAGATCGAGATCAAGAACGCACTGTATGTACCAAGCATGAGCAAGAATCTTCTTTCGGTGCCGCAGATTAACAAGAATGGCAAGTTCCAAGTGGTGTTCGACGGGACCAGGATGTATATCTCTCGAAAAGGCTCGCAAGAAATGGTGGCGACAGCGGATCTTGTGGATGGTCTTTACTGGCTTCGCACGACTCAGCGATCGGCCAATGCGGCAACGAGTGGAAACAATGGTGTCGATCTGCATGCGCGGATGGGACACGCTCCAGCTGACGTGCTTCGCAAGATGGTCACTTCCAACATGATCAAGGATGTGAAAGTGCCTCTCAAGGCAAGTGGATCAAGTGCGTGTCGAGGGTGCCAGCAAGAGAAGATGGTCCAAAAACCATTCCCAAGCAACCACGACAAGCGCAGATACGACAAGTTCGAGCTGCTTCACTTTGACATCTGTGGCCCCATGGAGCAAGATTCACTTGGTGGTAGCAGATACCTGCTACTGATTGTGGACGAAGCCAGTGGATGTATGAAGGGCTTTTGTCTACGTGTGAAGTCGGAGAGTGAAGATTACATCAAGAAGTACATCACGATGGTACAGAAGCAGTTCGGGAAGAAGGTCAAGTTTGTCAGACACGATGGAGCCCGTGAGTTTGCAACCAACTCGCTCCAAGTGTTCTATAAAGATGAAGGTATTGAGCAGCAGACTACGGTGCCATATGCACATCAGACCAACGGCACAGCAGAGCGTGCCATCCGGACTATCGTCACGATCGGCCGCAGTATGCTTTATCATGCCAAGTTGGACAAGTGTGTGGTGGAGTGGGTTCCTAAAACTGTGTAATAAGACCCCAAACCACTCACTGTGCCAAACTGCCGACTTACGGAGGGGGTACCCCGACGCCGCGTATGGACCTTCTCTCACCTTGTGTACTCGTCGGCTAGTGGGTCGCACTCTTCGGAAGGCTTGTGTGAAGATGTAGATGTTGGCTTTGAAAGAGGAAGACCTGGGGGACCCCGAGTGGATATGCTTCACTCGGTGAGCCAATAGGTGGCCACTCGATCGACCTGGTCGAGAGTGAACTTATAGCCAAATTCTTCAGGGAGCTTGTCATCCCCGGCCTTTTCCTTGGTTGTCTCAGGTGCTAACCACCTGGCCTTTACTTTGCTCCCTAACCACTAGGTGGAGGAGGCCGCTTCCGATAGCGGATCTTTGGGGAGTTGCTACTCGAGACGAACCCACAGGCCAAATACTTCCTGGGGTTCTATTCGCACTTGGGTCTTGCTACGCGACTGTCTTCAACGGGGAGGCCAAAGTGTATCCCTTCCCCGGAACAGGCGGGCAGACTTAACAAGTTCCTTTAAGCGCGACAAAGTCGTGCCACGTAGATCGCAAATTGAGTAGTATTTAATATAGTCTTATCCTTTAACTTCTTTACTCCATCCTTGCCTTATGCTCTGATTCCTTATTTCTGACTGGCCAGGAGTAGCTTGACCTTGAGAAACCGAGATCTTCCATGAGGGGCTGCGGTCGACCCTGAGGGGCCGAGGTCTACCGATGAAGGACCAGGCCTACCAATGAGGGACCGAGGTCTACCCCTAGGGATCGGGCAGGGACCGTGGTCGACTCCTTTCAGTACCGTTTAACCGGTACCCTGGCAATGATCTTCCCGTTAGTCCTGCAAATTCTTCTCATCCAAGGGTCGCTTCACCTCCGTGGTCCCTTTCTCTCCAGTACCCTTTCCCTGGTGCGCGGTCCCTTGTTCCTTCAATCCACTGGCCCCTAGGTCCAACACTTTTGAAAAGCGCTTCACCACAAGTGCTTCTGGGCTGAAGCAGCGATGACGGCTATCTACGTCAAGAATCGCCTACCGCCGCCTAAGGTTGTGCACAAGACTCCGTTTGAGATCGTCTACAACACCAAGCCAAGCGCAAAGCACATGCGAGTATTCGGTTGTCAGACGTACATACTAGGACATTAATATATATTTACTTTGCATTCTACCAAGTAGTGCTCAAACGGACCTTTTCTCTTTAGGTTACGAGTCCAAGACCCTCCTCTGCCCAAGACACCGACTCCGACTTCGCCTTCGCAATGGACGCCACCTTCGCTCCCACCTCGCGCATCAATAAGTTTGATGGCTCAAACTTCCATATGTGGAAGTTCAAGATGCAGATGGTGCTGGAGGAGCGGGGACCTGTGGGAGGCGGCAAGTGGAGAAGTCAAGATGGAGGAACTGACCTCTACGCTGGAACAGTCTTCGTTCAAGCGCAAGTCGAGGAAGGCGTTGGCAATCATCTGTCTCGCGATGGATGATTCGCAGCTGCCCCTGGTTCGGTCTGCCAGTGGAGCACATGATGCATGGTCGCGGCTGGAGAGCCACTTCAAGAAGAAGAGCTTGGCGAACAAGCTCTTTCTTCGTCGTCGTTTCCTTACGGCTAAAATGGATGAAGGTGATGATGTGCTTACGCACATCAACAAGATGAAGACTCTGGCAGAGCAGCTTGACGCAGTTGGAGCTCCAGTCACTGAGGATGACTTGGTTATCACGCTTCTTGGGAGTTTGAGTGAGTCGTTTGCATTCCTCATTACGGCTTTGGAGTCAAGAGCCGACTCGTTGTCGTGGGAGCTGGTGACGTCTCGACTCCTGCGCGAAGACATGAAGCGCAAGGAACAAGGTGGTGGCAGTGATGGAGCTGCACATGGCCAAGGACAAGCGTTCATGACTACGGAAACTGGGCGACGGAAGGGACGACAAGTGCCAGTGAAGACTACCAGCGCTTGTCATCATTGCGGCGATCATGGACATTGGATTGCCAAGTGTCCAGTGAGAATTCGTGAAAATGCGGAGCGACAGAGGCCGCAGCGTGCAAGTATCGCGCAGAGTAAGGATCACTCCGACGACTATCTGTTTTCGGTTGGTGAAAGTGCAAGCATCACCAAGTCGAGTTGTGTGTGGCTGGTCGACTCGGGTGCGACCCAGCACATGACGTACTCGAAAGAGTACATGAAGAACTACAAGGCAATTTCTCCGGTCGATGTGCATCTAGCGGATGATGGCATCGTTCAAGCTGTTGGCACGGGTGATATTGTGATGATAATGAAGACGCCACGTGGGATCAAGAAGGGTGTGATAACTTCGGTTTGGCACATTCCAAAGCTTTCGCGAAATTTGTTCTCTGTTGGACGTTTTACGAAAGACGTTGGGCCCGTTACTTTCGATGCTGATGGATGTTTCGCAGAAACAAAGGGTCTTCGCTGGAAGCTAGGGGCCCGTGAAAGGAAAGGTCTTTTCAAGCTATGCGTGACGCCAATTCTAGTGGATGAAGCCAATGTGACAAGCTTGTTGGGATGCTATGGGGACACCACTTCGTACCTCTGGCACCTTCGACTTGGTCACATAGGCTATGGTGGTCTTGAAGCCATCGTCAAGAAACAGTACGGCTTTGGCATTAACATTGCATTTGTGAAGCAGCGGGAGGTCTGTGACAGGTGCTCACTCGGTAAGCAAACGCGAGTGAGCTACATTAAGCGTCACCCAACCGTGCAAAGCAAGTGCTGGACGTCATTCACAGTGATGTGTGTGGTCCCATGCAAACGCAGACGTCCAGTGGAAAGCGCTACTTCGTCACGTTTATTGACAACAAGTCACACTTCTGTAAGGTGTACTTGTTACGTAACAAGTCGGAAGTAGCGACCAAGTTTGCTGAATTTGTTGCGTATTGGAGGTTTCCGGTTAAGATACTTTGTATCGGTTACCGGTTAGCTGAAAACCTGTCCAATCCGATCACGCATAATTACGGGTAGTATTTACCAAATGATTAGACGCGTAGGGTGATGAGACGCTTGACATGATTTATATGTGGTTTACATATAAATCATGTAGTAGGCAGAATAAGCTACGATAAATGAATCACTTTCGAATCTTTCTTCTGCCGAGCAAGTGTTTTTTGCTCTGCTCCTTCCAGTCCCTTCACTCCCTCCGGTTTCTCCCGTTATTCTTGTCACGTCCACGCTCTAACTTTAACAGGTTATGAGCCCAAGCGCAATGTCCTCTGCCAGTCACGCATCCTCCAACGTCCTCATCGATAAGTTCGATGGGGACAACTATGCGACTTGGAGTCGATTTATGCGTGGCGTGTTCCTGACGAAGTCAGTATGGCATGCCGTCAACCGAGAGAGCTCTCCAACGTTTGTGGACGCTCGAGCGCAGGACGACTACGTCAAGACCAGCAACATCGCGTTTGGTATGATGTTGCTGCACATGGGTGCGGATTACCACCATAATGTCGACGACTGCGAGGAAGCGTGGGTCGCGTGGTCACGCCAGAAGACGTTGTACGGTGGATCCCAGAAAGTGGGACAGATTTACCTCAAGCGGCAACTCTTCAGCATGAAAATGGCTGAAGGCGCCAACGTCATGCATCACTGCAACGAGGTCCTTAACATCGCCGCCAAGCTTAGTGGCATCGGTGCGAAGATGGAGGATGAGGATGTCGCGATTTGCCTGCTGCTCAGTCTCCCCAAAAGTTTTGAGAACGTGGTTCTAAATTTGGAGATGAGCAATGCAGAGCTTCGCACCCAGGACGTGGTGAAGGTGCTGACAAATGAGCACGCCAAGCGCCAAGGGGAGAAGGTGACGACAACAGCGACGATGATCAAGGTCGAAGATACAACAACCAAGGCCTTCAACACTGAGCGTGAACCCTACCAGGGCACGTACTGTGGAAAGGTGGGGCACACGGTGGATCGCTGTTGGACCAAGCAGAAGAATGAAAGTCGAGGAGCTCGACGCGGCGGCAATGGCCGTGGACGCGGGGCTAACAACGTCCAGTGGGGAAATTATGATGAAGGCAACGACTACGATCGAGTTTTGCAGTTTCGTTGGAGTATGGACTTTCAACGAAGAAGGACGTGTCTGGAATGTGGGCCGTCGACAGTGGTGCGACACACCATATATGTCACGACAAGGCCAAGTTTGCAAGTTTGACTGAGCGCAACGACGGCAAAATTTTGGTGGCTGATGGCAACGAGGTGGCCATCAAGGGTGTGGGAACTATCTTTGAGAAGGTGGTTCTACCTAACGGTGACGAGCGCGAGATCGAGATCAAGAACGCACTGTATGTACCAAGCATGAGCAAGAATCTTCTTTCGGTGCCGCAGATTAACAAGAATGGCAAGTTCCAAGTGGTGTTCGACGGGACCAGGATGTATATCTCTCGAAAAGGCTCGCAAGAAATGGTGGCGACAGCGGATCTTGTGGATGGTCTTTACTGGCTTCGCACGACTCAGCGATCGGCCAATGCGGCAACGAGTGGAAACAATGGTGTCGATCTGCATGCGCGGATGGGACACGCTCCAGCTGACGTGCTTCGCAAGATGGTCACTTCCAACATGATCAAGGATGTGAAAGTGCCTCTCAAGGCAAGTGGATCAAGTGCGTGTCGAGGGTGCCAGCAAGAGAAGATGGTCCAAAAACCATTCCCAAGCAACCACGACAAGCGCAGATACGACAAGTTCGAGCTGCTTCACTTTGACATCTGTGGCCCCATGGAGCAAGATTCACTTGGTGGTAGCAGATACCTGCTACTGATTGTGGACGAAGCCAGTGGATGTATGAAGGGCTTTTGTCTACGTGTGAAGTCGGAGAGTGAAGATTACATCAAGAAGTACATCACGATGGTACAGAAGCAGTTCGGGAAGAAGGTCAAGTTTGTCAGACACGATGGAGCCCGTGAGTTTGCAACCAACTCGCTCCAAGTGTTCTATAAAGATGAAGGTATTGAGCAGCAGACTACGGTGCCATATGCACATCAGACCAACGGCACAGCAGAGCGTGCCATCCGGACTATCGTCACGATCGGCCGCAGTATGCTTTATCATGCCAAGTTGGACAAGTGTGTGGTGGAGTGGGTTCCTAAAACTGTGTAATAAGACCCCAAACCACTCACTGTGCCAAACTGCCGACTTACGGAGGGGGTACCCCGACGCCGCGTATGGACCTTCTCTCACCTTGTGTACTCGTCGGCTAGTGGGTCGCACTCTTCGGAAGGCTTGTGTGAAGATGTAGATGTTGGCTTTGAAAGAGGAAGACCTGGGGGACCCCGAGTGGATATGCTTCACTCGGTGAGCCAATAGGTGGCCACTCGATCGACCTGGTCGAGAGTGAACTTATAGCCAAATTCTTCAGGGAGCTTGTCATCCCCGGCCTTTTCCTTGGTTGTCTCAGGTGCTAACCACCTGGCCTTTACTTTGCTCCCTAACCACTAGGTGGAGGAGGCCGCTTCCGATAGCGGATCTTTGGGGAGTTGCTACTCGAGACGAACCCACAGGCCAAATACTTCCTGGGGTTCTATTCGCACTTGGGTCTTGCTACGCGACTGTCTTCAACGGGGAGGCCAAAGTGTATCCCTTCCCCGGAACAGGCGGGCAGACTTAACAAGTTCCTTTAAGCGCGACAAAGTCGTGCCACGTAGATCGCAAATTGAGTAGTATTTAATATAGTCTTATCCTTTAACTTCTTTACTCCATCCTTGCCTTATGCTCTGATTCCTTATTTCTGACTGGCCAGGAGTAGCTTGACCTTGAGAGACCGAGATCTTCCATGAGGGGCTGCGGTCGACCCTGAGGGGCCGAGGTCTACCGATGAAGGACCAGGCCTACCAATGAGGGACCGAGGTCTACCCCTAGGGATCGGGCAGGGACCGTGGTCGACTCCTTTCAGTACCGTTTAACCGGTACCCTGGCAATGATCTTCCCGTTAGTCCTGCAAATTCTTCTCATCCAAGGGTCGCTTCACCTCCGTGGTCCCTTTCTCTCCAGTACCCTTTCCCTGGTGCGCGGTCCCTTGTTCCTTCAATCCACTGGCCCCTAGGTCCAACACTTTTGAAAAGCGCTTCACCACAAGTGCTTCTGGGCTGAAGCAGCGATGACGGCTATCTACGTCAAGAATCGCCTACCGCCGCCTAAGGTTGTGCACAAGACTCCGTTTGAGATCGTCTACAACACCAAGCCAAGCGCAAAGCACATGCGAGTATTCGGTTGTCAGACGTACATACTAGGACATTAATATATATTTACTTTGCATTCTACCAAGTAGTGCTCAAACGGACCTTTTCTCTTTAGGTTACGAGTCCAAGACCCTCCTCTGCCCAAGACACCGACTCCGACTTCGCCTTCGCAATGGACGCCACCTTCGCTCCCACCTCGCGCATCAATAAGTTTGATGGCTCAAACTTCCATATGTGGAAGTTCAAGATGCAGATGGTGCTGGAGGAGCGGGACCTGTGGGAGGCGGCAAGTGGAGAAGTCAAGATGGAGGAACTGACCTCTACGCTGGAACAGTCCTTCGTTCAAGCGCAAGTCGAGGAAGGCGTTGGCAATCATCTGTCTCGCGATGGATGATTCGCAGCTGCCCCTGGTTCGGTCTGCCAGTGGAGCACATGATGCATGGTCGCGGCTGGAGAGCCACTTCAAGAAGAAGAGCTTGGCGAACAAGCTCTTTCTTCGTCGTCGTTTCCTTACGGCTAAAATGGATGAAGGTGATGATGTGCTTACGCACATCAACAAGATGAAGACTCTGGCAGAGCAGCTTGACGCAGTTGGAGCTCCAGTCACTGAGGATGACTTGGTTTATCACGCTTCTTGGGAGTTTGAGTGAGTCGTTTGCATTCCTCATTACGGCTTTGGAGTCAAGAGCCGACTCGTTGTCGGGGAGCTGGTGACGTCTCGACTCCTGCGCGAAGACATGAAGCGCAAGGAACAAGGTGGTGGCAGTGATGGAGCTGCCACATGGCCAAGGACAAGCGTTCATGACTACGGAAACTGGGCGACGGAAGGGACGACAAGTGCCAGTGAAGACTACCAGCGCTTGTCATCATTGCGGCGATCATGGACATTGGATTGCCAAGTGTCCCGTGAGAATTCGTGAAAATGCGGAGCGACAGAGGCCGCAGCGTGCAAGTATCGCGCAGAGTAAGGATCACTCCGACGACTATCTGTTTTCGGTTGGTGAAAGTGCAAGCATCACCAGTCGAGTTGTGTGTGGCTGGTCGACTCGGGTGCGACCCAGCACATGACGTACTCGAAAGAGTACATGAAGAACTACAAGGCAATTTACTCCGGTCGATGTGCATCTAGCGGATGATGGCATCGTTCAAGCTGTTGGCACGGGTGATATTGTGATGATAATGAAGACGCCACGTGGGATCAAGAAGGGTGTGATAACTTCGGTTGGCACATTCCAAAGCTTTCGCGAAATTTGTTCTCTGTTGGACGTTTTACGAAAGACGTTGGGCCCGTTACTTTCGATGCTGATGGATGTTTCGCAGAAACAATAGGGTCTTCGCTGGAAGCTAGGGGCCCGTGAAAGGAAAGGTCTTTTCAAGCTATGCGTGACGCCCAATTCTAGTGGATGAAGCCAATGTGACAAGCTTGTTGGGATGCTATGGGGACACCACTTCGTACCTCTGGCACCTTCGACTTGGTCACATAGGCTATGGTGGTCTTGAAGCCATCGTCAAGAAACAGTACGGCTTTGGCATTAACATTGCATTTGTGAAGCAGCGGGAGGTCTGTGACAGGTGCTCACTTCGGTAAGCAAACGCGAGTGAGCTACATTAAGCGTCACCCAACCGTGCAAAGCAAGGTGCTGGACGTCATTCACAGTGATGTGTGTGGTCCCATGCAAACGCAGGACGTCCAGTGGAAAGCGCTACTTCGTCACGTTTATTGACAACAAGTCACACTTCTGTAAGGTGTACTTGTTACGTAACAAGTCGGAAGTAGCGACCAAGTTTGCTGAATTTGTTGCGTATTGGAGGTTTCCGGTTAATGATACTTTGTATCGGTTACCGGTTAGCTGAAAACCTGTCCAATCCGATCACGCATAATTACGGGGTAGTATTTACCAAATGATTAGACGCGTAGGGTGATGAGACGCTTGACATGATTTATATGTGGTTTACATATAAATCATGTAGTAGGCAGAATAAGCTACGATAAATGAATCACTTTCGAATCTTTCTTCTGCCGAGCAAGTGTTTTTGCTCTGCTCCTTCCAGTCCCTTCACTCCCTCCGGTTTCTCCGTTATTCTTGTCACGTCCCAGCTCTAACTTTAACAGGTTATGAGCCCAAGCGCAATGTCCTCTGCCAGTCACGCATCCTCCAACGTCCTCATCGATAAGTTCGATGGGGACAACTATGCGACTTGGAGTCGATTTATGCGTGGCGTGTTCCTGACGAAGTCAGTATGGCATGCCGTTCAACCGAGAGAGCTCTCCAACGTTTGTGGACGCTCGAGCGCAGGACGACTACGTCAAGACCAGCAACATCGCGTTTGGTATGATGTTGCTGCACATGGGTGCGGATTACCACCATAATGTCGACGACTGCGAGGAAGCGTGGGTCGCGTGGTCACGCCAGAAGACGTTGTACGGTGGGATCCCAGAAAGTGGGACAGATAGAGCCGACTCGTTGTCGTGGGAGCTGGTGACGTCTCGACTCCTGCACGAAGACATGAAGCGCAAGGAACAAGGTGGTGGCAGTGATGGAGCTGCGCATGGCCAAGGACAAGCGTTCATGACTACGGAAACTGGGCGACGGAAGGGACGACAAGTGCCAGTGAAGACTACCAGCGCTTGTCATCATTGCGGCGATCATGGACATTGGATTGCCAAGTGTCCAGTGAGAATTCGGAGCGACAGAGGCAGCAGCGTGCAAGTATCGCGCAGAGTGAGGATCACTCCGACGACTATCTGTTTTCGGTTGGTGAAAGTGCAAGCATCATCAAGTCGAGTTGTGTGTGGCTGGTCGACTCGGGTGCGACCCAGCACATGACGTACTCGAAAGAGTACATGAAGAACTACAAGGCAATTTCTCCGGTCGATGTGCATCTAGCGGATGATGGCATCGTTCAAGCTGTTGGCACGGGTGATATTGTGATGATAATGAAGACGCCACGTGGGATCAAGAAGGGTGTGATAACTTCGGTTTGGCACATTCCAAAGCTTTCGCGAAATTTGTTCTCTGTTGGACGTTTTACGAAAGACGTTGCGCCAGTTACTTTCGATGCTGATGGATGTTTCGCAGAAACGAAGGGTCTTCGCTGGAAGCTAGGGGCCCGTGAAAGGAAAGGTCTTTTCAAGCTATGCATGACGCCAATTCTAGTGGATGAAGCCAATGTGACAAGCTCGTTGGGATGCTATGGGGACACCACTTCGTACCTCTGGCACCTTCGACTTGGTCACATAGGCTATGGTGGTCTTCATGACATGGTCAAGAAGAACTATGGCATCGGTATTGGACTTGACTCTGTGAAGCAGTGGGAGATATGCAATGGATGCGCACAAGGCAAGCAAACGCGTGCAAACTTCCTGCCAAAATCGCCGCATCACTCCACAAAGTTACTGGAAGTTATTCACAGTGATGTGTGTGGTCCGATGCAAACAACAACATTCAGTGGCAAGCGGTACTTCGTTACTTTCATCGACGAGTATTCGCACTTTACCATGGTATACTTGCTTCAAAATAAGTCAGAAGTCGCAGCACGTTTGCTACGTTTGTTGCATATGCCCAGACGCAAACTGGAAAAGTTGTGAAGGCTTTACGCTGTGACAATGGTGGAGAGTACAAGTCGGGTGAATTGGTTAATTTTTGTCGTCGTCGTGGCATTGATCAAAAATTCACACCACCCTATACTCCACAGTTGAATGGCGTGGCTGAACGTATGAATCGGACGCTAGTGGAATGTGCACGCTGTATGCTCGAGCATGCTGGTCTACCAAAGACATATTGGGGCGAAGCAGTAATGACTGCTACCTTTCTTCGGAATAGGTGTCCAACGCGTAGCATCTCGCTGGAGCAGTCGCCATACCAAGTCTGGACAGGAAGAAAACCAATGCTGGCCAACCTGAAAGTTTTTGGTTGCCATGCTTTTGTGGCAATTCCAAAGGAGAAACGAAGAAAACTTGATGCTCGCGCTGAACGCTGTCGATTTCTTGGATACTCAGAGCATGAAAAAGCGTATCGTTTTGAAGACATCACAAGTGGTCGGATTGTAATAAGTCGTGACGCCAAGTTTATGGAGAATGTGTTTTGCGAAGATGAACGGCAAAATACACAAGTCGTTACAATGGATGTTGCTGAAGATGCTACGGAGGATGAAGCTTCTGATGACGAGCAGCGAAACCCGCCCGACACAAGACCATGACACCAGCAGCAAGCGCCATCAACGAGCTCAATCACTCGAAGCGGCAGCTGATCCTCCACATCCCAAGCGCCAGTTTCGACCACAAATGTCATTAGATGAGATGTCGGCAGTTGCTCACGGTATCGGTGACTTCGAAGCGGCCTTCGTTATGGATTCAGTGGGAGAAGTGCCGACTACATTCAAGTCTGCAATGAAATCCAACAACGCGGCCAAGTGGAAGGAGGCGTGCAACTCGGAAGTTGACTCGCTACACACGAACGAGACATGGTCACTTGTTCCACTGCCAACAGGACGGAAAGCGATTGGATGTCGATGGGTGTTCCGAATCAAGGAAAACCAAGCAGGAGAAATCGAGCGGTTTAAGGCTCGTCTTGTCGCCAAAGGATTCTCGCAAAAGCATGGAATCGACTATGAAGAAACGTTTGCTCCGGTGGCCAAGTTTACTTCAATTCGAGCACTTCTAAGTTTGGCGGCCAAGTATCGCCTCATCGTTCATCAGATGGATGTCAAGACAGCTTTTCTCAATGGATCACTGGACGAGGATTATCTACATGGTACAGCCGGATGGATATGTCGATGAAGAACGGCCAGATCATGTGTGTCATCTCAAGCGATCGCTTTATGGATTGAAGCAGTCTCCACGAATGTGGAATCAAACGATTGATAAGTTTATGATCGGGCTTGGCTTCAGGAAGTGCGAAACAGATCACTGCGTGTATGTCAAGCGGAACGATCAAGACATGGTTTTTGTGGCTCTTTACGTTGGATCTAGTCCTCGCAAGCAGTGACGACAAGTTGCTGGAGTCAACAAAACAAGCTCTTCGTGATAGGTTCGACATGACGGATCTGGGATGTCTCGAATATTTTCTCGGCATCGAAATCGATCAAGATCGCTCTACTGGCAGTGTGTCAATGCGCCAAACCAAGTTTGCCAAGGATCTTCTCAAGAAGTTCGGCATGGAGAATAGCAAGCCAGTCAAGACACCACAAGATCCGGGTCTCAAGTTGACGAAGGCGATGTGTGAGGACGGCTGCAAGCATGGCGAAACAATGGCAAACGTGCCATATCGAAGTGCAGTCGGCGGATTGATGTATCTCATGGTTGGTACTCGACCAGATCTTGCAGCTGCAGTGGGAGTACTCAGCCAGTTCGCTTCGGATCCGTGTCCGACTCACTGGCAAGCGCTCAAGCGAGTGTTTCGATACATCCAAGGGACTACTACGCATGGGAATCAAGTTTCAAGCAGCAAAAGAAGAAGGACTTCAAGGATATTCGGACGCAGATTGGGCTGGAGATGTCGAAACAAGACGAAGTACAAGCGGCTATGCCTTCATGATGACCGGCGGGTGCATCAGCTGGCGAAGCAAGAAACAGCGTACGGTGGCGCTGTCCTCAACAGAGGCAGAATACATGGCGTTGACGGAAGCGGTGCAAGAAGCAGTGTGGCTTAAAGCATTTCTGTGTGAACTCGGTGAGATGAAGAGCGACGAAGTGGTCAAGATCTACGAAGACAATCAAGGATCCATAGCGTTGGCAAAGAACCCAGAGTGTCACAAGCGGACTAAGCACACTGACATTCGCTACCACTTCGTTCGTGAGAAGGTGGAAGATGGTCAAGTGGTGTTGCAATATTGCCCAACAAAAGACATGAAGGCAGACATAATGACCAAGCCAATTCCAGCTGCTCAATTTGAATACCTTCGAGGCATGCTAGGAATTCAAGCGTCAACCCGCTGTCAAGTCGAGTGGGAGTGTTGCCAAGATCGCTCCTCGACAAGCGGCAGAACAGAGCTAGGTACCGATATATGGGTATACCGATATACTTCTCCGACGGCGGTTATCCGACGGTGGCTATGACGTCACAGTATGACGTCACTGAAGAAGGTTCTAGAAGGTTCTAGAACAATAGGCTTAGATGCAGCACAGGCGAACTAAGGACCTTAATATATATTTACTTTGCATTCTACCAAGTAGTGCTCAAACGGACCTTTTCTCTTTAACTGCGATCTAGATTGTATCGATCCAATTTGCTTGCGATCTTGCGATCCAGCCAGTATCCGTACAATTTACCTGCGATCCAGATTGCATGCACCTGAGAATTAACGATCCGTATTGGAGGCTACCGGTTAAGATACTTTGTATCGGTTACCGGTTAGCTGAAAACCTGTCCAATCCGATCAAGCGTAATTACGGGTAGTATTTACCAAATGATTAGACGCGTAGGGTGATGAGACGCTTGACATGATTTATATGTGGTTTACATATAAATCATGTAGTAGGCAGAATAAGCTACGATAAATGAATCACTTCCAAATATTCCTTCTCCTACACAAGTCGTCTTTACTTCGCAGTTTAGACTTTTTCAACGTTCTTCAAGCTTCGTTTTCTCGCCCAGTGCTCATTACAACTTAACAGGTTATGAGCCCAAGCACGATGTCCTCTGCTCAAGATTCCGCCACCAAGATCTCCATCGACAAATTCGATGGGGACAACTACGCGACGTGGAGCCGCTACATGCGTGGCGTGTTCCTAACCAAGTCAACGTGGCACGTGGTCAACCGGGAGACCACACCCACCTTCACGGACACCCGCGCCATGGACGAATACGTCAGGACCAGCAACATTGCGTTCGGCTTGATGTTACTGCACATGAGCGCGGATTATCATCACGTGGTTGATGACTGCGAAGAAGCATGGGTCGCGTGGGCACGGTTGAAGACTCTCTACGGCGGATCGCAGAAGGCGGGGCGGATCATCTTGAAGCGACAGCTATTCAGCATGGAGATGGCGGAAGGCGGCATTGTGATGCATCATTGCAATGAAGTTCTCAACATCAGCGCCAAGCTCAGCCGCATCGGCGCTAAGATGGAGGACGAGGACGTGGCGATTTGCTTGTTGCGCAGCCTCCCCAAGAGCTACGAGAATGTTGTTCTCAACTTGGAGATGAGCAGCGCGGAACTACGATCGCAAGACGTTGTGAAGGTGCTGACGAATGAGCACATCAAGAGACAAGGAAACAAGACGACATCGGTGAAGACTGAAGAAACAACCAAGGCCTTCAGTACCGAGTTTGAATTTCGTCAGTGTACGTTCTGCGGAAAATTGGGACACACGGTGGAGAAGTGCTGGACCAAGCAAAAAGAAAACAATCGGGGAGCTCGACGCGGCGGCAACAATCGTGGACGCGGAGCGAATCAAGTCCAGTGGCAAGGCTACAACGGCAACAACAACTGCGACGATGATCGAGTGGCGTTTACTGTTTTGCTGGAATGTGGACTTTTAACGACCAAGAACATGTCTGGAATGTGGGCGATTGACAGCGGTGCGACGCATCACATCTGCTATGACAAGTCCAAGTTCGAAGTTCTGGACGAGCGCAATGAAGGCGAAGTGTTGGTCGCAGATGGGAACAAGGCTGCGAACAACGGCGTTGGGACTATCATCGAAAAGGTGGTACTGTCCAACGGTGAAGAGCGCGAAATTGAAATCAAGAATGCGCTTTACGTCCCAAGCATGAACAAGAACCTACTATCGATACCGCAGATCAACAAAAGTGGCAAGTTTCAAGTGGTGTTTGATGGTGACGAGATGAAGATTTCGCGCAAAGGCTCCGAGCAAGTGGTGGCGATGGCGGATCTTGTGGATGGACTCTACTGGCTTCGTACATCCCAACGATTTGTGAATGCTGTATCGCGACCAAGACTCGAAAATCTTCATGCGTGTATGGACCATGCACCGGTTAATGTCTTGTGCAGGATGGTCTCCAAGGGCATGATCAAGGATGCCAAGATACCGACAAAATCGAGCGGATCAAGCGTGTGTCGCGGTTGTCAAGAAGGAAAGATGGTGCAACGACCGTTTCCAAGCAACCCAAACAAGCGCCACTACGATCCGTTTGAGCTTCTGCACATCGACATTTGTGGCCCAATGGAAGTCGACTCGCTGGGTGGAAGCAAGTACTTGCTGCTGATCGTCGATGAAGGCAGCGGATATATGAAGGGTTTCAGTCTGCACACCAAGTCCGATAGCGAAGAGTGCATCAAGAAGTACATCGTGGCGGTGCAGACGCAATTTAAGTACGAGGTCAAGTTCATTCCACAACCAGATCATCACACTCATAATCACGTAAAATTTCACCTTCCCCCAAATGCAACCATCTTGCATTTTTTTCCACCTTCCTCCAAAACGCAACCGTCTTGCATCCATTTCCACCTTCCTCGATAATCGCAACCATCTACGGCTCGACCACCTCTCCCTCATGAGACTGCATCACTTCAAACTTATTCCGGCTAATCACTCCTCGCTCAAACTCTTGTAGTAGTGCTCCGCAGTTCAAATCTGCCTCGTCAACCCAGGATGGGTCCGCATGTCCTTTTCAAAACACCTTAAATTGCCTATGAACACGGCCAAACGAGTTCTACGATCAGATCGCACATCCACAATTTTCTCCACTTCGAACTCGTCATCATCCAGCTTTCGTTCCCAGCTATCCTCCGGCAAAAATGCTTCATCAAAATCAAATCGATCTTCTTCTTCGATCGTCAACAAATTTTTTGGACGATCAGGAAACATTTTCACACGTTTCAACTTCGATACGTGGACGATCGGGAACAATCGGTAGGGTGTACCCGCGATCTCCAGACGTACGGCATGATCGCCACACATTTCCTCCACTCGGAAAGGGCCATGCCACATGTGAGCCAGCTTCCGAGCGTACCCTTCCTTTACGCAATCCAAGTACAACCATACTTGTGTACCGGGCTCGATCTCATGAGGAGTTGAATCATCATTATGTCGATCCGCCCGGGTCTGGATCGCTTGTCGAAGTCGCTCATTGACTGATTCCCTAGCTCGTTGATACTGCCGCTGCACATGATACCTCCACCGTCGTGGATCACGATCTCGTCGCCTGGTACTACCCAGTGGTAACGCAGCTTCCAATGTAGATCGCGGATCCCATCCGTGGATCAAATAAAACGGTGTATCTCCACGTATGCGATCTTGAGCCGTATTAATCGAGAAAGTCAGGCGCTCTGCATACTCATCCCAATCCTGTTGGTTGACGTCCGAGACATACATTTTTAGCGCACGAGTTAGCGTTTGGACCATGCGTTCTGCAGTCCCATTCGCTTGGGGTCGATATGCCATCGTCGCTTTCTGCTTCTGTCCCACGATCCGATTGAACGATCGGAAAAAGTCTGACATAAATCCAGGCTCACGGTCATGACGTATAGTTTCACTAGCTCCAAAACGTCGAAAAACACACTCTTCGTAATTCTCTGCGATGGTTTGAGCCGTTCTAGATGCACTTGCTTTAGCGATCACGTAGCCGGAGAACAGGTCTACCCAGATCAACAACTCAGTGTTTCCTTTGAATCATTTCGGCAGCGACGGAATATGGTCCATGGCGATGATCTGAAATGGGTAAGTGGATTGCAGGTTTCCGGGTGATCCTCCATTTATTAAAGGAAGCCCCTTTCCCGTCTCGCAATCCACATATTCGCTCACATATCGTTGCACACTGCGATATAGCCCTCTCCAATGAAAACGTGACTTGATCCTTTGGTATGTTCTACCAATTCCTTGATGACCACCTTCCAAGCTGGCATGATAGTGATGTAAGAAATCCTTTTGTAGAGTTTCTGGTACCACTAAACGGGCCATCTCATCACGATCTTCAGACTTCTTGGCAACTATTGGGCAGTAAAATAATAAATTATTTTCATCCACCTCGTAGTCACCTGCGATCTTGGCGCACAATGTAGGAAAGTAAAAAATGAAGTGAAATAAATGAATTTTGTATTAACGCGAGCCAGACTCGTTTCGGCCGCCCGCGTTGGCTTGTCAATCTACAAGTGAGAACCATCCATACCTCTAGCTATCTGAGAACTATCACAATACATAGAAGCACGTAGAACCTTCTAACGCCTTCCGTATAGTCCCTAGCGTAGGTTGAACCTCTGGAGTCGATATCAGTGCATCTTGCACTTCCAACACTGCGATCTAGATTGTATCGATCCAATTTGCTTGCGATCTTGCGATCCAGCCAGTATCCGTACAATTTACCTGCGATCCAGATTGCATGCACCTGAGAATTAACGATCCGGGCAGTTCTCCTCGAACTTAACTTTCCAGTTCTTCATGATGCGTAAACCCACGTGATCTTCATCTGCAAGCCATATTTTGCCAACGGGATGTAATGTTGCCCGAAGGTAACAGCTCCGAATGTTCCTTGAATTCACTTTGCGGCCGTGCGTAATTAGTGGATATTATCGATTATCCATAAAATTTATTATGCACTTCACCACAGCCGTCCCCTGCACCGAGATCGAGCGTACAGCGTTCGGTGTCGTGCACCCAAGCTACGTCAATTTCCAGAATTTCGCCTGGCAAATGCCGATCATCCAGGTTCTCGGATCGGCCGTCTGGTTGGTAAATTTACCTGATTAGCTTCTTAAACGTGATAATTATGCACTCGGTTTGTTCGTGATCCAGTTGTTGTCTTCTCTGCTTCGTTCATTTTGTGTTCCACAACCAGATCATCACACTCATAATCACGTAAAATTTCACTTTCCCCCAAATGCAACCATCTTGCATTTTTTTCCACCTTCCTCCAAAACGCAACCGTCTTGCATCCATTTCCACCTTCCTCGATAATCGCAACCATCTACGGCTCGACCACCTCTCCCTCATGAGACTGCATCACTTCAAACTTATTCCGGCTAATCACTCCTCGCTCAAACTCTTGTAGTAGTGCTCCGCAGTTCAAATCTGCCTCGTCAACCCAGGATGGGTCCGCATGTCCTTTTCAAAACACCTTAAATTGCCTATGAACACGGCCAAACGAGTTCTACGATCAGATCGCACATCCACAATTTTCTCCACTTCGAACTCGTCATCATCCAGCTTTCGTTCCCAGCTATCCTCCGGCAAAAATGCTTCATCAAAATCAAATCGATCTTCTTCTTCGATCGTCAACAAATTTTTTGGACGATCAGGAAACATTTTCACACGTTTCAACTTCGATACGTGGACGATCGGGAACAATCGGTAGGGTGTACCCGCGATCTCCAGACGTACGGCATGATCGCCACACATTTCCTCCACTCGGAAAGGGCCATGCCACATGTGAGCCAGCTTCCGAGCGTACCCTTCCTTTACGCAATCCAAGTACAACCATACTTGTGTACCGGGCTCGATCTCATGAGGAGTTGAATCATCATTATGTCGATCCGCCCGGGTCTGGATCGCTTGTCGAAGTCGCTCATTGACTGATTCCCTAGCTCGTTGATACTGCCGCTGCACATGATACCTCCACCGTCGTGGATCACGATCTCGTCGCCTGGTACTACCCAGTGGTAACGCAGCTTCCAATGTAGATCGCGGATCCCATCCGTGGATCAAATAAAACGGTGTATCTCCACGTATGCGATCTTGAGCCGTATTAATCGAGAAAGTCAGGCGCTCTGCATACTCATCCCAATCCTGTTGGTTGACGTCCGAGACATACATTTTTAGCGCACGAGTTAGCGTTTGGACCATGCGTTCTGCAGTCCCATTCGCTTGGGGTCGATATGCCATCGTCGCTTTCTGCTTCTGTCCCACGATCCGATTGAACGATCGGAAAAAGTCTGACATAAATCCAGGCTCACGGTCATGACGTATAGTTTCACTAGCTCCAAAACGTCGAAAAACACACTCTTCGTAATTCTCTGCGATGGTTTGAGCCGTTCTAGATGCACTTGCTTTAGCGATCACGTAGCCGGAGAACAGGTCTACCCAGATCAACAACTCAGTGTTTCCTTTGAATCATTTCGGCAGCGACGGAATATGGTCCATGGCGATGATCTGAAATGGGTAAGTGGATTGCAGGTTTCCGGGTGATCCTCCATTTATTAAAGGAAGCCCCTTTCCCGTCTCGCAATCCACATATTCGCTCACATATCGTTGCACACTGCGATATAGCCCTCTCCAATGAAAACGTGACTTGATCCTTTGGTATGTTCTACCAATTCCTTGATGACCACCTTCCAAGCTGGCATGATAGTGATGTAAGAAATCCTTTTGTAGAGTTTCTGGTACCACTAAACGGGCCATCTCATCACGATCTTCAGACTTCTTGGCAACTATTGGGCAGTAAAATAATAAATTATTTTCATCCACCTCGTAGTCACCTGCGATCTTGGCGCACAATGTAGGAAAGTAAAAAATGAAGTGAAATAAATGAATTTTGTATTAACGCGAGCCAGACTCGTTTCGGCCGCCCGCGTTGGCTTGTCAATCTACAAGTGAGAACCATCCATACCTCTAGCTATCTGAGAACTATCACAATACATAGAAGCACGTAGAACCTTCTAACGCCTTCCGTATAGTCCCTAGCGTAGGTTGAACCTCTGGAGTCGATATCAGTGCATCTTGCACTTCCAACACTGCGATCTAGATTGTATCGATCCAATTTGCTTGCGATCTTGCGATCCAGCCAGTATCCGTACAATTTACCTGCGATCCAGATTGCATGCACCTGAGAATTAACGATCCGGGCAGTTCTCCTCGAACTTAACTTTCCAGTTCTTCATGATGCGTAAACCCACGTGATCTTCATCTGCAAGCCATATTTTGCCAACGGGATGTAATGTTGCCCGAAGGTAACAGCTCCGAATGTTCCTTGAATTCACTTTGCGGCCGTGCGTAATTAGTGGATATTATCGATTATCCATAAAATTTATTATGCACTTCACCACAGCCGTCCCCTGCACCGAGATCGAGCGTACAGCGTTCGGTGTCGTGCACCCAAGCTACGTCAATTTCCAGAATTTCGCCTGGCAAATGCCGATCATCCAGGTTCTCGGATCGGCCGTCTGGTTGGTAAATTTACCTGATTAGCTTCTTAAACGTGATAATTATGCACTCGGTTTGTTCGTGATCCAGTTGTTGTCTTCTCTGCTTCGTTCATTTTGTGTTCCACAACCAGATCATCACACTCATAATCACGTAAAATTTCACTTTCCCCCAAATGCAACCATCTTGCATTTTTTTCCACCTTCCTCCAAAACGCAACCGTCTTGCATCCATTTCCACCTTCCTCGATAATCGCAACCATCTACGGCTCGACCACCTCTCCCTCATGAGACTGCATCACTTCAAACTTATTCCGGCTAATCACTCCTCGCTCAAACTCTTGTAGTAGTGCTCCGCAGTTCAAATCTGCCTCGTCAACCCAGGATGGGTCCGCATGTCCTTTTCAAAACACCTTAAATTGCCTATGAACACGGCCAAACGAGTTCTACGATCAGATCGCACATCCACAATTTTCTCCACTTCGAACTCGTCATCATCCAGCTTTCGTTCCCAGCTATCCTCCGGCAAAAATGCTTCATCAAAATCAAATCGATCTTCTTCTTCGATCGTCAACAAATTTTTTGGACGATCAGGAAACATTTTCACACGTTTCAACTTCGATACGTGGACGATCGGGAACAATCGGTAGGGTGTACCCGCGATCTCCAGACGTACGGCATGATCGCCACACATTTCCTCCACTCGGAAAGGGCCATGCCACATGTGAGCCAGCTTCCGAGCGTACCCTTCCTTTACGCAATCCAAGTACAACCATACTTGTGTACCGGGCTCGATCTCATGAGGAGTTGAATCATCATTATGTCGATCCGCCCGGGTCTGGATCGCTTGTCGAAGTCGCTCATTGACTGATTCCCTAGCTCGTTGATACTGCCGCTGCACATGATACCTCCACCGTCGTGGATCACGATCTCGTCGCCTGGTACTACCCAGTGGTAACGCAGCTTCCAATGTAGATCGCGGATCCCATCCGTGGATCAAATAAAACGGTGTATCTCCACGTATGCGATCTTGAGCCGTATTAATCGAGAAAGTCAGGCGCTCTGCATACTCATCCCAATCCTGTTGGTTGACGTCCGAGACATACATTTTTAGCGCACGAGTTAGCGTTTGGACCATGCGTTCTGCAGTCCCATTCGCTTGGGGTCGATATGCCATCGTCGCTTTCTGCTTCTGTCCCACGATCCGATTGAACGATCGGAAAAAGTCTGACATAAATCCAGGCTCACGGTCATGACGTATAGTTTCACTAGCTCCAAAACGTCGAAAAACACACTCTTCGTAATTCTCTGCGATGGTTTGAGCCGTTCTAGATGCACTTGCTTTAGCGATCACGTAGCCGGAGAACAGGTCTACCCAGATCAACAACTCAGTGTTTCCTTTGAATCATTTCGGCAGCGACGGAATATGGTCCATGGCGATGATCTGAAATGGGTAAGTGGATTGCAGGTTTCCGGGTGATCCTCCATTTATTAAAGGAAGCCCCTTTCCCGTCTCGCAATCCACATATTCGCTCACATATCGTTGCACACTGCGATATAGCCCTCTCCAATGAAAACGTGACTTGATCCTTTGGTATGTTCTACCAATTCCTTGATGACCACCTTCCAAGCTGGCATGATAGTGATGTAAGAAATCCTTTTGTAGAGTTTCTGGTACCACTAAACGGGCCATCTCATCACGATCTTCAGACTTCTTGGCAACTATTGGGCAGTAAAATAATAAATTATTTTCATCCACCTCGTAGTCACCTGCGATCTTGGCGCACAATGTAGGAAAGTAAAAAATGAAGTGAAATAAATGAATTTTGTATTAACGCGAGCCAGACTCGTTTCGGCCGCCCGCGTTGGCTTGTCAATCTACAAGTGAGAACCATCCATACCTCTAGCTATCTGAGAACTATCACAATACATAGAAGCACGTAGAACCTTCTAACGCCTTCCGTATAGTCCCTAGCGTAGGTTGAACCTCTGGAGTCGATATCAGTGCATCTTGCACTTCCAACACTGCGATCTAGATTGTATCGATCCAATTTGCTTGCGATCTTGCGATCCAGCCAGTATCCGTACAATTTACCTGCGATCCAGATTGCATGCACCTGAGAATTAACGATCCGGGCAGTTCTCCTCGAACTTAACTTTCCAGTTCTTCATGATGCGTAAACCCACGTGATCTTCATCTGCAAGCCATATTTTGCCAACGGGATGTAATGTTGCCCGAAGGTAACAGCTCCGAATGTTCCTTGAATTCACTTTGCGGCCGTGCGTAATTAGTGGATATTATCGATTATCCATAAAATTTATTATGCACTTCACCACAGCCGTCCCCTGCACCGAGATCGAGCGTACAGCGTTCGGTGTCGTGCACCCAAGCTACGTCAATTTCCAGAATTTCGCCTGGCAAATGCCGATCATCCAGGTTCTCGGATCGGCCGTCTGGTTGGTAAATTTACCTGATTAGCTTCTTAAACGTGATAATTATGCACTCGGTTTGTTCGTGATCCAGTTGTTGTCTTCTCTGCTTCGTTCATTTTGTGTTCCACAACCAGATCATCACACTCATAATCACGTAAAATTTCACTTTCCCCCAAATGCAACCATCTTGCATTTTTTTCCACCTTCCTCCAAAACGCAACCGTCTTGCATCCATTTCCACCTTCCTCGATAATCGCAACCATCTACGGCTCGACCACCTCTCCCTCATGAGACTGCATCACTTCAAACTTATTCCGGCTAATCACTCCTCGCTCAAACTCTTGTAGTAGTGCTCCGCAGTTCAAATCTGCCTCGTCAACCCAGGATGGGTCCGCATGTCCTTTTCAAAACACCTTAAATTGCCTATGAACACGGCCAAACGAGTTCTACGATCAGATCGCACATCCACAATTTTCTCCACTTCGAACTCGTCATCATCCAGCTTTCGTTCCCAGCTATCCTCCGGCAAAAATGCTTCATCAAAATCAAATCGATCTTCTTCTTCGATCGTCAACAAATTTTTTGGACGATCAGGAAACATTTTCACACGTTTCAACTTCGATACGTGGACGATCGGGAACAATCGGTAGGGTGTACCCGCGATCTCCAGACGTACGGCATGATCGCCACACATTTCCTCCACTCGGAAAGGGCCATGCCACATGTGAGCCAGCTTCCGAGCGTACCCTTCCTTTACGCAATCCAAGTACAACCATACTTGTGTACCGGGCTCGATCTCATGAGGAGTTGAATCATCATTATGTCGATCCGCCCGGGTCTGGATCGCTTGTCGAAGTCGCTCATTGACTGATTCCCTAGCTCGTTGATACTGCCGCTGCACATGATACCTCCACCGTCGTGGATCACGATCTCGTCGCCTGGTACTACCCAGTGGTAACGCAGCTTCCAATGTAGATCGCGGATCCCATCCGTGGATCAAATAAAACGGTGTATCTCCACGTATGCGATCTTGAGCCGTATTAATCGAGAAAGTCAGGCGCTCTGCATACTCATCCCAATCCTGTTGGTTGACGTCCGAGACATACATTTTTAGCGCACGAGTTAGCGTTTGGACCATGCGTTCTGCAGTCCCATTCGCTTGGGGTCGATATGCCATCGTCGCTTTCTGCTTCTGTCCCACGATCCGATTGAACGATCGGAAAAAGTCTGACATAAATCCAGGCTCACGGTCATGACGTATAGTTTCACTAGCTCCAAAACGTCGAAAAACACACTCTTCGTAATTCTCTGCGATGGTTTGAGCCGTTCTAGATGCACTTGCTTTAGCGATCACGTAGCCGGAGAACAGGTCTACCCAGATCAACAACTCAGTGTTTCCTTTGAATCATTTCGGCAGCGACGGAATATGGTCCATGGCGATGATCTGAAATGGGTAAGTGGATTGCAGGTTTCCGGGTGATCCTCCATTTATTAAAGGAAGCCCCTTTCCCGTCTCGCAATCCACATATTCGCTCACATATCGTTGCACACTGCGATATAGCCCTCTCCAATGAAAACGTGACTTGATCCTTTGGTATGTTCTACCAATTCCTTGATGACCACCTTCCAAGCTGGCATGATAGTGATGTAAGAAATCCTTTTGTAGAGTTTCTGGTACCACTAAACGGGCCATCTCATCACGATCTTCAGACTTCTTGGCAACTATTGGGCAGTAAAATAATAAATTATTTTCATCCACCTCGTAGTCACCTGCGATCTTGGCGCACAATGTAGGAAAGTAAAAAATGAAGTGAAATAAATGAATTTTGTATTAACGCGAGCCAGACTCGTTTCGGCCGCCCGCGTTGGCTTGTCAATCTACAAGTGAGAACCATCCATACCTCTAGCTATCTGAGAACTATCACAATACATAGAAGCACGTAGAACCTTCTAACGCCTTCCGTATAGTCCCTAGCGTAGGTTGAACCTCTGGAGTCGATATCAGTGCATCTTGCACTTCCAACACTGCGATCTAGATTGTATCGATCCAATTTGCTTGCGATCTTGCGATCCAGCCAGTATCCGTACAATTTACCTGCGATCCAGATTGCATGCACCTGAGAATTAACGATCCGGGCAGTTCTCCTCGAACTTAACTTTCCAGTTCTTCATGATGCGTAAACCCACGTGATCTTCATCTGCAAGCCATATTTTGCCAACGGGATGTAATGTTGCCCGAAGGTAACAGCTCCGAATGTTCCTTGAATTCACTTTGCGGCCGTGCGTAATTAGTGGATATTATCGATTATCCATAAAATTTATTATGCACTTCACCACAGCCGTCCCCTGCACCGAGATCGAGCGTACAGCGTTCGGTGTCGTGCACCCAAGCTACGTCAATTTCCAGAATTTCGCCTGGCAAATGCCGATCATCCAGGTTCTCGGATCGGCCGTCTGGTTGGTAAATTTACCTGATTAGCTTCTTAAACGTGATAATTATGCACTCGGTTTGTTCGTGATCCAGTTGTTGTCTTCTCTGCTTCGTTCATTTTGTGTTCCACAACCAGATCATCACACTCATAATCACGTAAAATTTCACTTTCCCCCAAATGCAACCATCTTGCATTTTTTTCCACCTTCCTCCAAAACGCAACCGTCTTGCATCCATTTCCACCTTCCTCGATAATCGCAACCATCTACGGCTCGACCACCTCTCCCTCATGAGACTGCATCACTTCAAACTTATTCCGGCTAATCACTCCTCGCTCAAACTCTTGTAGTAGTGCTCCGCAGTTCAAATCTGCCTCGTCAACCCAGGATGGGTCCGCATGTCCTTTTCAAAACACCTTAAATTGCCTATGAACACGGCCAAACGAGTTCTACGATCAGATCGCACATCCACAATTTTCTCCACTTCGAACTCGTCATCATCCAGCTTTCGTTCCCAGCTATCCTCCGGCAAAAATGCTTCATCAAAATCAAATCGATCTTCTTCTTCGATCGTCAACAAATTTTTTGGACGATCAGGAAACATTTTCACACGTTTCAACTTCGATACGTGGACGATCGGGAACAATCGGTAGGGTGTACCCGCGATCTCCAGACGTACGGCATGATCGCCACACATTTCCTCCACTCGGAAAGGGCCATGCCACATGTGAGCCAGCTTCCGAGCGTACCCTTCCTTTACGCAATCCAAGTACAACCATACTTGTGTACCGGGCTCGATCTCATGAGGAGTTGAATCATCATTATGTCGATCCGCCCGGGTCTGGATCGCTTGTCGAAGTCGCTCATTGACTGATTCCCTAGCTCGTTGATACTGCCGCTGCACATGATACCTCCACCGTCGTGGATCACGATCTCGTCGCCTGGTACTACCCAGTGGTAACGCAGCTTCCAATGTAGATCGCGGATCCCATCCGTGGATCAAATAAAACGGTGTATCTCCACGTATGCGATCTTGAGCCGTATTAATCGAGAAAGTCAGGCGCTCTGCATACTCATCCCAATCCTGTTGGTTGACGTCCGAGACATACATTTTTAGCGCACGAGTTAGCGTTTGGACCATGCGTTCTGCAGTCCCATTCGCTTGGGGTCGATATGCCATCGTCGCTTTCTGCTTCTGTCCCACGATCCGATTGAACGATCGGAAAAAGTCTGACATAAATCCAGGCTCACGGTCATGACGTATAGTTTCACTAGCTCCAAAACGTCGAAAAACACACTCTTCGTAATTCTCTGCGATGGTTTGAGCCGTTCTAGATGCACTTGCTTTAGCGATCACGTAGCCGGAGAACAGGTCTACCCAGATCAACAACTCAGTGTTTCCTTTGAATCATTTCGGCAGCGACGGAATATGGTCCTATGGCGATGATCTGAAATGGGTAAGTGGATTGCAGGTTTCCGGGTGATCCTCCATTTATTAAAGGAAGCCCCTTTCCCGTCTCGCAATCCACATATTCGCTCACATATCGTTGCACACTGCGATATAGCCCTCTCCAATGAAAACGTGACTTGATCCTTTGGTATGTTCTACCAATTCCTTGATGACCACCTTCCAAGCTGGCATGATAGTGATGTAAGAAATCCTTTTGTAGAGTTTCTGGTACCACTAAACGGGCCATCTCATCACGATCTTCAGACTTCTTGGCAACTATTGGGCAGTAAAATAATAAATTATTTTCATCCACCTCGTAGTCACCTGCGATCTTGGCGCACAATGTAGGAAAGTAAAAAATGAAGTGAAATAAATGACTTTTGTATTAACGCGAGCCAGACTCGTTTCGGCCGCCCGCGTTGGCTTGTCAATCTACAAGTGAGAACCATCCATACCTCTAGCTATCTGAGAACTATCACAATACATAGAAGCACGTAGAACCTTCTAACGCCTTCCGTATAGTCCCTAGCGTAGGTTGAACCTCTGGAGTCGATATCAGTGCATCTTGCACTTCCAACACTGCGATCTAGATTGTATCGATCCAATTTGCTTGCGATCTTGCGATCCAGCCAGTATCCGTACAATTTACCTGCGATCCAGATTGCATGCACCTGAGAATTAACGATCCGGGCAGTTCTCCTCGAACTTAACTTTCCAGTTCTTCATGATGCGTAAACCCACGTGATCTTCATCTGCAAGTCATATTTTGCCAACGGGATGTAATGTTGCCCGAAGGTAACAGCTCCGAATGTTCCTTGAATTCACTTTGCGGCCGTGCGTAATTAGTGGATATTATCGATTATCCATAAAATTTATTATGCACTTCACCACAGCCGTCCCCTGCACCGAGATCGAGCGTACAGCGTTCGGTGTCGTGCACCCAAGCTACGTCAATTTCCAGAATTTCGCCTGGCAAATGCCGATCATCCAGGTTCTCGGATCGGCCGTCTGGTTGGTAAATTTACCTGATTAGCTTCTTAAACGTGATAATTATGCACTCGGTTTGTTCGTGATCCAGTTGTTGTCTTCTCTGCTTCGTTCATTTTGTGTTCCACAACCAGATCATCACACTCATAATCACGTAAAATTTCACCTTCCCCCAAATGCAACCATCTTGCATTTTTGTCCACCTTCCTCCAAAACGCAACCGTCTTGCATCCATTTCCACCTTCCTCGATAATCGCAACCATCTACGGCTCGACCACCTCTCCCTCATGAGACTGCATCACTTCAAACTTATTCCGGCTAATCACTCCTCGCTCAAACTCTTGTAGTAGTGCTCCGCAGTTCAAATCTGCCTCGTCAACCCAGGATGGGTCCGCATGTCCTTTTCAAAACACCTTAAATTGCCTATGAACACGGCCAAACGAGTTCTACGATCAGATCGCACATCCACAATTTTCTCCACTTCGAACTCGTCATCATCCAGCTTTCGTTCCCAGCTATCCTCCGGCAAAAACTGCTTCATCAAAATCAAATCGATCTTCTTCTTCGATCGTCAACAAATTTTTTGGACGATCAGGAAACATTTTCACACGTTTCAACTTCGATACGTGGACGATCGGGAACAATCGGTAGGGTGTACCCGCGATCTCCAGACGTACGGCATGATCGCCACACATTTCCTCCACTCGGAAAGGGCCATGCCACATGTGAGCCAGCTTCCGAGCGTACCCTTCCTTTACGCAATCCAAGTACAACCATACTTGTGTACCGGGCTCGATCTCATGAGGAGTTGAATCATCATTATGTCGATCCGCCCGGGTCTGGATCGCTTGTCGAAGTTGCTCATTGACTGATTCCCTAGCTCGTTGATACTGCCGCTGCACATGATACCTCCACCGTCGTGGATCACGATCTCGTCGCCTGGTACTACCCAGTGGTAACGCAGCTTCCAATGTAGATCGCGGATCCCATCCGTGGATCAAATAAAACGGTGTATCTCCACGTATGCGATCTTGAGCCGTATTAATCGAGAAAGTCAGGCGCTCTGCATACTCATCCCAATCCTGTTGGTTGACGTCCGAGACATACATTTTTAGCGCACGAGTTAGCGTTTGGACCATGCGTTCTGCAGTCCCATTCGCTTGGGGTCGATATGCCATCGTCGCTTTCTGCTTCTGTCCCACGATCCGATTGAACGATCGGAAAAAGTCTGACATAAATCCAGGCTCACGGTCATGACGTATAGTTTCACTAGCTCCAAAACGTCGAAAAACACACTCTTCGTAATTCTCTGCGATGGTTTGAGCCGTTCTAGATGCACTTGCTTTAGCGATCACGTAGCCGGAGAACAGGTCTACCCAGATCAACAACTCAGTGTTTCCTTTGAATCATTTCGGCAGCGACGGAATATGGTCTATGGCGATGATCTGAAATGGGTAAGTGGATTGCAGGTTTCCGGGTGATCCTCCATTTATTAAAGGAAGCCCCTTTCCCGTCTCGCAATCCACATATTCGCTCGCATATCGTTGCACACTGTGATATAGCCCTCTCCAATGAAAACGTGACTTGATCCTTTGGTATGTTCTACCAATTCCTTGATGACCACCTTCCAAGCTGGCATGATAGTGATGTAAGAAATCCTTTTGTAGAGTTTCTGGTACCACTAAACGGGCCATCTCATCACGATCTTCAGACTTCTTGGCAACTATTGGGCAGTAAAATAATAAATTATTTTCATCCACCTCGTAGTCACCTGCGATCTTGGCGCACAATGTAGGAAAGTAAAAAATGAAGTGAAATAAATGACTTTTGTATTAACGCGAGCCAGACTCGTTTCGGCCGCCCGCGTTGGCTTGTTAATCTACAAGTGAGAACCATCCATACCTCTAGCTATCTGAGAACTATCACAATACATAGAAGCACGTAGAACCTTCTAACGCCTTCCGTATAGTCCCTAGCGTAGGTTGAACCTCTGGAGTCGATATCAGTGCATCTTGCACTTCCAACACTGCGATCTAGATTGTATCGATCCAATTTGCTTGCGATCTTGCGATCCAGCCAGTATCCGTACAATTTACCTGCGATCCAGATTGCATGCACCTGAGAATTAACGATCCGGGCAGTTCTCCTCGAACTTAACTTTCCAGTTCTTCATGATGCGTAAAACCCACGTGATCTTCATCTGCAAGTCATATTTTGCCAACGGGATGTAATGTTGCCCGAAGGTAACAGCTCCGAATGTTCCTTGAATTCACTTTGCGGCCGTGCGTAATTAGTGGATATTATCGATTATCCATAAAATTTATTATGCACTTCACCACAGCCGTCCCCTGCACCGAGATCGAGCGTACAGCGTTCGGTGTCGTGCACCCAAGCTACGTCAATTTCCAGAATTTCGCCTGGCAAATGCCGATCATCCAGGTTCTCGGATCGGCCGTCTGGTTGGTAAATTTACCTGATTAGCTTCTTAAACGTGATAATTATGCACTCGGTTTGTTCGTGATCCAGTTGTTGTCTTCTCTGCTTCGTTCATTTTGTGTTCCACAACCAGATCATCACACTCATAATCACGTAAAATTTCACCTTCCCCCAAATGCAACCATCTTGCATTTTTGTCCACCTTCCTCCAAAACGCAACCGTCTTGCATCCATTTCCACCTTCCTCGATAATCGCAACCATCTACGGCTCGACCACCTCTCCCTCATGAGACTGCATCACTTCAAACTTATTCCGGCTAATCACTCCTCGCTCAAACTCTTGTAGTAGTGCTCCGCAGTTCAAATCTGCCTCGTCAACCCAGGATGGGTCCGCATGCCTTTTCAAAACACCTTAAATTGCCTATGAACACGGCCAAACGAGTTCTACGATCAGATCGCACATCCACAATTTTCTCCACTTCGAGCTCGTCATCATCCAGCTTTCGTTCCCAGCTATCCTCCGGCAAAAACGCTTCATCAAAATCAAATCGATCTTCTTCTTCGATCGTCAACAAATTTTTTGGACGATCGGGAACAATCGGTAGGGTGTACCCGCGATCTCCAGACGTACGGCATGATCGCCACACATTTCCTCCACTCGGAAAGGGCCATGCCACATGTGAGCCAGCTTCCGAGCGTACCCTTCCTTTACGCAATCCAAGTATAACCATACTTGTGTACCGGGCTCGATCTCATGAGGAGTTGAATCATCATTATGTCGATCCGCCCGGGTCTGGATCGCTTGTCGAAGTTGCTCATTGACTGATTCCCTAGCTCGTTGATACTGCCGCTGCACATGATACCTCCACCGTCGTGGATCACGATCTCGTCGCCTGGTACTACCCAGTGGTAACGCAGCTTCCAATGTAGATCGCGGATCCCATCCGTGGATCAAATAAAACGGTGTATCTCCACGTATGCGATCTTGAGCCGTATTAATCGAGAAAGTCAGGCGCTCTGCATACTCATCCCAATCCTGTTGGTTGACGTCCGAGACATACATTTTTAGCGCACGAGTTAGCGTTTGGACCATGCGTTCTGCAGTCCCATTCGCTTGGGGTCGATATGCCATCGTCGCTTTCTGCTTCTGTCCCACGATCCGATTGAACGATCGGAAAAAGTCTGACATAAATCCAGGCTCACGGTCATGACGTATAGTTTCACTAGCTCCAAAACGTCGAAAAACACACTCTTCGTAATTCTCTGCGATGGTTTGAGCCGTTCTAGATGCACTTGCTTTAGCGATCACGTAGCCGGAGAACAGGTCTACCCAGATCAACAACTCAGTGTTTCCTTTGAATCATTTCGGCAGCGACGGAATATGGTCTATGGCGATGATCTGAAATGGGTAAGTGGATTGCAGGTTTCCGGGTGATCCTCCATTTATTAAAGGAAGCCCCTTTCCCGTCTCGCAATCCACATATTCGCTCGCATATCGTTGCACACTGTGATATAGCCCTCTCCAATGAAAACGTGACTTGATCCTTTGGTATGTTCTACCAATTCCTTGATGACCACCTTCCAAGCTGGCATGATAGTGATGTAAGAAATCCTTTTGTAGAGTTTCTGGTACCACTAAACGGGCCATCTCATCACGATCTTCAGACTTCTTGGCAACTATTGGGCAGTAAAATAATAAATTATTTTCATCCACCTCGTAGTCACCTGCGATCTTGGCGCACAATGTAGGAAAGTAAAAAATGAAGTGAAATAAATGACTTTTGTATTAACGCGAGCCAGACGCGTTTCGGCCGCCCGCGTTGGCTTGTTAATCTACAAGTGAGAACCATCCATACCTCTAGCTATCTGAGAACTATCACAATACATAGAAGCACGTAGAACCTTCTAACCCTTCCGTATAGTCCCTAGCGTAGGTTGAACCTCTGGAGTCGATATCAGTGCATCTTGCACTTCCAACACTGCGATCTAGATTGTATCGATCCAATTTGCTTGCGATCTTGCGATCCAGCCAGTATCCGTACAATTTACCTGCGATCCAGATTGCATGCACCTGAGAATTAACGATCCGGGCAGTTCTCCTCGAACTTAACTTTCCAGTTCTTCATGATGCGAAAACCCACGTGATCTTCATCTGCAAGTCATATTTTGCCAACGGGATGTAATGTTGCCCGAAGGTAACAGCTCCGAATGTTCCTTGAATTCACTTTGCGGCCGTGCGTAATTAGTGGATATTATCGATTATCCATAAAATTTATTATGCACTTCACCACAGCCGTCCCCTGCACCGAGATCGAGCGTACAGCGTTCGGTGTCGTGCACCCAAGCTACGTCAATTTCCAGAATTTCGCCTGGCAAATGCCGATCATCCAGGTTCTCGGATCGGCCGTCTGGTTGGTAAATTTACCTGATTAGCTTCTTAAACGTGATAATTATGCACTCGGTTTGTTCGTGATCCAGTTGTTGTCTTCTCTGCTTCGTTCATTTTGTGTTCCACAACCAGATCATCACACTCATAATCACGTAAAATTTCACCTTCCCCCAAATGCAACCATCTTGCATTTTTGTCCACCTTCCTCCAAAACGCAACCGTCTTGCATCCATTTCCACCTTCCTCGATAATCGCAACCATCTACGGCTCGACCACCTCTCCCTCATGAGACTGCATCACTTCAAACTTATTCCGGCTAATCACTCCTCGCTCAAACTCTTGTAGTAGTGCTCCGCAGTTCAAATCTGCCTCGTCAACCCAGGATGGGTCCGCATGCCTTTTCAAAACACCTTAAATTGCCTATGAACACGGCCAAACGAGTTCTACGATCAGATCGCACATCCACAATTTTCTCCACTTCGAGCTCGTCATCATCCAGCTTTCGTTCCCAGCTATCCTCCGGCAAAAACGCTTCATCAAAATCAAATCGATCTTCTTCTTCGATCGTCAACAAATTTTTTGGACGATCGGGAACAATCGGTAGGGTGTACCCGCGATCTCCAGACGTACGGCATGATCGCCACACATTTCCTCCACTCGGAAAGGGCCATGCCACATGTGAGCCAGCTTCCGAGCGTACCCTTCCTTTACGCAATCCAAGTATAACCATACTTGTGTACCGGGCTCGATCTCATGAGGAGTTGAATCATCATTATGTCGATCCGCCCGGGTCTGGATCGCTTGTCGAAGTTGCTCATTGACTGATTCCCTAGCTCGTTGATACTGCCGCTGCACATGATACCTCCACCGTCGTGGATCACGATCTCGTCGCCTGGTACTACCCAGTGGTAACGCAGCTTCCAATGTAGATCGCGGATCCCATCCGTGGATCAAATAAAACGGTGTATCTCCACGTATGCGATCTTGAGCCGTATTAATCGAGAAAGTCAGGCGCTCTGCATACTCATCCCAATCCTGTTGGTTGACGTCCGAGACATACATTTTTAGCGCACGAGTTAGCGTTTGGACCATGCGTTCTGCAGTCCCATTCGCTTGGGGTCGATATGCCATCGTCGCTTTCTGCTTCTGTCCCACGATCCGATTGAACGATCGGAAAAAGTCTGACATAAATCCAGGCTCACGGTCATGACGTATAGTTTCACTAGCTCCAAAACGTCGAAAAACACACTCTTCGTAATTCTCTGCGATGGTTTGAGCCGTTCTAGATGCACTTGCTTTAGCGATCACGTAGCCGGAGAACAGGTCTACCCAGATCAACAACTCAGTGTTTCCTTTGAATCATTTCGGCAGCGACGGAATATGGTCTATGGCGATGATCTGAAATGGGTAAGTGGATTGCAGGTTTCCGGGTGATCCTCCATTTATTAAAGGAAGCCCCTTTCCCGTCTCGCAATCCACATATTCGCTCGCATATCGTTGCACACTGTGATATAGCCCTCTCCAATGAAAACGTGACTTGATCCTTTGGTATGTTCTACCAATTCCTTGATGACCACCTTCCAAGCTGGCATGATAGTGATGTAAGAAATCCTTTTGTAGAGTTTCTGGTACCACTAAACGGGCCATCTCATCACGATCTTCAGACTTCTTGGCAACTATTGGGCAGTAAAATAATAAATTATTTTCATCCACCTCGTAGTCACCTGCGATCTTGGCGCACAATGTAGGAAAGTAAAAAATGAAGTGAAATAAATGACTTTTGTATTAACGCGAGCCAGACGCGTTTCGGCCGCCCGCGTTGGCTTGTTAATCTACAAGTGAGAACCATCCATACCTCTAGCTATCTGAGAACTATCACAATACATAGAAGCACGTAGAACCTTCTAACCCTTCCGTATAGTCCCTAGCGTAGGTTGAACCTCTGGAGTCGATATCAGTGCATCTTGCACTTCCAACACTGCGATCTAGATTGTATCGATCCAATTTGCTTGCGATCTTGCGATCCAGCCAGTATCCGTACAATTTACCTGCGATCCAGATTGCATGCACCTGAGAATTAACGATCCGGGCAGTTCTCCTCGAACTTAACTTTCCAGTTCTTCATGATGCGAAAACCCACGTGATCTTCATCTGCAAGTCATATTTTGCCAACGGGATGTAATGTTGCCCGAAGGTAACAGCTCCGAATGTTCCTTGAATTCACTTTGCGGCCGTGCGTAATTAGTGGATATTATCGATTATCCATAAAATTTATTATGCACTTCACCACAGCCGTCCCCTGCACCGAGATCGAGCGTACAGCGTTCGGTGTCGTGCACCCAAGCTACGTCAATTTCCAGAATTTCGCCTGGCAAATGCCGATCATCCAGGTTCTCGGATCGGCCGTCTGGTTGGTAAATTTACCTGATTAGCTTCTTAAACGTGATAATTATGCACTCGGTTTGTTCGTGATCCAGTTGTTGTCTTCTCTGCTTCGTTCATTTTGTGTTCCACAACCAGATCATCACACTCATAATCACGTAAAATTTCACCTTCCCCCAAATGCAACCATCTTGCATTTTTGTCCACCTTCCTCCAAAACGCAACCGTCTTGCATCCATTTCCACCTTCCTCGATAATCGCAACCATCTACGGCTCGACCACCTCTCCCTCATGAGACTGCATCACTTCAAACTTATTCCGGCTAATCACTCCTCGCTCAAACTCTTGTAGTAGTGCTCCGCAGTTCAAATCTGCCTCGTCAACCCAGGATGGGTCCGCATGCCTTTTCAAAACACCTTAAATTGCCTATGAACACGGCCAAACGAGTTCTACGATCAGATCGCACATCCACAATTTTCTCCACTTCGAGCTCGTCATCATCCAGCTTTCGTTCCCAGCTATCCTCCGGCAAAAACGCTTCATCAAAATCAAATCGATCTTCTTCTTCGATCGTCAACAAATTTTTTGGACGATCGGGAACAATCGGTAGGGTGTACCCGCGATCTCCAGACGTACGGCATGATCGCCACACATTTCCTCCACTCGGAAAGGGCCATGCCACATGTGAGCCAGCTTCCGAGCGTACCCTTCCTTTACGCAATCCAAGTATAACCATACTTGTGTACCGGGCTCGATCTCATGAGGAGTTGAATCATCATTATGTCGATCCGCCCGGGTCTGGATCGCTTGTCGAAGTTGCTCATTGACTGATTCCCTAGCTCGTTGATACTGCCGCTGCACATGATACCTCCACCGTCGTGGATCACGATCTCGTCGCCTGGTACTACCCAGTGGTAACGCAGCTTCCAATGTAGATCGCGGATCCCATCCGTGGATCAAATAAAACGGTGTATCTCCACGTATGCGATCTTGAGCCGTATTAATCGAGAAAGTCAGGCGCTCTGCATACTCATCCCAATCCTGTTGGTTGACGTCCGAGACATACATTTTTAGCGCACGAGTTAGCGTTTGGACCATGCGTTCTGCAGTCCCATTCGCTTGGGGTCGATATGCCATCGTCGCTTTCTGCTTCTGTCCCACGATCCGATTGAACGATCGGAAAAAGTCTGACATAAATCCAGGCTCACGGTCATGACGTATAGTTTCACTAGCTCCAAAACGTCGAAAAACACACTCTTCGTAATTCTCTGCGATGGTTTGAGCCGTTCTAGATGCACTTGCTTTAGCGATCACGTAGCCGGAGAACAGGTCTACCCAGATCAACAACTCAGTGTTTCCTTTGAATCATTTCGGCAGCGACGGAATATGGTCTATGGCGATGATCTGAAATGGGTAAGTGGATTGCAGGTTTCCGGGTGATCCTCCATTTATTAAAGGAAGCCCCTTTCCCGTCTCGCAATCCACATATTCGCTCGCATATCGTTGCACACTGTGATATAGCCCTCTCCAATGAAAACGTGACTTGATCCTTTGGTATGTTCTACCAATTCCTTGATGACCACCTTCCAAGCTGGCATGATAGTGATGTAAGAAATCCTTTTGTAGAGTTTCTGGTACCACTAAACGGGCCATCTCATCACGATCTTCAGACTTCTTGGCAACTATTGGGCAGTAAAATAATAAATTATTTTCATCCACCTCGTAGTCACCTGCGATCTTGGCGCACAATGTAGGAAAGTAAAAAATGAAGTGAAATAAATGACTTTTGTATTAACGCGAGCCAGACGCGTTTCGGCCGCCCGCGTTGGCTTGTTAATCTACAAGTGAGAACCATCCATACCTCTAGCTATCTGAGAACTATCACAATACATAGAAGCACGTAGAACCTTCTAACCCTTCCGTATAGTCCCTAGCGTAGGTTGAACCTCTGGAGTCGATATCAGTGCATCTTGCACTTCCAACACTGCGATCTAGATTGTATCGATCCAATTTGCTTGCGATCTTGCGATCCAGCCAGTATCCGTACAATTTACCTGCGATCCAGATTGCATGCACCTGAGAATTAACGATCCGGGCAGTTCTCCTCATCAGACACCACCTCAGACGTCTCCGTTGTCTCAGTCGTCTCCATTGTGATCTCCTCCGTCTTATTGATCTCAAACGTCGGCGCCACTTCCAACGTCTCTGTCGCGAACGTCGTAGTCTCCTCCGTCTCATCGGTCGAAGGTGCCGACGTCATCTCCGTCACGGTCGTGGACATCGTTGTCTCCTCGGTCTTTACCATATCCTGAGTAGATGGCTCCTCAAACACCACCTCCGACGTCTCCATCGTGGTCCCTTCCGACGCTTCGATTGATGACGTCGACGTTACCTCCGTCGTCACGGTCGTTTGCATTGTGACCTCTTCGGTCTCAGTCTCCGTCTCTTGAATGGGCGGCACATCAGACACCACCTCAGACGTCTCCGTTGTCTCAGTCGTCTCCATTGTGATCTCCTCCGTCTTATTGATCTCAAACGTCGGCGCCACTTCCAACGTCTCTGTCGCGAACGTCGTAGTCTCCTCCGTCTCATCGGTCGAAGGTGCCGACGTCATCTCCGTCACGGTCGTGGACATCGTGGTCTCCTCGGTAAAAGCAGCGGTCACTTTTGAATTTATAGTAGTAGACGTCGCGGTCTCCTCAGATTCTTCGTGACTCCCTGTTGCTACCATAGCACTTATTGTGTCGTCCCGAGACTCCGTCTCGGTCGTCGTCTCGACCTCGATCGTCGTCACCAGCGCACCCGTGTCACACTACAGTGTTGCTCGTGGTACCGACTGTCTTGGTCACGATGCTACCGTCCGATTCCTCCAAGCGGAACACCTCCGTCTTCACAGTCTCGTCTGGTGCAGTGCCAGTCTGCTCTGTCACATTCACAGCTGCAGTAACTTTTGGAGACGTGGCAATTGGATGGTCTGTTGCGGATGGGTACCTGTTTTGACACGGGGAAATGCCGATGCTAGATTGACGGGCATAGGTAGCGTCTCCTCGAGCAATGAGAGCAGTACCATTTGCAAATTTCATGAGTTTGAAGGGTTTGATAAAGTGACTGAAAGTGCCATGCAGCCTGGAACTAGGTACTGTGATACGGTAACGGTCTTCTTCTCAGCAGCCAAGCTCAATAAAAAATGTGCTATCTGCTGTCCAGGGGCACAACGATACCCCAAGTCGCGAAAGTACTCCACAATTTCCTCGCCGGCTCCATGGTACACCACATCTCCGTCCTTAAGAACAAGAAGGACGTCAAACACTTCGCAAGCATCGGTTTTCGAGCGCCGAAGTATGGACACCGCTACCTCCTTGCGCAAATGATCGTTGCTGTTGAAAGCGTGCGAATGCTCGTCAACAATCAACACATTCTTATCATTAAAGTCTTGCGCAAGCATTTGCGCAGCCACAATTGGGTAATGATCTGCAAGCTGCGCTATTTTCTCCCAGCATTCCTTATTCGCCTCCATCGAGCCGCAGTTGAAGAATTCTGGACGGAATTCAGCAAGGTTTTCACGGCAAAATTCACGCGCATTCTGCAGAAAATCCATCGTAGACAGCATTTCAATGCGCTCGTTGTGACGGTCCAGATACGTCATAAATTGCGGGCACCACTTTTGCTGTTTTCTAAACAAAAATAGGTGACGGCCCCCTTCCTCATTTTCCGCCAAGTCAACGGTAGCATCTTGACTTGCCGTAAGGAGAAAGGTCTTCTCATCAGTACCTAGGCCAATACAGTGATCCGAATTGTTTCCTCCTGCCTCAGTTCGTGTCTCCGTTGACACGCTAGTGCTCTTGGCGCCATCCTTATTCTCCGTTTCCGTCGTCATCTCCACTTCGATTGTGGTCGGAGCAACGTCGTCCATCGGTACTGTTCGTCTAGTGGTGCGCACCGTCTTGGTCACAAAGTTTCCATCTTCCTCCACTATGCAGAACACCTGCGTCTGGATGTTGGCCTCCACACTTTCTTCCTTCATAAACGTTGTGCCTTGGCTGGCAACCGTCTCCGTGCTAGTCTCCGTGGCGACGGACGTATTCTTGGTACCGTCCTTGGTCTCCGTCTCAGTCGTGGTCTGCACCTCAATAGTCATGACGAAGTCCCCCGACTCGGAGCGCGTCGTCATCCTGTAGTGCGGACCGTCTTGGTCACGACACTGCCGTCCGCGTCCTCTGAGCGGAACACCTGCATTTGCACGCTCGTGCCCTCCTGAGATTGCTGTTGCTCCGTCCTGGCCGCGTAGTGGTCCTCGATCAGCTCGAGGACCACTACGAGAGTGCCGCTCTCGTCGAAGATTATGACTTTTTGGCTGCTAGTGGAGTCAAAACTCGAGCGCTCACTGTCAGTGCTCAGTCTTGCCGCTCTGTCACCACCTTCCATTTTGCTATTGGGACTGCTCATGTTCTTTGAGTTTCGCATTCAACAACCTACTGGATTGCACTACTGCACTACTCGAGACGCCGCAACCTCTAAATGAAGCTGCTCGACACGCGCAAATCCTCACCGGAGCTTCTGTATCCTTCATATGACCAACCAATTTGGCGAGCTGGGTTGAATCAGGTTGGCAGCATTCGTGAAGACGCCATACTCATCGCCCCTTAAGGAAAACGGCTCTCCGAACCGGCAAGCCAGAATTCGGCGATGGCACAGAACAGTAAGAAGAAGGGCGAAAATGATGAGTATGGTTCTCACTTCTATCCTGAAAACGGCCCTAACGCAGTCCGAGTGTGAAGCCAACGGGCTGAAACGCGGTCTTACAGTAGGTCTTTTTGTATTGAAAGCTGATGCATGTACGTCCACAGCTCGAAGTGCACCCATGGATAGGGGGCCTTCTAGCTCGTGCGTTGCCTGGCAAGGCATAACTCTTCACATTCCTACATCCTGCTGAAAAAAGTCCGGCATATAGGAGAGAGAGGGCAGACGAGTCTATTTAACCTTTAGTGGTTGCAGGATGTCTCGTAGATCCTAAGGCTGGTAGCAACGCCGGTTCCTCGTTCAATCCGGTGGTTGTACGGGAGACCTGTCGCCTGCGGTGACGGCTCTTGTGGTTGTCTGGCTATGGCACGTTGACATAGCATCAGACGGGCTCCTTATATTTTTGTATCGGTTCGCCAGCATTTCGCTTTGCTACGGCTCAAAAGGAGTTGCCCCATGGCGGTTTCCAAAATTCATAAACGCTGCCGGCGATGGTTACGTCCGCTTACTGAACCGTCACTCGGTTGCGTTGTATCCATAAGCTGGTGATGCAAACGCTGCTCAGGATGTGCCATATGCGTTTCGACACGGCGGCCACCTCGTCTGGGTAGTGTCGGGTGAGCTGTTTCTGAACCACCTTGGATAGTCCTGGCGCGCATCTGCTTGCACTGTTTGCAAGGATGCACTCCTGTCCAGTGGCAGATGAGCTTATGCCAGCAGGCTTGCGCGCACAGGCATGTCTAGCATATGTGTTTTAGTGTTTCTTTCACTCCGTAACAGCATTGGAGCTTGCGGCAACTATTGTCTTGCTCTCGATCTGGATGGAAGAGATTCAGTTGCTTCACTGCCACTTTGTAAACGACCAAAACTTGGTACGCGGCGAGCTCGTTTCTATGAGCCCAGAGATTGATTGGCGTCTGCTGTAAAGCTGCTGTCTGCCACGCACTTCCCCGCGCTGAGTCCTGAAGCATCTTTAGCGTTCGTGGTAGCGTACTTTCCGAACCTTTGTAGCTACGTCTTGCATGCAATCAGTATGGAGGCGAGGCCGACTCCTCCTGCGTGTTTGGGCGTGTACAAAGCGCTGAATTGACCTTATGGCGACTGGGCTCCGTGATGCTACAAGAATTGCGTCTGAAGGTTTCTTAGCTGTTGCTTTGCCCATCGTGGCATCTCGAATACCCGTGAACAAAACGGCTGGCAGCATGATACATTGAGAATCAATACTCTGCTGTCGACACTGGTTGCGAGCCGAGTCGCTGTTGCCAGCGCCGTTGTACGTTGCAAAGACGCACAGCCAAGTTCGCAGTTGTAAGCTCGCCCTGTTCCAACGGCGTAGTCTAAATATCGCATCGTATCCCCATGCAGTAACATCGGTATCGCGTGAAGATTCTCCTGTCCACGGCTGTATTTAGAAAGATAATTGTACTTTTTGTCGGTTGTACCTTCAAGCCTACATCCGTCCAAATGGTTTCACTACGGTCATCACTCTGAGTAGATATTGCGCTTCCTGCATCAACACCTTCGAATCGTCGACGAAAGCCAAAAACTTATGTTCCTCACCACCCCCTCCTGGCATTTTCAAACCGATGACTCGGTGTCTTGTTAAATTGCAACGCAAGTATTTCCACCGCAACGAGAAAGAGCAACGGAGCAAGTGAGAACCCCTGCCATATTCCGGAGACCACCTCCTGTTGCTCCGAAAGTTCCACGTTAACAACGAACTGGACCGTGATATCGTCGTGAATTTTCCAGATCATCTCCGTAAATTCCTGAGAAAATCCGAAGCGCAGGAGTGCCAGGAACAGGAATTCTCGCGCGACCGTGTCGTACGCTTTCCAAAAGTCGAGCAGGAGGACGGCCCAACTCCGCAGAGCTGCTAGGTCCGGTTCGGCCTTGGCTGTTGCCAGTAGAGCCAGCATCATCATCACGGTGTTGCGCATCTACCTTCATGGACGAAGCCTTGCTGCGACTGTCCCCTGTACTCGTTGGACTCGCGTCGCAATAATTCTTTGTATAGACCTTGTATCCAGTTTAATGTTTGGCAGATATGAACATCTTCCACTTGCGCGATTAGAAGTGAGCGATCTTGCCGCTTTAAAATCAGCCCGGTTGACTAAGACTTGAGACGCGGAACTATCATAGTTGAAAGCACTCTTCTAACAAAAGTCCTGTAGATTTCAACGAGTGTAGCCATTACATGTAGACGACGTCAGTTCACCAACTCAGCTGCGTCTCCATTTTTACGTCAAACGAGGCGATACATTATTTTTCAAGCAAGATATTCTCGGAAGATGAGCGAGTCGGTCTCTCAGAGACTTCCATGTGGGCGTTACCACTGAGTACCGCGTGGCTCGATTGGTATACATAGATGCAGCATATTCCGAGTGCTGAGAGAGCTCTGCCGTGAGCAGCACGCGCGGGCTTGGAGTGTCGATTGGGGTACGGTCGACAAAGCCAGGACATATCATCAGTTCCTATGGCACTTCGTCTGATTGGTCGAACGTTTTCATTGGTTTGAGGCTTCAAACTAATTTAGAAGAAAATCGATATCTGTGTATCCTTATTTGCAGCGTTGGTTTTGTTTGTGACTGTTACGGAGTCTCTTTCACTGCGACTCCATAATTTATTCATCTTGCGGCAGCTCTTGTTTGGCATCGCAGCTTAGTAGTGAGATCAAACTTTGTTGTGGTTAATCATGTCTTTCTTCCAAAATTGATCACCGCCAAATCATCCGCAGCTGCACTTTAAGCTATGCTGTAAATATGCATATATCGCCCTCTCTAACTTCAAGGTAAAGTGCTTTTGTATCCAACCGATGCGCACACGCTGATGAGTTGTAGCGTTATACATCTGACGACATTATGCGTTTATTTCTTATCGTTGTGTTAAACTGCGCGCTGCAATGTCCGACAGAACAGAAGTAACGCGCTGACTCAGTCTTCCCTCAAGTTACAGTAAACATATTGTCTGTGGGAGATGGATGACCAGAATCAAGAGTGGTATGCATTGCCTGAGCCTACTTGTTGAAATTCATCCAGCATGGCAGGTCTCAGCAACAACAGACTTGCGGGGAGGACTCTTGAATGCAGAAGCGCTTTTAAGATCTTCAGGTTAAACAAGAAAGCTATTCATTTCTAGCTCGTCCGTGCTGGGCCATGCTGCATTGCTTTCTTTCCCGTGCTACCTGTGATCCTTCATTATCTAAATTGATTTGCACGAATACGTTCAAAGAGGTCAATCATGCATAAAACATCCACATCCGAAGGCTTGACGATCTTCTACTTCATATTCGCTTTTGCACGCACGAGAGCAAGTTGAGCGTAAACAAGGGCGAGAACAAGCCTAGCAGAATCCAGTGTTAAGTGTTGAATATCACGTGTGAAAAGCAGATCATGGGTGGAGCCGAATCAGTCGAGATGGATGCCAAGCAGAAGAAACTGACTGAGGTCAGTGGCAAGACGACAACCAACGCGAAGAACATGGGCAACGAAGTGACCTCGTATATGAAAACCGAAGAGAAGGCACGTGTCACGGACTTTGAGGCCGTAAGCGAGCTAAAGAGCAGCGTCAAAAAGGACACAAAGACGCCTCAGCAGACGGCGCCAAACAAGGGTAAGACACAAGGCGACATGGAGGAGGTCAAAACAAAAGTGTTCCAGTCGCAGGAGGCCGATGGCAGCATCGTGACAAAGACGGTGAAGACGACGACACGAATGTCGACGTCTGCCAGCGGTGAGCCGGTGAAGACAGTCGAGGTGGAGACGACGACGGAGACAGAGACGACTTTTGGCGAGAAGAGCACCACGGTGGAGACGGAAACGCGCGAGGACACGGAGGTGGAGGAAAGCAGCCTCACGACGACGTCTGGCAGCACGACGACGTCTGGCAGCACGACGACGTCCGGCAACACGACGACGTCCGTGTCAGGTGGTCAGGCCATTTGCTCAACCGTGGAGGCTGGCGCGGCTCCGGGCGAGTCGGTGCAGACTGAGGTGTTCCAGTCGCAGGAGGCCGATGGCAGCATCGTGACAAAGACGGTGAAGACGACGACACGAATGTCGACGTCTGCCAGCGGTGAGCCGGTGAAGACAGTCGAGGTGGAGACGACGACGGAGACAGAGACGACTTTTGGCGAGAAGAGCACCACGGTGGAGACGGAAACGCGCGAGGACACGGAGGTGGAGGAAAGCAGCCTCACGACGACGTCTGGCAGCACGACGACGTCTGGCAGCACGACGACGTCCGGCAACACGACGACGTCCGTGTCAGGTGGTCAGGCCATTTGCTCAACCGTGGAGGCTGGCGCGGCTCCGGGCGAGTCGGTGCAGACTGAGGTGTTCCAGTCGCAGGAGGCCGATGGCAGCATCGTGACAAAGACGGTGAAGACGACGACACGAATGTCGACGTCTGCCAGCGGTGAGCCGGTGAAGACAGTCGAGGTGGAGACGACGACGGAGACAGAGACGACTTTTGGCGAGAAGAGCACCACGGTGGAGACGGAAACGCGCGAGGACACGGAGGTGGAGGAAAGCAGCCTCACGACGACGTCTGGCAGCACGACGACGTCCGGCAACACGACGACGTCCGTGTCAGGTGGTCAGGCCATTTGCTCAACCGTGGAGGCTGGCGCGGCTCCGGGCGAGTCGGTGCAGACTGAGGTGTTCCAGTCGCAGGAGGCCGATGGCAGCATCGTGACAAAGACGGTGAAGACGACGACACGAATGTCGACGTCTGCCAGCGGTGAGCCGGTGAAGACAGTCGAGGTGGAGACGACGACGGAGACAGAGACGACTTTTGGCGAGAAGAGCACCACGGTGGAGACGGAAACGCGCGAGGACACGGAGGTGGAGGAAAGCAGCCTCACGACGACGTCTGGCAGCACGACGACGTCTGGCAGCACGACGACGTCCGGCAACACGACGACGTCCGTGTCAGGTGGTCAGGCCATTTGCTCAACCGTGGAGGCTGGCGCGGCTCCGGGCGAGTCGGTGCAGACTGAGGTGTTCCAGTCGCAGGAGGCCGATGGCAGCATCGTGACAAAGACGGTGAAGACGACGACACGAATGTCGACGTCTGCCAGCGGTGAGCCGGTGAAGACAGTCGAGGTGGAGACGACGACGGAGACAGAGACGACTTTTGGCGAGAAGAGCACCACGGTGGAGACGGAAACGCGCGAGGACACGGAGGTGGAGGAAAGCAGCCTCACGACGACGTCTGGCAGCACGACGACGTCTGGCAGCACGACGACGTCCGGCAACACGACGACGTCCGTGTCAGGTGGTCAGGCCATTTGCTCAACCGTGGAGGCTGGCGCGGCTCCGGGCGAGTCGGTGCAGACTGAGGTGTTCCAGTCGCAGGAGGCCGATGGCAGCATCGTGACAAAGACGGTGAAGACGACGACACGAATGTCGACGTCTGCCAGCGGTGAGCCGGTGAAGACAGTCGAGGTGGAGACGACGACGGAGACAGAGACGACTTTTGGCGAGAAGAGCACCACGGTGGAGACGGAAACGCGCGAGGACACGGAGGTGGAGGAAAGCAGCCTCACGACGACGTCTGGCAGCACGACGACGTCTGGCAGCACGACGACGTCCGGCAACACGACGACGTCCGTGTCAGGTGGTCAGGCCATTTGCTCAACCGTGGAGGCTGGCGCGGCTCCGGGCGAGTCGGTGCAGACTGAGGTGTTCCAGTCGCAGGAGGCCGATGGCAGCATCGTGACAAAGACGGTGAAGACGACGACACGAATGTCGACGTCTGCCAGCGGTGAGCCGGTGAAGACAGTCGAGGTGGAGACGACGACGGAGACAGAGACGACTTTTGGCGAGAAGAGCACCACGGTGGAGACGGAAACGCGCGAGGACACGGAGGTGGAGGAAAGCAGCCTCACGACGACGTCTGGCAGCACGACGACGTCCGGCAACACGACGACGTCCGTGTCAGGTGGTCAGGCCATTTGCTCAACCGTGGAGGCTGGCGCGGCTCCGGGCGAGTCGGTGCAGACTGAGGTGTTCCAGTCGCAGGAGGCCGATGGCAGCATCGTGACAAAGACGGTGAAGACGACGACACGAATGTCGACGTCTGCCAGCGGTGAGCCGGTGAAGACAGTCGAGGTGGAGACGACGACGGAGACAGAGACGACTTTTGGCGAGAAGAGCACCACGGTGGAGACGGAAACGCGCGAGGACACGGAGGTGGAGGAAAGCAGCCTCACGACGACGTCTGGCAGCACGACGACGTCCGGCAACACGACGACGTCCGTGTCAGGTGGTCAGGCCATTTGCTCAACCGTGGAGGCTGGCGCGGCTCCGGGCGAGTCGGTGCAGACTGAGGTGTTCCAGTCGCAGGAGGCCGATGGCAGCATCGTGACAAAGACGGTGAAGACGACGACACGAATGTCGACGTCTGCCAGCGGTGAGCCGGTGAAGACAGTCGAGGTGGAGACGACGACGGAGACAGAGACGACTTTTGGCGAGAAGAGCACCACGGTGGAGACGGAAACGCGCGAGGACACGGAGGTGGAGGAAAGCAGCCTCACGACGACGTCTGGCAGCACGACGACGTCTGGCAGCACGACGACGTCCGGCAACACGACGACGTCCGTGTCAGGTGGTCAGGCCATTTGCTCAACCGTGGAGGCTGGCGCGGCTCCGGGCGAGTCGGTGCAGACTGAGGTGTTCCAGTCGCAGGAGGCCGATGGCAGCATCGTGACAAAGACGGTGAAGACGACGACACGAATGTCGACGTCTGCCAGCGGTGAGCCGGTGAAGACAGTCGAGGTGGAGACGACGACGGAGACAGAGACGACTTTTGGCGAGAAGAGCACCACGGTGGAGACGGAAACGCGCGAGGACACGGAGGTGGAGGAAAGCAGCCTCACGACGACGTCTGGCAGCACGACGACGTCCGGCAACACGACGACGTCCGTGTCAGGTGGTCAGGCCATTTGCTCAACCGTGGAGGCTGGCGCGGCTCCGGGCGAGTCGGTGCAGACTGAGGTGTTCCAGTCGCAGGAGGCCGATGGCAGCATCGTGACAAAGACGGTGAAGACGACGACACGAATGTCGACGTCTGCCAGCGGTGAGCCGGTGAAGACAGTCGAGGTGGAGACGACGACGGAGACAGAGACGACTTTTGGCGAGAAGAGCACCACGGTGGAGACGGAAACGCGCGAGGACACGGAGGTGGAGGAAAGCAGCGTTAAGACAATACTTGGCTTCACAAATGATAGAGCGACCACTGCAAAGAAGGATAAGCTGGAGATGACGAAGATTACCAAACCGAATACCAAGGACACCACGGAGTCGGTGACTGGGAAGAGCATAGAGACTACGATGGAAGAGAAGGCCGTGACGTCGCTAGACGTCGTTTGCGGCAGCGAGATGGTGAGCTATGCGACGAAGGCTGCTCTTGGCGTGGCGACAGCTACCGCTATGGTTGGTGTCATCGGCTCTGCCATGAGTGCTAGTTTCCTTAAGGCTACGTCCACGGATGCCGACTCAATGGAGACGACTGAGATGGTGACGAGCAAGGGCGTGAGCGCGGCGACCGGCCTTACTGCGTCAACGTTTCAGTTTGGCGATTTGAAATTACGAAATGAGAATACTCTTGTCGTTATTGGTTTTGCTGGCGGAAGGAATACGAAGTCAACGCTGCGAACGGTAAAAGAGGCTTCATTCAAATGGAAATGGCTGTCGGAGTTTGTGACTTTTTGTGAGACGCGGGGTGCGGATGTTGCGAGGCTTGCTTCACGTGAGGTGCGTGAGCTTTCCCGTGACTTCTGTACGAAGAACTTCTCAAGCTTCAGCGAAAGTCTATACGAAGATGGATCGCTGGAAGAGAAGCAAGCAGTGTGGAATGTAGCGCATACTCTATCAGTCCATTTTCCGGGGCTCGCTATCCATCAATTTGGCGTTCAGTTTGGACAGCACAAGCGCGTCTTGGTGATCGATGAGTTGTCTAGTGAGGATAAGAAAGTGCCTGAAGCAGCAAGTGCGAAACTCTTGATTTCAATGCTGAAAGAATGGCCTACACTTTCAGGTGGCTATGAGAATGTGCTGGTTACGGAAGACGGTGAAGCAGTATTCTACGGCTCGGCAAAGTCTCTCATCTCATTATACCAGAAGCTTGAGTTTGCCCAGCAACACGATACCAATACCGCTGAGTTCTTGCTTGGACTTAGTGCTAATGGTAGTGGTAATGCTCAGTACCATGTCACCGTTGTCGATGGCGCAAACAAAGACAAGGAAAACCACCGTACCCAAATCTTGTCCGCGTTCGGAAGCTTCCCGGACGATACCGTACTCATCAGCGGAACAGAGATAAACGTCAAAGCATTAATGAATGATGACAACCAAGTCGACAAGCTCAAGGCTTCACATGTAACGCATGCTAAAACTGCAACTACGAGTGCAATTAGTGGCTTGAAGATAGCAACATCTGTCGTGAGCGACAAGGAGAAGTCTACTGAACTGGCAGTCACCGGTAATGCAGCGATGAGCAATCTCTACGCGCGCTGTGCACGTGAGAGCAGTAGTATGGAGTCGATGACGTTCTCTGCCGACATCGATGCGGCTGCGAAGGAGATCCAGCGCGTGTGCACTGGTGCGACTTCGGACGAGGCTGCTCTGGCATCTCTGCTGCTATCGAAGACTGTAGAGCAGCGCTACCTGATCTGGTGGCGCTATCGCATCCTGTACAAGCAGAGCTTGACGGTGTGGGTGAAGAGCACGAGCGACTACGGCATGCTGCTGAAGATGCTCGCGAGTCCCTTGGAGCACGTGGAAGCCGAGATCCTGCACAAGGCGATGAAGGGAGTGGGCACAACGGAGGAGTGGATCTACCCGGTCGTGATGGCTCGCTCGAATACTGAGATTACGCTGCTGAAGAAGACATTCCAGGAAAAGTACGGTGACGATCTGGTGAAGACCTTGAGCGGCAAACTCAGTGGTGACCTGAAGAAGATGGTCTTGGCTGCTTTGCGTGGCGAGGTGGCCGACTTCAACGCGTCTGTCCATACAAGCGTGAAGGCTAGTACGGACGCAGAAGCCTTGTACAAAGCTGGCAAAGGGCGCGTGGGCAAGGATGAAACAACATTCATCAATATCCTGGTGCTGAGCCCTGCGGAGCACGTGCGCAGCATCAACAGTGCGTATGAGGCAAAGTACAAGACGAACCTCATGGGTGCGATCGAGGCGGAGTTCTCTGGCGATGCGAAGCGGGCGATGCTGTTCCTGGTGCGGTCGGTGCTGGAGCCAGTAAACCTGCTTGCAGATTTGTTCGAGACGACGCTGCAGGGTGGTGGTAAGAATGCGTATAGCTTAAGTGCGTGGGTGGTGCGGTACTACCGCCTCCTTGTGCGCATTCGCGTCGTGTACATGCGCTTGTATCACCAGGAACTACGCACGCGCATCCAAGGTGTGGTGAGTGGCGAGCACTGCCAATTGGTTCTGTCGGTGCTTGATGCGGCTGAGGTGGAGGGTGGTGCATCTGCATCAGGATCTGCTTCGACAGGTGCTGATGTGAGCAGCTCGAGCGCTAAGGTGAGTGGCTCGAGCGCTATTGTGAGTGGCTCGAGCGCTATTGTGAGTGGCTCGAGCGCTGCTGTGAGCGATGATGTCGTTGATACAAGCTCATCAGTGGAAGAGAAAACAAGCATCTCGTCAAGCGCTACTGTGAGTGCGAGTGTGACTGAGAGCGAAATTAGTGGCTCGAAGACAGCAACATCTGTCGTGAGCGACAAGGAGAAGTCTACTGAACTGGCAGTCACCGGTAATGCAGCGATGAGCAATCTCTACGCGCGCTGTGCACGTGAGAGCAGTAGTATGGAGTCGATGACGTTCTCTGCCGACATCGATGCGGCTGCGAAGGAGATCCAGCGCGTGTGCACTGGTGCGACTTCGGACGAGGCTGCTCTGGCATCTCTGCTGCTATCGAAGACTGTAGAGCAGCGCTACCTGATCTGGTGGCGCTATCGCATCCTGTACAAGCAGAGCTTGACGGTGTGGGTGAAGAGCACGAGCGACTACGGCATGCTGCTGAAGATGCTCGCGAGTCCCTTGGAGCACGTGGAAGCCGAGATCCTGCACAAGGCGATGAAGGGAGTGGGCACAACGGAGGAGTGGATCTACCCGGTCGTGATGGCTCGCTCGAATACTGAGATTACGCTGCTGAAGAAGACATTCCAGGAAAAGTACGGTGACGATCTGGTGAAGACCTTGAGCGGCAAACTCAGTGGTGACCTGAAGAAGATGGTCTTGGCTGCTTTGCGTGGCGAGGTGGCCGACTTCAACGCGTCTGTCCATACAAGCGTGAAGGCTAGTACGGACGCAGAAGCCTTGTACAAAGCTGGCAAAGGGCGCGTGGGCAAGGATGAAACAACATTCATCAATATCCTGGTGCTGAGCCCTGCGGAGCACGTGCGCAGCATCAACAGTGCGTATGAGGCAAAGTACAAGACGAACCTCATGGGTGCGATCGAGGCGGAGTTCTCTGGCGATGCGAAGCGGGCGATGCTGTTCCTGGTGCGGTCGGTGCTGGAGCCAGTAAACCTGCTTGCAGATTTGTTCGAGACGACGCTGCAGGGTGGTGGTAAGAATGCGTATAGCTTAAGTGCGTGGGTGGTGCGGTACTACCGCCTCCTTGTGCGCATTCGCGTCGTGTACATGCGCTTGTATCACCAGGAACTACGCACGCGCATCCAAGGTGTGGTGAGTGGCGAGCACTGCCAATTGGTTCTGTCGGTGCTTGATGCGGCTGAGGTGGAGGGTGGTGCATCTGCATCAGGATCTGCTTCGACAGGTGCTGATGTGAGCAGCTCGAGCGCTAAGGTGAGTGGCTCGAGCGCTATTGTGAGTGGCTCGAGCGCTATTGTGAGTGGCTCGAGCGCTGCTGTGAGCGATGATGTCGTTGATACAAGCTCATCAGTGGAAGAGAAAACAAGCATCTCGTCAAGCGCTACTGTGAGTGCGAGTGTGACTGAGAGCGAAATTAGTGGCTCGAAGACAGCAACATCTGTCGTGAGCGACAAGGAGAAGTCTACTGAACTGGCAGTCACCGGTAATGCAGCGATGAGCAATCTCTACGCGCGCTGTGCACGTGAGAGCAGTAGTATGGAGTCGATGACGTTCTCTGCCGACATCGATGCGGCTGCGAAGGAGATCCAGCGCGTGTGCACTGGTGCGACTTCGGACGAGGCTGCTCTGGCATCTCTGCTGCTATCGAAGACTGTAGAGCAGCGCTACCTGATCTGGTGGCGCTATCGCATCCTGTACAAGCAGAGCTTGACGGTGTGGGTGAAGAGCACGAGCGACTACGGCATGCTGCTGAAGATGCTCGCGAGTCCCTTGGAGCACGTGGAAGCCGAGATCCTGCACAAGGCGATGAAGGGAGTGGGCACAACGGAGGAGTGGATCTACCCGGTCGTGATGGCTCGCTCGAATACTGAGATTACGCTGCTGAAGAAGACATTCCAGGAAAAGTACGGTGACGATCTGGTGAAGACCTTGAGCGGCAAACTCAGTGGTGACCTGAAGAAGATGGTCTTGGCTGCTTTGCGTGGCGAGGTGGCCGACTTCAACGCGTCTGTCCATACAAGCGTGAAGGCTAGTACGGACGCAGAAGCCTTGTACAAAGCTGGCAAAGGGCGCGTGGGCAAGGATGAAACAACATTCATCAATATCCTGGTGCTGAGCCCTGCGGAGCACGTGCGCAGCATCAACAGTGCGTATGAGGCAAAGTACAAGACGAACCTCATGGGTGCGATCGAGGCGGAGTTCTCTGGCGATGCGAAGCGGGCGATGCTGTTCCTGGTGCGGTCGGTGCTGGAGCCAGTAAACCTGCTTGCAGATTTGTTCGAGACGACGCTGCAGGGTGGTGGTAAGAATGCGTATAGCTTAAGTGCGTGGGTGGTGCGGTACTACCGCCTCCTTGTGCGCATTCGCGTCGTGTACATGCGCTTGTATCACCAGGAACTACGCACGCGCATCCAAGGTGTGGTGAGTGGCGAGCACTGCCAATTGGTTCTGTCGGTGCTTGATGCGGCTGAGGTGGAGGGTGGTGCATCTGCATCAGGATCTGCTTCGACAGGTGCTGATGTGAGCAGCTCGAGCGCTAAGGTGAGTGGCTCGAGCGCTATTGTGAGTGGCTCGAGCGCTATTGTGAGTGGCTCGAGCGCTGCTGTGAGCGATGATGTCGTTGATACAAGCTCATCAGTGGAAGAGAAAACAAGCATCTCGTCAAGCGCTACTGTGAGTGCGAGTGTGACTGAGAGCGAAATTAGTGGCTCGAAGACAGCAACATCTGTCGTGAGCGACAAGGAGAAGTCTACTGAACTGGCAGTCACCGGTAATGCAGCGATGAGCAATCTCTACGCGCGCTGTGCACGTGAGAGCAGTAGTATGGAGTCGATGACGTTCTCTGCCGACATCGATGCGGCTGCGAAGGAGATCCAGCGCGTGTGCACTGGTGCGACTTCGGACGAGGCTGCTCTGGCATCTCTGCTGCTATCGAAGACTGTAGAGCAGCGCTACCTGATCTGGTGGCGCTATCGCATCCTGTACAAGCAGAGCTTGACGGTGTGGGTGAAGAGCACGAGCGACTACGGCATGCTGCTGAAGATGCTCGCGAGTCCCTTGGAGCACGTGGAAGCCGAGATCCTGCACAAGGCGATGAAGGGAGTGGGCACAACGGAGGAGTGGATCTACCCGGTCGTGATGGCTCGCTCGAATACTGAGATTACGCTGCTGAAGAAGACATTCCAGGAAAAGTACGGTGACGATCTGGTGAAGACCTTGAGCGGCAAACTCAGTGGTGACCTGAAGAAGATGGTCTTGGCTGCTTTGCGTGGCGAGGTGGCCGACTTCAACGCGTCTGTCCATACAAGCGTGAAGGCTAGTACGGACGCAGAAGCCTTGTACAAAGCTGGCAAAGGGCGCGTGGGCAAGGATGAAACAACATTCATCAATATCCTGGTGCTGAGCCCTGCGGAGCACGTGCGCAGCATCAACAGTGCGTATGAGGCAAAGTACAAGACGAACCTCATGGGTGCGATCGAGGCGGAGTTCTCTGGCGATGCGAAGCGGGCGATGCTGTTCCTGGTGCGGTCGGTGCTGGAGCCAGTAAACCTGCTTGCAGATTTGTTCGAGACGACGCTGCAGGGTGGTGGTAAGAATGCGTATAGCTTAAGTGCGTGGGTGGTGCGGTACTACCGCCTCCTTGTGCGCATTCGCGTCGTGTACATGCGCTTGTATCACCAGGAACTACGCACGCGCATCCAAGGTGTGGTGAGTGGCGAGCACTGCCAATTGGTTCTGTCGGTGCTTGATGCGGCTGAGGTGGAGGGTGGTGCATCTGCATCAGGATCTGCTTCGACAGGTGCTGATGTGAGCAGCTCGAGCGCTAAGGTGAGTGGCTCGAGCGCTATTGTGAGTGGCTCGAGCGCTATTGTGAGTGGCTCGAGCGCTGCTGTGAGCGATGATGTCGTTGATACAAGCTCATCAGTGGAAGAGAAAACAAGCATCTCGTCAAGCGCTACTGTGAGTGCGAGTGTGACTGAGAGCGAAATTAGTGGCTCGAAGACAGCAACATCTGTCGTGAGCGACAAGGAGAAGTCTACTGAACTGGCAGTCACCGGTAATGCAGCGATGAGCAATCTCTACGCGCGCTGTGCACGTGAGAGCAGTAGTATGGAGTCGATGACGTTCTCTGCCGACATCGATGCGGCTGCGAAGGAGATCCAGCGCGTGTGCACTGGTGCGACTTCGGACGAGGCTGCTCTGGCATCTCTGCTGCTATCGAAGACTGTAGAGCAGCGCTACCTGATCTGGTGGCGCTATCGCATCCTGTACAAGCAGAGCTTGACGGTGTGGGTGAAGAGCACGAGCGACTACGGCATGCTGCTGAAGATGCTCGCGAGTCCCTTGGAGCACGTGGAAGCCGAGATCCTGCACAAGGCGATGAAGGGAGTGGGCACAACGGAGGAGTGGATCTACCCGGTCGTGATGGCTCGCTCGAATACTGAGATTACGCTGCTGAAGAAGACATTCCAGGAAAAGTACGGTGACGATCTGGTGAAGACCTTGAGCGGCAAACTCAGTGGTGACCTGAAGAAGATGGTCTTGGCTGCTTTGCGTGGCGAGGTGGCCGACTTCAACGCGTCTGTCCATACAAGCGTGAAGGCTAGTACGGACGCAGAAGCCTTGTACAAAGCTGGCAAAGGGCGCGTGGGCAAGGATGAAACAACATTCATCAATATCCTGGTGCTGAGCCCTGCGGAGCACGTGCGCAGCATCAACAGTGCGTATGAGGCAAAGTACAAGACGAACCTCATGGGTGCGATCGAGGCGGAGTTCTCTGGCGATGCGAAGCGGGCGATGCTGTTCCTGGTGCGGTCGGTGCTGGAGCCAGTAAACCTGCTTGCAGATTTGTTCGAGACGACGCTGCAGGGTGGTGGTAAGAATGCGTATAGCTTAAGTGCGTGGGTGGTGCGGTACTACCGCCTCCTTGTGCGCATTCGCGTCGTGTACATGCGCTTGTATCACCAGGAACTACGCACGCGCATCCAAGGTGTGGTGAGTGGCGAGCACTGCCAATTGGTTCTGTCGGTGCTTGATGCGGCTGAGGTGGAGGGTGGTGCATCTGCATCAGGATCTGCTTCGACAGGTGCTGATGTGAGCAGCTCGAGCGCTAAGGTGAGTGGCTCGAGCGCTATTGTGAGTGGCTCGAGCGCTATTGTGAGTGGCTCGAGCGCTGCTGTGAGCGATGATGTCGTTGATACAAGCTCATCAGTGGAAGAGAAAACAAGCATCTCGTCAAGCGCTACTGTGAGTGCGAGTGTGACTGAGAGCGAAATTAGTGGCTCGAAGACAGCAACATCTGTCGTGAGCGACAAGGAGAAGTCTACTGAACTGGCAGTCACCGGTAATGCAGCGATGAGCAATCTCTACGCGCGCTGTGCACGTGAGAGCAGTAGTATGGAGTCGATGACGTTCTCTGCCGACATCGATGCGGCTGCGAAGGAGATCCAGCGCGTGTGCACTGGTGCGACTTCGGACGAGGCTGCTCTGGCATCTCTGCTGCTATCGAAGACTGTAGAGCAGCGCTACCTGATCTGGTGGCGCTATCGCATCCTGTACAAGCAGAGCTTGACGGTGTGGGTGAAGAGCACGAGCGACTACGGCATGCTGCTGAAGATGCTCGCGAGTCCCTTGGAGCACGTGGAAGCCGAGATCCTGCACAAGGCGATGAAGGGAGTGGGCACAACGGAGGAGTGGATCTACCCGGTCGTGATGGCTCGCTCGAATACTGAGATTACGCTGCTGAAGAAGACATTCCAGGAAAAGTACGGTGACGATCTGGTGAAGACCTTGAGCGGCAAACTCAGTGGTGACCTGAAGAAGATGGTCTTGGCTGCTTTGCGTGGCGAGGTGGCCGACTTCAACGCGTCTGTCCATACAAGCGTGAAGGCTAGTACGGACGCAGAAGCCTTGTACAAAGCTGGCAAAGGGCGCGTGGGCAAGGATGAAACAACATTCATCAATATCCTGGTGCTGAGCCCTGCGGAGCACGTGCGCAGCATCAACAGTGCGTATGAGGCAAAGTACAAGACGAACCTCATGGGTGCGATCGAGGCGGAGTTCTCTGGCGATGCGAAGCGGGCGATGCTGTTCCTGGTGCGGTCGGTGCTGGAGCCAGTAAACCTGCTTGCAGATTTGTTCGAGACGACGCTGCAGGGTGGTGGTAAGAATGCGTATAGCTTAAGTGCGTGGGTGGTGCGGTACTACCGCCTCCTTGTGCGCATTCGCGTCGTGTACATGCGCTTGTATCACCAGGAACTACGCACGCGCATCCAAGGTGTGGTGAGTGGCGAGCACTGCCAATTGGTTCTGTCGGTGCTTGATGCGGCTGAGGTGGAGGGTGGTGCATCTGCATCAGGATCTGCTTCGACAGGTGCTGATGTGAGCAGCTCGAGCGCTAAGGTGAGTGGCTCGAGCGCTATTGTGAGTGGCTCGAGCGCTATTGTGAGTGGCTCGAGCGCTGCTGTGAGCGATGATGTCGTTGATACAAGCTCATCAGTGGAAGAGAAAACAAGCATCTCGTCAAGCGCTACTGTGAGTGCGAGTGTGACTGAGAGCGAAATTAGTGGCTCGAAGACAGCAACATCTGTCGTGAGCGACAAGGAGAAGTCTACTGAACTGGCAGTCACCGGTAATGCAGCGATGAGCAATCTCTACGCGCGCTGTGCACGTGAGAGCAGTAGTATGGAGTCGATGACGTTCTCTGCCGACATCGATGCGGCTGCGAAGGAGATCCAGCGCGTGTGCACTGGTGCGACTTCGGACGAGGCTGCTCTGGCATCTCTGCTGCTATCGAAGACTGTAGAGCAGCGCTACCTGATCTGGTGGCGCTATCGCATCCTGTACAAGCAGAGCTTGACGGTGTGGGTGAAGAGCACGAGCGACTACGGCATGCTGCTGAAGATGCTCGCGAGTCCCTTGGAGCACGTGGAAGCCGAGATCCTGCACAAGGCGATGAAGGGAGTGGGCACAACGGAGGAGTGGATCTACCCGGTCGTGATGGCTCGCTCGAATACTGAGATTACGCTGCTGAAGAAGACATTCCAGGAAAAGTACGGTGACGATCTGGTGAAGACCTTGAGCGGCAAACTCAGTGGTGACCTGAAGAAGATGGTCTTGGCTGCTTTGCGTGGCGAGGTGGCCGACTTCAACGCGTCTGTCCATACAAGCGTGAAGGCTAGTACGGACGCAGAAGCCTTGTACAAAGCTGGCAAAGGGCGCGTGGGCAAGGATGAAACAACATTCATCAATATCCTGGTGCTGAGCCCTGCGGAGCACGTGCGCAGCATCAACAGTGCGTATGAGGCAAAGTACAAGACGAACCTCATGGGTGCGATCGAGGCGGAGTTCTCTGGCGATGCGAAGCGGGCGATGCTGTTCCTGGTGCGGTCGGTGCTGGAGCCAGTAAACCTGCTTGCAGATTTGTTCGAGACGACGCTGCAGGGTGGTGGTAAGAATGCGTATAGCTTAAGTGCGTGGGTGGTGCGGTACTACCGCCTCCTTGTGCGCATTCGCGTCGTGTACATGCGCTTGTATCACCAGGAACTACGCACGCGCATCCAAGGTGTGGTGAGTGGCGAGCACTGCCAATTGGTTCTGTCGGTGCTTGATGCGGCTGAGGTGGAGGGTGGTGCATCTGCATCAGGATCTGCTTCGACAGGTGCTGATGTGAGCAGCTCGAGCGCTAAGGTGAGTGGCTCGAGCGCTATTGTGAGTGGCTCGAGCGCTATTGTGAGTGGCTCGAGCGCTGCTGTGAGCGATGATGTCGTTGATACAAGCTCATCAGTGGAAGAGAAAACAAGCATCTCGTCAAGCGCTACTGTGAGTGCGAGTGTGACTGAGAGCGAAATTAGTGGCTCGAAGACAGCAACATCTGTCGTGAGCGACAAGGAGAAGTCTACTGAACTGGCAGTCACCGGTAATGCAGCGATGAGCAATCTCTACGCGCGCTGTGCACGTGAGAGCAGTAGTATGGAGTCGATGACGTTCTCTGCCGACATCGATGCGGCTGCGAAGGAGATCCAGCGCGTGTGCACTGGTGCGACTTCGGACGAGGCTGCTCTGGCATCTCTGCTGCTATCGAAGACTGTAGAGCAGCGCTACCTGATCTGGTGGCGCTATCGCATCCTGTACAAGCAGAGCTTGACGGTGTGGGTGAAGAGCACGAGCGACTACGGCATGCTGCTGAAGATGCTCGCGAGTCCCTTGGAGCACGTGGAAGCCGAGATCCTGCACAAGGCGATGAAGGGAGTGGGCACAACGGAGGAGTGGATCTACCCGGTCGTGATGGCTCGCTCGAATACTGAGATTACGCTGCTGAAGAAGACATTCCAGGAAAAGTACGGTGACGATCTGGTGAAGACCTTGAGCGGCAAACTCAGTGGTGACCTGAAGAAGATGGTCTTGGCTGCTTTGCGTGGCGAGGTGGCCGACTTCAACGCGTCTGTCCATACAAGCGTGAAGGCTAGTACGGACGCAGAAGCCTTGTACAAAGCTGGCAAAGGGCGCGTGGGCAAGGATGAAACAACATTCATCAATATCCTGGTGCTGAGCCCTGCGGAGCACGTGCGCAGCATCAACAGTGCGTATGAGGCAAAGTACAAGACGAACCTCATGGGTGCGATCGAGGCGGAGTTCTCTGGCGATGCGAAGCGGGCGATGCTGTTCCTGGTGCGGTCGGTGCTGGAGCCAGTAAACCTGCTTGCAGATTTGTTCGAGACGACGCTGCAGGGTGGTGGTAAGAATGCGTATAGCTTAAGTGCGTGGGTGGTGCGGTACTACCGCCTCCTTGTGCGCATTCGCGTCGTGTACATGCGCTTGTATCACCAGGAACTACGCACGCGCATCCAAGGTGTGGTGAGTGGCGAGCACTGCCAATTGGTTCTGTCGGTGCTTGATGCGGCTGAGGTGGAGGGTGGTGCATCTGCATCAGGATCTGCTTCGACAGGTGCTGATGTGAGCAGCTCGAGCGCTAAGGTGAGTGGCTCGAGCGCTATTGTGAGTGGCTCGAGCGCTATTGTGAGTGGCTCGAGCGCTATTGTGAGTGGCTCGAGCGCTGCTGTGAGCGATGATGTCGTTGATACAAGCTCATCAGTGGAAGAGAAAACAAGCATCTCGTCAAGCGCTACTGTGAGTGCGAGTGTGACTGAGAGCGAAATTAGTGGCTCGAAGACAGCAACATCTGTCGTGAGCGACAAGGAGAAGTCTACTGAACTGGCAGTCACCGGTAATGCAGCGATGAGCAATCTCTACGCGCGCTGTGCACGTGAGAGCAGTAGTATGGAGTCGATGACGTTCTCTGCCGACATCGATGCGGCTGCGAAGGAGATCCAGCGCGTGTGCACTGGTGCGACTTCGGACGAGGCTGCTCTGGCATCTCTGCTGCTATCGAAGACTGTAGAGCAGCGCTACCTGATCTGGTGGCGCTATCGCATCCTGTACAAGCAGAGCTTGACGGTGTGGGTGAAGAGCACGAGCGACTACGGCATGCTGCTGAAGATGCTCGCGAGTCCCTTGGAGCACGTGGAAGCCGAGATCCTGCACAAGGCGATGAAGGGAGTGGGCACAACGGAGGAGTGGATCTACCCGGTCGTGATGGCTCGCTCGAATACTGAGATTACGCTGCTGAAGAAGACATTCCAGGAAAAGTACGGTGACGATCTGGTGAAGACCTTGAGCGGCAAACTCAGTGGTGACCTGAAGAAGATGGTCTTGGCTGCTTTGCGTGGCGAGGTGGCCGACTTCAACGCGTCTGTCCATACAAGCGTGAAGGCTAGTACGGACGCAGAAGCCTTGTACAAAGCTGGCAAAGGGCGCGTGGGCAAGGATGAAACAACATTCATCAATATCCTGGTGCTGAGCCCTGCGGAGCACGTGCGCAGCATCAACAGTGCGTATGAGGCAAAGTACAAGACGAACCTCATGGGTGCGATCGAGGCGGAGTTCTCTGGCGATGCGAAGCGGGCGATGCTGTTCCTGGTGCGGTCGGTGCTGGAGCCAGTAAACCTGCTTGCAGATTTGTTCGAGACGACGCTGCAGGGTGGTGGTAAGAATGCGTATAGCTTAAGTGCGTGGGTGGTGCGGTACTACCGCCTCCTTGTGCGCATTCGCGTCGTGTACATGCGCTTGTATCACCAGGAACTACGCACGCGCATCCAAGGTGTGGTGAGTGGCAAGCACTGCCAATTGGTTCTGTCGGTGCTTGATGCGGCTGAGGTGGAGGGTGGTGCATCTGCATCAGGATCTGCTTCGACAGGTGCTGATGTGAGCAGCTCGAGCGCTAAGGTGAGTGGCTCGAGCGCTATTGTGAGTGGCTCGAGCGCTATTGTGAGTGGCTCGAGCGCTGCTGTGAGCGATGATGTCGTTGATACAAGCTCATCAGTGGAAGAGAAAACAAGCATCTCGTCAAGCGCTACTGTGAGTGCGAGTGTGACTGAGAGCGAAATTAGTGGCTCGAAGACAGCAACATCTGTCGTGAGCGACAAGGAGAAGTCTACTGAACTGGCAGTCACCGGTAATGCAGCGATGAGCAATCTCTACGCGCGCTGTGCACGTGAGAGCAGTAGTATGGAGTCGATGACGTTCTCTGCCGACATCGATGCGGCTGCGAAGGAGATCCAGCGCGTGTGCACTGGTGCGACTTCGGACGAGGCTGCTCTGGCATCTCTGCTGCTATCGAAGACTGTAGAGCAGCGCTACCTGATCTGGTGGCGCTATCGCATCCTGTACAAGCAGAGCTTGACGGTGTGGGTGAAGAGCACGAGCGACTACGGCATGCTGCTGAAGATGCTCGCGAGTCCCTTGGAGCACGTGGAAGCCGAGATCCTGCACAAGGCGATGAAGGGAGTGGGCACAACGGAGGAGTGGATCTACCCGGTCGTGATGGCTCGCTCGAATACTGAGATTACGCTGCTGAAGAAGACATTCCAGGAAAAGTACGGTGACGATCTGGTGAAGACCTTGAGCGGCAAACTCAGTGGTGACCTGAAGAAGATGGTCTTGGCTGCTTTGCGTGGCGAGGTGGCCGACTTCAACGCGTCTGTCCATACAAGCGTGAAGGCTAGTACGGACGCAGAAGCCTTGTACAAAGCTGGCAAAGGGCGCGTGGGCAAGGATGAAACAACATTCATCAATATCCTGGTGCTGAGCCCTGCGGAGCACGTGCGCAGCATCAACAGTGCGTATGAGGCAAAGTACAAGACGAACCTCATGGGTGCGATCGAGGCGGAGTTCTCTGGCGATGCGAAGCGGGCGATGCTGTTCCTGGTGCGGTCGGTGCTGGAGCCAGTAAACCTGCTTGCAGATTTGTTCGAGACGACGCTGCAGGGTGGTGGTAAGAATGCGTATAGCTTAAGTGCGTGGGTGGTGCGGTACTACCGCCTCCTTGTGCGCATTCGCGTCGTGTACATGCGCTTGTATCACCAGGAACTACGCACGCGCATCCAAGGTGTGGTGAGTGGCGAGCACTGCCAATTGGTTCTGTCGGTGCTTGATGCGGCTGAGGTGGAGGGTGGTGCATCTGCATCAGGATCTGCTTCGACAGGTGCTGATGTGAGCAGCTCGAGCGCTAAGGTGAGTGGCTCGAGCGCTATTGTGAGTGGCTCGAGCGCTATTGTGAGTGGCTCGAGCGCTATTGTGAGTGGCTCGAGCGCTGCTGTGAGCGATGATGTCGTTGATACAAGCTCATCAGTGGAAGAGAAAACAAGCATCTCGTCAAGCGCTACTGTGAGTGCGAGTGTGACTGAGAGCGAAATTAGTGGCTCGAAGACAGCAACATCTGTCGTGAGCGACAAGGAGAAGTCTACTGAACTGGCAGTCACCGGTAATGCAGCGATGAGCAATCTCTACGCGCGCTGTGCACGTGAGAGCAGTAGTATGGAGTCGATGACGTTCTCTGCCGACATCGATGCGGCTGCGAAGGAGATCCAGCGCGTGTGCACTGGTGCGACTTCGGACGAGGCTGCTCTGGCATCTCTGCTGCTATCGAAGACTGTAGAGCAGCGCTACCTGATCTGGTGGCGCTATCGCATCCTGTACAAGCAGAGCTTGACGGTGTGGGTGAAGAGCACGAGCGACTACGGCATGCTGCTGAAGATGCTCGCGAGTCCCTTGGAGCACGTGGAAGCCGAGATCCTGCACAAGGCGATGAAGGGAGTGGGCACAACGGAGGAGTGGATCTACCCGGTCGTGATGGCTCGCTCGAATACTGAGATTACGCTGCTGAAGAAGACATTCCAGGAAAAGTACGGTGACGATCTGGTGAAGACCTTGAGCGGCAAACTCAGTGGTGACCTGAAGAAGATGGTCTTGGCTGCTTTGCGTGGCGAGGTGGCCGACTTCAACGCGTCTGTCCATACAAGCGTGAAGGCTAGTACGGACGCAGAAGCCTTGTACAAAGCTGGCAAAGGGCGCGTGGGCAAGGATGAAACAACATTCATCAATATCCTGGTGCTGAGCCCTGCGGAGCACGTGCGCAGCATCAACAGTGCGTATGAGGCAAAGTACAAGACGAACCTCATGGGTGCGATCGAGGCGGAGTTCTCTGGCGATGCGAAGCGGGCGATGCTGTTCCTGGTGCGGTCGGTGCTGGAGCCAGTAAACCTGCTTGCAGATTTGTTCGAGACGACGCTGCAGGGTGGTGGTAAGAATGCGTATAGCTTAAGTGCGTGGGTGGTGCGGTACTACCGCCTCCTTGTGCGCATTCGCGTCGTGTACATGCGCTTGTATCACCAGGAACTACGCACGCGCATCCAAGGTGTGGTGAGTGGCAAGCACTGCCAATTGGTTCTGTCGGTGCTTGATGCGGCTGAGGTGGAGGGTGGTGCATCTGCATCAGGATCTGCTTCGACAGGTGCTGATGTGAGCAGCTCGAGCGCTAAGGTGAGTGGCTCGAGCGCTATTGTGAGTGGCTCGAGCGCTATTGTGAGTGGCTCGAGCGCTGCTGTGAGCGATGATGTCGTTGATACAAGCTCATCAGTGGAAGAGAAAACAAGCATCTCGTCAAGCGCTACTGTGAGTGCGAGTGTGACTGAGAGCGAAATTAGTGGCTCGAAGACAGCAACATCTGTCGTGAGCGACAAGGAGAAGTCTACTGAACTGGCAGTCACCGGTAATGCAGCGATGAGCAATCTCTACGCGCGCTGTGCACGTGAGAGCAGTAGTATGGAGTCGATGACGTTCTCTGCCGACATCGATGCGGCTGCGAAGGAGATCCAGCGCGTGTGCACTGGTGCGACTTCGGACGAGGCTGCTCTGGCATCTCTGCTGCTATCGAAGACTGTAGAGCAGCGCTACCTGATCTGGTGGCGCTATCGCATCCTGTACAAGCAGAGCTTGACGGTGTGGGTGAAGAGCACGAGCGACTACGGCATGCTGCTGAAGATGCTCGCGAGTCCCTTGGAGCACGTGGAAGCCGAGATCCTGCACAAGGCGATGAAGGGAGTGGGCACAACGGAGGAGTGGATCTACCCGGTCGTGATGGCTCGCTCGAATACTGAGATTACGCTGCTGAAGAAGACATTCCAGGAAAAGTACGGTGACGATCTGGTGAAGACCTTGAGCGGCAAACTCAGTGGTGACCTGAAGAAGATGGTCTTGGCTGCTTTGCGTGGCGAGGTGGCCGACTTCAGCGCGTCTGTCCATACAAGCGTGAAGGCTAGTACGGACGCAGAAGCCTTGTACAAAGCTGGCAAAGGGCGCGTGGGCAAGGATGAAACAACATTCATCAATATCCTGGTGCTGAGCCCTGCGGAGCACGTGCGCAGCATCAACAGTGCGTATGAGGCAAAGTACAAGACGAACCTCATGGGTGCGATCGAGGCGGAGTTCTCTGGCGATGCGAAGCGGGCGATGCTGTTCCTGGTGCGGTCGGTGCTGGAGCCAGTAAACCTGCTTGCAGATTTGTTCGAGACGACGCTGCAGGGTGGTGGTAAGAATGCGTATAGCTTAAGTGCGTGGGTGGTGCGGTACTACCGCCTCCTTGTGCGCATTCGCGTCGTGTACATGCGCTTGTATCACCAGGAACTACGCACGCGCATCCAAGGTGTGGTGAGTGGCGAGCACTGCCAATTGGTTCTGTCGGTGCTTGATGCGGCTGAGGTGGAGGGTGGTGCATCTGCATCAGGATCTGCTTCGACAGGTGCTGATGTGAGCAGCTCGAGCGCTAAGGTGAGTGGCTCGAGCGCTATTGTGAGTGGCTCGAGCGCTATTGTGAGTGGCTCGAGCGCTGCTGTGAGCGATGATGTCGTTGATACAAGCTCATCAGTGGAAGAGAAAACAAGCATCTCGTCAAGCGCTACTGTGAGTGCGAGTGTGACTGAGAGCGAAATTAGTGGCTCGAAGACAGCAACATCTGTCGTGAGCGACAAGGAGAAGTCTACTGAACTGGCAGTCACCGGTAATGCAGCGATGAGCAATCTCTACGCGCGCTGTGCACGTGAGAGCAGTAGTATGGAGTCGATGACGTTCTCTGCCGACATCGATGCGGCTGCGAAGGAGATCCAGCGCGTGTGCACTGGTGCGACTTCGGACGAGGCTGCTCTGGCATCTCTGCTGCTATCGAAGACTGTAGAGCAGCGCTACCTGATCTGGTGGCGCTATCGCATCCTGTACAAGCAGAGCTTGACGGTGTGGGTGAAGAGCACGAGCGACTACGGCATGCTGCTGAAGATGCTCGCGAGTCCCTTGGAGCACGTGGAAGCCGAGATCCTGCACAAGGCGATGAAGGGAGTGGGCACAACGGAGGAGTGGATCTACCCGGTCGTGATGGCTCGCTCGAATACTGAGATTACGCTGCTGAAGAAGACATTCCAGGAAAAGTACGGTGACGATCTGGTGAAGACCTTGAGCGGCAAACTCAGTGGTGACCTGAAGAAGATGGTCTTGGCTGCTTTGCGTGGCGAGGTGGCCGACTTCAACGCGTCTGTCCATACAAGCGTGAAGGCTAGTACGGACGCAGAAGCCTTGTACAAAGCTGGCAAAGGGCGCGTGGGCAAGGATGAAACAACATTCATCAATATCCTGGTGCTGAGCCCTGCGGAGCACGTGCGCAGCATCAACAGTGCGTATGAGGCAAAGTACAAGACGAACCTCATGGGTGCGATCGAGGCGGAGTTCTCTGGCGATGCGAAGCGGGCGATGCTGTTCCTGGTGCGGTCGGTGCTGGAGCCAGTAAACCTGCTTGCAGATTTGTTCGAGACGACGCTGCAGGGTGGTGGTAAGAATGCGTATAGCTTAAGTGCGTGGGTGGTGCGGTACTACCGCCTCCTTGTGCGCATTCGCGTCGTGTACATGCGCTTGTATCACCAGGAACTACGCACGCGCATCCAAGGTGTGGTGAGTGGCGAGCACTGCCAATTGGTTCTGTCGGTGCTTGATGCGGCTGAGGTGGAGGGTGGTGCATCTGCATCAGGATCTGCTTCGACAGGTGCTGATGTGAGCAGCTCGAGCGCTAAGGTGAGTGGCTCGAGCGCTATTGTGAGTGGCTCGAGCGCTATTGTGAGTGGCTCGAGCGCTGCTGTGAGCGATGATGTCGTTGATACAAGCTCATCAGTGGAAGAGAAAACAAGCATCTCGTCAAGCGCTACTGTGAGTGCGAGTGTGACTGAGAGCGAAATTAGTGGCTCGAAGACAGCAACATCTGTCGTGAGCGACAAGGAGAAGTCTACTGAACTGGCAGTCACCGGTAATGCAGCGATGAGCAATCTCTACGCGCGCTGTGCACGTGAGAGCAGTAGTATGGAGTCGATGACGTTCTCTGCCGACATCGATGCGGCTGCGAAGGAGATCCAGCGCGTGTGCACTGGTGCGACTTCGGACGAGGCTGCTCTGGCATCTCTGCTGCTATCGAAGACTGTAGAGCAGCGCTACCTGATCTGGTGGCGCTATCGCATCCTGTACAAGCAGAGCTTGACGGTGTGGGTGAAGAGCACGAGCGACTACGGCATGCTGCTGAAGATGCTCGCGAGTCCCTTGGAGCACGTGGAAGCCGAGATCCTGCACAAGGCGATGAAGGGAGTGGGCACAACGGAGGAGTGGATCTACCCGGTCGTGATGGCTCGCTCGAATACTGAGATTACGCTGCTGAAGAAGACATTCCAGGAAAAGTACGGTGACGATCTGGTGAAGACCTTGAGCGGCAAACTCAGTGGTGACCTGAAGAAGATGGTCTTGGCTGCTTTGCGTGGCGAGGTGGCCGACTTCAACGCGTCTGTCCATACAAGCGTGAAGGCTAGTACGGACGCAGAAGCCTTGTACAAAGCTGGCAAAGGGCGCGTGGGCAAGGATGAAACAACATTCATCAATATCCTGGTGCTGAGCCCTGCGGAGCACGTGCGCAGCATCAACAGTGCGTATGAGGCAAAGTACAAGACGAACCTCATGGGTGCGATCGAGGCGGAGTTCTCTGGCGATGCGAAGCGGGCGATGCTGTTCCTGGTGCGGTCGGTGCTGGAGCCAGTAAACCTGCTTGCAGATTTGTTCGAGACGACGCTGCAGGGTGGTGGTAAGAATGCGTATAGCTTAAGTGCGTGGGTGGTGCGGTACTACCGCCTCCTTGTGCGCATTCGCGTCGTGTACATGCGCTTGTATCACCAGGAACTACGCACGCGCATCCAAGGTGTGGTGAGTGGCGAGCACTGCCAATTGGTTCTGTCGGTGCTTGATGCGGCTGAGGTGGAGGGTGGTGCATCTGCATCAGGATCTGCTTCGACAGGTGCTGATGTGAGCAGCTCGAGCGCTAAGGTGAGTGGCTCGAGCGCTATTGTGAGTGGCTCGAGCGCTATTGTGAGTGGCTCGAGCGCTGCTGTGAGCGATGATGTCGTTGATACAAGCTCATCAGTGGAAGAGAAAACAAGCATCTCGTCAAGCGCTACTGTGAGTGCGAGTGTGACTGAGAGCGAAATTAGTGGCTCGAAGACAGCAACATCTGTCGTGAGCGACAAGGAGAAGTCTACTGAACTGGCAGTCACCGGTAATGCAGCGATGAGCAATCTCTACGCGCGCTGTGCACGTGAGAGCAGTAGTATGGAGTCGATGACGTTCTCTGCCGACATCGATGCGGCTGCGAAGGAGATCCAGCGCGTGTGCACTGGTGCGACTTCGGACGAGGCTGCTCTGGCATCTCTGCTGCTATCGAAGACTGTAGAGCAGCGCTACCTGATCTGGTGGCGCTATCGCATCCTGTACAAGCAGAGCTTGACGGTGTGGGTGAAGAGCACGAGCGACTACGGCATGCTGCTGAAGATGCTCGCGAGTCCCTTGGAGCACGTGGAAGCCGAGATCCTGCACAAGGCGATGAAGGGAGTGGGCACAACGGAGGAGTGGATCTACCCGGTCGTGATGGCTCGCTCGAATACTGAGATTACGCTGCTGAAGAAGACATTCCAGGAAAAGTACGGTGACGATCTGGTGAAGACCTTGAGCGGCAAACTCAGTGGTGACCTGAAGAAGATGGTCTTGGCTGCTTTGCGTGGCGAGGTGGCCGACTTCAACGCGTCTGTCCATACAAGCGTGAAGGCTAGTACGGACGCAGAAGCCTTGTACAAAGCTGGCAAAGGGCGCGTGGGCAAGGATGAAACAACATTCATCAATATCCTGGTGCTGAGCCCTGCGGAGCACGTGCGCAGCATCAACAGTGCGTATGAGGCAAAGTACAAGACGAACCTCATGGGTGCGATCGAGGCGGAGTTCTCTGGCGATGCGAAGCGGGCGATGCTGTTCCTGGTGCGGTCGGTGCTGGAGCCAGTAAACCTGCTTGCAGATTTGTTCGAGACGACGCTGCAGGGTGGTGGTAAGAATGCGTATAGCTTAAGTGCGTGGGTGGTGCGGTACTACCGCCTCCTTGTGCGCATTCGCGTCGTGTACATGCGCTTGTATCACCAGGAACTACGCACGCGCATCCAAGGTGTGGTGAGTGGCGAGCACTGCCAATTGGTTCTGTCGGTGCTTGATGCGGCTGAGGTGGAGGGTGGTGCATCTGCATCAGGATCTGCTTCGACAGGTGCTGATGTGAGCAGCTCGAGCGCTAAGGTGAGTGGCTCGAGCGCTATTGTGAGTGGCTCGAGCGCTATTGTGAGTGGCTCGAGCGCTGCTGTGAGCGATGATGTCGTTGATACAAGCTCATCAGTGGAAGAGAAAACAAGCATCTCGTCAAGCGCTACTGTGAGTGCGAGTGTGACTGAGAGCGAAATTAGTGGCTCGAAGACAGCAACATCTGTCGTGAGCGACAAGGAGAAGTCTACTGAACTGGCAGTCACCGGTAATGCAGCGATGAGCAATCTCTACGCGCGCTGTGCACGTGAGAGCAGTAGTATGGAGTCGATGACGTTCTCTGCCGACATCGATGCGGCTGCGAAGGAGATCCAGCGCGTGTGCACTGGTGCGACTTCGGACGAGGCTGCTCTGGCATCTCTGCTGCTATCGAAGACTGTAGAGCAGCGCTACCTGATCTGGTGGCGCTATCGCATCCTGTACAAGCAGAGCTTGACGGTGTGGGTGAAGAGCACGAGCGACTACGGCATGCTGCTGAAGATGCTCGCGAGTCCCTTGGAGCACGTGGAAGCCGAGATCCTGCACAAGGCGATGAAGGGAGTGGGCACAACGGAGGAGTGGATCTACCCGGTCGTGATGGCTCGCTCGAATACTGAGATTACGCTGCTGAAGAAGACATTCCAGGAAAAGTACGGTGACGATCTGGTGAAGACCTTGAGCGGCAAACTCAGTGGTGACCTGAAGAAGATGGTCTTGGCTGCTTTGCGTGGCGAGGTGGCCGACTTCAACGCGTCTGTCCATACAAGCGTGAAGGCTAGTACGGACGCAGAAGCCTTGTACAAAGCTGGCAAAGGGCGCGTGGGCAAGGATGAAACAACATTCATCAATATCCTGGTGCTGAGCCCTGCGGAGCACGTGCGCAGCATCAACAGTGCGTATGAGGCAAAGTACAAGACGAACCTCATGGGTGCGATCGAGGCGGAGTTCTCTGGCGATGCGAAGCGGGCGATGCTGTTCCTGGTGCGGTCGGTGCTGGAGCCAGTAAACCTGCTTGCAGATTTGTTCGAGACGACGCTGCAGGGTGGTGGTAAGAATGCGTATAGCTTAAGTGCGTGGGTGGTGCGGTACTACCGCCTCCTTGTGCGCATTCGCGTCGTGTACATGCGCTTGTATCACCAGGAACTACGCACGCGCATCCAAGGTGTGGTGAGTGGCGAGCACTGCCAATTGGTTCTGTCGGTGCTTGATGCGGCTGAGGTGGAGGGTGGTGCATCTGCATCAGGATCTGCTTCGACAGGTGCTGATGTGAGCAGCTCGAGCGCTAAGGTGAGTGGCTCGAGCGCTATTGTGAGTGGCTCGAGCGCTATTGTGAGTGGCTCGAGCGCTGCTGTGAGCGATGATGTCGTTGATACAAGCTCATCAGTGGAAGAGAAAACAAGCATCTCGTCAAGCGCTACTGTGAGTGCGAGTGTGACTGAGAGCGAAATTAGTGGCTCGAAGACAGCAACATCTGTCGTGAGCGACAAGGAGAAGTCTACTGAACTGGCAGTCACCGGTAATGCAGCGATGAGCAATCTCTACGCGCGCTGTGCACGTGAGAGCAGTAGTATGGAGTCGATGACGTTCTCTGCCGACATCGATGCGGCTGCGAAGGAGATCCAGCGCGTGTGCACTGGTGCGACTTCGGACGAGGCTGCTCTGGCATCTCTGCTGCTATCGAAGACTGTAGAGCAGCGCTACCTGATCTGGTGGCGCTATCGCATCCTGTACAAGCAGAGCTTGACGGTGTGGGTGAAGAGCACGAGCGACTACGGCATGCTGCTGAAGATGCTCGCGAGTCCCTTGGAGCACGTGGAAGCCGAGATCCTGCACAAGGCGATGAAGGGAGTGGGCACAACGGAGGAGTGGATCTACCCGGTCGTGATGGCTCGCTCGAATACTGAGATTACGCTGCTGAAGAAGACATTCCAGGAAAAGTACGGTGACGATCTGGTGAAGACCTTGAGCGGCAAACTCAGTGGTGACCTGAAGAAGATGGTCTTGGCTGCTTTGCGTGGCGAGGTGGCCGACTTCAACGCGTCTGTCCATACAAGCGTGAAGGCTAGTACGGACGCAGAAGCCTTGTACAAAGCTGGCAAAGGGCGCGTGGGCAAGGATGAAACAACATTCATCAATATCCTGGTGCTGAGCCCTGCGGAGCACGTGCGCAGCATCAACAGTGCGTATGAGGCAAAGTACAAGACGAACCTCATGGGTGCGATCGAGGCGGAGTTCTCTGGCGATGCGAAGCGGGCGATGCTGTTCCTGGTGCGGTCGGTGCTGGAGCCAGTAAACCTGCTTGCAGATTTGTTCGAGACGACGCTGCAGGGTGGTGGTAAGAATGCGTATAGCTTAAGTGCGTGGGTGGTGCGGTACTACCGCCTCCTTGTGCGCATTCGCGTCGTGTACATGCGCTTGTATCACCAGGAACTACGCACGCGCATCCAAGGTGTGGTGAGTGGCGAGCACTGCCAATTGGTTCTGTCGGTGCTTGATGCGGCTGAGGTGGAGGGTGGTGCATCTGCATCAGGATCTGCTTCGACAGGTGCTGATGTGAGCAGCTCGAGCGCTAAGGTGAGTGGCTCGAGCGCTATTGTGAGTGGCTCGAGCGCTATTGTGAGTGGCTCGAGCGCTGCTGTGAGCGATGATGTCGTTGATACAAGCTCATCAGTGGAAGAGAAAACAAGCATCTCGTCAAGCGCTACTGTGAGTGCGAGTGTGACTGAGAGCGAAATTAGTGGCTCGAAGACAGCAACATCTGTCGTGAGCGACAAGGAGAAGTCTACTGAACTGGCAGTCACCGGTAATGCAGCGATGAGCAATCTCTACGCGCGCTGTGCACGTGAGAGCAGTAGTATGGAGTCGATGACGTTCTCTGCCGACATCGATGCGGCTGCGAAGGAGATCCAGCGCGTGTGCACTGGTGCGACTTCGGACGAGGCTGCTCTGGCATCTCTGCTGCTATCGAAGACTGTAGAGCAGCGCTACCTGATCTGGTGGCGCTATCGCATCCTGTACAAGCAGAGCTTGACGGTGTGGGTGAAGAGCACGAGCGACTACGGCATGCTGCTGAAGATGCTCGCGAGTCCCTTGGAGCACGTGGAAGCCGAGATCCTGCACAAGGCGATGAAGGGAGTGGGCACAACGGAGGAGTGGATCTACCCGGTCGTGATGGCTCGCTCGAATACTGAGATTACGCTGCTGAAGAAGACATTCCAGGAAAAGTACGGTGACGATCTGGTGAAGACCTTGAGCGGCAAACTCAGTGGTGACCTGAAGAAGATGGTCTTGGCTGCTTTGCGTGGCGAGGTGGCCGACTTCAACGCGTCTGTCCATACAAGCGTGAAGGCTAGTACGGACGCAGAAGCCTTGTACAAAGCTGGCAAAGGGCGCGTGGGCAAGGATGAAACAACATTCATCAATATCCTGGTGCTGAGCCCTGCGGAGCACGTGCGCAGCATCAACAGTGCGTATGAGGCAAAGTACAAGACGAACCTCATGGGTGCGATCGAGGCGGAGTTCTCTGGCGATGCGAAGCGGGCGATGCTGTTCCTGGTGCGGTCGGTGCTGGAGCCAGTAAACCTGCTTGCAGATTTGTTCGAGACGACGCTGCAGGGTGGTGGTAAGAATGCGTATAGCTTAAGTGCGTGGGTGGTGCGGTACTACCGCCTCCTTGTGCGCATTCGCGTCGTGTACATGCGCTTGTATCACCAGGAACTACGCACGCGCATCCAAGGTGTGGTGAGTGGCGAGCACTGCCAATTGGTTCTGTCGGTGCTTGATGCGGCTGAGGTGGAGGGTGGTGCATCTGCATCAGGATCTGCTTCGACAGGTGCTGATGTGAGCAGCTCGAGCGCTAAGGTGAGTGGCTCGAGCGCTATTGTGAGTGGCTCGAGCGCTATTGTGAGTGGCTCGAGCGCTGCTGTGAGCGATGATGTCGTTGATACAAGCTCATCAGTGGAAGAGAAAACAAGCATCTCGTCAAGCGCTACTGTGAGTGCGAGTGTGACTGAGAGCGAAATTAGTGGCTCGAAGACAGCAACATCTGTCGTGAGCGACAAGGAGAAGTCTACTGAACTGGCAGTCACCGGTAATGCAGCGATGAGCAATCTCTACGCGCGCTGTGCACGTGAGAGCAGTAGTATGGAGTCGATGACGTTCTCTGCCGACATCGATGCGGCTGCGAAGGAGATCCAGCGCGTGTGCACTGGTGCGACTTCGGACGAGGCTGCTCTGGCATCTCTGCTGCTATCGAAGACTGTAGAGCAGCGCTACCTGATCTGGTGGCGCTATCGCATCCTGTACAAGCAGAGCTTGACGGTGTGGGTGAAGAGCACGAGCGACTACGGCATGCTGCTGAAGATGCTCGCGAGTCCCTTGGAGCACGTGGAAGCCGAGATCCTGCACAAGGCGATGAAGGGAGTGGGCACAACGGAGGAGTGGATCTACCCGGTCGTGATGGCTCGCTCGAATACTGAGATTACGCTGCTGAAGAAGACATTCCAGGAAAAGTACGGTGACGATCTGGTGAAGACCTTGAGCGGCAAACTCAGTGGTGACCTGAAGAAGATGGTCTTGGCTGCTTTGCGTGGCGAGGTGGCCGACTTCAACGCGTCTGTCCATACAAGCGTGAAGGCTAGTACGGACGCAGAAGCCTTGTACAAAGCTGGCAAAGGGCGCGTGGGCAAGGATGAAACAACATTCATCAATATCCTGGTGCTGAGCCCTGCGGAGCACGTGCGCAGCATCAACAGTGCGTATGAGGCAAAGTACAAGACGAACCTCATGGGTGCGATCGAGGCGGAGTTCTCTGGCGATGCGAAGCGGGCGATGCTGTTCCTGGTGCGGTCGGTGCTGGAGCCAGTAAACCTGCTTGCAGATTTGTTCGAGACGACGCTGCAGGGTGGTGGTAAGAATGCGTATAGCTTAAGTGCGTGGGTGGTGCGGTACTACCGCCTCCTTGTGCGCATTCGCGTCGTGTACATGCGCTTGTATCACCAGGAACTACGCACGCGCATCCAAGGTGTGGTGAGTGGCGAGCACTGCCAATTGGTTCTGTCGGTGCTTGATGCGGCTGAGGTGGAGGGTGGTGCATCTGCATCAGGATCTGCTTCGACAGGTGCTGATGTGAGCAGCTCGAGCGCTAAGGTGAGTGGCTCGAGCGCTATTGTGAGTGGCTCGAGCGCTATTGTGAGTGGCTCGAGCGCTGCTGTGAGCGATGATGTCGTTGATACAAGCTCATCAGTGGAAGAGAAAACAAGCATCTCGTCAAGCGCTACTGTGAGTGCGAGTGTGACTGAGAGCGAAATTAGTGGCTCGAAGACAGCAACATCTGTCGTGAGCGACAAGGAGAAGTCTACTGAACTGGCAGTCACCGGTAATGCAGCGATGAGCAATCTCTACGCGCGCTGTGCACGTGAGAGCAGTAGTATGGAGTCGATGACGTTCTCTGCCGACATCGATGCGGCTGCGAAGGAGATCCAGCGCGTGTGCACTGGTGCGACTTCGGACGAGGCTGCTCTGGCATCTCTGCTGCTATCGAAGACTGTAGAGCAGCGCTACCTGATCTGGTGGCGCTATCGCATCCTGTACAAGCAGAGCTTGACGGTGTGGGTGAAGAGCACGAGCGACTACGGCATGCTGCTGAAGATGCTCGCGAGTCCCTTGGAGCACGTGGAAGCCGAGATCCTGCACAAGGCGATGAAGGGAGTGGGCACAACGGAGGAGTGGATCTACCCGGTCGTGATGGCTCGCTCGAATACTGAGATTACGCTGCTGAAGAAGACATTCCAGGAAAAGTACGGTGACGATCTGGTGAAGACCTTGAGCGGCAAACTCAGTGGTGACCTGAAGAAGATGGTCTTGGCTGCTTTGCGTGGCGAGGTGGCCGACTTCAACGCGTCTGTCCATACAAGCGTGAAGGCTAGTACGGACGCAGAAGCCTTGTACAAAGCTGGCAAAGGGCGCGTGGGCAAGGATGAAACAACATTCATCAATATCCTGGTGCTGAGCCCTGCGGAGCACGTGCGCAGCATCAACAGTGCGTATGAGGCAAAGTACAAGACGAACCTCATGGGTGCGATCGAGGCGGAGTTCTCTGGCGATGCGAAGCGGGCGATGCTGTTCCTGGTGCGGTCGGTGCTGGAGCCAGTAAACCTGCTTGCAGATTTGTTCGAGACGACGCTGCAGGGTGGTGGTAAGAATGCGTATAGCTTAAGTGCGTGGGTGGTGCGGTACTACCGCCTCCTTGTGCGCATTCGCGTCGTGTACATGCGCTTGTATCACCAGGAACTACGCACGCGCATCCAAGGTGTGGTGAGTGGCGAGCACTGCCAATTGGTTCTGTCGGTGCTTGATGCGGCTGAGGTGGAGGGTGGTGCATCTGCATCAGGATCTGCTTCGACAGGTGCTGATGTGAGCAGCTCGAGCGCTAAGGTGAGTGGCTCGAGCGCTATTGTGAGTGGCTCGAGCGCTATTGTGAGTGGCTCGAGCGCTGCTGTGAGCGATGATGTCGTTGATACAAGCTCATCAGTGGAAGAGAAAACAAGCATCTCGTCAAGCGCTACTGTGAGTGCGAGTGTGACTGAGAGCGAAATTAGTGGCTCGAAGACAGCAACATCTGTCGTGAGCGACAAGGAGAAGTCTACTGAACTGGCAGTCACCGGTAATGCAGCGATGAGCAATCTCTACGCGCGCTGTGCACGTGAGAGCAGTAGTATGGAGTCGATGACGTTCTCTGCCGACATCGATGCGGCTGCGAAGGAGATCCAGCGCGTGTGCACTGGTGCGACTTCGGACGAGGCTGCTCTGGCATCTCTGCTGCTATCGAAGACTGTAGAGCAGCGCTACCTGATCTGGTGGCGCTATCGCATCCTGTACAAGCAGAGCTTGACGGTGTGGGTGAAGAGCACGAGCGACTACGGCATGCTGCTGAAGATGCTCGCGAGTCCCTTGGAGCACGTGGAAGCCGAGATCCTGCACAAGGCGATGAAGGGAGTGGGCACAACGGAGGAGTGGATCTACCCGGTCGTGATGGCTCGCTCGAATACTGAGATTACGCTGCTGAAGAAGACATTCCAGGAAAAGTACGGTGACGATCTGGTGAAGACCTTGAGCGGCAAACTCAGTGGTGACCTGAAGAAGATGGTCTTGGCTGCTTTGCGTGGCGAGGTGGCCGACTTCAACGCGTCTGTCCATACAAGCGTGAAGGCTAGTACGGACGCAGAAGCCTTGTACAAAGCTGGCAAAGGGCGCGTGGGCAAGGATGAAACAACATTCATCAATATCCTGGTGCTGAGCCCTGCGGAGCACGTGCGCAGCATCAACAGTGCGTATGAGGCAAAGTACAAGACGAACCTCATGGGTGCGATCGAGGCGGAGTTCTCTGGCGATGCGAAGCGGGCGATGCTGTTCCTGGTGCGGTCGGTGCTGGAGCCAGTAAACCTGCTTGCAGATTTGTTCGAGACGACGCTGCAGGGTGGTGGTAAGAATGCGTATAGCTTAAGTGCGTGGGTGGTGCGGTACTACCGCCTCCTTGTGCGCATTCGCGTCGTGTACATGCGCTTGTATCACCAGGAACTACGCACGCGCATCCAAGGTGTGGTGAGTGGCGAGCACTGCCAATTGGTTCTGTCGGTGCTTGATGCGGCTGAGGTGGAGGGTGGTGCATCTGCATCAGGATCTGCTTCGACAGGTGCTGATGTGAGCAGCTCGAGCGCTAAGGTGAGTGGCTCGAGCGCTATTGTGAGTGGCTCGAGCGCTATTGTGAGTGGCTCGAGCGCTGCTGTGAGCGATGATGTCGTTGATACAAGCTCATCAGTGGAAGAGAAAACAAGCATCTCGTCAAGCGCTACTGTGAGTGCGAGTGTGACTGAGAGCGAAATTAGTGGCTCGAAGACAGCAACATCTGTCGTGAGCGACAAGGAGAAGTCTACTGAACTGGCAGTCACCGGTAATGCAGCGATGAGCAATCTCTACGCGCGCTGTGCACGTGAGAGCAGTAGTATGGAGTCGATGACGTTCTCTGCCGACATCGATGCGGCTGCGAAGGAGATCCAGCGCGTGTGCACTGGTGCGACTTCGGACGAGGCTGCTCTGGCATCTCTGCTGCTATCGAAGACTGTAGAGCAGCGCTACCTGATCTGGTGGCGCTATCGCATCCTGTACAAGCAGAGCTTGACGGTGTGGGTGAAGAGCACGAGCGACTACGGCATGCTGCTGAAGATGCTCGCGAGTCCCTTGGAGCACGTGGAAGCCGAGATCCTGCACAAGGCGATGAAAGGAGTGGGCACAACGGAGGAGTGGATCTACCCGGTCGTGATGGCTCGCTCGAATACTGAGATTACGCTGCTGAAGAAGACATTCCAGGAAAAGTACGGTGACGATCTGGTGAAGACCTTGAGCGGCAAACTCAGTGGTGACCTGAAGAAGATGGTCTTGGCTGCCGGCCAGGGTGGCTTGACAAGATTTGATCCTGTGGTGCACGCGAGTGCAAAGGCGGCTGCTGACGCTGAAGCTCTTTTCAAGGCTGGCGATGGAAAGTGGGGCACTAAGAAGGAGGCCTTCATACAAGTTATTGTTTCCAGTCCCGCCGAGCACCTACGTGCTGTTGACGCCGCTTACTCGCAGAAGTACAAGAAGGGCAGCATCACCAAGGCGATCAAGGCAGTGTTCAAAAAAGACGCCCAGAAGGCGCTTCTGTACCATGTGCGAATAGTGTTTGAGCCGTTTGAGCTCTTGGCGGAACTGTTCGAAAGCACAATGCATGGTCTGGGCACGGACGAGTACGGGCTCAGCGCGGCAGTCGTACGGTACCATTCAATGCTGCCACAGATTAAGACGGCGTACAAGAAGGTGTACGGTAAAGAGCTGAGCAAGCGCATCCGTGATGATACTAGTGGCAAGTACCGCGACCTGCTGCTGGCGATCGTGAACGGCTAGTGACTGTAGGTTGGTTAACCACCCTCCACGATTAATACATATCAATTCATCTTCACGTTGAAACAAGTGATCGTGATTCTTCGAAAGTGGGAAGAGAGGACGTCTTTTTCGTAATTCTGCTCAAACATTTTTTTTCTTTCAGACAAGAAGATGCTCGAGTCTCTGGACGTAGCGCCACCAAAATTGACGGAATTGGGCGAGAGCTCGCTGCTGGACCAGCTGCATGACCTGCACCGACGACTAGCGGCCGTGCGGCAGAACTCACAGCGTTACAACTCACTGGCACGCAATCTAGGGCCCATCCCCATGGCAAACGACAGTAATAAGATCATTGTGTGCTCACTACGACATTGTGTGCGTATGTTCAAGACGGACCAAGGCGATGGATGGCAGTACGAAGCATCGGCTACGGGACTAAAGAGTGCCATTGATTATTTGAGCAGAGGCAACACCGTGCGATGGGTTTCATGGCCAGGCGTAGCCGTGGACGAGTCAAGTCAGGACGGCGTGCGTCGGCGTCTGGCTGAGTCGCAGTGCCACCCCGTCTTCCTTTCCCATGAGATGCTCGATCTTTACCACAATCAGTTCTGTAACGTGGTACTCTGGCCGCTCTTTCACTCGCTACCGCAGCAGTCGGACAGTCAACTGCTTGAAAACTTTGGGGACAAGTACGACGCCTACTGCTCAGCCAACCAAAAGTTCCTCGAGGTTGTGTCGGAGATCTACAAAGACGGAGACCTCGTGCTTGTGTGTGACTACCAGCTCATGATGTTGCCCGGACTGCTACGTCGCCGCTTTTCTGACGTCACGTGTGGCTTCTACTTCCACTGTCCCTTCCCGTCCTCAGAGTTCTTCCAGATGCTGCCTGTGCGCGAGGCGCTTCTTCACGGCGTGCTGGGTGCCGATTTGGTCGTTTTTAACCACTTTGACTACGTGCGCCACTTTCTCAACGTCTGCACGCGTATGCTCGGGCTCGAGTCGTCGCCCAGTCGCGTTGAGTACAACGGACGCCTCATCTCGCTCGGCATTTGCCCCATGGGCATTGATCCCGTCAAATACACACTGACGCCCAAGGTGGAGGCCCAGGTGGAGATGCTCAAGCGCCAACAAGACGGTCTCAAGATCATTGTGGGCGTGCACAAACTCGACTTCTGCAAGGGCATCCTGGAGATGCTCGAGGCAATGGAGTATCTGCTGCAGCACTACCCAGAGTACCGTACGAAAGTTGTGCTATACGCTATTGTGCGTGACGCGGGACGCACAGCGTCATTACAGTACCGAATGCTCAGTCGTCAGATCAACGAGCTCGTTGGGCGTGTGAACGGCCGGTTTGGGACAGCCGAGTATTGCCCTGTGCGCTATCTAAAGCAGTCCATCGACCACGACCAGCTCGTGGCGCTGTACAACTGCGCAGACGTAGCCATCGTGAGCAGCATCAAGGAAGGAATCAATTTACAGGCGATGGAATTCATTGCTGCCCAGAAGAAGAGCTGCCACGGGGTGCTTGTCTACAGTGAATTTGCAGGGTGCGTTGCTTGTCTTGGATGGAATTGGAAATGATGGTTTTTTTGTGGTGGTGATAGGGGTTTCTTTGGATGGTATTTGCAATCAGATGTGCGTCGTCTTTCCAAGGTGCACTGCTGGTGAATCCGATGCACATTGAACAAGTTGCGGCAAGCGTGGATACAGCGCTTCGCATGAGCACGACCACAAAACGTATTCGACACCACCAATTATCGCGGTATGTAAACACGTACACGTCGACCCTGTGGGCGCAACGAATCATGTCGGCCTTAAACGAGGTAAGCCAGTTGCATTGCATATCGAAATGAGTCAGATTTGACTAATACTTCTTGGAATGGTGCAGGCTGCTGCAACCGCGCAAGAATATAACCGTCTCGACAAGCTGGACACAGCACAATTGCTTGGATACTATGAGCGAAGCCAGCGACGCCTGTTCTTATTGGATTATGATGGCACGCTTGTGAACTACCAAAGTATGGAGGAACTGGCAGAGCCTTCTCCGGTTCTGCTCGCGTGTCTGGAAGGTCTTACAGCCGATCCACGCAACACGGTCTACATCATTAGCGGGAGGAACAAGAACCGCTTACAGGTAAAATCTGCTCTTGCAGCGAAGCTGTATGATATGAACGTATGACTTGGTCGTGCCTCTCCCTAACTCTTGTCTTTCTAGGAATGGTTTGGTCATTTACCGCGGGTGGGACTGGCTGCTGAGCATGGCTATTGGTTCCGTCCGGCCTCCAAGCACCCATCTGCGCTCGATGTAGATGGAAAGGGTAGTATTCCGGTCAAAAAGAGTGACCTTGCAGATCTGAGTACCGATGACCCACTGCACGTTGCAGAATCGCTTTCAGTCGTATTCACGGCGGAAGATGACCCGCTTGCCAGCTCGTCTTTATCGGTTATGGGGTCGAACGGTAACGAAAGTGCAGTCTTTGAGAGAGCTCCCTGGCAGTGCATGTTCAGTGACGTTGAGCTGGAGTGGCGCGATGAAGTGGAAAGTATATTGGAGCATTTCACAGAGCGGACCCCTGGCTCACTGCTGGACGTGAAGGATTGCTGCTATACATGGCATTTTCGAGACGCCGACCCTACCTTTGGTCTTAAGCAGGCAAAGGACATGCAGCTTCATTTTGATCAGATGCTGCGTGATTTGCCGGTTGGCGTGGTGATGTGTCGAATTAAGAAGTATGTGACGATTCGGCCGTGGCGCGTGAACAAAGGCCGAGCTGTAAGTCGTATCCTGGAGTATGAAAGTGAGACACCGTATTTCACGGCGCTAGACTTTGATTTCATTCTTGCGCTAGGCGACGAACGTACAGACGAAGACATGTTCGATGTCGTCCAGGGCAGCAACTGCTACACATGCACTGTTGGCATGAAAGTTAGCCGTGCACAGTATTACTTGGATGATCCTGATGAAGTTTTGCGCGTGCTGATTGCCTGCACAAGCTTGCTATCGGTTGAACGGCACCCACTTTCAGGCTAATCAACACTATTGCTGAGAACAGTTTGCAAACGACAAATGATTCTGATCCGGGGAGGACATCTTGTTTGTGCTGGGGGTGTCTTGATATCGAAGTTTATAGCGTATCGTATCTGATGAACACGTAGTGCTCCACGAACTTTTGACCTTACTACTAGTCAGTCTTCATCAGAAGAACCCTCGCTCATCACATGATTCACCTTCTTACTGCGAGTGCTTGCCTTTCGTTTGGCTCGCTCGCCTCTCTTCTTCGAAACTGCTCGCAGAGTCTTCGTACTTTTCGCAGAGGACTTGCGCTTCGCCCTGCCCTTGGCTTGCGGCGACGAACCACGCTCCCTGGATTCACTGTCCATGGGTTCATCCTAATTGACCACAAATCGGGTAAGTACCCACAATCATAATAACAAAACGGCAAACATGGCGCTAACCTCTTCCTTGCTCTCCTTTTTACCAACCACAAACTTGTCCAGCATGTCAATGGCTTCATTCATCTCAGTTGTCGTTGCTGCACTCTTCCCCCGCCGAACTTTCGCGATCAGCGACGTGAAGTTGTCGGCAACCGCGCTATCGTAAAGCGCGTCGCTGTATAGCTTTCGATTCTGGTACAGATACTTCAGCGATTTCTCCGTGTGTGGTAGGCGTGCCAGACAATACGCCAGATCACGCTGCTGCTGCGCCTTAGTGGCCGTCAGGAAACGCTGAGCCAGCTTCTCAACAATACTCTCAATTTGTTTTTCCTTTGTAATGAACTGCATGAGGAATCGCGTGATTGTCTGGAAGTCTGAATTAGATACAAGCTCACTACAACATTTCACAGCGTGTCAGTCATGCGTATAAGTATCCAAACGCAGCAAAAGAGATCATATGCCTCTCACCTCGTAGACAGTTGGCCGATTGCGTCCGGTAGCATGTTGTAAATGGGATTATTGCCTTTTTTCGATAGCTCGTAGAAGAAGAGCTTGGCGAGGTCACAAATGGTGTCATTTTCGTCCACCAACGAGTTGGCGATTTCGCTAATCTGGCCCTTCACCTTGATCATGTCGTTAAGAATAAGGTGAGAAAGGACAACAATTGTGTTTTTGCGGACGTGAAGGTTGACATCACGAAGCCGATTGTACAAGTGAGATGTCCAAGGCTCCACCAAGTTAGGAAATCGAAACGAGAGATCTCCTAGCGCAATGATCACATCACCTCGCACGGAAGGCTGTGGAGAATCCTGGAGAATCGTGAACAGCAACTGCAAGTGGTTTTCGCAAAACTCTTCGGATACAGCCATGAACTTGCTCAGAGCTACTACCGCGCATTCGGTCAGCAGCTCGTCGCTTTTAAACTCTTTCTCTGTACCCACGAGCACACGGATGATAAGTGGACCATACACTCCAAGCAAGTTGCGGCAGGCAATTTCCTTTTGTATTATATTGTTCACGAATGTGTCTTCTTCTGCCTCAACTTCAGCAGCCACACCAAGTTCGTCCTCCATCGCGGTAACATCTTCGGCGTAGCTATTTGGCGCTAAATTATCAGCGGGCCTTGCCGCTGCATTGCGATTGCCGCGCATTTTCTTCACCTTCGCAGCCAGCTTTTCCACATGAATAGCTACTTTCACTGCCGAGTGACCCAACACGAAAAAGAAATGTGACAGCTCTACACGCGACACATCATTCGTCTCACTTTCAAAGAGACGCAGCGATAGATGCTTAATCACGTCACCACAAACGTCCTCTGGGCGCTCGCAAATGGAAAAGATGGACCCAATTGCTTGTTGCACGGTGTCAAACCACGTAGAATGCAAGCACTCCATTTCAATTCCATCGTCACCCACAAAATTAAGAGCAAGAAATTGCTGCAAGCGAAGGATGATTTGCTCTGTCGCGTCTAGATTCGAGCGTTGTATGCGTCTATGAGTTTGACTGCTCGATTTTGCGGCTGAGATTTTCGGCTCCAGCTGAATGCATTGTACCAAACGACAGGCAGCTCCAAGAACACGATATCGTGAGTCCGGGCTACATGCCACGTCGCCAAAACCCATCGTGAGGACCTGGCGGAGACGATCGTTCGAAAACAACATTGAATCATCAATATTTGCGATCATGCTAAGTAGAGCCAATGCATTGCTCACAACAGATACCGGATACACTGTCACATCCACAAACCCCCAAAGAGAGCTAATTAGCACCATTGGCACCTTCTGGCTACGATGAAGTTCCCCAATGACCCGCTCAAGACATGTGTACTCAGCGACGGTGCACTCATCTAAGAACTTCACAAGGTTTTCTGCCACCAGCAGCGGCGAGTTTCGCTCAGGGTCATCCTCATCGATGCGAATGAACAACGCCACGAAAGTGTTGGACAACTGCTCTTGAATAGATACATCAGACCGCCATGTCAGTGGCAAAATTTTCTTGATTCCGGCTTGGGCTGCGCCAAGATGGAAGCGGTATGCTTTTTCAAAAAACTGGATGGCTTCCAGTACATCAGAAACTGATTTACTTCCCAGCAGTTGACCCATCAATGGAATTGCTTGCAGCTCAAACTCGTCAATGAAGTCGATTGCGTCCTGGTAAAACTTTAACAGATGCACAGTCTTCTGGAGCTCTGTTTCGAGTACCACAGCTCGTTTCTCCAAAGAGATAGTTGGTATAGGAGCCTCCGTGCTTTCTTTCAGAAGAATGATTCCATCCATCGCTTCCTTCATCTCCTTCTCCGCACCTGCAATTACTTCATCTCGCTTTTTCATCATTTCTTCTGTTAACGCGCCACGCTTCTTCGCATAGAATTCACGATCTAAGTTTCCCATAAAAGGGTTTCTTTCCAGTAGTAATGAAAGCAAGTGGATGCTGTGACGGCGAACCACCGCCGCCTTATCCTGCAATCGCCCCACGGCCATTAATGTCACGTTTTTTAGCATATGCAGCGGCAGGGCACCTTCTTCACATAAGAGAGCCCACATTTTCACTACATGGCCGCGCGCAAATGAGTTGATGTCGTGGGTGCGGTCCTCAAGCACGCTAAGTAACTGGTCTCTTGTTGAGCGAGAAAACGTACGCGAGGCTTCTGTGTTGGACGGTCCAGCGTCCTTACCATTCAAGTCGCTGCCACTGCCATCCTCTTCATCACCGCTATTTTCACTGTCAGACACATCGTTCGATGTTGCTCCGTCTTTTTTCTTCCGCTTTTGCGATTTCTTCTTCGCCACAGTGACTGCAGCATCATCGGGTTCTTGCTGTTCGCACTGTCGGAAATTCCAGAGCAAGATTTGTGTCACGCATGTAACAGCAGCATTCCGGAGCTGATATGCTTCCGAGTCCAACAAAGCCAGCACAAAACTCAGGTTCCCCATGATCAACGCTGGAGTAAGCGTTGACAGACTTGAAAGAAACATGGCAATGTTCCGCGTTCCTGCCACATCTTTCGAGGCGTCCCGAGACGATATTTTCCCAATCTCACTAATGAGATCCGACGCAAAGATCGTGTTGGAATACTTGAAAAATAGCAGCTGCATCAGCTCAGCAATGGGGGCGCTCAGATGCTCGTGTGTGAAGATGAGGTCAATGAGCGAGGCCACCACCGAAATGTGGATAGCAGGAGCCTTCTGTAGACTCATCGCGAGAAGCTGCAAAATACAGCAGCACACGAATTAGTCAGTAAGCTGCAACTCTAAGACTGGAAAGCACAACGAACAGACATGGTAGAGCTTTGGCTTGAGCAATTTTCCACGGCAGAGCGTCGCATTGCCAAGCAGCTCAAAGACCACTTTGCAGTAGAGCATAGAGAATTCCTAGCATCAGCAGACAATGACGTTAGCACAGTAACACAGCTCACTCCTTTTTGCGTATTACGCACCTCCTCTGGTACTTTCATGTTCCACAAGCCGAACGTCGCTGGGCTGACAGAGCGACTGAGTTTATGAATAGCTCCCTCCATTACTTTACTCCAATTGATGCGGTTGATAGTCGATGCCTGGCTCTTCTTTGTCTTAAGAACACCCTTTTCAGCTTGTAACTGTAGACTGCAGACGCTTGAAAGCGCTGTAACAAGAAAGTAGACACTGGCTTTAAAGGCACTGCGGATCAATGTCACGTCGTCCCCGTCATCCTTGCGTCTTGCCAATACGCTCTCGGTTACGTTGCTCACAAAGGCCGCCAACATCTCGACAATACGCATTCGCAACGGTTCAAAGAGCACTGGCAGCTTCTTGACGAGACTATACGTCAAGTCCAGCCATTCGTCCTCCAGCAGCTCCAGTCCCGCCTCGCTGCCCAGCACTTGGTCTTCCAATCGCTGCACACGTGTCAAGATCTCTACTTCCGTCTCATCCTCAAACGTCTGCACTGCTTGCACGTGATAACGTCCCGCCTTTGCCAACTCGAGGTCCGCCACATGCAACGGCACGAGGAACTCCATTTCGGAAAGGCGGGAGGGCATTAATTCCTGAAAAATACAAAAAGGAGTCTAGGAGCCAATCAGAAGCGGACCTTTAGCAAAATATCTATCTAATTTAACAGGCGAAGAAGGGAACATTCTGATAATCTTAGAAAAAAGCTTGGCTATGCGACCATTATGATGTTCATGCTGCCACAATGACCGACCGATTAGACGTCACATTGGAAACCTCAAAGCACCTGAGGCGTGAGATAGGGGGCCGTCTGAGGCGTGAGATAGGGGGCCGTCAAAAGATTTACGTCACGGTCACTCGAGACTTTTATTGGCCCCGCCAGTATCAGTTCGTGTGTACGTACGCGCTTGCAAATGAAGCCTAGTTCTTCACTCCGTGCACCGTTACATCCTCTACCGGTTCTGTCAGAGTGGTGGAAGTCCGTTTTGATAAACTTCATCTTCAGGTTTCCCGAAGATAAGCGCACAAAACGCGTCTTCTTGTTTTTCTGATCGATTCAGCAACATTTTGCTGTTCCGGAGTCAATCGCAGCACAGGCTGTGCTTGTGGCACACCACGCTTGGCCGTCCGTTCTCGCAGCTCTTGTCACGTACTTCAGCAAACCAACTTGCTGTCACTGCTCCAGCCAATAATCACCACAGCCAACGCTCGCAGTAATGTTGCACGCTCGAGCTTACTTCGCTTGAAACAACAGGCATTCAGAAGGCCAGGAGCCGAACAACTTACCCGTGCGCTGCACCACGGCAGGCGCTAGATCCGTACGTCTTAACACTGACAAGGTGAGGAATCGATAACACGAATTGTTGTTGCTTTAACTTACCGCAACAACTGCCTTTACGGGGTGAGGCCGTCGGTCGCTATATCTATTGGGATAGTATCTTCCACCCTCGCCTTCATCCCGGCTGTCAGTGCTTGCACATTATCTAGTGACGGAACCTTTGTCTTCTGTCTGCTACTCTCCCCGTGCATCATTCCGAACGTCGCTACCAGCGGCCGATGATCTGACACCATCCGCCAGTAATCCACAAGCTCCTTCTCATCACTGAGTAGCACGGGCGCATTTACATGATGCCAGTCGTGTCCAAACTGCGGCCGCTTCAGCCTCACCACGTCGGGTAGTCGCTTAGGTACAAGATAGCAATCTACGGGCTCCAACTGTAGTCTCAACTCGTTTATCTCGGGCTGATCGTCGTCGCTAAGCGTCAACTCCGCGTGTCGTCGTAGTGTCGACGTGGCAAGAGTCTCTCCATCAGCTGCTGGAGCCTGGAGTCGAGCTCCAAAGATAAAGTCGACGCCCACCTCTCTATTATTGTGGTTGCAGTGCGTGATCCTGGCTTCTCGACCGTGCAGATGAGCAAAGATGCTCGCAAAGCCATTTTTCGTCACTAGTCTGTACACAGGGTCGTCATAGTCATTAAAGTCTCCACAGAGCAGCACAGGCACATCATGTAGCTTCTGGCGAGCGACGTATTTCCGGACGGCAGCAAGCACGCGATCAATCTGGTTGAGTCGCAAACTCGCGTACATGTGCGTATGTGGAAACGTCAAATGTGAGTTGACCACGATAAAGGAGCGCTGTGGAAGGCGCATACTATTGCGGTTCCATTTCGTGGCCACGTGCATGAGAAGCGCCACGCGATCGCCAGCGTCTTCCACCAGGTCCACGTTTTCCACATAATGCAGCTCAAACTTCAGTTTGTTCACAAATATAGCCAGTCCGTCTTCCTTATTGCCCGGTCTTTTAGCTGTGTGTAAATAATGTGTCGGCTGAAAAGCCTGTCGGAACGCACGCTGGTACTCGCGATTGAACCAAAATTCCTGTAGACAAACAATGTCACACTGCTCGTGCTTGATGGCTTGGATGGCAGCCTGTGCACGAGCGAGAAAGGATGTCTTGTCTTTACTTTCAACTCGACCACCATGCCGGAAATAGCACGGCGCAAGCAGGTTGAATGTCATGAGCGACAGCGAGCGCTGCCACCGCAGCGTCTCGACTAGCATTACGATTGGAAACTGATTCACTTGTGAAACGATCGCTTTCAACGGGAAAACCCAGGACATTATGACCAATAGAAAGCTAGTTGTCAAAGCGGCGTCATAGACGGCGCATCAGCATGCCGTAGTCACAAATTGCCGACTGTAGTTTCGACGAATTAAATGTTGGAACCTCTATGAGCAAAGTCAAATAGTGAGTTCAAAACATGTCAGGGAACTTTGATCTGAAAGCGCCAGTAGCTTTGTATGCAAATACGGCGGTGTCAAAGGCATCTATTTTTGCCATCTAAGATCTGTCTAACAGCATCGGCGTTACCTGTGCCGTCGAAGCAGTTCCAACGATACAGCTGAAAAAGAGGCAATGTCTAAAGTATTGACCCAAGCAACACCTTCAAACATCTTCGACAGGCGTTAAGTAACAGCACTCGAACGTTACGAGCGACGAAAGAACTTTGATGCCCCATTCATGTTGAAGTGCTTTGTGCTTGACAAGAGCTGGGATATCAACTGCATTAATCACCCAGCTTGCTTTATACAAAAGTATCCAGCCTTCCTGCCGCAACATGAATGCTACGGTGTCAGACTGGACACCTCTGCCTTAGCCTAGCTGGTACCCTAGCAATGTCACCTCGAGTTCTTAGCATCATCACCGACGGCATCCAGCTCATAGGCTTTGCCATCCAACGGCTAAGCCTTTGCAGTGCCATGACAGCACGACACTTCGTTTTGCGCAACATTTACGTGTACATGTACTTCGACATTTATCTGGTGCAATATCGTTCAGTATGGTGGTGGAGCAAGCGGGCAACTCTGGCCTCAATATAAAGGGGCAAACCATTTTAGCTGACAGTCTGCGCTTCTCTTGCCGTCGAAGATGGTGGGGACGTCCTTGGCCAGGAAAGACAGCCAGAAGGACAGGCATCACTAGTATTATGACGTTCGATTTTTGTGCGCGAAAAGTGACTTGAAAAGCTGCAGCGGACATCCCACGTCACTATCGCACTGAACTAAAGCGGACCCAGAAGAAGCTCGAATTATGGGGCACTGGGAGGACGTGCGCCTGGTACCGCTGACCAGTGTACGCGTTTGTGCTACCAAAGTGAAAGGGTACCATACCCGACGCCTGTACGTTGCACATCACAACGATGGAAAGATTGGCACATCCGCCCCCGCGCCGTTTCAGCATCTCGACACTCCATCATCTGCAAAAATATGTACTCGTACTCCTGCTGTAATCTTCACGCTCAACTTCCTGTGTTGCACAGCAGTTGATGTACAACTTGTCCGGCAATCTAATCTAGACGGTTGAAGCTTAGGCACCACGACAACGTGACAACGTCAGACTGTCCTAGAGCTCCAATCTTATCCTGGATATCGCTAAGACGATCTGAGACGATGTTTCTGGGTAACTGCGGAGTTTTGCAGCAAAATCGCTCGCTTCAGTTGGTTCTAACACCAGCTGTAGACAAACGACAGACCATATGTGCTCTCTTCCAATACACGTACACCTTTGACTTGCGCTATATTTGCGCTTGTTAAAGCGTTACATGGGTGGCTATCGGTCGACTCGCAAGACGAGATGACAGTGACAACGTTCTCCGAGCCTTCTTCTGGCGTTTCATTAGAGTAGCAAGACAGCAACATCGCATGGAGGCAAGTCACCGCGCTGCTAAAGCAAGGGTGGAACATATTTACACGTCGTGTTTTGTCATAAGACAAGGTCCAGCAAAGATGCTGCGCGTGAGGCGCCGAGCATGGAGGGACCGCGTCACATACGCCACGTTGCTAGCGAACCCATATCATGAAAAAAGCGAACAACCAGGTCGGCTTTATGAAGCATGTGTAAGCCACGACCGACGTGAGCAGCAAAAGCAACGGTAGACGTCAGTTGGTGCATGTCAAGTCGTCCTCCACGTTATGCACGAAGGCTCTTTTTCTCTTTATTAGAAACGCGAGCAAACCCATCCGCACGTTTGGACGACATTGAGCAGCAGGAAACTGTCGCTATTTTGGCAGTCAGCAGTTTGTGGAGCAGAATGGTCCACAAGCAGCAGCTCGTCTGTCGTTTGCTCGGGCGCGAATGAAACCTCGTAAACGGCTCGGAATCGGGCGACCGTTGCCACATGGCAAACTTATTCTGTAACGACCATAAAAAGTAATACAAACATCAAGTTGATTAGTGGACCGTTTCCGCACACTTGAGCTTTAAAGATATGGAGCCAGATGGCGATCCCACTGACCAGCAATGGAGTGTCCGTCGGAGGCGAACGAGGTACCAGGCAACGGCTAAGTTTCTACAGTCCGACCGACTTGTACTATGTAACAATGAACCACGGTTGCTAAGCTACTTGGGTTTTCTAGCGGTCGTGGCGAGTGATGTCGGCCCAAGTCGGGCTCAAGGATTACCGTTGCTCCGACCCCGATTCGAAGCCAAAGGAAGACTTGAGTGAGTGGCGGGGTTCAGCCTCAAGTGCTGCCCAAACGCTCATCTTCATACAAGACTGCTCGGCAACCATGAGGTGACGGCTGCAGCAGAGACCACGACACCAAAGCGGCAATGGGTTCTGCACCGTTTTTTTCCTTGGAGACACGAATAAGCTTTTACGCGAGAAGAGTGAGGTCGCTGTAAGCCTGGTATAGAGCAGTAAGAGTAGCAACTAATCGGGAACTTGCACGTTGGTTGCAGTGCAGGTTGACTTGTTGATCGTTTCGTGGACCTTTCCGCTGCTTTCCGGGCTTTTGTAGACCGCTCGGTCTCTGCACCAAATCCCCAGCGTTTTCCGTTCAGCTGCCCAGCCGCTAGCCACTCTGGAGTATGCACTTGCCACTTGCTGCAACGCACTTGCCACTTTCGCGCTTAGCGGTTGGAGAGCAGAAGGCCATTGGTGCTCACTTCATTTTTTGCCCGACATCAGCAAGCTCCGCTCTTTTTTCATTCGGGACGCGACCTTATTCAGTGCTCTGCTGTCTACTCTTCTAACATCGCTCCACACTAGCAGCAACAACAGCAGCGAAAAACGTTTTCACATTCATAGCACGCGCGTGTATGCACAACTCTTCAGATCGCGAGCAGCTCTATACAGGACTTCAGCCAGATAGTGCCGACCGAGGCAGTGAGCTCTACCGCCAGCGCCGCCTGAAGCGCAGCCATCATCTCATGAGCAGCCAGGACGACGGCTTCTCTTCCCCTTGTGGTGAGCAGCAGCAGCTACTATGCAAATACAAGTCTGGCAAGTGCTCCAACCCCCGCGCCACCAAACGCAACGGGCAGCTGCATACCCTATGCCATTTTCACCGGGATCGCCAGAACGAGCATCAGCGTAAAAGCGATCGCAAGCATCGCATGGTCAGTGTTGCTCGGCGCGTCAAGCTCGGCAGTATTGGCGTCGGCAGCGATAGTGCTCGTCGACATAGCCTCCACTCTATCACGTCGCTAGAGGCAGTCTCGCCGCTAAGTCGATTCGGTTACGATCAGGACGCGTCGGACGCTTTCAGGAACGCGCAGCATGCTGCAGGAGGCGTGCCCAACAGTCTAGGAGGAAGCCCATCGCCGCCACCTGCAGCAATGACGCGCTTGCCGCCCATTAGCTTTCTCATACCCCGCAAGCTCGACGGTTATTGCGCTACTAGTACACCCATACCCAACTTGCCACCTACAGACTTCATCACCTATAGTCTCAACGGCAACGCAGGCAAGACAGCATGAGCTAGCGATACTTTCTGACAACGTGCAGACTATTAACCAGCTTCACGCGCTTGATCCTGGCTCGCTTACACCTGGCATTGCCACATCGAGCTGCTTTGTAGACGGATTTCCCTCGCATCCTTCGCTGGCGAAGGGACAAAGTGTATCATATCTCTTTAAACGAAAATCTTGCATCCCTCGCTGTTGCTGTTCTGCCATTTATCTGCTACTGTAACGTTGCTGAGACTCTCCTTATTGCAGCAATAACATTCCAATGCGTTGAGGTTGTCAACGAAAACGTAACGTTACACTTCAGAGCGTCATTATCTCATGATAACGTATCATCCAAAGATTATAGCACCACTTGAAGTAGAACTATATAAATATAACAAGCACTCCTCTAGCAAATTTGGTGTGCATGTTGATCGCCAGACGTCCGAAATCAGAGATCATTGCACAGACTCTCTCTTAGCATTAGCAGCCCCTGCTGTCAAGCAACATTACATCTGCCCAAAAGATGTTGCTGCAAAGCGATTCCACTACAGTTAGAAGACACACACCTTTTCGTGGTATGACTTGACGAGCAGCTTTCGTGCATCTTGTAGCAGTTCCTGTCCATTCATCGCTCTAAATGGTCAGGTAAAGTTTGCTGAATCTGACGGATATCAAAGTGTTGAGTTGTGAGCTAGTCGCACTTGAGTTGCTGATCGAAGTGTTCGCGCAACGTTATCGCAACCTGACAGAGGGAGGATTTTTTACGGACAAACAACGAGTAAGGCGGCCACGCAAGCAGAGAAGGAGCGAGCGAGCAAGCAAGGCGCGACTCATTTATTCCGTTACACGCTGCGAAACAAACACACGCAGATTCGCGTTAGACGGCAAGAAACGAACTCGGCAGTAGCAGCCTCAGCAGCAGGTAAGCAGTCACCCACGTGTCACGTCGCAACCTCTTCCACCAAAGGAAAGGAGGCAATCACCTCACGGTGGGAATGATTGTGGCTTCGTTGCTATATATTCAAGCTCGCGCTTTCCTTTCCGCTGCGGAGTGAGAATGAAGGTCACTTCAACCGCGCGTGATTGAAGAGACAGGGGCATTCCGCACTGAGTGGTGCCATATTAACCGTATGTTGATATTTGTATGGTCATGTGCAACTTTAGAAATCTCGTCTCGCATCACAGGTCAATGCTGCAATGAGTGCCGATCAGTCTCCGCGATATCAACAGCAGTATGTCGACGAGGACATTCAGGTGACATCGCCTACGTCGTACGCACTCCGTGAGTCCGTCCGTCTCTCATCATCCTCAGCCTCGACGGAAATGAATCTGCCGTCGCTTCGCGCCACGCAGAGCGTCGGCCGCATGCCGCATACCTCGTCTCGCAGCAACATGTTCACCCGACCACCGCCACCGCAACCTCCACAACACCCGCCACAGCTCTCTGCAGCACCGCATAGCGGCGGTAGCACCCTGACAGGAATGCCTCGTCCCCTTTCTAATCCAAATCTAGACGCTACGAATGACCAAAGCGAGAGTAACGGCCACTTGGGCCACTCACTTGGTCCCAACTCGACGCCTTACGAAGCCAATCAGCAGTTCAGTAACACGATGGTACCCTATGCAGCCACGATGACCGCCAATAACTTGAATCCTGTCAATAGCTTGAATCCTGCTGCCTCGACCGGTTTTGGTGGTGGTATTGACATTAGTCAGACAGTGCCAGTGAACAACCGTCGCTCCGTCTCAAGACGCAGCATCTTCAGTCGTGAGACGTTCATGCTTACGCGTGGTGAGAAGGATTCGCGCATGACGGTCCCGGAGGGAACCCCCACCGAGATTAAGTGCGAAGGATATCTTACTAAGCGAGGACACTTGTTCACGAACTGGAAGACACGCTACTTTACTCTGCGTGGCAATGTGCTGGAGTATTACTCGAGTGAGGAAAAGGGCAAGAAATACGGTGCCGTGACGGTCGAGAAAGTAGCCACATGGTCGGGCGAGGCACATGGATTCATGTTTTACACCACAAAGCAGATCCCTTACTACGTGTACGCATCGTCCGAGGCTGAGCGCTCGAGATGGTTACGTGCGCTGAAGGATTTCATGGTGGAGACTGAGGAAGTGAGCTGTGAAGGATACCTTACGAAGCGTGGCCACTTGGTTCCAAGCCAGCGGATGGCGTACTATGTGTTGAACGGAACGTCGCTGCGCCATTATGCGGATCAACAGGCATACCGTGACAATGAATCAGCGATGGCAGACGTAGAAATACGATCTGTTTCGTCGTGGGACGGCGAGGCAAATGGTCTTATGTTCATGACAGGCACCGGCAATGTGTTTTACGTGATTGCGGACACTCTTGGTGAGCAGCAGAAGTGGCTGGCAACAGTGAAAAAGTCGACAGCCAATGTTCCGGAACCGGTGTCATGTGCCGGGTATCTGACGAAGCAGGGTCACAAGCGTAAAAGCTGGAAGAAGCGTTATTTTATTCTGCGTGGAAACTCGATCTCGTACTATTCTGACTATGACATGGCAAACAATACGAAGGGTAAACCCTTAGCCGAAGTACTGGTTGAGGACGTGCAAAAGTGGGATGGCGAACCATTTGGCTTCATGTTCATGACTAATGAGCAAGTGCCATACTACGTGTACGCTGACAACGATCGCGAGCGCAACAAGTGGATGACGGCGTTGAACAAGCTGAATGTTGTGGAAGAGGAACCAGAAATCGAAAAGAAGCGATGCGTAAACTGCAATGCAGTTCTTACTGGCTCTCGTTTCTGCGGAGCGTGTGGCTTTAACTTGCGCGGAACTGCCTTGGGTGATAGTTCTGCACGTGGACAGTCTATGAATGGTGAGGAAGATGACGACATCGATGACGAAACGACGCCGTTTGATGAACTTGAAGCGCTATCTGAGGGTGCTAGAACACTGCTGCTTGCTGTGATGCAGACGCCGGACGGTATTGACATAGGCGAAAGGGAATATTCTAACCGTGTGGCGAGAGTTTCTTTGCAGCAGACACGGGAGCAGCCTGACGAAAACAATACTTCAGCTAAGTTTGATCAGGACATCGCGAACACTCTTAGCGAAACGGAAGCCGATAGGAAACCGTCTCCAGCGTTTGCGGACTCGGACGTCGACGCCAAGGTTGCTTCGTACGACGCAAATTCGACACCTGGTTCACCGTTGCGACGACCAATCGGCGAGTCCAGCAGTGATCCGGAATCTCCAACCTTATCACCGCACACCTCTCGAGAAGAAGCACCATCACGAGAGACAGCTCCACCAGATCCGCCAAAGGCTAAGAAGGAAACGCTGAAGCCTAACTTCGGCATTGTAGAGCCTGAGCCTAAAAGAAACAGCTTTACCTCATTTAGTGACTCTGAAGAAGAGTCTAAGGCGGAGCCGAAGTTTGCTCCCCTGCCTGTCCGCACTTCGTCACGGTCTTCAGCAGGTTTGCTCATGGCTGGTATGGGTCGCCGCAAAACAACTGCAATGCTAGCAATGGAGTCGAGTAGTGATGAGAGCGGAGATGACACAGAGCTACCAACGCAGCCGCCATCCGACGCGTACAACAAGGATGAGAATAGGCCAGATAGCCCCGATGCGGATGAGGACAAGAAAACTGCCGACGAAGCCGATGATCACGAACGCAAGAGTTCTAGCGACTCGTTGGAGCTGGACACTCGTGGTATTTCTGCCTTTGATGAACCCGTAGAGCCACCTAAACTCAAGCGTCCCGTCAATCCGTCGATCCGAATGAGCGAGCGCACTGACAAAAAAGATATTTACAACTTTATGGAGAGAGAGCTAAACTTTACGCCTCAGTTTGTGCCATCAGCTGAATCTCCTGTGCGCTGCCGATTCTATAGCTCGATGGCGTACACAACAGCGAAGAAAGTCATTTTGTTCCTGTCGGATTCAGGCCCTCTCGGCCTTTGGAAGCAGGACCCGGAGAACGCAAAGCTGACGATCGAGCACAAGTGGTCTATGACGCCGTACTTTACCCGTGCTCAAGAAGAGGGCTTTGGAATTGTGGTGTGCAACCCGTTTTCTAACACTGCTGTTGTGTATGAGGCGGGAGGTTTTGAGCGCGAGGTTCCGATTCCAAGCTCTTCTTCACCAAAAGAACATGTTCTTTTTGTGTGGGATCAGTTTATTACAAAATGCAAGGGCCAAGTCTCCATTATCGCGTACGCACGCGGGGGCGCACTTGTGAAGTCTATTCTGAAGACGTACGAGCTTAGCGCGCGTGAAAAGATTCACCGCGTTGCGTTGATTGAGTCGAAGCACGAAATTGATCACAACGAATCCCCTGGCATCTTGGAACTTCTTGGTCGTAGAGCAATAAACTGGGAGGCGTCGTACGAGCCGCTTGGTGCTCAGATCGTGGATTCTCAAGCACGCGTGAACTGTGTGTGCCTGTCCTTGGGCTTCATGCCATCTCAAGAAGCAGACAACACGCCGAAGACACTGGAGAAGGCTGAGGATCCTGCGTTCGCATTCATTGGCGCCAATCCGAGCCAAGCTGGCATGACCGCTGTTGTCAAGCATGTTCGATCGGAACTGAGAAGACTAAAGACAGTTTCGAAGCCTGTCGGTCGTGCGCGGAGGCAGTCTAACATAATTGTAATTGGCGAAACGGATGGTGATCGGTCGAGCGATGTGTCCGAAGGCAAGAACGGAAACAAAACTAATGACACTGATGATGACAGCAAGATTAAGGCTACGTATTATCTGCCGAAACCAGTGCCGAAGCCTAAGCGTAATTCCGGCTCTAGTGGCTCAAGTAGTGATAAGCAGCAGCGCACACAAATCTCCGACAAGGACTTCGAGTTGATGAAAGTTGTTGGCCAGGGGGGTTTCGGAAAGGTGTTTTTGTGCCGCAAAGTTACACCGCCGCGGCTAGGCGAGCACTACGCTATGAAAGTGCTGAAGAAGCAACAAGTTGTATCGTCGGGCCTCGTCAACACGACGATGGCTGAACGTAAGATCTTGACGGATATTTCGCATCCTTTTGTTGTCAAGCTTCACTACGCTTTCCAGAGTGAATCAAAGCTGTACCTCGTGATGGATTACCTTAGCGGCGGTTCGCTGGCTACGCATCTGCGTCGCCGTCGTAAATTTCCAGAGGAGTGGGCTCGATTCTACGCCGCCGAGGTTGCCGCTGCCATTGCACATCTTCACAGCGCCAATATCATTTACCGTGACGCAAAGTTGGAAAATGTGTTGATGGACCACGACGGTCATGTGCGCATCACCGACTTTGGCCTGTCTAAGGTTGGCGTCTCCGGCCTGAAGGGCGCGACAACATTTTGCGGCACAGCTGCGTACATCGCACCTGAGTTACTGAAAGGCAGGACTTATGGCAAGGCTGCTGACTGGTGGTCATTTGGCATTCTGCTCTACGAAATGATAGGAGGAAAGCCACCTTACTACCACCGCAACCGTGACATTATGTTCCAAACTATTTTGAAGCAGGACTGGGTCACTTTCTCGCCCAGCTTTTCGGACGCTGCAATTTCGCTCATCAATGGGGTAGGTGCTGTTTATTCTTTCGTTCACTTTGCATACCACTAACGTACTATTTTCCTATTGCATTGATGATTACAGCTGTTAACGCGCGACCCGATGATGCGTCTTGGCAGTGGCCCGCGCGGTGCCGACGAAGTGTTGACGCACCCGTTCTTTGATGTCATTGACTGGCCGGAGCTGTTGGAGCGCAAGATGCAACCACCGTTTAACCCGGGTGTTGGCAAGATGGATACACATTACGCACCACGTAACATGAACGATATCACCGCGCGCGATCGCGCACCTAGTGTGATGATGGGAAAGACTGACCGTCCGAATGACTTCGATGGGTTTAGCTTCGTTGGGCGGCCTTCATCTCTATCGAATGTTTGATAAGTCAAGAAATCTGTGAAACACGATACACTTGCTGGCTACTGGCGCACTATGGGATTTGAGGACCCATTACAAAGTTGCGTGATAAGCTTGCTTGTAATAGCAAAAGGAAACTAAACGGGTGAAGGGTCAATGGGTCAAGAGAGTCGCTATGGCCTCTTAGAACGCGGGCCAAGTGCAAGGAATTGTGCAGCGCAAGTATTGTGCGTCATGGCGCCAGCGTACCGGGAAAATGAAGTGAATATGTTAAAATTGGAGTAGCGCATCGGCTCATTCTATTTGGCCCTTCTCTAACTAATCCTGTAGTCTTGCTAGATACAACTCGTCAAAAAAGTGATGAAGCAGTTTGTCAAACAGGTGTTCCTGCACATTGCAATCTTCCTAGGTCTCAACCAGCCCACACACCAGCGACTGCGGATCAGTGCTCGTGGCCACTGACTGATACACAAAGCCTAACGTTGAGGCTGCCAAAAAAACACGATGGCTTATTGAAGAACGTACAAGTCGATGGAATTGTTGCTGCTTCCACATCAAGCAATGTCAGCAAACACCACGCCCGTATTGACGCAGAAGATTGTAAAAATAACAACTGCGGAGCGTATGCATTTGCTACAATTGAGACAGCAACGTCGTCATTAGTGTTGGCTAAAGACGATTCACGAAAGCGGCACAGTAATGATCGGTGCTGCGTACTCCATTCGAGATGGCATACCAGCACCTTACATTGTTTCGTAGCCTTTTGCTATGGCCTAGGCAGCATGTTAGTATGTCTGTGTCTTCGCCAGAGCCAGAATCGTAAATCGCATCTCGCCCTCGTCTCGAGCCATGAATTTCTTAATGATCTGGCATGCATCCTGAGAAGTAAACATCAAACGAACGACAAATTAACACGGAGTTGCATGAATTGGTAGCAAAAACGGACTGAAACATGTACCTGCAGAACAGTGTTCGGACTGGAGGGTCCGTGGTTGATGGGACGCTTCTTTCGGCCATCAAGCTCGTACAAGTTGCCATCCACACAGCTACAATGGACGTATTTATATTAGATCGTGCTTGATAACGACAATAAGTGCAAATAGTTATCGCGTACTGACCTGAAGCAGATAAAGTGCGTGTTGATTGGGTCATCCACGCTTTCCATTTGCTGTCATAAGAAGACAGAAAAACTAAGTTCATAGCCCACACAAAACAAGACATCGTGACACGCACGTGCTGCTTACCTCCGACTGACCAGCTTCCGCAGCGCTACCGTGAGTTTCCTCCAGCTGCAATCAACGAAATCAACAAAACGTTACATAAATCAGCAGGAACTATAAAGTGAGCTTCAAATAGGCCCTCTCCCCACCTCGTTGTCTTCCTCGAGGTACTGCGCGATCTCTTCTGGTGTCTTGGTCTTGGTCTTGTTGAAGAACTTGTCCAAGTAACTTCCAGGGGCTACGACCCAATATATATAAGAAACACAACTACAGGTCAATGTTATCTGTTACAACATTAACACCAATTGAATCTGCAAAACGTACCAAGGTGGACAAGGTGACGTATATTGCCAATGGCATGTAAGATACCCACCGTGCCGCATGCATTGCCTAAAATAGGTAAAACCGACAAAAAATAAAAACAATTAGCATTTGACCATGTTTATGAGTTTTAGCACCAACTTTCCGCACCAACAGTCTGGCGCATGTAGTAGACGTCGGGAGAGACTGTTTGTCCATTTTTTTCAATCCTGACCGCCTCTTGCTTGTCCGCCTTTTCTGTCTGCAGTTAAAACACCATAACAACAAATTTATGACATTTGTTTAATCACTTTTAGTCCTTAATTTTGTTGTAATGTTTCAACGGTCTTACGTGAGGTTTTATAGGAAAAAGCATAATGACTGCCACCACTGGCGTCGGCACCATCTCCAGCGCCCATTCTTCGGTGCTCAATACGTCGCAAAAGCTGAACTGGCTTGTGGGAAATCCCATTTTCTTCACATATGCGTTCATGACCTCTGGATTGGACTCCAGTGGAAACCATCGCTTCGGCTTGATTAAGTCGTCACTCATGCTTGCGAAAAGGTGAGAAAATGAGATATTATCTGACATTACGTGGTGTTCATTGGCTGATACAAACTTTTGTACCAATACGAGTACATTTTAAAGCACCTTGTAGCATTCATTGACAACGTTCTTGACTCCATTGTGCCTCTGTGTCTATTTCTTCGATCATTAAAGATTGATTTAACACTCTGCCGCTGCGGTGCTCAATGTCCTGGGATGCCATCATCACGACAGAGGAGATTAACAAGCGCGGATCCATCTGATAATACCCTCTACAAGAGCACGTATTGATCGGTTTGGACGGGTGACTGAAAAGGATTATAAGTCACACGAAAGGTCGCAATCGTCACAATTAGATACTCCCAATGTTACTCCCAATGCAGTATCTAATTGTGACGATTGCGACCTTTCGTGTATCTGCATGTCGTGATGAGTCACGACAATCCGATCGCTCGACAGCTCCTCAAATCGATACGCTGTCTCATGAAAGTAAGCGAGGAAACGTCACCAAAGATCTTAGAATCTACAACAACGGCCCTTCTGCGGCCACATTTCCTGCGGCAACATAGTGTGACCAATTGCTCGAGTCAAGTGAGGAGCGGTTGCGCAGGAATCTCGTAGGTATTATTGCTTCACCCCAGTGCTGTTTGGACAGACCGGATCGCACTCTCGATCAATGCCCGGTTCATACGCTCGCAACTCCATTGAGATGCGGCATTGAAGCAGAGGAGGAGCCACCGCAAACAGCTGTAACTTGCCATTTTGCTGTGCTTTTGTACTGAGCAGATATTATTTGTCATTCGAGCATTTCTTCCCGATACTTCGCTCATAACTCATCCTCAAAACTAGAAAGTTGAGTGTGGATCTCAGCGACGCAACCCGTTTCCAGCTTTCAACGTCACGGTTGTATACATCCTTCAGGCTGCTTTTGGTGATCAGAGCAAACCTTCGTCGGCGAAAAAAAAAGTCGGGTCCTTTGTACTTCGGTCGAATGAATCCTCTCCCGTTCCCCTAAACCTAGCTAGTGGTTGGCTGGTGATCGATAAGACTGATCATTAAAGTATCGAGAGCCTCTGAATCAGTCGATCAGCTAGACACATCTAATGACCGAGACCAAGAAAGAAGCGATTGCCACGGAGTTAGCCCCAATGGAAAAGTCGTTCTGGTACAAAGAGTCTCTTACCGAGGACTTGTACCTGACAGCCGCACTCAAGACCATCACGTTCGAGGCCAAGTCGAAATTCCAGACCATGCAGATCATTGAGACGCATCCATTTGGCAAGACGCTTGTGCTAGATGGGAAGACGCAATCGGCCAAGAATGATGAAGCCATTTATCATGAGACCCTCGTGCACCCGGCGCTGCTGGCTCATCCAAACCCCAAGACCGTCTACATTGGCGGTGGCGGCGAATTCGCTACGGCCCGTGAAGTACTCAAGTACAAGTCGGTCGAGAAGGTTGTGATGGTTGACATCGACGAGTTGGTGTGCAATATGTGCCGTAAGGAAATGCCCGAGTGGTCCGACGGCGCTTTCGAGGACCCGCGTCTCGAAGTGCACTACACGGACGCGCACGCCTTTCTCAAGCAGTACGATGGCATGTTCGATGTCATCATTATGGACATTGCTGACCCCATTGAGGCTGGCCCCGGCTACGTGCTTTATACAGAGGAATTCTACAAGTACGCCCTTACTAAGCTCAACAAGGGCGGCTACATGGTTACCCAGTCGGGCCCCGGCGCTGTGTACAACTGGAACGAGTGCTTCTCGTCTATCTACTGCACCCTCAAGACCACCTTTAACACGGTCGTGCCCTATTCGGTGGATATCCCGTCGTTTGGCTGTGTCTGGGCCTTCAACATAGCTACCAATGTTGACGATGGAGACGGTGACGCCGCTGTGACGGCCATCCGTGAGCGCAGTATCGCTATGACTAACAATCTCGTGGAGACGCGCATCAACAAGCCGCTCAAGTTCCTCGACGGTGTGAGCCACATGGGCCTCTTCGGCCTGCCAAAGATCGTACGCGAGGCCTTGGAGAAGGAGACGCGCATCATTACAGTGGACAATCCTGTCTTTATGTACTAAGAAGCATCCGTGCTGAGCCATTCTACATCCTCTTCTTCTCACGTCTCACGCCGTGTGCAACCGACAAATAGAGCAACTACCTCAAAAGCGTAAGCGCATAACAACAAAAACAAAATCCATCAGTTAGTCGTCATCGGCCAGCAGAGATTTGCGTAGATTGAGGGAAGCAATCTCTATTGTTCTCAAGTGCGCGTCAGCGTATGCATCTTTAAACCTTGGCTGCTAAACTACCAACGAATATACAACTCAACCTCGAATCCCGCGTTTTCTCTAAATCGGCGCTTGCGTCTACTCTTCCTTACTCTCACCAACCTCGAAGCGCTCGTATGCCACCACAGACACATCCACACCCAGCTTTGCAGCCTGCTCCGCCACAAAAACGCCGACTTTGGGGTTGCCTTCTTCAATGAAATGCTCTTGTTCCAGCAGCGTAATCTCGCCAAAGAATTTGTTCAAACGACCGTCTATCATCTTGGCCACAATGTGCGGCGGCTTGCCCGAGTCCTTGACCTGGTCCGCCAGATATGCACGTTCCTTCTCCACCAGCTCGTCAGGCACACTCTCACGTGACAAAAAACGTGGCTTGGCAGCCACAACGTGCATGGCCAGACGATGGCCTAGCTCCTTGACACCGTCCATCTTCTCGGTCGACACCGTCTTGCTTGGAAACTGCAGTGCCACCAGTGCAGCGGCACGCCCAAGATCAGATGTGGCGATATTGTGCACATAGCTACAGATTGTGCCTTCCTCGAGCTGGAACTGCACGGCACGATTGGCCACGACATTTTCACCGACAACACCGACTAACTCCGGCACCTTTTGAGCCACAGTGACACCATCGACCTCTACAAGCGCCAACTTGTCAGTCGACAACTGCGTTACAATATCTGAAACTGCTGATGACGTTGCCAATGCACCGGCGACGCTCTTGACAAGTGCTTGGAATTTCTCATTCATGGCTACAAAATCCGTCTCACTATTGACTTCGACCATAGCAGCAGCGCGGCCACATTCTGATACTTGGACACCTACTAGACCCTCGGCTGTATGACGTCCACTCTTCTTATTGGCTAAAGCAATGCCTTGTTTACGTAGCCATTCCACTGCAGCTGGGAAATCGCCTTCAGTCGCTACTAATGCATTGCGCACGTCTTTAAGTGGCGCCTGGGACTCGACACGTAGCTTCTTTACAACCTCAATATCTGGCTTGTACTTTGTGCTTAGATGGCGAATGAAACCTACTGATGACGGACGAGTACAGCGAGACAGAGATGCCAAGATCATGACGGACAGGATCGAGACGACGAGGAATGGATGGACGAAAATGGACGGTAAGTCACTTTCAAAAGAGTGACAGCTTGGTGGTGGTGTGGGCTACATCACGCAGCCACTCCAATTAGTACACCATTTCTGTCTTTTCTCTGCCCAGACGCTTGAGCTGCTCAAATCAGATCAGATCAGGTCTATCTATCTCTAGTAATGATGGAAGCACGTAAGCTCAAGAAAGTTAGTCATGTAAGTGAGTGAGAAGGTGAGGTAATATTTAGGTACGCGTACGACCCGCTATATCCTGTCGACTGGCAACATAGGTACTATGGCGTCTATCTCTAGTAATGATGGAAGCACGTAAACTCAAGAAAGTTAGTCATGTAAGTGAGTGAGAAGGTGAGGTATATTTAGGTACGCGTACGACCCGCTATATCCTGTCGACTGGCAACATAGGTACTATGGCGTCTTCTATTTTATATACTAGGTAATACTAGTCCTCAGACAGCCGAGCGACGCTACGCAAAGTCTTGTCTCGAGATTATCCGGTCCCTCGTGGTCATCGCAGGGCCTTGTAATTCGTAGTGTTCGGCTTGAGAGGCCTCTAACCAGTGGTTGACATCATTGTCGAGAAAGGCCGCAACCTCCATGACAACATCACGCGCATAAGAAGCCTGCACTTGAATGGAAGCACCTGTATCCATAGCGATGTTTGCCATTCGATCCGCCATTTTATTTAGTTGCGATAATGATGTCCCTAGCTGGTGACGTCAATATCGTCGGCTATGTCTCGTGCTTATCGAAATAGAAGCGCCAGGCGGGCCTTGCATGGAGGTGATGGGTTCGAAGTTGGGAGAGCACAAGCCCACTATCCCCAATGACATGCAAGGGTGAGTAACCGCTGGCTTTCGCTTGTCGGAGACCGCGCACGAGCCCCCAATATTCAGCAACATTGTTAGTGGTGTTGGCAGAACCGTATGCCATGTTCGATACCCACATGACGCATGCAGCGTGCGTCGGGAGAAGTAGTTGGACGATGACGGATCCAGCTCCGCCCGGTCCTGGCGTTTACTACCTGCTTTTCTCCGCCCCCGTCGAAGAAAAGCAGGTAGTAAACGCCAGAAATGTTGTCGACCGGCAGCGCTCGCAATGGGGGTGGTTCATCGCAGTAGAGGAGAGTATCGGCAAGCGCCGACCGCACTCGTGCGAACAGGTGTCCGTCTTCCCCCATGCCAGGCTGGTATGTTGATCTTCGAAACCGTGTAACCGCTCGTCGAATTTGGATCCTGGCCCTGGCTGTGTGTATCTCCTGAGGCAAAGACGAGTCTTCCATGCGGCGTAGACGCTCTGTCCAGTGGCATGTAGCGTCGTAGAAACTACAAAACGCCTTAGCTCACGAGCTGATGGGAAGACCGCATCCTTTGCTCTCGACGAAGCTAAGCTTGAGTTGATAGCGTGTTTGATGGTATCCCATGCAGCACTTGGAATACCCGGAAGGTCCATGCCAAATATCCAGACGTTAAGATCCGCATCCTTCAAATCGACGAGCTTTTGCCACCGATCAAGCAGATACTCCCAATGTCGCCGGGCGCTAGGGCAGGTCCAGAATACATGACTTGCCATCGCCGGAAAGGAAGCTCTTATCCGTCGGATGTCTCTCCACTCGATCATAGATGTACCTGCTGCAATCGCTTGAAAGTCCGATTTCGCTACTCGCTCACCGCAAATTCGTTTGCCTTCAGCACTGCACCGGCGAGAGATATCTGTTTGAGTTTTCGTCGTTGCGGCCTCATCGCCGATGGCCAGCCCATAGGTGCACCACACGCGTAAGCGTTGGATGCGCGCCAAAGTGGACAGTAGTTCCACTGGCCCTAGACGCAGTGGTATCGCAAGCCGACATCAATGTGACTGGAGTCACCCCGCACTCCATGCCTGTATCGAAGTGAGACAGCGATGTGCCGTCTCCGTTGAGCAACCAGTCATGATGACGGTGTACTTTTGCAGAGTACGCAATCAATGCCCCCGACTCAATTGCACGATACATGAGCGACGGGAAGTTGTAAATGGTGGCGAGGCAAAAGGACCTAAATTGCCGTCGCTTCGCCATCGATTGGGAAGCCATGTCGCGCTTAGGTGAGAACCGGGACGATACCACTCTGAATCGTCACCCAAGACATTGTGTCTCCAAGGCAGTATTGTCCCCTCGCAAAATCCGCTCCGTTCAAATTGTATGTCTTTCCTCTGCGATCCCTAAGCCATGACGAGTCCTTCAGCGTAGCGTGTACAATCCATCTGGTGTCAAATCGACCTGATGCCGCAGAGTCTGCCCTCATCCCGGCCCGCAGTTTGTCATCAAGTACTCGGCGGACATCAATTTGTGACACATAGTCATGTTGCTGGCAGGAACAATTTGTGTGTGAATAGACTGTCTATTAACCGTTATGGTGTACAAGGTTTCTGAAAAGTCCAAAGCTACTCGTAACCAGGAGTTGTCTCCTGTCGGCTACGGTGGCTGTGCCGTTCCGGCTGCTGCTGCCTCGGAACAATTCCCTTTGCTAGGAATAGATAGTCGTAGTATCATCCCTTAATGACAGCTTGCGCGGTCCGTCGAGCTGACTTGTCCGTATACCGAAGCATTGACGCGTGGCGCGGGGACACCGCCAGCTGCAGTATCTTCCCCTGGTCTGCTGCCTAACCAACCGGTGGCCGCGCGAGATGCATGCTCGAGACATGACCCACTCAGTTCGGCTCCCGCAAGGAAGGATTCCCGCCGAAGAGGGGGCGCCGTGCTGAGGCTTGGACTGGCTTGAGCTTGATCGCGAAATTTTGGGAATAGCAGGAACAACTTGTTTATAATTGTCGGAAGAAGATGTATTCGCCGAGTCTCCGAGACTCGGCAAATCAGCTGAGAGTATTCTCGCCGAGGTCCAAGAACTCGGCTAATACGTCACCTGACATTTCAGGGGTTTCGTAATGCCTTCTGTTGTGAAGATCACGGCGCGGTGGTTACGTCAGAAGCAGAAACTGCTCAAGGTCGAGGAGTTTCAGGGGTTGTAAGGTACAAGGGTCGCGCAAAGGAAAGGTAAGACTACAGGTAAGAGAGGTAAAGCTTACATGCATAATATATTCACTTCGGCTTTTGCCACCTTCTAACCAATCAGCTTCAGTGCCACGTGCAAATATTTGACAATAATTGTTTCAATATAAAGTCGTCAACTTGATCTCATAAGTTCATTGAAATGGCCAAGAAAAGCCGCGGTATAACATCCAAAAACATGCTCATAAGGTTTCGATTTGTTCTAGTCGACGTAGGACTCTAGCTTTATTACTATCAGCCGTTTGGTCAGTCGCCTCCAGTATCAATGACATTTCAACTGCTTCAGTCATCAGGAGCAAGTCCATTCATGACAAAGCATACAAACTGGTAGATAAGACAATGAAACAAGCGCTTTTAGAAGCCACGGACTGGTTTCTCACAGAAGAAGAGATGACGACCTCTCAAGGTGGAGTACCTCGTAGTGAGATGGTCACGTATAGCACTGGGAATTCCGTAACAACTTTTACCGTGACAAAGGAATTTTTTGATTCGGTCTATGACGATCTGATAGCAACAAAAGAAAACGACCGAGTTCTGCTTGTTGCATGGAACACCGACCTCATTCCTCTGAAACCCAATGTCAATATAACTGGTACACAGACCAACTTTGACATTGTCGTTGGGAATGTTGTCAAACGCGGAGGAGATGTCAAGATATTGGGCTGTATCTCTTTTATCAGGACGTTAACGTACGAAACAAGATCAACAAGCTCCCAAAGTCCGTTATGAACGATAAAAATGCACTGTTTATTTTCGACGACCGTCTTCCCCATGACTTATCATCACAACACCAAAAGACACTTGTTCTCGCGAAAGGTACATCTGTTGATACGGATGATCAGCCGGTTGCGTACGTGGGTGGCATTGATATCACAAATGACCGATGGGACACTATTTATCATAACGCAACTGCGATTCGAGACGAGGCTGGTATTTACTTCCGCAACAAGGGATGGGTGGATAGTAGCTTACGCATTCACGACCCGGCCGCGAAGGATGTGGCTAGTAATTTCCTAGCTCGCTGGAACTCACCTTATTTGTCGTCACAAGACTTTATTGACGACCTTGTCCAATTTGAAGACCCGTCATATTCCCCCCTACCATCTTTTGACTACAGCAGTTGGCAACCAAAATGTGCAGATTGTGCGAACCTACAGTTGTAAGTACAAGAAGTGGGAGTTTGCCCCAAATGGTGAAAAGTTGCTCCCTCATTCACGTATTAAGGCCATTAAGAACGCCAAAAACTTTATCTACATCGAGGATCAATATTTTATCGTGGTACCAGACTACTGGATGCTCTAATGAAGGTCATGCCAGGTCTTCAGCGTCTTCTTGTTGTCGTACAGCCCCCGGAGTTTATGAACAAATGTGGTGGATTCGAGAACTATATGTACGAGAATATCCAGCCTATAAAGGAAAAGTTTCCGAACAAGTTCAAAATGTACTCGATGAAGCCTGACCTGGACATTTACCTTCACAGTAAGCTGGTGGTCATCGACGACGTTTATTTGTCAGACGGCTCAGCCAGCTGGAATCGCCGCAGCATGACTTTAGACCCGGAACTGGACGCGAACGTCGTTGACAGCTAGAGAGTAAAATCTCCTGACGGTATCACGGTGGGAAAGTTGGTTCGCGACTTTCGCATACGCAAATTTCAAGAGATGACGGGTCGAAGTTACGAGGATATCGAGAGGATGAAGTTCCTTGACGCTGCGGATCTGTACGACGAGGCAGCAAACGGGAATCCTCTTTGATTCAAAAGTTTGATGTTGACAGCAAATGGTACTACAAACTTTTTTACGAGTCTGTACGAGTTAAAGTTGATCGGTATGATACTTGTAAGTCTTCAGTTGTGGCGGACCTGGTTTTTCAAAGTCCGCATTTTACGCCATAACCTAATTGTGTATGTAAAAGTAGCATCAAGAGTCAAATGTGAGCAGCGAGTATACGGTGGACGATTAGCATGTGATTACTTGGAAAAATCGCGCATGGACTTAATGTGCACAATGTTGAGTCATATAGAAAGCAAATGGGTTTATGGGCTATTCGTCGCTATTATCCTGACACTTCACTTCTTCATTGGTATCAAGTCGGTGTGATACTTATTGCGGAAGTACGAACGCACAGGGCCGAGTACAACAATGTACTCGAAGAGGATGCACGAGAAGATATTGCCCACAATCATGGCAAAAAGTTTCCATCTGAAACCCATAGGCATAGGGATGTCAGGTAATCCAACAACATTCGTGCTGCTCGAAATTCGGAAGCGATCTGTGACGATACTTGGTTCACCGAAAAGCAAGTACAGATCAAGTGTTCCGACCACCGCGAAGAATACGAGGAGCAGGTAGTTGCACCAAATCGCTTGGCGGTATCGTGAGCCAAAGCTGAAAACCCAAGCTGCAATGTGTTGCTGGAAAATGACCGAGAAAAAGAGCACCGTTGCCAAGTGGTTGTCCGACATCAGCCACCATTTTGCAATATCCACATTGTCAGGCGAAAACGGGCAGTACCAGACTTGACTCGACAGCATGTGAATGCTGCAGCTCAAAAAGATGAGGTTGATGGCCTCCTGTCCGAGGATGGATACCAACGTCGTCGGTCCGATAAGACTAGATGTCGGGCGAGAAGCCTTCAATTCATCTAGCGGCTTCGATAGCGTGATGACATACGAGCACCCGACCAGCATGAAACCCTCCACTAAAATCCAACACCACTGCGATAGGTTGATGGCGTGGTAATACATGAACATTCGAAGCACCGAGCCAATGAGGCCATACATGATGAGGAACTTCACGGACGCGAAAGATGTTGCCACACTGCAGCGGCCTTCACGGCACAGATCAACCACTGACTGAATCGTCTTGTCCTTGCTCGTGAACGGCGACACCACCGATGCCTCTGCATCACTGAGAGCGACACCAGCGTGTGCGAAACGTAACGCACCGCAGTCGTTGCCACCATCACCGCACATACCAGTTACCGCTCCCGTCTCCATGTGCAGCTTCACGCACTCTACCTTGCCGTCAGGGGTCATGCGACTAAAGATGCAAATTTTCAGCAACAGCTCCTTGATCTCGCCCATAGCCACCAGGTAGTCGAACGCCACACCCGTCACAGCCAACTCCACGTCCTCGGTCTGCTCGATTAGGTGCTTGACCCCAAGCAAGTCGTACTCCTCCTCCGAGTCTACATCGCGCCATACTAGCTTCTTCGTCTTCGTCGTCGGCGTCGGTACCATTTCGCCTAGAATCATGCGCGAGTTTAACGACACCATGCCACTCTGACGCGAGACGTAGCAGCCGCACATAGCATTATCGCCCGTGATCATGACCGTGCGGATGTCACCGCTCTTGAGCTTTGCGATGGCGTCGGCGGTGTCTTCCTTCAATTCATTACGGAACAAGATCAAGCCGAGCAATGACAAACTCTCATCCACAGCGTCACGGTTGTTGGCGAACTCTTCCACCTGCTCTTGCGTCCAGTCGCTAGGTAGCTCGCAGTACGACAGACCCAGCACGTAGCACCCGTCCTTTGCGAGGCGGTCGGCAACGCTCTTGTAGTCACCAGGCACGCTAGCAGACGTGCTCAGCTGCTGCATGCGCTCGTACGAGCCCTTGCAGAACACATAATACTTGCCGCTCTTCCGGTTGCGCACGACCACACTCATGGACATGCGGTGGTGGTCAAAGTCGTAGCGCTTGATGAATTCGAGCTCAAGCCCCGGGTCTACCTTAGACCTCACGTACGGCTGCTCGCCTTCCTTCTCCATAAGCTCCCAGCCCGTGGACGTGAACATACGCACCTCCACTTCGTTACCCACGAGAAGACCTTCGAGTGAACCCACCGAGTGGCACGTCGTTAGCGCGTATAGCAACTCTTCAGACGACGAGGCCTCCTTTACGTCGTTCACCAGAGGGATGAATCTGGAATCCTTCACGGGTTGGACGCCCAGGAAGTCGAGGCCTTGCTTAGTAAGCGTGCCAGTCTTGTCAAAGCAGAAAATGCGAACCTTGCCACAGAGGGTAATACGCTGTACGTTAAGCGAGAAGATGCCTTGCTTCTCCAGTCGCTTAGAGGCATTTACTTGTCCAACCGTAATAACAACAGGGAGCAGCGGGCTGATGACACAAGACAGCACAAAGGTGGCGTAGCAGAACGCAGCGTATCGGTTGTTTAGCTTACCGTTGTCCAGGAGAAAGCTGATCACAACAACGCACGCAATGCTAGCGTAGATGAGCAGAAGCGTGATCAGAACCTTGAGGTGCTCATTGTACTTGAAGCGCATGGGGATTGGGAACAAGATCGACTGGATCAACTGACCCTTAGTTGTGTGCGCACCCGTGGTCTGCACGATAGCCAAGATCTCCTCATTGCGACCCGAAGACAGGACGCGGGTGCCGGAAAACAACGTGTGCTTTTTGCTTCCCTTCTCGGGGTCGTAAATCTCCGAGCTGCGCGCCGGGATCGGAAACTTCTGCACGGGCATCGATTCACCCGTCAACATCGACTCATCACATACCGTCGTACCCTTAACGATGGCCATATCACACGGCGATATCCAGTCTTCCGGTACTTTCACGAGATCACCCGGAGCAAGATCGGGCGATGACATTGTGCGCCACTCACCACCGCGGAACACCATCACGTCCGTGCGGTAACGGGTCATCTTGACAAGAGAAGACTGGATCTGACGCTGCGTGTAAATGTTCACCACAGCGGCTCCCAGCACTACGATCGTCATGACGATACCCATGTTCCAGTACGTAAAGTAATACCATACGTAGTAGCACATGATCTGGTAGACGTAGAAAAGCGTGAAAAACTCGTGGGCTATGGAAACCAGAAGAGATGGCATCTCGACATCGACAGAATTAAGCCCCACCGTGTTAATGCGGTGCTGGGCCTCCGTGTCCGACAAACCGCGAGCCTCGCGGTTCATGTCGTCGTACGTCCGTCCGAGTGCGATGAAACCGGGTACAAAGCGCTGTTCCGTCTCCTCGTAAATGTAACGCAGATGCTGGAACTCTACGATCCGTAGACTATTAACCTTCATAATTGGTACTGTGGTGCGATAGCCGCTAAGCTTCCCCTTTGACGTAAACAAGTTTTCGACCTTGGCCACAAAGTCTGACACACCCGATCGATCTGCAAGCAGAACTTCAGTCTCGTCGCGCTTGAGCATGTAAATAAAATCACACTGGTCGAGTGGTACACGGAGACGAAAGAAGTTGAGAATGCTGTGTTGCAGTGCCACAATGACTACGAGCCAAATGGAGGTGACCATCCACATGACAACGAACACGAGTGCATTGTCCTCCGTTCCGTCAAAGAGTGGAGGTTCAAAGTTACCATAGGAGTCCAAGATGACGATAATCAGGAGCACATTCAAAGCAAGTGATGCCACAATGACACAACCGAACACAAATGATCCAAGGAAGGAATTGGAGAAACCCGTTTGAAGGACGTCTTGTGCAGCTTCCATTTGCATTCGTGATTCAGAAACTCCAACACCGGCGTTAATACTATTGGTACTACCAGCAACAACCCTCGCTTGTGGCTGTGGTGAGGCAACGAGCTTCTTTTTCATCTCATTCGCCGACTGGTTGGCACTTTGCTTGAGGTTCTTGTAGACCGCCCAAGCTCCAAGCATCACAAAGAAGACAAGATACAAAAGGTAAATGATGACCAGTGGGCCCTCTTTGAATGTTGAGAATCTAGCCTTCGAAACCGTTGAATTGGACGTGCACGCATCTTTCAGCTGAGCGTCTACTGTGCCATCACTCAGCATGAGGCTGTAGCAGTTGGCACCAATTGGAAAGGATGCGTTGTTGTTACGTGAATTGGTTGCGTGTGTCCAAAAGACGGTATTGTTCTGGGAAGCTGCAGCCAGTGACGAGTTGGTATCAGCACCTTGTAACTTTTCCATCAACTTGCCCGTTTCCGGGTTGACAATAGCTTGAACTCGATAAACAGTTTCTGGTTCATTGTAATAGAACTTTTGAGTACTGGGGTTATACATTGTGTATGGGAAGTTCACTTGACGTTGTTTACTCCATCCATCGACATAGTACGACTCGTAGTCACCACCGGATGGGCGATTGTATTTGGTAAAGAGTTCCATGGTAGTATCGGATATCTCACAGCAGTAGTATTCCGGACTATGTTGAACGGGACACGCAGCAAAATCCATTTGGTTAGCTGCAGCAGCATTTACATCCAAAGGTGCGAGTGTCCCTAGTATCAATATTGACATGAGTGATGAGCTCCCGCGAGCCATTATGAAGCAACAATTGAGCACAATTTTGCGTTCTCCGGATGAACGAGGCAATGCAAATCGCCAAATGAACGAAATCATTTGATCTTGCTATTGTTCGGTTACGCTTTTATGTCTCGTCTTGTGGATAGAACGGATAGCAGGTTGACAACGGCCATTTAGTTTTATCTAAGCAAGTGTGCCTAGTAGAGACAATATTGCTAGATTACGGAAGCCCATAAGTGCAGTATGTTCCAGTTGGGTAAGACTTGTCATAAAACACTATCAAGTTGTTGGGGACTTGTGCCAAGGTCTCACATGTGGAGTGGTATGTAAAAGCATATCCTAAGTTGATGGTTCAATTATTATCTGAAGTAGCTTCATATAGCAGCTACCTACCTATATATTGATGTGTGTGTGTGTGAACAGACTGTCTATCAACCGTTACGGTTTTACAAGATATCTGAAAAGTCCAAAGCTATTCGAGTCCCAAGATATGTCTCCTGTCGGCTACGGTGGCTGACTGTGCCGTTCCGGCTGCGCTTGACAATAGTGTCTCGAAACGATATCCTTTCCAAATAACCGCTGTTAAAAAGCGGTCCGTCGAACTGCCTTGCGATCGCTGAAGGGGACGCCGCCAGCCGGTGTATTCTCTCCTGGTCTGCTGTCTGCACGACCGGTGGCCGTGCGAGATGCATTCCCGAGACATAACCCCACTCACTTCGGCTTCCGTGAGGGAGGATTCCCGCCGAAAGAGGTGCCCGTGATAAGGCTGACGATTGGACTGGCTTGAGCTTGACCGCACAAATTTTGATATGTAAGGTCAGTCAGTAGGTGCCACCTTATCCAACAGTCTGTCTCTCAGAGGAACGAGAAAGACAGACTGTTGGATAAGGTGGCGGTGGGAAGAAGCAACCTAGAAAGTTCTTTTGTAGACCTTTTGTTTTTGAGCCCTGTCACCCACTCTAAACAGTATTGGCCGCACCAGCACAACGCCTCCTAGAAACTGAAACTTCTTCGTTGAGCTGTAGCTTGATTTCAATATACTCCAGCTGAATAACCTTGGTCTTGACTTAATCACGGACAAAATGATATCGTATATCAATGTACATGGCACGGCTTTGATATCCTTTATCCGATCGCGATAGCAATTGCAATCTAGTTGTCTTCGTGCACGATGACTGGATTGTCAATCTTGATCTTCATCTCTAACAATAGACTCTTCGCCCACAGTACGCCTTGAATGCACAATAAAGTGCCACATATTCAGCTTCTGTAGTGCTTAAAGTACACTGTTTTGTAATCTTGACGTGGATATGACTGGAGAGTTGTTGAGCATCACCAACACTCTCGATGTCGAGCGTCGGTTATCCTTGTTAGTTTCCCAGTCAGCATCACTGAATGCACTCAGCTTTAGCTCACCTGACTTTTGCCTTCATAGCGAATTCCATTTGTTGCAGTCGACTTCAGGTAGCGCAGCAGTGCTTTTCACTTGGCTTCTCCAAATGTCGATTCAGTTGACACACTGCGAACGCAATATCCGGTCTTGTTCCAATTACCACATATAGCAGTGGTCCCATCGATACGGACATTCTCCATTTTTCGGTTCTTCTCTCCAATGGCATGTGTTTCGGATGATCCGTGCGTCTTTGTTCGTAAGGATGACAATTTTTCATGGGTTTACGTGACTATGTGTGTTGGCAACATGCTGATTGAAGGTGTTTCGGGTGACTCAATTAAGAAAGTTGCAGATGAATTGTCGAGCCATTTTTAGCTAAAGATACTGAGAAAAGTGCGGTTCATTCTCGGCATTAAAGGTGAATACGAGATGAGTATGAAACAGCTCAAGATCAGCCAGAGCGCATGTATTGCCAGAAGGGATTCAACCAAGTCGGTTCGCAACACTAGGACTCATAGGTTTGGCTCCACGTCAACCTCTTCACTCGTGTTTGCTGATTCCAATGTATCACATTCTAACACGAACAAATTACCCTTTTGGGTCACTTGAGTCACCACTTCTTGATCATTTCTGATCACATGTTCGATTGCGAAAAGTCACGTGTAACCCTTTCGCGGACAATGCTAGAATTGACAGAAGCCTACGATCCAGCTCCGGAACGTACAGCACATCTTCGATTCGAATTGGCTTCTTGTTCTTCAGGACGACACGAATTTTTGTCCCAACTCTAGCAGCCAGCATTATTTATCCATTCGCAATCGAAATGCTTACAGTCCTGTTTAGCGATCGAATTTCCACAAGCTCATCCTGGAATGGACACATATGACTACTCGCACCACTGTCAAGTAGCCAACCTTCAGAACCATATTCACCCACAGTAAACGCTTGCTCGAAGACCTCTTTTTCTTGTCTGGATTCTTCCAGCAATCTTGTTTCTTGTGTTCATACTTGCACACAAAACACGTCCCGGATAACTTGTTCCTTGTTTCCTTCGAACGAAACCCTTGCTCTTGAAGCTTCTTGTAGCCTTCAACGCGAGTTTGTTCTTCTCCTTCCGAGCGATGCTTTTGTATTCATGACGAAGCATCTCCTTAGCTAGTAACAGATCAATGTCCCTCATGTTCTCGATAATCTCGACGATTTGACCGTATTCATCAGACAAGCTTCCAAGTAGAATCACGAGCTGCTCATCGCGCGAAACTTCATCACCGATAGCTTGCATTGACCTGCACAACTCATCAATCTTGAGAAAGTGAATCATCACACTGAACCTGTCGTCAGCGTTGGGCCACATCAGCACAACGCTTGAGCATTCCGTCTTTAACAGATACAAGCTGTTCGTCACTTACAAAAGAATTTCAGTATCCGCAAGTCGTCCACTGTCTACGCTTTGTGATGACTGACACTGTCGGTATGACAGGCTTTCTAAAACATCAATATGCTTCTGCGCACGAACGCGCTCTGATCAAAGGTACCGAATGTGGATAGAACTTCGGCGTCACAAAGGATTCAGTTGAATCGTAACCACTTTTTCTACTTCTCCCACCTCGTATTGTCTACAAGACTTGCTCGCACGATTTACAATCCCAATATTACGTTGTAGGGTACAATATCCAATGACATGCGCGTAGATGCTGCTCCATTGTGACCAGCGAGCCTACCTATAAGTACAGTTACTGTAACCAATGCGAATGAATTCATCTGTCATCCATCCGCGCATCAAAATTTACGTTCTTGCACAAATGTGTCCTTTTTTCTTCCTACAGTTCGACACTGCGCTATGTTGCACGAAAAAAATATCGTGTATCAAGATTGAAGCCAGAAAATATTTTGCTAGACGGAATAGGGAATTGCTTGGCACAGCATGTTACTTCTACAGTCGCAGCTGCGGTACGCTGATGATTTTTCTGATAGCTTCTACCTTCAGACATTCCTCTTCATTGAAATGTGTCTTCTGTAAAAGAGATCATGTGCAGCTGCACCCGGCGAGACTTACATGGCGGACATCAGATAGAGCTGTCTGGTCATCGTTATTCAAACAGTCGTCACACTAGCAAACATCAATCATATTGTTAGTTCTGTCCGAGATATCCAAGCGCAACAGCATCCGAAAAGCACGCCAAACTTCAGGGTGGCTAAATTCGGATCGCTCCGAAGGAACATCCGCAGGAAAGGAATCGCAATTTCTTCTGTCGCGTACAAACAAGTGGAAGGCCGAATCGACGCGATAGCGTTTCTCCATGCAGTGCTCAAACACTTTAAATGCTACGGGTCGTCTCAGTGCTAACAACTGAGTTGTGTAAGGTGCAAGCTTCGACATGTGATCTCCGAGAGCTTCCTGTAGACTCACGGTCGAATCAGTGATAGCCTTGACGAGGTGTTTACGAGCAGCACCGCTACCAAAAGCGTTGAGCCACATCACTTTAAACGGGGCACTATCGATGAGATCCAACACCAACGCCTCTTTTGAGTCGATCTCGTAAGCCTTCGGTGCTTTCGACGACGGTGTTCAGCCGAGTGCCCTCGTCCGCTGCTAGCTGCAGTCTCGACCAATTGTCTCGGTTTCAAAACGTCTTCAAACGTCTTCAAACGACGGTGAATACCGTAACATGTCGCATCTATTCGACTATCCGCCTCGCTAGGAATTTCAATATCAACCGTACCGTTCGAAGATTTTTTGATGGCACCAAGCGGAAGGAGCATGCGAAGTTTTGGCCGTGATGTATCGGTAGTGTTTTGCAACGCTAGCAACAGTATCGGTGGAATCTTGGCAGAAAATTGCTAAATTACTGCCTTGGCACCAGGATATAGCCTTTGTGCTCACGGATTCGGATTTCATTGTGTGTTTAGATAAAACACTGCTTGAACCGAGGCAGCTCAATTTTCAGTACGCTTTTAGAAGACTTCAAAGGATGAAGAACCTTCTCATCTTCGAACTTTGCCAACACATTGAAAAGCGGTTTTTTCTTCTACAACAAGCCGGTTGTATTCATTCGAGCTGGTCCTGTGCTGAAGGGTCAAAATGGCTGCTTGATCGCTCAAAACTGCTACTTTAAGATCTCTCCATTCTAGCGCGATGTTGTAGTTGGCGCATAGAGGGACGTTATCCACGCATCTCTAATGAACGAAGCAAAATGCAATCCACATCACTAACATTTTGCGACTGCGCTGTTCCACATCAAGGACAGACGTTATTCGTGGAAGTTGGTGCCACGACCTTATAACTTTCTCGTACTGCGAAACAGATGCTTGCATCTGCTCAAAACTAAAAGTATTGTCGCCGGTTCCTTGACCGCAGGGGCCATCCCGCTTAGCAGCAGCGCCTTCTCCAACATATAAGCTTCAAACGTCCGCAAAATTATTTTTTTGCATTTGTAAGACGCTGGAAAGACGTTTGATTTGCTTCAGCTCATCCAGCGTACACGATGTTCCACTTAAAAAGTAGCGTCTCATCTAAACTGATTCATGCTTGTTGACGGCGCTCGTCTTTACTCTCACAATTGTTAGATTCCTTCATTCTCTTTTTTTGGTGAGATCATTTTCAAGCCACAACTCAACTTGTTGAGCGTATCTCCCTGTCATTCCGCAACACGTATTTCTTTGCAGTCTGGTGGTTCAGAACGTCAACGAACCCATCAATTTTGGAGCGTGTAGTGGCGCATTGCTTCTTAAGCACCAAGACCACGTACCCGCACTCGAGGAGCTCGATAATGTTTTAACAATGATTTGCAGCATGTAAAAGAGGTCATTCGCAGTTGTGCACCATCTTACAAATTGATCCGACCAAACCCGTTCAGCGTTGGTCAAATGCCATTTGGAGCAAATTCAGCTTGAGTGCGACCATAGTTTTTCGGAACAGACCTGGCTCACAAACGAGATTGTGTTCAATCACAGCTTAAACAATTACCCAGCAAGTGTCCCGCGCTCGCCCTCCAGTATGTAGTCAAACATCAGTCTTGCCTCCTTTAGGAGGAGGCAAGACTCCTTTAGGACCAGCAGTTATCGAACCAACTTGTGAGGCCCCTTGCACTAAAGAATTAACGGTACACCTCACCACTGCAGCAATAAGCTGCGGAGTCTTTTTGATGTCTCAATTGCTGCACTTTTTGCAGATGCTCTACGAGTCTGCACTTCACACTACTTGGAAGAAATCTAGTCGAGAATTTTGCTTCCACTTTTGTGTCTAAGTCTGCACAATGCAGAACGTGGTAGGTCTTTGGTACGGCACTATGCACACAGTCTCCAGATAGTAAGAAATGGAGCGTACGCTCCACCCATGGACAAAACCCCCTTTAATCTTGCTTTTGCCTCACTTAAACAACTTTGTTGTAATATACATCCATATTGTGGAAGCCATGGATCATGCCACACGTCACCTCTATTAAATTTTTCATTCAAAAGTAACAGGACGTTGAACTATTTGTTGTAGCATTTCTACTTCATGAAGTGTAAAGAGAGACGCGGTAAAGGCTCGACATGGCTACATTCGCCTTGAGAATTGTCCACGGCCTCAACATTGGTATAAATGTAGCCATCCCGATTGGCAAAAGTACAGCACGTTGCTGCATCTTGACAGTCACTTGGTGTCTTGCATTTAGAGCAAAACGTGGCTGAAAAAATGGTTTTCTCTCATTTTCAACGGTTCCGACTTTGTGTTTGAGTGAGAGACTTCGACTCTGAGGTATCAACTTGTGTTCATCAAGACGTCCGACCGGTAACGGTCATCTTTCAGCGGAATCGACGACCACGTTAGCGGCTATTTAATTGCATGATAAGACACGTGTCTCGTCCGACACTGAGGGGAAATGACCAAGTTGAAGTGACAATCACTCTTCATTGATTTGTACTTAGTATGGTATGCGTACTTATCATGGTATGCGTACTTATCGAAGCCATATGTGACTTTCATGATGCTCGCACAATGCCGCGCTGCTTGGAAGTTATCCACGGGCGTCTATCGCGAGAATGTGCGTTGGATGGGTCGAGGTCCTACTATCCAAGGCAGGAAAACTGCTGTGGATGTGGTGTGTTGCAGCAATTGACACACAAGATGCTGTGGATGTGGTGTGTTGCAGCAATTGACACACAAGATGCTTTGGATGACATTAACGTATCGATTGATCTATAGAAACGAACGGCCACTAACGCCACATTAGCGCGGGAGATTATGGTCGTTTCTAAGTGTAAGAAAAGGGAGAGAGAGATTGAAGTTGCAGTTGAAGTTGGCAATGTAAATGTTGACTGACTAATTGCGTGCGCATTGAACTTGTTTGTTGCTGAAGCGGTGCGAGGAAACGTAAACAATCGGGTAAAAAGAGAGCTACTGCTAGTACTACTAATATTATTCACTGTTACTACTACTATGACTGACTACTATTATTTATTATTGCAGAGGCTTGTGGCAGTAGTAAACAAAGCAAAAGCGGCCAACATGCGCAAAGACAAGATTGAAGCTGCAATCAAACGAGGTGTCGAAGGCAAAGATGGTAAAATATCTGAGAAACGTTATTGTATACAAAATGCATGAATCTCATGAAAATATGAGTATATACAGAAAGCAACGCTGAGGCTGTACTGTACGAGGCTTCGGGTCCAGCTGGAAGTGCCCTAATGGTACCATGCAATACCAATGGCTATACTTTGAGTTTAGGTCTGCTGATGCTTTTGCTTCATGCACTCGACAGATTGAGACACTGACCGATAACAAGCGTAGAACAGCACCTGCATTGCGTCACATTTTGGGCAAATACAGTGGTGCTCTGGGTACAAGTGGCTCAGTGGCTTGGATGTTCGAGCGGAAAGGGTACCTTGAGGTACGACGTTGCTATGATAGTGACGACAAGTGATGGGTTAAAACATCACTGTGGGTTTGCTCCGTAGATTCAACTGCCGTCGGGTGATGGGGACACGTCGGAGGTCGACGAGGACTTGCTTATTGAAATTGCGGTGTGTGTAAGACCGAGTTTGCTGGCTTCTGGTGTGTGATATTGACTATTGTTGTGGCTGCTTGATGTATTTGATGGCTGCCTAGCTGGATGCAGGGGCGGACAATGTTGAGACGCGTGAGGGCTTGGCGCAGATCATGTGTGATCCTAATGACTTAGCTGCCGTGCGCAAATGCTTCACGGAGGCTGGACTAGAACCCGCTGTTTCCGAGCTCGTCTACAACCCCAAGGAATTTTTGGACTTGGAGGGTGAGCAGCTGGAGACCTTCGACAAACTCATTGGCGCTCTTAATGAAGACGAGGATGTTAATCAAATCCACCACAACGTCAATGAGTAAGCTGCAGGCTCGTTGACAGTTGCGCAAGCTGCATTACAAAGCAAGCTTGGGATACATGAAATCATGATATTTCAATTGTGTATGGCGGAAGGGCTAGCGAATTTCCCTCCAAATTGATACGCTACTTACTACCCGACCAACGTCGGGTGTCTCCTTTCTTCTTCCACCGTCACTCTCAAAGATCGGATAACGACAGTCGCTTGTCGTTGTCGAGCTGCGAAAACGTCAATGGATCATTTCTCATGCTTTGGTTCTCTTTAGCATTTGCAGGTGAATCAGCTTCATAGCCGTGGATAGCTGCCTCCACCATTCCCTCTGATGGTGGCTCCGGTTGCTCCGTCGGGACCGCTGCAACCGCGTCTTCGGCACGGAAAACATCGCGCTTACTCACTAACTGGACAGCATCCACAATTTCATCGGGACTATCATAGCCGTCGTCCTCATCCTCCGACTCGACTTCAAACTCGCGGCATAACACGTCAGGGTTGAAGTCAACACGCCGACCGCGAGCAAGCCTAATCTTCTTCTTCTGAAGCTCATCTTTTGCTGCGGGAGACATATTCTCGTCCTTGAACTCGAACGGAATACGGCTGCGAGCTGCACGAACTTTTCGCGCTATTTCTGCTGCCTTCTGCTCTTCTGCTGTAAGGCGCGCCTGCCGCACAGCCCGCTTGCGGTTCATTAAGCCGCTTGCACCTGATCGTCGAGAAAGTTGACCCTTAAAGCCGCCAACAAACGCCGCCACGTTGATTGCACTTGACGACATAGGCGAACTGACATCCGAAGAATCGTCATTTGTAGTCACCGCTACGTATTCATGCTCTTCGTCGTGACCATGCTCCTCCTGATCATCTTCACGCTCATCTGACATAGACTGAGTCAAATCTACGTTACGCACGTTTTGGAACGACCGACACAACGGGTTGTCGTCCTCATCGTACGTATCTAATGCTAATGGTAAATCTTTCTTCGGTTGAAGTTGAGTAGGCGTTCCGATCGGCGTCCCGATAGGGTCTGTGGAACTGGCAGAACTACCGATGTGAGAGCCACTGTCACTAACTTCACTGTCGTTGGTGGCAGTTGCCAAGCCTGTAAGCAAGCCCGATTTCGACTGATGAGCGGTCTGCATGCCATCCGAGTCAAGAAGTACAATTTCCGTAAGTTCAAGCAATTCTGGTTCTTGCGCGTCGCCGTTAGTCGGACGCACGATCCAGCTTGAATCGTCACAGATTTTTTTCTTGTGTGAGGCATGTTTCGGGTCCAGCGTAGAAAACTTCTTATCGCTCTCTTGGTGAGCGTTAGCGTCGATGGAGCCTAAATCTGCTGTGTGGGTACAGCGATCTTGCTCCTGCAGTGTCTTCAAGTCGGTCATTGACTCCTTCTCCTTTCTCATCCCAGATTGAAATTTCTTATATCCCAACACCATCTTCTTGACACCACCATTACTTTTTAGACCCAGTTCAGCGTTCTTTGTAGCCACATCCGTCGAGAATTTGCTCGTAGTAGTCATTTTTTCTACACCAACACAGTCTGCTTGTCTCGTAGACTGCTGCTGCTGGTGTTGCTGCGATCTACCTGGTCGTCCCTTATCTAACTCACGTCGTTGTCCTTTCGATGCATTGTGGTTCGATGCCGACTTGAGGAAAATCTGTCCAATGGTCGAGTTTGCAAAGTACTTGTTACCATCTGATGTCGCCACGTACAATGTCCCATCCGCTGCATGTTCCACCGTGTACGTCACATTAGGTTGTGGCAATGTCGTATCAATGATATTATTAAGTGCTCTGGTCTTGCCAGTCATTACTTCAGTTAAAACACTTGAGAGCGAGGACACGGCGGGAATTGGTTGATACTCGTCCTGTCCATTGGTTTGGGCCTTGATAGCTGCGGCATCTCCTTGTGCTCTTCGGCGTCCATTCGCTGGACGTCTTGAGAACGAAAGTTCATATGTGGTTTGACCAGAATTCACAAAACGGCGACGTGGTCGCACACGCGCGGGTGGACTCGAAAAGCCGTCGCGTGAATGCTCGAGCTCGTGGTCAACGTCATCGTCATCGTCGTCATTATTGGCTACGGGACTACGCATTATTTGTGACGTGTCGTCTTGTCGTCGACGATCACTGTCGTGCAGTATCGAATTCATAGTCAGCAATCGCATGACGGCGACGGAATAAATAGCGACGTATCTCGTCGTTTGGGGTGTTTGCTTGCGTTAAATGCGACGACTTGAGCACTAATTCCTCTTCGTAATTCGTGCTTTTTGTCGTTATCACACCGTAATAAAAGCTTTGCCAGAGATGTGCTGCGTCATCACATCGTACAGGCAGCTTCAGCTAGTCACTAACGCCAGGTTGCGTGACATGTAGTAGTATCACAATAAACGTCCTATTCTATCTACTACACGAAACAATAGTAGTCGATAGTACTCGGTGTGCTGGACGCTTTATGCACAACACGATGACCCTGTCATCCATTTCAGTGACGTACGTCATTCACTTGAGTGACCTCCCTTATACGTCCTTAGATACGCTTGGTCATGAGCGCTCTTCCGCTGCCATCGTCAAGTGCTGCTGCGTCCTCCACGACGTCCATATCCGCATCCGCCATCTCATCTCCTCCTTCCGTATATTCTGTGCAACAGACAGTCGTTTCTACCGCTTCCAGCACCTCCTCCTCGCCACACAAAGAGTTCTATAAAGTCGACGATGAGGTTGGACAAGAATTGATCCACTGGCTAGAGAAGAACGGCGCTGATTCCAAGAAACTGGTATTGCAAGAATATGCGCCTGAAGTTCGTGGTGTTCATAGCTGTAAAGTCCTCGTACCAGGCGAACGTATCCTTGTTGTCCCGAAGAAATGTCTGATAACGGTCGAAATGGGTAAAAAGACGGACATTGGACGGAAATTACTCGCTCGTAACGTGAATTTTGTCGCTCCCAAGCACATTTATCTCATGATGTTTCTATTAACAGACATGGAACATTTGGAAACGTCCTTTTTTCGGAATTATTACAGTACTTTACCGTCAACATTGAGTAATATGCCCATCTTTTGGTCCGAGGAGGAACTAAATTGGCTAAAAGGGTCCTACATTATTCAGCAAATTCAAGAAAGAAAAGCTGCAATCCGAAAGGATTATGACGCTATCTGCAGAGTCGATCCGTCGTTCACGAGATTCTCATTGGATCGCTTTAGCTGGGCACGGATGATTGTCTGTAGCCGCAATTTTGGCTTGACTATTGATGGTGTCAAGACAGCAGCCCTTGTGCCTTTTGCAGACATGCTGAACCATTATCGTCCACGGGAAACGAGCTGGACTTTTGATCAGAGCATTGATGCTTTTACCATCACGTCCCTCGGAACGATTGGTGCAGGTGCACAAGTGTACGACTCGTACGGGAAGAAATGCAATCATCGCTTCTTACTCAACTACGGCTTTGCAGTTGAGGACAATACGGAGGAAGACGGACGTAATCCAAACGAAGTGCTCATTGATTTTCAGCTTCAGCCAGGAGATGGACAGCTTTTTTATGACAAACGAGCATACCTCCACGAGAGCGGCATTTATACAATGGACGCACGTCTTAGCTGCTCGCACTCAGATGCCAATACGCGCGAAGGATTTAGCTTTGCTCGTTTGATTGTTGCTACCGAGGAGGAGTTCTCCTCGATGAAGATGAAGTGTCCGGCGCACTCGTCACCGCCTATTTCCTTCGACAATGAGATTCGTGCGCTCCAGTACTTGCGCAACCTCATGACCCACCAACTTAGTCTATACGACACTACCATTGATGAGGACAATGATCTTCTGGCCTCAAAAAAGTACCCGCTGTTCTCCAACCGCATCCAAGCTCTATTCTTTATTCGGGGCGAGAAGCAAGTGTGCCGATACTTCCAGGAGCTAGCAGATAAGGTCATCCCGCTATTCAGCCTGCCGCTGACTGAGTGTCGTGAAGAGTTACAGCGCAGCTTTGATGGTGACGGCGATGCCGACCGCTATGCGCAAGATGTGATCGCTTATTTAGTCACGCAAGTTTACAACGAAAGCTAGTGGGGAAGTGGGCCGCGCTTACTCTCTCGACGCTCTGGACATTGTATAGATTTGCGGCTACGCGCGCATTTGTATATTCCTTCGAGCATAAGACTCTCTCATTCGATCAGTCGGAGAAATCAAAGCTCCTGACGAAGTACGGCTCTTCAGATAGTGTAATATCCTGAAGCAATTGTAGCAGTCAGCGATGCACATTAGGGATAAACTTAGAAGACAGGACAACAACGATATAAACTGAACTGTGTCTCATTTAGCAAATGTATCCTTCCATTGATGGTCTACTCTACGTTTCCTCTATTTTCACGTCCTCATCATCGTAAAGGAAGTTAAGACTGACAAGATAGCGCAACTTCACTTGCTCCTCGCGATACACGATAAACTCATTGTAGAGCAGCAAGCCACTGCATTCGGACGGCACGAACTCGCCAATTGGTACTACGACCCCATCTTCCCTAGAGATATCGACAACAGTTCACAATAATATTCATCAATGCCACAAGAGGTATGACATACCATATCAAAAACGTACATAGTCTCATAGTCCTCTTCAGGAGCAGCCATTCGACCTACTCCGAGAATGCTGTCGCATCCCTTAGTTGTTTTCAAAGTCGTGTATGTCAGATCTTCCGCTTCTCGTGCTTCGTAAAGAGTTCCTAAAGCTAAGACCAATATCCCCTGCAACGAACAGCCAGTAAGTCAAGATTTGAGTTGATCTCATCAAGCAGATTCAAATAGCTGACGTACCGTTGGATTTTGTGGCGTGGTCCAGCAGTAGTTTGCAGACTTGGATACCGAGTCAGCAAAGTAGATCTGAGAGCATTTTATTAGTCCATGAGCAATTGCATCAACCAACTCAGCAAAAGTATAACTACTCTTCACGTACTCCTTTGCCAAACATGTATCCGTTGTTGGGAGCTTCAGGTGGGGCCACACGAAGTTCTTTGGATAAAATTCCAATGACATTCGACAAACGAGATCCGTGCCACAACAACTGCGTATCGTCAAACGACATCTTAGATCGCATTCGCACCATTACTTCCTCATAACAAACCAACCTTGTGATTGTCGACGGACTGAAAAACGTCCTTAAACTTCTCTTCATCAGAACGGGCAATCTTACCAACAGATTTTATGCGCAGCTTGTATTGAACGTGGGTCGGAGCATGCGTAGTCTTCACGTATCTGTAGCAGACATAAGAAAATGCGTCAACAGCAAATTAACACCATGTACATCCTTTTACGAAGTACTTTTCAATGATCTTAAACTCGTCCGTTGATTCAGATAATGGCTCCATCTCGATATTCAGGAGTTTGTATCTTGTATCCAGTGAGTTTAACGTGGCACCGACCTTCTCCTTCTTCTTTTCTGCCTCCAGTTCTTGCGAGGTCTCTAAGTTCGTCAGCACTTCGAGCAAATCGATTTTCAGCTTTATTTTGTCCAGGGAATCAAGCGAGGTTGATAAGTCTCGACCGAAATCGTGCGGGATCAGTGTATAGAAATCGCTGGAGAGGGTCTTCAGACTGTTATTCAGGCGACGGAGCTGGGCAACATGCGAATTAGCCGATCGCTTGACTCGAGTGGATTGACATGTTTCAACTTTTTTTTCTAAAGCCGTCTCTTGCAAATTTGCAGCTGTCTTCCCCAGCTCGTCAATCTCCTGACTGCTGCTGATAGTTGTTGCAGTATGGCATACCCCTGCCGAATTTGAGTTTTCGAGAGCTTGTCTGGCACGAACAAACGAGCAACTTTTGCGTTAGCACAACAGTATCACGAGTTTAAGGAGCCACCTAATGGAAGTCGCTTCAAGTCAAGGCGCATGCTTGCTACTTCTCGGGCTACCATATCGGCATCGCAAATAAGCTGTAGATATAGCAGTCACGTCATTCTCATATCAGTAAAAACCATGTCGACAGAAAGAATGTTTCGACATACCTTCAAAACATCTTGAACAGTTTCGGCGAGAGTCGACGCCACCTCTTCTTTCGTTTCAGTTTCACTCATGGCCTCATTCTTCTCTTCTTCCTGCACTTCTCAATCGAGCTCTAATTGTTACGAAAGCCACTCGTAAGTCTTCTAGTTACTCAAATGTAAAGGTAAACAATGACTCAGAAAATTACCAACGAGCACGTATTTGCCCTCTACTCTCTTGAAGGGTCCAGTCAATGACATTCATTGTCGCTTTTGTCCAGGAACTTCTTCATGAAGGAGGCCTGCGCCTTCTCTAGCGACGTGTTGTAGCGCTCCAGAGCTCGCTAATTGCAGTCATTGCCTATAAGTGCCACTCAACGGAGAAAAGCTCACTCAACGGAGAAAAGCTCATTTTTTTCTCCTTGCTCACCTGCGGGTTCCGACGCGTCCCCATTTGCAGAAGACCACGTAATCAGCGCCATTCTGGATCAACTGCACCATGTAAAAGTTATTGTTGCTACTCGATTGTCAGTATGAAAACACTTTTCCACTATATCCAATGCCGCAACACCACGTACCCGTACGTCCCAGATGAGATGTTGGTGTAATTGAGCATGAAACTCCATGCAATATCATTCGCGTCCTACTCGACCAGCGAAATCGACATATATAGAATGTAACGGTCAAACCCATCTCCATAACAACACATGATACTGTTACGGTACCTGATAAACTTTCGCTGAGTTATCACATCCACTTAGAGGGTCCACTTGCTTTGTAACACCTTGAGAAACCATCGTTAAGTAATGCCCAACTTACAATAAGTCAAGGAGCTGTTCACACCGTTGGTTGTTGATTTATCCAGTTAAAAAAAAGTGGGAACGGACGTGGCTTCGTACGAGTGATAAAACAATCGACTGTGCAGTTTGCATTGATATTTCTCTTGCTGTCATCTTACCACGCAGCACATGCAATGTTTTGAAAGTCCAAAGCCACAAGGTACCGTAGTTGGACTTGTTCACGGCGGTACACGATAAACTCGTTGTAGAGCAAATGTTGGTGGCCGTCGACAGGTTTCAGCGTACCGGCTGGCACCACTACTCCATCCGGAAGAGTTTCGAACTCGTTCTCCGCTGGTGCCATGCGTCCGAGGCCGTGCGTACTATCGCATCCGTGCTGGTCCTTCACCATCTTGTAGTCCAGGAACTCTCCGGTAGGGACCTGGTACGGCGTGCCCAGAGCGACATCGGCGAGTAGAAGTACTGCCTGGAGCATCAAAGCAAACACGACAAAGTTAGACACGTAACCTGCACGTGACGCAACTCAATGTGGCCGTACGGTGGGATTTCGGGATGTCGCGCAGCAATAGTTCGCAGACTTTGCCAAGGCATCGGCAAAATACAACTACATTCAGACAAGCAGTGGTCAAAATAAGCTCATCTATTTTATCAACGTTAATGGTTTCAATGTCACTACTCTTACCCCTTTGCCGAACAGGTATCCATTCGAGGGAGCTTCAGGCGGGGCAATTCGTAGTCCTTGCGACAGAATGCCAACGAAATTTGACAGGCGGGAGCCGTGCCACAGCAGCTACGTTAAAGCACAAACGTCAGTACTTCCGAGAGAGGATATTAGGAAATACTACCGTACTTTGTGGTTGTCAATGGATCCCAGCACGCCCTTGTGAGTCTCTTCTTCCGGTCGAGCGATCTTGAGTATGATGTTAATACTCAGCTTGGACCCACCGTTCGTCTTGTTGATGAATCTGTGCATTCACATTGAGCGACAAGTTGATAAGTGAACCCAAGCTCCAGTACTTGTACCCCTTCGGTGCCCAAATGACTTCCGTACTTTTCAATTATCTTGAACTCCTTTCCACGCTTGTTCAGTGGCTTCATGTTCGTGTTCAACATATTGTAGTGAGTGTCAAGAGGATGAACAGCAGATCCAGTCGACTTTTTAGCTTCTTCTTTCTGTAACATCTGCGAGATCTCCAGGTTCGACAGTACTTCAAGCAATTCAAGCTTCAGCTTGAGATCTGTCATCGTCTCGATCACCGGCGGCAGTGAACGTCCAAAGTCGTGCGGAATGAGCGAGTAAAATTCGCTAGACAGCGCTTTGAGATCTCCACGAATGCTAGACAGGCTTTAGTTTATAGCTGCAACTGGTCCCTTGGCCTTGGCTTTTCCTTTTCGTCTACTCTTCGAGCCGGCTTTCGCCGCCTTGGCCGGCACAGCTGGCGTTTTCGTCAACTCTTCGATCTCTTCCAGGGCAGCGGAAAGACGTTGCAGAATATTGTAGCCCTGCGAGATTTGGGCTTTCGACAGCTTGCCTGTGACCACATATCAATGTATTAGCTACGAAGTTTCACAATGCAACTGGGTAGTCAAGTAACCGACCAAGCGGGAAGCGCTTCATATCCACATTCAAACTGGCCATTTCTCGCGTAACTACCTCTGGATCGCAGATAAGCTGTCAATGACAAAATATTGCCATCAGACACGGAGAAGTAGGCAAATACTTCCGTCTTATCCCCACCTGAACGATATTTTGAACTTCCTTTGGCAGCTTGGACACCACGTGCTCCTTCTTCTCATTCACTTTTTTGTCAACATCAGCAGTGGTTCTTTCAGATTCGCCATCGTCGAGCTCTATGGTCACATCCAGTGTCATGATTGTTAGGAAGAGACCTTCATCACACAAGCTTCAAAGACGTCAAGACCCACCGACAAGAAAGTATTTGCCTTTCTTGCGGATGAACGGCGTTGTGAGCGGCCACTTGTTGCCGGTCTTGACCTGGAAAAGCTTCTGGAAAGCTCGCTCGGCATTCTCCAGACTGCTAAAGCGCTCCGTCTGTGACTGGGGTGCCTTGGCACCGACTCGTCCCCATTTGCGGAACACCACAAAGACTCCGCAATCGACAACCCATGTAGAACTTATTGTTGCTGCAGTCCCATGTTCAGCGTCAGTGAATGCAAAGTTGTAAGAGCGTAGACGACATTTTCTAGTCTCACCCGTAAACGCCGTATGAAATGTCGGTCAAATTCAACATGAAACTCCAGGTCACACCAGTAGTATCCTAGACAATAAGTCAAGCATATTGTTTTTTTATATTTCAAGTAGACTACGTATCAATTGAGACAGCTACTAAACTTACGCGATAAAGCTCAGCATTGGCGCTACAGCAGCTTTGTGGGTCAACAATAGTGGCAGTTGCGATGTCATTTTCAACAATGACGCGAATAATCACCTATAGAGAAAACCATCATTCACTCATTGATCGATCAATATGGAGCATTAGTACAGAAAACTTGCCTAAAGTGTACCCTTAGGACAAAAGGCATCTATCCGTTCATACAAGTTAACAGCTAAAGAAGTATTACGTTAGGCCGGTTGTATGGAGTCATCGTCGGAACGGAAAGGTTTAGCAGCTAAGAAAAGTTATCAGCTAAGACAGTATCACTCTAGGCAAGTCTTCTGTATTCAACTACAAATCTAAGTCGGAAGTCTCACATACGACAAGCTCAAGTCTCCGTTAACAATTCCTGCAATCAACGCAATGATTACTATATGAAATGTCTTCATGTGTGTAACCGGGAGAGATTGACTTTGCTTAGTGACGCACGGCAGCATTCAGCTTTAGAACGTACAAAGACTGTATAGGTGTTCACTTGCAATTGGGATAAGATGAGTACATGAAGCGACAGCAGCAAGACCATATCGAATGCACCAGTTCGGTATGTAATAGGCAGCGGCGATTCATAATTCTGATGCGAGACAACTACATATAGGGTCATTGCAAGTATCGTCGAGGAGATAGCTGTGTAAAATTCGAGATTTGGCTTGGTGGAGAGTTCGAGTTTCCACTTCTAATTCAGTCTGTCTCGAGCAGACGTTGTCTTCTTACAGTCTTGTATCTCGCTCTACACCTCGCATTCAAGCGTCGCGCCAATGTTGACGACAAGATTAACAAACGTGATACACAATCGAGCCGCACATTTTTTTTCCTTTGAGAGAAAGAAATGTACACGTACTTGTGCATGATCGCACCGTTTTCACAACTCTACCAGGCTACATTCAAGGGCAAACCTTTAAGGTGCCAGTCCGTTCGTTCCCTAGCAAATACTTCGTCTCAAATGTACCTCATCCCTACTTATAGTATCTTGCCGAGATGTAGCAGGAGACTGACTACAAAAGGCCAGACAGACTTGTCATCTCGGACTTGAATCGTAGCCATGTCTTCAACTGTAGCCATATCTTTCCCATATATTTATTGGATACAACGGGTATTTACACTAATCTTTCGCTTACGTCCGATATTCCACCCCTATTTAAACCTCCCATACAAAAAAGGGAAGCTTCATGGGGGACACTGGACACCATCACCCGTCTTTTTCCGACGAAAAGGAGCGCGTCACGGTCACCTCCACGTCACCACTAGGGGATCTAGTCGATACAGCCGCATCGTGTGCATCCAATGCATCTCTTCTGAGCTCCATGGACGCTCTATCAGCTTTTGTAGAGGTCTCGAACGTCGACCTGTCCGGCTCAGACGATACCATCGCTTCTATCGGCGATTACGCCGCTCGAGAGCTGCCCCCACGTCCAGAAAAGCTCCAGAAGATGTCAAAGACCTTGCGAAGTCGATTCAGTGATCGAAAGCGCCGTAAAAATGGCAGCAAGACGGTATTTGAGACGTCTCTGGACGTGTCTCCAGAGCAGCCGTTACTATCAGATTCCCAGTCAGAAAAAGAGATTGCAGGCTTTGGATTGGTACTAAATGATGTACTACGATGTGTGACAAACCGAGAACTCGTGACCAAGACAGCGACTTACATGGCGGCTTATCCACAGCATACACTTCGGTTCCAAATCAAGATGAAGCAGGTACCTAATTATTACATTCAGGAGCTAAAACCAGGCCTTAAACCGTCACTACTAAAACCACACCACCTCCACACCACCTTCTCACATGTCACACATTTTGGACCATGACAAGTTGTTATCAGTGTTATTGAGCTTTCTACAGACCTATTGGATAGTGGGATTGGATCTCATCTACCTATGTGGTGGTGGTGTTGTTTAATAGAATAGACCTCGTCCTTGTTTGTTAACTATATTGTCATGTGTTCTTTATACTAACTAAACATCTTTGGTCTCTCTGCACTATAGCGAGCTTATGCTGATGGAACACGAGGATTTCAGGCGAAGTTAATGCTGTTTTACGTACTGCATGAGTTTCTCAAGTCCTTTGAGGGAGAACGATTGCAACAAGTGCAGCGTGAGTGGTTCCAGACAGTGGATGAGGTGCTCAATGCCTGTACGAGAGAGATTCGTCATGGCGAGAAACGAAATTCCGAAGAGAATCGGAAACGAGTGTTTAAGGTCAATAGGATGGATGAGTTACATTGTCGCTTTTACTTCTAGTCTGACACTTGTAATTGTGTGCAGACACTTGCGCGTTGGGAAGAGCTCAAGTTGTATCCGAGCAAAATCAAGGCCTGGAAGAGTTTAGTGATGGGAGAAAGCAAGCTACGAAGGGCTCCCGTGCCGCTGCCACGCAGTGAAACGGAACGACTTGCTGAGGCTCCTGACCAGCTTCAGTCGTTTGAACTACCACCATCGAACACGCCTCAGCTGCAACTTGATCGGTCGAACTGTCCATTGATCTTCGAGCGATCAAACTTTGCTAGCAAGCCCGAGGAGAAGCAGCATTGGCGTTACACTGCTATTGCTTTCATCGACATTCTGTCGCGGAGTCTCGACCTGAGCAGGGACATTAAGTATACTGCCTGCATCTTCTTCCATCGCGTGTTTGATCGAGGTATTTACGCTCGAGAGCGTTACAAATTTGCAGCAGCCTGTCTCTTCCTATCGGCAAAGGCGTCCAGCAAACGAATGAAGTTGTTGCGCATGGTGCGTGTCATGTACAATATTTTGGAAACCCCACTGTATGCTGGCGATGAGGAGCTGTTAGAGATCGAGCGTTTGCAGCTGCTTTATTACGAAATGGAAGTGCTTCAAGGTATTAACTTTGAGTTGACCGCGGAAATGCCCTACTACTATTTGCGCCGTACGTTGGAGAAGATGCCCCAGAAATGTACGTGGCATGTAGTGGCGTCACCTGTGCAGCAACATGGCTAAAAAGGATGTTCTTCCTATTTTGTGCTGCAGTTCGAAACTCTGTCAACGACGATACACAAAAACTTCTTGAAGAATTGTGCGTGATTTGAAGCGCTTTGTTGCATTATTGCAGCTGTCGAATGATCTAACGCTGACATTTGAGTATCGTCAGGTTTTTTCTGCCAATGTGTGTAGATTTCTCGCCGCAGTTGCTTGGCGAGGCTGCAGCTTACATTGCAATTTGGAACATGGGCAAAGACTTTAAGTTCAAGTGGTGCAGTCCAAGTCAGGAAGGTCATACTTTCAACGTGCGAAGAGCAAGTACGTAATTCCATGCGTTGATGCAGAAGTGCGTTGTCTTAGCGCTGTGTATCCTATATGTTTACAGAGGCTGCACTTCGAAGTTATCGATCACTTCAGATGTGGAAGAAAGATCAACAGACTGAATTTGACGTGTTAGTCAAGTCATCGAGTTTATCGGACGGCGACGACAAGATAGCGATTCTCAAGAAGGCGTTCGAGCCTCAGTTAGGTGGTTTACGGCTGGATCCCTTTGTAATCTTGAACGAAGCGGAGTTTACAAAGAAGACAGAGGAGGATTCGAAGGAATGGGTTAAAACTGGCACGAGGAATGGCGGCGGTGATCAGTTCATCTCGCAAACCGTGTCCAGATGCTACAATCAAAGCGGAAGCAACTCGAAAAGATACAGAGATGAAGAGGCGCCACGCATCAAGGTGGAATATCGATCGCTTGCTACTAGGCAAGAAGAAAAGCATCGGCATGGACACAGCGACGACCGCGACGAGGATCGTTACCGACCACGGAGTCGTAGCTGCAGCGAAAGCCGCAGCGGTACTTGTTCACGTTACAAAAGAGAGAGCTGGTCAACTGCAAAGCATGTTCGTGATGATGGCCGAGCGCGTAGTAGAGAGCGTCGTGATCGCGACAGATACGATTACGACGACTATGACGACTACGACGATTACGACGCTAGGGACCGATATCGTGATCGCAAAGAAGATAAGTATGATTCTCGATACAAGTCCTTCAACTATGACAGAGATGAAAGGGACAATGATCGAAAAAGCAGCCGTGACGTTGATTTTCGTCGTGATCCGTCCTACTTCGACCGGCGCGATCGCAAGTCAGGTCGTGATGGCGGCAGCGGCTGGCGCGATCGCTACAGTCGCAGTACCAGCCGCAGTAGCAGCCGGTCTCAAAGCCCCCACAATTTCTCAAGGAACGGCAAGAAGCGCAAACGAAACTACAGCAGTGGTGGCCGATCGGGAAGTTGGAATCGCAGCTCTAGCCGAAGCGACAGTCAATCCCGCAGCCAATGTTATCGGGTTGAGTCGTCGTCGTCCAAAAGTGGGCGAGTGAAGAAAACGAACAAATATGGTCCTGCTCGTTCCAGCAACCGGAACACGGAACAACTTCGCATTAAGCAAGAGCGTAGCGGAGCTTAGTACATTGGCACGGCACCGACTTGGGGTGAGCTGAAATGCATGTAATCTTTGTTTTTGAGCAAAAAAGATGTAGTACTGATTTGTTATCACACTAACTACATGCATCTCATGTGTGGTGTACTGCAGCGACGTTGGTCATTGGAAACGAGTAGCATCGGCGACACAACTCGAGATGAATGGACTTGGAACAGTCTTTTGCGATGCGAAGAATGATCCTGCTACACCTGTTCTCGATCAATAATAACGTCAGAAAAACACTACAACGAAAGCTTGGTAGCAGAGCGGCTATACATTTGCATGGAATGTTTGATAAGGTGGAGGCACATTGCTTCGTGTTAGTGCATTGCGTTTGGCATTCTTGTGTGTTTGTTGCTCTGCTCACACACGTTCTGTGCTTGTTTGTAGATAGCGCCAAGTTAGAGTCGAAAGTAACGACACACACGCACGTATCATATGAAAATGGTGAAGCGAATTGCCTGTGGGCATCTGGTTACATTACTATGAGAGACAGGAAGACTCAATATGCATGACTTTTACGTGTCGAGCTTCGAGCCCAAGGCTGTTCCAGATGAAGCTCCTGTCCAAATCCATGAGATTACTGGCAGCGCACAGTTTGAGGTTGTACGATTCTTTGCTAACTTATTCTTGTCTTCCCCTAGTCTGACATAAATCCAGGCTCACGGTCATGACGTATAGTTTCATTAGCTCCAAAACGTCGAAAAACACACTCTTCGTAATTCTCTGCGATGGTTTGAGCCGTTCTAGATGCACTTGCTTTAGCGATCACGTAGCCGGAGAACAGGTCTACCCAGATCAACAACTCAGTGTTTCCTTTGAATGATTTCGGCAGCGACGGAATATGGTCCATGGCGATGATCTGAAATGGGTAAGTGGATTGCAGGTTTCCGGGTGATCCTCCATTTATTAAAGGAAGCCCCTTTCCCGTCTCGCAATCCACATATTCGCTCACATATCGTTGCACACTGCGATATAGCCCTCTCCAATGAAAACTGCTTCTTGCTTCTCCAGCTCACCGGAGCACCCATCCGGATAAACGCATATCCCGAAGTCGACTTGCGGTCTGCATGGTCGCCGGCCCAGTCTGCATCCGAGTAGCCGCAAAAATCTACCTTGTCGCCAGACTGGAAGCAGATGCCGTACGACTTCGTTCCTTGTAGGTAACACAGAATACGCTTGACCGCCATCCAGTGCTCTTCTTGTGGGTTCTCCATGAAGCGAGAAACGTAACCCACAGCAAAGCAATGTCCGGTCGTGTCGCGGTCATCAAGTGCATTAAAGCACCCACTGCTTCACGAAACGGAGCGTCGATTTTGGTTGCTGCGTTGCTTGGTGTGAGTCGAGAACTGATGTCCGTTGGGCTGATGACGGCTTTGCAATTGCTCATGCCGAAACGCTTGAGAACATCGTCCACGTAGCGTCGCTGGCACATCGTCACACTGCCGTCGTTGTTGTCCACCAGCTCGATGCCCAACACGAACGCGCACTTGCCGCTGTCAGTCATCTCGAAACGCGTCTTTAGGTCACTCTTGGTGCGTGCAATCATTTCAGTCGAGCTGCCAGTCACCAACACATCATCGACGTAGACCAGCAAAAGCACGCACTCCCCACTTGCAATCTTAAGATAAAGACACGGGTCAAAATTGGACACTTGAAATCCAATGGAGCAGACGAACTCATGGAAAGTCTCGTTCCATACCCACGATGCTTGTTTTAATCCGTAGATTGCCTTTACCAATTCGAAGCAATCAAAGTCTTCATTAATGTCGACACCTTCTGGGATCGCGCAGAACACTTTTTCCTTCATCTCACCGTACAGGAAAGCTGTTACCACGTCCAGTTAGTCCAGTGTCCAGTCAAAGTACTTCGTGATTGCGATCACCATACGCAGTGTCACGTACTTGACCACTGGCGAAAACGTCTCCGTGTAGTCGATGCCATATTTCTGCTTGGACCCTTTTGCCACGAGACGCGCCTTGTACTTCTCGATCGATCCATCAGCCTTGCGCTTGATCTTGAGCACCCACTTAGTGCCAATGGTGTGTTGTCCAGCTGGCAGTTTGGTTGCTCGAAACACGCCACGAAGCTTCATCGAGTCTAACTCGGCACAAATTGCTTTACGCCAATGCACTTGATCCAGCCCATCAACAGCATCTTTAAACTTGTCGGCTCGGACAAGTCAGCACCTTCGACTGCGTTGGCACTCGCCTGCCAAAAGACTTGAGGTGTGCCGTCATCGTTATTTTCGTCGCTGCCTTTTCGCTCTTCGTCCAGATTGGCTCGAGTGCTTGATCGTCGTTTTGCTTGGTGCGACTCAAATTCATCCGGCGCACTTGCTTCTTCTAACCCGGCTCCACGACGAGCAGGAAGTGTTCGTTGAAACGCTTGTTCCTGGCTGTTTGAACGGCTTTTGCGTTTTCCAGTTTGCTTGAACTGCATGATGCCTGGTTCATCGCTGATATTCATCGAATCGAAATCCAGTGCAGTGTCATCGACAATTTCTTGTGGCAGCGTCGGCGAAAAAACAAACGTAGACTCGTCGAAGAGAATAGTCTTTCACGAGCCTTCGGATCCCATTTCGATCGTTTTTCCTTGGGGGTCAGCATAAATACTCGGCAGCCGAAAACTCGCATGTGCTTTACACTTGGTCGAAATCCGTTGACGATCTCGAACGGAGTTTGGTCTTGGCACTTGGGTGATGGCAGGCGATTCTTGATGTAAATTGCCGTCATTGCCGCTTCAGCCCAAAAACACTTGTCCAGCTTGGCGTAGTGGAGCATGCTGCGGCCGATCGTCACGATGGTCCGAATCGCCCGTTCCGCCGTACCGTTGGTCTGGTGCGCATATGGAACGGTGACCTGCTGCTCGATTCCTTGATCATCGTAGAATGCCTTGAGCGAAGTCGTCGCAAATTCGCGTGCACCATCGTGTCGAATGAACTTGACCTTGTACTTAAACTGCGTCTGCACCGCCACGATGTACTTCTTGATGCACTCTTCGCTATCGGACTTGGCGTGCAGACTGAAACCCTTCATATATCCGCTGCCTTCATCGACGATCAGCAGCAAGTACTTGCTTCCACCCAGCGAGTCGACTTCCATTGAGCCACAAATGTCGATGTGCAGAAGCTCAAACGGATCGTAGTGGCACTTGTTTGGGTTGCTTGGAAACGGTCGTTGCACCATCTTTCCTTCTTGACAACCGCGACACACGCTTGATCCGCTCGATTTTGTCGGTATCTTGGCATCCTTGATCATGCCCTTGGAGACCATCCTGCACAAGACATTAACCTGTGCATGGCCCATACACGCATGAAGATTTTCGAGTCTTGGTCGCGATACAGCATTCACAAATCGTTGGGATGTACGAAGCCAGTAGAGTCCATCCACAAGATCCGCCATCGCCACCACTTGCTCGGAGCCTTTGCGCGAAATCTTCATCTCGTCACCATCAAACACCACTTGAAACTTGCCACTTTTGTTGATCTGCGGTATCGATAGTAGGTTCTTGTTCATGCTTGGGACGTAAAGCGCATTCTTGATTTCAATTTCGCGCTCTTCACCGTTGGACAGTACCACCTTTTCGATGATAGTCCCTACGCCGTTGATTGCAGCCTTGTTCCCATCTGCGACCAACACTTCGCCTTCATTGCGCTCGTCCAGAACTTCGAACTTGGACTTGTCATAGCAGATGTGATGCGTCGCACCGCTGTCAATCGCCCACATTCCAGACATGTTCTTGGTCGTTAAAAGTCCACATTCCAGCAAAACAGTAAACGCCACTCGATCATCGTCGCAGTTGTTGTTGCCGTTGTAGCCTTGCCACTGGACTTGATTCGCTCCGCGTCCACGATTGTTGCCGCCGCGTCGAGATCCCCGATTGTCTTCTTTTTGCTTGGTCCAGCACTTCTCCACCGTGTGTCCCAATTTTCCGCAGAACGTACACTGACGAAATTCAAGCTCGGTACTGAAGGCCTTGGTTGTTTCTTCAGTCTTCACCGATGTCGTCTTGTTTCCTTGTCTCTTGATGTGCTCATTCGTCAGCACCTTCACAACGTCTTGCGATCGTAGTTCCGCGCTGCTCATCTCAAAGTTGAGAACAACATTCTCGTAGCTCTTGGGGAGGCTGCGCAACAAGCAAATCGCCACGTCCTCGTCCTCCATCTTAGCGCCGATGCTGCTGAGCTTGGCGCTGATGTTGAGAACTTCATTGCAATGATGCATCACATTGCCGCCTTCCTCCATCTCCATGCTGAATAGCTGTCGCTTCAAGAAGATCCGCCCCGCCTTCTGCGATCCGCTGTAGAGAGTCTTCAACCGTGCCCACGCGACCCATGCTTCTTCACAGTCATCAACCACGTGATGATAATCCGCGCTCATGTGCAGTAACATCAAGCCGAACGCAATGTTGCTGGTCCTGACGTATTCGTCCATGGCGCGGGTGTCCGTGAAGGTGGGTGTGGTCTCCCGGTTGACCACGTGCCACGTCGACTTGGTTAGGAACACGCCACGCATGTAGCGGCTCCACGTCGCGTAGTTATCCCCATCGAATTTGTTGATGGAGATCTTGGTGGCGGAATCTTGAGCAGAGGACATCGTGCTTGGGCTCATAACCTGTTAAGTTGTAATGAGCACTGGGCGAGAAAACGAAGCTTGAAGAACGTTGAAGAAGTCTAAACTGCGAAGTAAAGACGACTTGTGTAGGAGAAGGAATATTTGGAAGTGATTCATTTATCGTAGCTTATTCTGCCTACTACATGATTTATATGTAAACCACATATAAATCATGTCAAGCGTCTCATCACCCTACGCGTCTAATCATTTGGTATATACTACTCGTAATTACGCGTGATCGGATTGGACAGGTTTTCAGCTAACCGGTAACCGATACAAAGTATCTTAACCGGTAGCCTCCAATACGCCCTCTCAATGCGAACACGCAAGTATCCCGAGCGCTGTCGTTAGGTCCTTGTGACGCGGTCCTGGCAGTCTCTCTTCCGCACTCTGTCTTGCGCAGTGTTCATCGCAAACGTCAAACGTTCCGCATACTCGTCCCATTTCCGCTGTCTTACGTCGGAGACATACATCTTGATAGACCTAGTCAGGGTCTGAGCCATCTTCTCCGCAGTGCCGTTCGCCTGAGGTCGGTAGGCCATAGTCGCTTGCTGACGTTGGCCCACCATGCGACTAAACGCCCGAAAGAAGTCCGACATAAACCCCGGTTCTCGATCGTGGCGGATCGCCTCACTAGCACCGAAACGGCGAAAAACACATTCTTCGTATCCCTCGGCTACCGTCTGTGCTGTTCGTGAAGCACTAGCCTTGGCCATCACATATCCGGTGAACAAATTGGCCCAGATCAGTAGTTCTGTATTTCCCTTGTGTGACTTAGGAAGAGAGGGAATGTGGTCCATTGCTATGATTTGGAAAGGATACGTCGCTTCGACATCCCCCGGAGTCTTCCCTTGTAAGGTAGGTCCCCCCTTTCCAGTCTCACAATCCATGCAAAGACCCACGTATCTCTCTGTATACTCCGAAACAAACCTCTCCAATGGCAATACCGCCGTATACGATGGTAAGTACGTCCGATTCCTTGGTGACCGCCTTCCAAACTCGTATGATAATGATGAAGACAGTCAGTCTGGAGACTTTCGGGTATCACCAATCTGGCTGTCACATCCCGGTCGTCTCCTTCGGTTCTCTGGCTGGGGTAGTAAACTAGTAGTCCCTCTTCACTTATCTCGTAGTCTCCAGACATCTTACTGCATGATCGAGCAGATTCCACAGACAGGTCGCCCCAGTCTCCCTTCAAGTATGCCTTCAAATCTCGCACCCAGCTCTCTTCTTGCGCTTCCCGGATTCGGTCCACCCGGAGTTGTTGTATCACGTCCTCTTGCATAACCTCCCCAGATATTCTAATAGGGGATCGTGACCGAGTCACCGCGAATATCTTGACAGATGGGCTCCGGTCTTTAGGGACTAGCAACTCTGGCAACCGATTGATCGCTTCTAAACCTGTCCACTCTCCCTTCGGTATCGACTCGATCCCCTTCAGCTGGTGTAAAGCTGTACTAGCCAACTGGTCTGCGCTCTGATTTTAGTCGCGTTTCACATGTAGGAATCCGTGGGAGGGCCACGACTGGAGCTTATTCAAAGCCTTTGCTCGTAACGGGAATAGACCTGAGGCCTTACACTCGATCTCCCCACGCATCTGTCGTACGACCAAATTGGAGTCCCCACAGTTGATCAGTCGCCGTCGCTCCAGAGGCTCCAACAGGTCAAAGCCCAGCAACATGCCCTCATATTCAGCCTCATTCACTGTAGACGCAGCGAAGTACTTCGAGGCAGCCTCGACTATAGTCCATGTAGGAAGTCTCCATACAATAGCGCTACAGGCCCCACCTCCTTGTTTCACACGAGCCGACTCATCAAAACTCATTACATACAGTTCTTCGTCGGGTTCCACTGTGGGCGTAGGTAGGTCGATCGTTTGTCTTGCCTGCTTCTTAGGAGCAATTGACGACAACATCGAGTCCACATTTTCTCGAGGGGTAATACTGGCCGCCAACGCCCCCAGCACCTGGTCTTCGCCTTTCTTACACTTCACGATCTCTAAAGTCCACTGGGACAAGAGAGCGGCCCAGTTTCCCAGGCGTCCCTGCAACCCGGAAGATCTGACTAACCATGCCAATGTCGAATGTCTCGTCAGGACTATGAGGGGTCGGGTGACCAACATCGTAAAACAAGTTTCCAGTATCCGCAATAATGCTAACACTTCTTTCTCCACAGTACTGTAGTTCAGTTCATTCGTCTTGAGGGTCCGGCTTGTAAAGGTTACCGGCATAAGTGATTTTGTACCAATGACGCCGAGATAGCCCATCCACTCGCATAGATGATAATCACTGCTTCTTTGGCCGAGTCGAAATGTCGCAGAATGGGCGCTGTAGCAATCTTATTCTTGAGCATGGCAAAAGCTACTTGAACTCGGGACCATTTCTCTTCGTCTTCCTCCTTGGTCGTCGCACTGTCGTTAATCTCTAACTTGCACCGCCATGCGTGGAAATCCACCTCTCTCAATTCGTAGAGGATCGACGCGTTACACGGCATAGTCTTCAATGAACCTACTATAAATAGTTCAGACTTCCAAGAAATGATTGCATAGCTTTCTGTTAAGACTTGAACGCGGAGAGGAAGAGAAGACCGGAGAGAGCGAAGAGGCTGAAGGAGCGGAGCAAAGAACACTTGCTCGGATGAAAGAAGATTTGAAAGTGATTGATTATCGGGGATTACTTTTGCCGACTACATGATTTATATGTGGTCCACATAGAAATCATGTAGGGCATCTCATCATCCTACGCGTCTAATCAACTTTAAGTAATTACCGTAAAACTACGTCGTAAGCACTAAGTTGAACAGGCGGTTCGGATTGAACCGGTCACGGTTAACTGATAGTGATAACCGATGACCGTCAACACGCCCCCTCAATGCGAACACGCATGGATGCCAAGTGCAGCCGTCAAGTCCTTGTGACGTGGTCCCAGAAGTGCCTTCATCAGGATGTCCGCGAGCATGATAGAAGTCTCGCAATATTGCAACTCGACTTCGCCACTCTTGACTTCATCACGGATGTGATGGTACTTGATGTCGATGTGCTTGCCTCGACCATGATTCACCGGGTTCTTTATCATCTTGATGCAGAACTGGTTGTCTTCGAGAATCTTCAGCCCAGGCGCTGGTTTGTTCGACGCCGCTAGAATCTCGCACATCAGGCGGTGAATCCACTTTCCCTCTTGAATCGCTAAGCTTAGCGCAATGTATTCAGCCTCGCTTGTTGACAGCGACACGCTTGACTGTTTCTTGCTTCCCCAGCTGATCGGTGCGCTCATCAATAGAAATGCATATCCCGAAGTCGACTTGCGATCCGAGTGATCTCCAGCCCAATCCGCATCGGAATATCCACGAAAATCAACTTCGTCACCAGGCTTGAAACAGATTCCGTGGGACTTCGTTCCTTGCAGATAGCAAAAGATACGTTTCACTGCAATCCAGTGCTCGACTTGAGGGTTCTCCATGAAGCGCAACACATAGCCTTACAGCAAACGCAATGTCCGGCCGTGTCGCAGTCGTCAAGTGCATGAGTGCTCCAACGGCTTCTCGAAATCGGACGTTCGCCTTGGTTGATGCGTCGCTTGGAGTTAGTCGAGTACTCATGTCCGCTGGACTTATCACTGCCTTGCAGTCTTCCATGCCAAAGCGCTTTAGGATGTCATTCACATAGCGTCGCTGGCACATCGTTAAAGAGAAAAGGTCCGTTTGAACACCACTTGGTAGAATGCAAAGTAAATATATATTAAGTTCCTTAGTTCGCCTGTGCTATATCTAAGCCTATTGTTCTAGAACCTTCTAGAACCTTCTTCAGTGACGTCATACTGTGACGTCATAGCCACCGTCGGATAAGTATACCGGTAACTACCGGTATACCCATATATCGGTACCTAGCTCTGTTCTGCCGCTTGTCGAGGAGCGATCTTGGCAACACTCCCACTCGACTTGACAGCGGTTGACGCTTGAATTCCTAGCATGCCTCGAAGGTATTCAAATTGAGCAGCTGGAATTGGCTTGGTCATTATGTCTGCCTTCATGTCTTTTGTTGGGCAATATTGCAACACCACTTGACCATCTTCTACCTTCTCACGAACGAAGTGGTAGCGAATGTCAATGTGCTTAGTCCGCTTGTGACACTCTGGGTTCTTTGCCAACGCTATGGATCCTTGATTGTCTTCGTAGATCTTGACCACTTCGTTGCTCTTCATCTCACCGAGTTCACACAGAAATGCTTTAAGCCACACTGCTTCTTGCACCGCTTCCGTCAACGCCATGTATTCTGCCTCTATTGAGGACAGCGCCACCGTACGCTGTTTCTTGCTTCGCCAGCTGATGCACCCGCCGGTCATCATGAAGGCATAGCCGCTTGTACTTCGTTCTTGTTTCGACATCTCCAGCCCAATCTGCGTCCGAATATCCTTGAAGTCCTTCTTCTTTTGCTGCTTGAAACTTGATCTCATGCGTAGTAGTCCCTTGGATGTATCGAAACACTCGCTTGAGTGCTTGCCAGTGAGTCGGACACGGATCCGAAGCGAACTGACTGAGTACTCCCACTGCAGCTGCAAGATCTGGTCGAGTACCAACCATGAGATACATCAATCCGCCCACTGCACTTCGATATGGCACGTTTGCCATTGTTTCGCCATGTTTGCAGCCGTCCTCACACATCGCCTTCGTCAACTTGAGACCCGGATCTTATGGTGTCTTGACTGGCTTGCTTTTCTCCATGCCGAACTTCTTGAGAAGATCCTTGGCAAACTTGGTTTGGCGCATTGACACACTGCCAGTAGAGCGATCTTGATCGATTTCGATGCCGAGAAAATATTCGAGACATCCCAGATCCGTCATGTCGAGCCTATCACGAAGAGCTTGTTTTGTTGACTCCAGCAACTTGTCGTCACTGCTTGCGAGGACTAGATCGTCAACGTAAAGAGCCACAAAAACCATGTCTTGATCGTTCCGCTTGACATACACGCAGTGATCTGTTTCGCACTTCCTGAAGCCAAGCCCGATCATAAACGTATCAATCGTTTGATTCCACATTCGTGGAGACTGCTTCAATCCATAAAGCGATCGCTTGAGATGACACACATGATCTGGCCGTTCTTCATCGACATATCCATCCGGCTGTACCATGTAGATATCCTCGTCCAGTGATCCATTGAGAAAAGCTGTCTTGACATCCATCTGATGAACGATGAGGCGATACTTGGCCGCCAAACTTAGGAGTGCTCGAATTGAAGTAAACTAGGCCACCAAACGTTTCTTCATAGTCGATTCCATGCTTTTGCGAGAATCCTTTGGCGACAAGACGAGCCTTAAACCGCTCGATTTCTCCTGCTTGGTTTTCTTTGATTCGGAACACCCATCGACATCCAATCGCTTTCCGTCCTGTTGGCAGTGGAACAAGTGACCATGTCTCGTTCGTGTGTCGACTCCCGAGTTGCACGCCTCCTTCCACTTGGCCGCGTTGTTGGATTTCATTGCAGACTTGAATGTAGTCGGCACTTCTCCCACTGAATCCATAACGAAGGCCGCTTCGAAGTCACCGATACCGTGAGCAACTGCCGACATCTCATCTAATGACATTTGTGGTCGAAACTGGCGCTTGAGATGTAGAGGATCAGCTGCCGCTTCGAGTGATTCAGTTCGTTGATGGCGCTTGCTGCTGGTGTCATGGTCTTGTGTCGGGCGGGTTTCGCTGCTCGTCATCAGAAGCTTCATCCTCCGTAGCATCTTCAGCAACATCCATTGTAACGACTTGTGTATTTTGCCGTTCATCTTCGCAAAACACATTCTCCATAAACTTGGCTATTGGAGGTTACCGGTTAAGATACTTTGTATCGGTTACCGGTTAGCTGAAAACCTGTCCAATCCGATCACGCGTAATTACGAGTAGTATATACCAAATGATTAAACGCGTAGGATGATGAGACGCTTGACATGATTTATATGTGGTTTACATATAAATCATGTAGTAGGCAGAATAAGCTACGATAAATGAATCACTTCCAAATCTCCTTTCTTCTCCCCAAGTCGTCCAGTCTCCACTCAAGTGCAGACTTCCTTCGACTTTCAAGCTTTCCTTCTCTTCGCGTGGCTCATTCCCTTTTTAACAGGTTATGAGCCCAAGTACCATGTTCTCTGGCCAAGATTCGACGACCAAGGTCTCCATTGACAAGTTCAATGGGGACAACTACGCGACATGGAGCCGCTACATGCGTGGCGTGTTCCTGACCAAGTCAACGTGGCACGTGGTCAACCGGGAAACCACCCCAACCTTCACGGACCCTCGCATCTCTGATGAGTACATCAGGACAAGCAACATCGCTTTTGGCCTGATGTTGCTGCACATGGATGCAGACTATCATCATGTGGTCGACAGTTGCGAGGAAGCGTGGGTAGCATGGGCGCGGTTGAAGACACTTTACAGTGGATCGCAGAAGGCTGGGCGCATTTATCTCAAGCGCCAGCTCTTCAGCATGGAGATGATGGAAGGCGCTAACGTATTGCATCACTGCAATGAAGTCATGAACATCAGTGCCAAGCTTCACAGCATCGGGGCCAAGATGGAAGACGAAGATGTGGCGATCTGCTTGTTGCGCAGTCTCCCGAAAAGCTACGAGAATGTCGTGCTAAATCTGGAGATGAGTAGCGCGGAACTGCGGACGCAAGACGTTGTGAAGGTGCTCACAAATGAGCATATCAAGAGACAAGGTGAGAAGATGGCATCGGTGAAAGTTGAAGAAGCAAGCAAGGCCTTCAGCACCGAATATGAGTCCCGCCAGTGTACTTTTTGCGGAAAAATGGGGCACACGGTGGAGCGGTGCTGGACCAAGCAAAAGGAAGAAAATCGAGGAGCTCGACGCGGCGGGAATGCTCGTGGACGCGGAGCCAACCAAGTCCAGTGGCAGGGCTACAACAACAACTATAATCATGATCGAGTGACGTTTGTTGTGTCACTAGAGTGTGGTCTTTCGATGGGCAAAGGCATGCCCGGAATGTGGGCGATCGACAGCGGTGCCACGCACTACATCTGCTACGACAAGGCCAAGTTTGCAAGCCTCAACGAGCAAGATGAAGGTGAGCTATCGGTGGCTGATGGCAGCAAGGCTGCAATCAAGGGTGTGGGAACCATTCTGGAACGAGTGGTTCTGCCCAATGGCCAAGAATACGAGATCGAAATCAAGGATGCACTGTTCGTGCCAAGTATGAACAAGAACCTGCTTTCGGTACCGCAGATCAACAAGACTGGCAAGTTTCAAGTCGCGTTTGATGGTGCCACGATGCATCTCGCGCGCAAGGATTCAACGCAAGTCGCTACGAACCCCGCAACGGTCGGCCAACATGGCAACAAGCAACCGAGTTGTTGACCTGCATGCGCGCATAGGCCACGCACCAGTCGATGTTCTTCGCAAGATGGTGACCAGCAACATGATCAAAGACGCAAAGACACCAACCAGCTCGAGTGGACCAAGTGTGTGTCGCGGATGCCAACAAGGAAAAATGGTCCAAAAGCCGTTCCCAAGCAACCGTGACAAGCGTGCCTACAACACTTTCGAGCTGCTCCACTTCGACATCTGCGGCCCCATGGAGCAGACTTCCATTGGCGGCAGCAAGTACTTGCTGTTGATTGTCGACGAAGCCAGCGGGTGCATGAAGGGCTTCTGTTTGCGTGCCAAATCGGAGAGCGAAGATCACACCAAGAGCTACATCATCAAGATCCAGACTCAATTCGGCAAGAAAGTCAAGTTAGTTTGCCATGATAGAGCTCGAGAGTTTGCTACCAACTCTCTCATGAATTTCTACGAGGACGAAGGCATCGAGCAGTAGACTACAGTCCCGTATGCGCATCAGACCTATGGCACTGCAGAACGCGCCATCCGGACTATCGTCACAATCGGACGCAGCTTGCTACATCATGCGAAGCTAGACAAGTCTTTCTGGGCCGAAGTGGCGATGACAGCTATCTACATCAAGAATCGTCTGCCGTTGCCTAAGATCAGTCACAAGACTCCATTCGAGATCATTTGCAACTTCAAGCCGAGTGTCAAGCACATGCGTGTCTTTGGATGCCAAGCATACATCCTGACACCAAGAGAGAAAAGGCTCAAGTGGACCCAAAAGCTCGCGTCGGGGTATTCATGGGCTACGAAGAAGCGTCGAAGGCTTACCGAGTATACGACATTGAGGCGGGGCAAGTGGTGATCAGTCGTGACATCACCTTCGACGAATCAACCTTTGGATTTACGATGGACCGACCAAGTGAGGAAGTCGATGATGCTGCGTTGGATCTAGATCTTCTTGAGATCAACAATGACGACGTGCGCCAGGTAACCTATAAGCAAACCGGGAAGCGCAAGAATCAGCCGAAGAAGAATGTGTCGCGCTCCGCCCGCCACCGAACGGGGTTGGAAGAAGCAAGCGCACCAGACAACTCTGCTGATCGTCGCCAGAAACAGCGATCAAGGGCTCGAGAAACGTTAAGCGACGATGAAGAAGAAAAACAAGCAGAAATTGATGATCAAGACAACTGCTCAACGCCACCAACTTTTTGGCGTGCAAGTGCCAACGCAGTGGAAGCAACGGACCTGGTTGAACCAGCGACTTTCCAAGACGCGATTAACGGCTCAGACCAAGCTCACTGGCGAAACGCTGTTGAGACTGAGCTCAAGTCGATGCGTCTTCGCGGAGTGTTTCGAGCGGCAAAACTGCCAAGTGGTCAAGGCGCTATCGGTACCAAATGGGTATTCAAGATCAAGCGCAAAGTAGATGGATCTGTCCAGAAGTACAAGGCGCGCCTCGTTGCCAAAGGGTTCAAGCAGAGGCATCGACTACACGGAGATGTTCTCGCCCGTGGTCAAGTATGTGACTCTGGGCATGGTCATTGCGATCACCAAGTGCTTCGACTGGCCTCTTGACCAACTCGACGTGGTGACAGCATTTCTCTACGATGTGATGAAGGAGAGGGTGTACTGCGCGGTCCCAGAAGGTGTTGAGCTGGATGGCAACTTCGATTGCCTGGAGTTGGTCAAGGCGATTTACGGCCTGAAGCAAGCTTCGTGCGTGTGGAACGAGACCTTCGACAGCTTTGTGTGCTCCATCGGTTTCCAAGTGTCAGCCTTCGACCCGTGCCTTTACATCAAGATTGTGGATGGTCACTGCGTGCTCGTGCTGGTCTACGTCGATGATGTGTTGGTGACCGGTAGCTCGCTTGAGTTGATCGCACACACGAAAACGGATCTCAAGACGCGCTTCGAGATGACTGACACTGGCAAGTGCACCTTCGTACTAGGCATCGAATTGGTTGACGGAGAGGACGGCAGTGTGACGATGTGCCAGCGACGCTACGTCAATGACATCCTAAAGCGCTTTGGCATGGACGAATGCAAGGCTACTGTGAGTCCGGTGGACCTAAGTACGCGCTTAATTCCAAGCAACGAAGAGACCAAGTGCAATGCTCCGTTTCGAGAGGCTGTAGGTGCTTTGATGCACCTGATGACTGCGACGCGACCGGACATTGCGTATGCCGTTGGGTACGTCTTGCGTTTCATGGAGAATCCTCAACAGGAACACTGGATTGCAGTGAAGCGCATTTTCCGCTATTTGCAAGGCACCAAGTCGCACGGACTTCATTTTCAGTCAAGTGACAAGATCGACTTTCGCGGGTATTCTGACGCAGACTGGGCCGGCGATCATGCTGATCGCAAGTCGACTTCCGGCTACGCATTCGTGTTGATAGGTGCCCCTATGAGCTGGGGAAGCAAGAAGCAGTCAAGTGTGTCGCTTTCGACCAGCGAAGTCCAACACATCGCGCTGAGTCTAACTATTCAAGAAGGCAAGTGGATGCATCGTTTGCTCTGCGAGATTTTGGCTCAGCGATGGACACGTCAGAATGCGAGCTCAAGATCATGGAAGACAACCAGTCCTGTATCAAGATGACGAAGAATACCGTGAATCATGGTCGGGCCAAGCATATTGACATCAAGTATCACCACATCCGTGATGAAGTCAAGCGGGGTGAAGTCAAGGTGGAGTACTGCGAGACTTCGATCATGCTGGCGGACATCATGACCAGAGACACCATTTTATTTGGTCCATGGTTGGGATGCTAGAACCACCCTCAAAGCTACGTTACCGATAGTGAATACCCAACGCCGAGAGTCAGTGCTTCGAAGATGGAGGTATCGTATTCAAAGCCATTATCAGCGAGCAAGAGCACAAGTGAACATAAATCTACGGGTAGCTAGTCAAGCCCGGATGCAAGCACACAACGAAGGAGTGGTCGACCATAAAATTCAACCAGGGACCCAAGTATGGCTTTACCTGGACCGAGTAAAGAAGGGTGCGCCAAGAAACTGGCCCACCTTTGGCATGGACCTTTCCGAGTTTTGGAGCTGGTTGGAGATCACGCGGCGCGCCTGGAAATACGAGGTACGGAGTATAGATTATTCCCGATCGTACATATTTCCAAGCTCAAGAAGGTCCGGGAGTTCCCCGATCGACCAAGTAACGTATTAGCGATGGACAGAGCAGACCGGGTCGACTTTGACGAATGTTTGCTATCGGAAAATAGTTGGGTGCGAGAACTGGAGGAAGGTGAATATGAAGCCGAAGAAATTCTGGAAAGTCGTACAGGTAAGAAGACTCGGTATGGGCGACAACAACGAGAATTTCTCGTCCGTTGAAAAGGACATGCGGATCCCTCGTGGGTAGATGAAGTAGATTTGAATTGTGGGGCCTTACTCCGAGATTTTGAGCGTAAGGAGACGAGCCATAACCGTTTCGAAGTGATGCAGAGTCATGAAAACTAGCAACGTGTGCCGGGGTCCTTGGATGGTAGACCTTGGTCCCTCAAGAGTAAAACCTAATGTATCGAAGAAAGAAGAACTGACATGGCTACCAAAGGCAGAAGAAACACCGGGCGAGACGGCAAAGGTGGGAGCAGAAGCAGCTGGCGGGTCCTCGTCGCAGGCAGCCTCGGCCAGGCTCACCGTCGACGCTGCCGGCACGAATAAGTCGTGGAGAGGGTTGACCAGAGGCGCGGGGACGACCGAGGCCAGTTCTTCGAGCGGTGGGTCTGATCCGGGTGAAGACATTGCTGGAATGACACAAATTAGACGAGGACCAACCAACACAGAGCAAGCAGAAGGACTTACGCGATTTACGCGGTGAAGACATGCGCGTGCTCAAACCGCTGTATGGCTGAGCAAGTGCAGGGGGCGGCTGTGGTGAAGCGCTTTTTTTTCAAAAGTGTTGGACCTAGGGGCCAGTGGATTGAAGGAACAAGGGACCGCGCACCAGGGAAAGGGTACCGGAGAGAAAGGGGACCACGGAGATGAAGCGACCCTTGGATGAGAAGAATTTGCAGGTCCAACGGGAAGATCATTGCCAGGGTACCGGTTAAACGGTACTGAAAGCAGTCGACCACGGTCTCTCAGGGTCGACCACAGTCCCTCATTGGTAGACCTCGCCCCTCAGGGTCGACCTCGGTCCCTCAAGGTCAAGCTACTCCTGGCCAGTCAAAATAAGAAATCAGGGCATAAGGATAGAATAAACAAGTTAAAGGATAGGACTATATTAAATACTACTCAATTTGCGATCTGCGTGGCACGACTTCGTCGCGCTTAAAAGATCTTGTTAAGTCTGCCCACCTGTTCCAAGGAAGGGATACACTTTGGCCCCCGTTGAAGACAGTCGCGTAGCAAGATCCAAGTGCGAATAGAACCCCAAGAGTATTTGGCCTGTGGGGTCGTCTTGAGTAGCACCCCCCAAAGATCCGCTATCGGAAGCGGCCTCCCCCACCTAGGGTTAGGGAGCAAAGTAAAGGCCAGGTGGTTAACACCCCTGATACAACCAAGGAAAAGGCCAGGGGCGACAAGCTCCCTGAAGAATTTGGTTATAAGTCCACTCTCGACCAGGTCGATCGAGTGGCCACCTACTGGCTCACCGAGTGAAGTATATCCAATCGGGGGCCCCAGGTCTTCCTCTTTCAAGGCCGACATCTACATCCTCACCCAAGTCTTCCGAGGAGTGCGACCCGCCAGCCGACGGGTACACAAGGTGAGAGAAGGTCCATACGCGGCGTCGGGGTACCCCCTCCGTAAGTCGGCAGTCCGGCACAGTGAGTGGTTTGGGGTCATATCACACAGTTTTAGGAGCCCACTCCACCACATATTCTTCTAGAACCTTCTAGAAGGTTCTTCGATGACGTCAGTCAGTGACGTCATACCCGCCGTCGAATAAGTATACTGGTAACTACCGGTATACCGACTTACCAATATCTACTGATGACTTACCGCGGGCGATCTCGACAACCGGTACCTTACCGGTATACCAGTACCTTAAGCAGATGAAGGCGTAATCTTGACAACACCGCTTGCTCCTCGAGTCGCTTCCTGAAAAATCTCCTGAGCAACACGATGTCTTAAATAAATCGACTGTAGTAGTTCAGACTTCCCAGAAGTGACTGCATCCGAGGAAATGGGACGTTCACCAGCAATCTCAAATCTTTTGGATGGGCTCCTGATCCTGCAATCTGATGACCCAGGTAATCGGCCTTACGAAGTCTCGAGAGGATTTTAGGTGGTTGGAATGACGGAACAAGCAAAAGCGATTTCTGCATTTATGAAACCATCAGGTTCATTCGAATGGTTATGGATGCCTTTTGGCTTGCAAAACGCTTTTCAGATTACCAGTGCTTGATCGATAATGCTCTATATGGATATTTAAATATTGATATAAATCGTGACTCGATTCCTACTGCAAAACGACGTGTTTACCGGCGGTGAACCGGATACTGACCCGAGACTATCGGTGTTGGGTCGAAGATCATATATTGATGATATATTGATACCCGCCACATTGTGGACCTCTCTGTATGAGAAGTAGGACGATTGTTAATGTGTGCCATAAGCGGAATTAATCGATCAGTGTGGCATATATTGCCTATGCAAGGAGCAATATTACTATAGGCTATGATCGTTTGACGGCATAATGCAAGTGAATACATATTAAGGTTCTTAGTTCGCCTGTGCTACTTCTAAGCCCATTGTTCTAGAGTCTTCTAGAACATTCTACAATGACGTCATCGAATGACGTCACCACCGCTGTCGGAGAAGTATACTGGTCACTACCGGTATACATATATACCAGTATCTTACTGGTATGTCGCAGCTGGTCGAGGCGTCTTCTTGACAACACTGCCCCTCGACTCGACAGCTGTTGCACTTGGATCCCGAGCTTGTTTCGGAGGACTTCGAACTGCACTGCGGTGATAGGCTTGGTCATCAAGTCCGCCAAAGCAGTAGGGCGCTCCGCGCCTACTGGTACCGATCGTTTTTTGCATAAGCGACCGAGGAGGCGTCGTCATGACCGACCGCAGCAGCTTGAGCTAACACCGGAGCTGGCGCGCGACACACTGCCGCGCGATGACCTTGTTTCCGGCAGCAGTAGCAAGTCATTAAGCGCTCCTTGGACTTTTTTGCCGGCTTCTCCACTCATGATTGGCTAAAAGTATCGAACGGTACTGCGGTCCGAAGCCATACGACGTCGGTCACCCGACGACTCGATCGTATCAATTTCCATTGGTTCGGGACCCGATGGCTTGGCATCCATGAGCATGGGGTTTGCATATGAAGACGCCACCACATAGTCCTCGCGAAGAGCGAGGGCGAAGGCCTCTTCAAGCGACGAAGGCTCTGCTCTCGTCAGGCAATAGCGTGTCATGCCACAAAGACATGGACTTGGGAGGCCATGTCGATAGGCTTCGTGATAATGCACGAAGCAATATGTCGTGTCTTCTGGACGTAGTCTCGCATCGACATCTTGCCCTGCCTGAGTGAGAAAAGCTCAGTGCACGCGTGATTCGTCTTGAAGCGGCTCAAAAGCGAGGCGCAAGTCATTCTGGAGATCCTCCAGAGTCGTGAACGCGTGCTCGTCGACGACGAATCTACCCAACGTCCATTCCTTGGTTTTCCCGGATAACCGGGAGAGGAGAAAATTCACTTTCGCTTGAGTGCTCTAAATCTGACCACTCCCCTCACTCTTCCCAAGTAAGTGCTCTAAATCTTATCAGGTTATGAGCTCAAGTACCATGCCCTCTGCTAAAGACGTGTCCACCAAGGTCTCCATCGATAGGTTCGATGGGGATAATATCGCTACGTGGAGCCGCTACATGCGTGGCGTGTTCCTCACAAAGTCAGTGTGGCACATGGTCAACCGGGAGGCGACACCAACCTTCGTAGACCCTCGTGCCATGGACGACTACGTGAAGGCGAGCAACATCGCTTTCGAAATGATGTTGCTCCACATGGACGCAGATTATCATCACGTGGTTGATGACTGCGAAGAAGCATGGGTCGCGTGGGCACGGTTGAAGACTCTCTACGGCGGATCGCAGAAGGCGGGGCGGATCTATTTGAAGCGCCAGCTATTCAGCATTAAGATGGCGGAAGGCGCCAACGTCTTGCATCAGTGCAACGAAGTCCTAAACATCGCGCTAAGCTTAGCACCATTGGCGCCAAGATGGAGGATGAAGACATCGCGATCTGCTTGCTGCTAAGTCTCCCAAAGAGTTCTGAGAATATGGTTCTGAACTTGGAGATGAGCAGTGCCGAGCTTCGCACGCATGATGTGGTCAAGGTGCTAACGAATGAGCACACCAAGCGACAAGGTGAGAAGATGGCGACGACAACGACAACGACGACTGTGAAGACTGAAGATGCCACCAAGGCATTCAGTACCAAGCGTGAGCCTTACCAATTCACTTATTGTGGTACACAATGGAGCGTTGCTGGACGAATGTAATGGGCCGCGTCGCAGTTACATTAAGAGGTAGTTTTTAATGCATATTAATTACATAAGTAGGTAGGAGAACACATGGATAGCATGTGTTAGGTATCCAGAATCATACCTAACAGGGCGGGTACGATACTCCCTACTTCTGTCCCTTACTAGCTGATTGTTGGTGAGGTCACTATTGAGAGTCACAATAGAGACCTACGAAATCTTCCTTTATTATTAATAATAAAGCTCAGAGTTAAATTTACCCTATACTAAGGACTCAGTGTACGCTTCCTCATAACCCTGGGATTCCCAGGGTTTGCGATTGTCTAGCCCCGTTACACCTGGTAGCACTTAGTAGTCCTTCTAATGGCCGAGCTCGAGATGCGAGATTCCTCGTCTGATCCTCCAGAAGTGATTCTGGATCATGACGCGTTTCCCCATCTCACTAGTATAGAGTGGGAAGCCCTTCACCGCCTCGCGGCGGTGTCGGGAGAAGTGGTCGTCACGTCGCTGTTGAGCACAGCGACTCTAGAGCGACAGCGTCTTGCCATTCATGAGTTCATGACTCGCCAATTTGACTCGGCGAGTACTAACTCCCTCGCGAGCTTCACGGAACGAGTCCGTGAAGATGGAGACGTCTGTATACTCAGGCGTCGGCAAGGCTCGATTACCATTGAACCGATGCTTCCTAGAAATTGATATTGCAACCGCTTCGAGGCTGATCGAAACGCCAGCATATCGGTAGTCGAGATATACTGCAGCACCACTTGACCGTCTTCCACCTTCTCGCGCTCAAAGTGGTAGCGAATGTCAATGTGCTTGGTGCGCTTGTGGAATTCTGGGTTCTTGGCAACGCGATGGAGCCTTGGTTGTCCTCGTAGATCTTGACCGCTGACTTGGTCTTTATCTTGCCGATTTTGCGCAGGAACGCCTTGAGCCAAATCGCTTCCTGTGCTGCTTCCGTCGAAAACAGCGCCATCATCCGCTGCTTTTTGCTTCTCCAGCTGATGCATCCGCCGTTCATCATGAACGCGTAGCCGCTTGTAGTCCATCTTGACTCAATGTCATCAGCCTTGATCCGAATTCGAGTATCCGCATACAACTTCGCAGCCGTCTCGTGAGAACTCGAGTCCGTGCGTTGGTGTCGCTTGGAGATACCGTAGCACGCGCTTGAGGGCTTGCCAGTGTGTCGGACACGGGTCGGCAGAAAACTGACTGAGTAACCCCAATGTCGCAGCCATGTTGCCACCATTAAGTACATGAGGGCACCAACGGCATATCTTCATCGTGTCTTCATGCTTGAAGCCGTCCTTGCATTTGTTCTTGGTCAGCTTAAATCCGGGTTCTTGCGGCGTCTTCGCAGGCTTGCTGTCTTGCATGCTGAACTTGGTCAGAATGGACTTGAGGAACTTGGTCTGGCGCACAGTCACTTGACCAGACTCGCGGTCGTTCTTGATTTCCATCCCGAGGAAATACCCGAGCTCGCCGAGGTCCGTCATCTCAAACCGCTTGCTCAGCACGTGCTTTGTCGATTCTAACAGCTCGTCGTTGCTGCTTGCCAGGATCAGATCGTCCACGTACGGCACCACAAAGATCATATCTTGGTCGTCTTTCTTGACGTAGACGCAATGATCCGACTCGCACTTCTTGAAACCCAGTTTGAGCATGAAGTCGTCGATAGTCTGGTTTCACATGCGCGGCGACTGCTCCAAAATATACAGCGATCCTGGAGCTTGCACACGTGGTCCGGATGGTCTTCGTCAACATAGCCATCCGGCTGCGCCATGTTGATGTCTTCTTCGAGAACACCGTTCAGGAACGCCGTCTTCATATCCGTCTGGTGCTTCAGACCATACTTGGCAGCCAGACTCAGTACGATCCGGATCGACGTGAATTTAGCCACTGGTGCAAAAGTCTTATCCTAGTCGATACCGTACTTCTGCGAGAATCCCTTGGCCACCAGCCGCGCCTTGTATCGCTCGATTGCTCCGGCTTGGTTTTCCTTAACGCGGAACACCCACCGACAGCCGATCGCCTTGCGTCTCTTTGGCAGTGGCACAACATCCCGCGTGTTGTTCTTGAGCAGCGAGTCACACTCCGAGTCGCACGCTTCTTTCCACTTGACTGCGTCGCTGAATTTCATCGCCGAATTGAACGTGGTCGGCATTTCTCCCACTGAATCCACGACATAAGCAGCCTCAAACTTGCACTTTCTTGAGCTGCCCCAGACCTCTCGTCCAGAGTATGGTGTCGAATCTGCTGCTTGGCACTTGGAACATCCACTGCTTCCTCCAGCGACTGCGTCCGCGGGTGTCGCTTGCTGCCAAGCTCGAAATCGTCATCCCGCGCAGCTTCTTCTTCTTCATTGTCGTCCTCATCCAACTGCGACGAATTTTGATCTGTCGCCTCTTCATCTTGAATGACTACCTCACTCTGAGAGTAGTTGCATCTTCCACCTTCAAAGACGTCTTCCATGAACTGCGCGTCGCGGCTCACCAACCCAAGACCACTCACCTGTTCCTCAAATCGATAAGCTTTCTCGTGCTCCGAGTACCCAAGAAAACGGTGAAGCACCGACCGAGCGTCAAACTTGGTACGTGTCTCCTTTGGGACCGTCACGCACGTGTGGCAGTCGAACACCGTGAAGTTTGCCAGCAGTGGCTTCTTGCTCGTCCAGACTTGGTGCGGCGACTTGTCGTGGGCTGATGGCGCGTGTCGGACACCAGCTGCGGAGGAACGTAGCAGTCATCACCGCTTCACCTCAATATGACTTGGGCAACCCGGCATGCTCCATCATGCAACGCACACATTCTACCAATGTTCGGTTTATCCGCTCGGCGACTCCATTCAACTGAGACATGTACGGCGGCGTGAACTTCTGCACGATTCCGCGGTCACTGCAGAGTTTGGCCATCGCACCGGAAGTGTACTCGCCACCGTTGTCGCTGCGTAGGATTTCACGCGCTTGCCCGTCTAAGTTTCGGCCAATGCGACGAATTTCGCAAACTTGTCCGCGACTTCCGACTTGTTCCGCAGCAAGTACACCACGCAGAAGTGTGACTTGTTATCGATGAACGTGACAAAGTAACGCTTGCCGCTAAAAGTTGGTGTCTGCATGGGACCACACACATCGCTGTGAATTACCTCCAGCACTTGCTTGGCGCCGTTGGGCGACGTCTTCACGTAACTCACTCGCGTTTGCTTGCCGAGTAAGCATCCGTCGCACAGCTCCCACTGCTTTACCGACGTCATGCCGATGCCTGTGCCGTAGCCCTTCTTGACGATGGCGACTAGACCGCCATGGTCGATGTGACCAAGTCGAAGGTGCCAAAAGTACGACTGGTGCCCTCTTTGCGATCCTTCGAGCTTGCCACACTGGCCTCGTCAGGCATCAACGGCGTCATGTAGAGCTTGAACAGCCTTTGCCCTCACGAGCGCCGCGCTTCCACTTGAGACCCTTTGTTTCCGCAAAGCATCTGTCGCTTTCGAAGGTCTCCGACCCAACATCCTTGGTGAAGCGCCCAACCGAGAACAGGTTGCGCGACAACTTGGGGATGTGCCACACGTTCGTGAGCACACCCTTCTTGATCCCGTGAGGCGTCTTCATCGTCATCACGATGTCGCCGCTGCCGACCGCTTGAACCACACCGTCATCTGCGAGGCTCACGTCCACTGAGTCCAAGATCTTGTAGTTCCGCATGAACTTCTTGGAGCTCGTCATGTACTGAGTCGCACCCGAGTCGACCAGCCATACGCGACTTGACTTGGTGGCATTACCATTTCCACCAACCAAGAATAGATAGTCGCCTGAGTAGTCTTCACTTTGTGCGACATTGACACGCTGCGGCTTCTTCCGCTCCGCGTTTTCACGAATCCGTACTAGGCAATTCGCGATCCAACGCCCGTTCTCCCCACAGTAGTGGCATGCACTCGAAGTCTTCGCTAGCGCAGTACGTCCCTTACGCCGGCTGTTGTCCGTCGTCTCAACGCTTGCCCTTGACCGTGCGCAGCTCCATCACTGCCACCACCTTGTTCCTTGTGCTTCATGTCCTCGTGTAGGAGCCGAGATGTCACGAGCTCCCACGACAGCGAATCAGACCTTGACTCCAAAGCTTTGATGAGAAACGCAAACGACTCACTCAAACTCCGAAGAAGCGTGATAATTAAGTCATCCTCAGTGACTGGAGCGCCCACTGCATCGAGCTGCTCTGCCAGAGTCTTCATCTTGTTGATGTGCGTAAGCACATCATCACCTTCATCCATTTTAGCCGTAAAGAAACGACGACGAAGAAAGAGCTTGTTCGCCAAGCTCTTCTTCTCGAAGTGGCTCTCCAGCCGCGACCATGCATCATGTGCTCCACTGGCAGACCGAACCAGGGGCAGCTGCAAATCATCCATCGCGAGACAGATGATTGCCAACGCCTTCCTCGACTTGCGCTTGAACGAAGACTGTTTCAGCGTAGAGGTCAATTCCTCCATCTTGACTTCTCCACTTGCCATCTCCCACAGGTCCCGCTCCTCCAGCACCATCTGCATCTTGAACTCCACGTATGGAAGTTCGTTCCGTCGAACTTTTGATGCGGGCGTTGGTGGCTGTGGCGGCGTCGATGGCGAAGGCGTAGTCGGCGTCGGTGCCGGGGGCAGAGAAGGCGGGGCTTGGGCTCATAACCTATCGTTGTAAAGCAAGAGCACTGGTTTTAGCAAAATGCAAAAGTGAATATATCATAGGTCCTTAGTTCGCAAACTGCTTGCTACTCCTAAGCCACTTATTCTTACATAGTAGACTCCTGATTTACCTTAGTCAGCGATAGCCAATCCAAGCGCAATCATCCCCAGCTGTGCACAATCATCTTGGGCGTCATCAGCTTGGGCGTAATCATACCGGTAAGTAAGAGCCTTACCGGTATCCTACCGGTATCTCATCACTGGTCGAGTCGTCTTCTCTTCAACAATCATGACAACATGTTCCGTCAACGCATACTACAAAGTCGGCGTTGCTCTTGAGCTTCATCTACAGCCTCTCTCCGTTTAAGAGAAGGCATTCTTCCTCGCACTCTACTGCATCGTAAAGTTGTGACGAATTTGTCTCCAGGGAACGACTCGTTCAACTCCACTGGCAGATGGCGTCAACTTTTCCGTCAACGGCCAACACGAAGTCCTTCTTAGCTTCACTCTTACAGTCGCGCTTTTAGTGACCTTTCTTGCCACACTTTAAGCAGATGCCGGGTTTCATGCGTTGGTAATCTACATCGTTTCTATGGCGCCCAGCACCAGTGTCTATTTGACAGTAGTCAATGTTAGATTGCTTACGAGTTAAACACTTATGTCCTGGAACTGAGCGAAATGTACCAATTCCTCCGCCTGGCGCAAAGATTATCTGTGCCCCCTACAAACCACTTGAAGGGCTGGCGAACTTGGTAATATTCTCAAAACTTGATCGTGAGCACCACCAACAGCGTCACTCAGCTCCATCAGGTATCATTCCACGAATCTAGCTACGAGCCGAGTGACAAGATCGACTTTCGTGGATAATCGGACGCGGGCTGGGCCAGTGATCTCGTCGACTGCAAGTCAACTTCAGGCTACACGTTCATGCTACTGGGTGCGCCAGTAAGCTGGAGCAGTAAGAAACAACCAAGTGTTTCGTTGTCGACGAATGAAGCAGAATATATTGCGCTCATTCTAGCGATTCAAGACGGCAAATGGATTCATCGTTTACTTTGTGAGATCATGACGGTTGCCAACGAGAACGGGCCCGAGCTCATGATCCGTGAAGGCAACCAATCGCGCATCAAGATGATAAAGAACCCGGTGAATCATGGTCGAGGCAAGCACATCGACATCAAGTATCATCACATCCGTGATGAAGTCAAGCATGGCGAAGTCAAGTTAGAGCATTGCGAGACTGCGACCATGCTGGCGGACTCATGACGAAGGAATTATCAGGATCACGCCTCAAGGACTTGACGGTAGCTCTCGGCATCCATGCGAGTTTGCATTGAGGAAGCGTATTGAGGGTACCGGTATATTGATGATTACTGGTACAATTTGAACTGCAAGACTTATTTTTAACTGTTGAGGGTAAATGGTTTAACGACGGTTTGCAACAGTGAATCGGTTAGCCCGAATTGGTTCAACGCTGCCACGTATGATTGGATGAGCAGGATGAATGGACGGTAGGATGATTAAAGGAGCAGGTTGATAGGAAGATACATGATTTTTTGTAGACAACATCATTACTTGGTGGACTGCTTGTAGAGTAAGTTTGAACCACGAACTTCAGGTCGAAAGCCGTCGAAGAAAAGATAGAATGTCTTCATGCGTCTTGGTGCCTTGTAGATAGCGAAAGATGCGCTTGACCGCAATCCAGTGATCTTCTTGGGGGGGGGTTCCATAAATCGCAATACATAGCCAACAGCATATGCAATGTCCGAGATCGTCGCAGTAGTCAAATGCATTAAAGCACCAATGGCTTCACGAAACGGGGCACTGACCTTGGTAGCTGCGTCGCTTGAAACAAGTCGAAAACTCATGTTTACTGGACTTGCCACAGCCTTACAATTATCCATGCCGAAGCGCTTGAGAATGTCATCCACATACCTGCGCTCACACAACACTTTCATCTGCGCCATCCAAAAGCTCAATTCCAAGAACAAATGCACACTTGCCGCTGCCAGTCATCTCAAAGCGTGTCTTCAGATTGTCCTTGGTCTTTGCAATCAGCTCGGATGAGCTTCCGGTCACCAACGTATACCAGCAGCAGTACGCAGTGACCGTCCATACAGACATGGGTCAAATGCTGATACTTCGAATCCAATCAAGCGCACGAAGTCGTCAAAAGACTCGTTCCAAACACGCGAAGCTTGCTTGAGACCGTAGATTGCCTTCGCCAATTCCAAGCAGTTGAAGTCATCATCCATCTCGACACCTTCTGGAATGGAGCAGAACACTTGCTCCTTCATTAACCCATACAGAAATGTCGCAACCACGTCAAGTTGGTCGAGAGGCCAACTGAAGTACTTGGTAATTGAAATAATCATGCGTAAGGTCACGTACTTCACTACCAGCTAGAACGTCTTCATATAATTAGCCGTACGTATTTGCTTGAAGCCCTTGACAACGAGACGCGCCTTGAACTTCTCGATTAATCTATCCGCTTTGCGCTTGATCTTAGACACCCAGCTGGTGCCGATGGCGTGCTGGTTGCTCGGCACTATTGCAGCATGCAAGACGCCACGAAGTTTCATCGACTCGAGTTCCGCTTGGATGGCCTTGCACCAGTGCACTTGGTTTGGTCCATTTACTGCATCTTCAAAGTTGCGGATTCAGCCAGATCATGTGCTTCTACTGCATTGGCACTAGCATGCCAAAAATCTGGAGGTATGGAGTCATCGTCTGGATCGCTGATACCTTCTTTCGCTTCTTCGTCATCACTGTTTGGCACTTCTCGGCCACCTGATCGACTCTTTTGATGACGGTCATACAAGTTATCTGGTGCACTTGCTTCTTCCAACCCTGTTTGGCGACGGCACAACACTGTTGATCGGCCGAGTTTTGCGCTTGCCGGTCTGCTTATAGCTGACCTGGCGCATGTCATCGTCGTTAACCTCGAGAAGATCTAAGTCCAGCATCGTGTCATCAACTTCTTTACTTGATGACTCCATCGAAAATCCAAACGTCGATTCATCAAAATTGACATCATGAGTGATCACCACTTGTCCAGCCTCGATGTTGAAAACTCGATATGCCTTCTTCATACCCCATGAATGTGCCAAAACGATTGAAGAGGTCAATCGAGATCAGCTTGAGCCCTGGGTCTTGCGGTGTCCTCACGGGCTTGCTGTCATGCATGCCGAAATCGGTCAAGACCGACTTGAGAAACTTGGTCTGTCGCATCGTATAAATCAGTAGGCTAAGTAAGCTACTATAAATCAGTCACTTCCAAATCTACTATCTCCTGCACAAATGTCTTCTCTTCGGTCATCGAGAGAGAATTCCTTTCGCCCTTTTAAGCGCGACGAAGTCGTGCCACGTAGATCGCAAATTGAGTAGTATTTAATATAGTCCTATCCTTTAACTTCTTTACTCTATCCTTGCCTTATGCTCTGATTCCTTATTTCTGACTGGCCAGGAGTAGCTTGACCTTGAGGGACCGAGGTCTTCCATGAAGGGCTGCGGTCGACCCTGAGTGGCCAAGGTCAACCGATGAAGGACCGAGCCTACTAATGAGGGACCGAGGTCTACTCCTAGGGACCGGGCCTTCCAATGAGGGACCGTGGTCGACTCCTTTCAGTATCGTTTAACCGGTACCCTGGCAATGATCTTCCCGTTGGTCCTGCAAATTCTTCTCATCCAAGGGTCGCTTCATCTCCGTGGTCCCCTTTCTCTCCGATACCCTTTCCCTGGTGCGCGGTCCCTTGTTCCTTCAATCCACTGGCCCCTAGGTGCACCACTTTTGAAAAGCACTTCACCACACAGACGTGATCGCCAATTACGCATTAAAGAAGGGGCTGGCGATCGCGACAGACGTTGTTGCTCCCACTCACGGTCCGCTCAGTCATAACGCTTGCGAGCAGCTGCATTGCAATGACGAGCACCAGATCGACTCCGAAATTTACTACAAGGCTTGCGACACTGTTAACAAATGAGTTCGCATCCTGCGAAGTCCCAATGCGTGACCGTCCGAGAGGACTTTCTTGTAGCGGGCAATTCATGGCTCAATGTATCGAATCTCCCTAGTGCGCACATTAGGTCATCCCATTCTTGCTGAAATGGACGTGGACCGTCAATGTCACACGTCGAGCATCCCTCTCGAACATGGACATAGCACATGTGCCACTCCTCGCGCGTCATGCACATATGCGCCGGCGCAAGTCGCTTATAGAAGGCTCTCCGTGCATGCCTTTGCGCTTTTCAAGCCATGAAAGAAGTTCCTTTGCGTCATCTCGCGTTCAAACGTCTTACGAAGGCGCATCATGACCGTTGCAGCGCGCCGTCGGTGTAAGCGTTGTCCGTGGCCTTGCTCTTCGCTGCACGGTATCAAGTGAAGAGCGTCCAGGTGATCAGCTCCGTCAAGGCTGTACAACGTCCATCCTCGTCCATGACTTTAGTGGCCAGCTCTCTTTGTATCGTTTCCTGACCTGACATATCCAGTTGCTGTGTCAGGGATGTCGTTACGCTTTTGCCTAGGGTCCATCTCTCTCTCAGTTGTGTGGAATGAACAGAGTGCCGTTGACGTTTTGCCTGTTAAGCACATTTTAGAAAGGGGTGTGATCTTATTATAGCGATAATATAATTACATTAGCATGCATAGGGCTGTAGTGACTTCTTAGAGAGTCGTAAATCTCGACCTAACTTATATTTACGGAACACCCTGTGACAAACTCTCCAGCACAGCAGTCCTACCTACTTATGTATTTGATATCTACCTACTTATGTAACTGCGACCATTGGACATTTTCGTTATTTTTAAATCAAACACTTGAAATATAATATATGAAAGGTGTTTGCTTTATTCTATTTGTGGGTTGATATTATCGTTCCCGACTGCCAAGTGACAGCTTGCCGATGATGAGTAACAAGGGTGTGGTAAAGCAGCGACAGAAGCGCAAGTCATTGGCCGAGGACTATGGAGGCTCCGTGGGTGAAGATCTGTTAGAATACATGGAAAATGAAGAGACTCCTGGCGGTGTCCAGCAGTCGATAGACAGCGTTGGTGCCTCTAGCAACTTATCGCGTCGTATTCAGAACCGCCTACAGAAACTGAATGAGGTGGCACAGTCTTCAGGCAAAGATGGTGATTCCTCTGGCTATTATGACTTTTCAATGCTTGATATGAAGCCAGATCATGAAGTGCGACCTGTATGGGTCTGCCCTAATGGTCGCATCTTTCTCGAAGCCTTCTCATCCATCTACAAACAGGCTTACGACTTCCTCGTGGCTATTTCAGAGCCAGTGTCCCGCCCAGAGTTTGTACACGAGTATAAACTTACTCCGTACTCTCTCTATGCTGCTGTGTCGGTGGCCATTGAAACTGAGAGTATTCTCAAAGTGCTGGAGAGACTGTCCAAGAATCGGCTACCACAAGGCATCGTGGCCTTCATCAAAGACTGCACACTCAGCTATGGCAAGGCCAAGCTCGTGCTGCATCATAACGAGTTTTATGTCGAGAGCTTGTACCCCGAGGTATTGCGCAAACTACTCGAACACGAACACATTCGAGCTGCACGTGTTAAGGAGACAGCAGAGTCTGTTGCAGCAAATGTCTCCTCAGCTGCGGCGCCATCGGTGACACCTGGAGGGGCACGAGCAAAAGATGTGAGTGAGTTTATTCAAAAAGATGTGTCTGCTGAGGACCAAGCCAATTTGCAGTACCAGAAGCTACTGAATGAGGACTACAATGTGGCGGATGAGAACCATCCTGGAAAGCCATCAGGTGATCAGCATAGGACGGTACGCACGGTATCGTTCAAGATTAGGAAGACGATGGTAGAGCAAGTGAAGCGTGCGTGTCTGGATTTAGACTACCCGCTTATGGAGGAATACGATTTTCGTAACGACAAGACCATCCCAGACTTGGAGATGGATTTGAAGCCCACAACGCGCATCCGTGAGTACCAGGAAAAGTCACTAAGCAAGATGTTTGGTAACGGACGTGCACGATCGGGTATCATTGTACTGCCTTGTGGTGCAGGCAAGACACTTACTGGCGTGACAGCTGCTTCCACCATTAAGAAGTCGTGCCTTTGCCTTTGTACGTCGGCTGTGTCTGTAGAGCAGTGGACTGCACAGTTCAAGATGTGGACAAACATTTCGGAGAAGAAGATTGCGCGATTTACCTCAGTTGCGAAGGACTACATTGACCCCAACTCTGGAGTGATCGTAACTACCTACACTATGGTTGCTTTCGGTGGACGTCGTGCTCGCGCATCAGAGGAAGTCATGCAGCTAATCCAAGGCCGTGAATGGGGCTGTATCTTGCTGGATGAGGTGCACGTTGTGCCTGCGAAAATGTTCCGCAAAGTCATTGGCTCTATTGCGTGCCATTGTAAACTTGGTCTAACGGCCACTCTTGTGCGCGAGGACGATTTGATCGGTGACCTGAATTTCCTTATTGGTCCGAAGTTGTATGAAGCCAACTGGATGGATTTAACTCAAAGCGGTTTTTTAGCGAATGTATCGTGTGTGGAGGTGTGGTGTCCCATGGCTGGAGAATTCTACCGGGAATATTTGCGAGAAAACAAGAGCGCACGCAAGCGGGCACTACTGTATGTGGCCAACCCGAACAAGTTTACAGCCGCCGAGTTCCTCATTCAGTACCATGAAGAGCGTGGTGACAAGATTTTGCTCTTTTCAGACGATGTGTTTGCGCTGCGCCTGTACGCGACGAAGCTCAATAAAGGTTACATTTACGGTGGAACTGGAGAGCGTGAGCGCATGCGCCTGCTGCAATCCTTCCGTAGCTCTCCTCTGGTCAACGTTATCTGCATTTCAAAGGTCGGCGATACGTCTATCGATCTGCCTGAGGCAAATGTGATTATTCAAGTGTCATCACATTTCGGTTCACGACGACAAGAAGCTCAGCGTTTGGGACGTATTCTACGCCCCAAGGCCAATGCTACGGGTGGATTCAACGCCTTCTTCTACACGCTCATTTCTACGGACACACACGAAATGTTCTATTCGAACAAACGCCAGCAGTATCTCGTGGATCAGGGCTACACGTTCAAGGTGGTGACTGACCTCTTTGAGCCGGGATCGTTTGAGGGTGTGTTTACGCGGAAAGAGGACCAGCGGGCGCTATTGAACGAGGTGCTTAGCGCTGATGTCGAGAGCGCCGCCAAGGACGAAAATGCCGCAATCCGCGATGACGAGGACCTATCGCGTCTGGAACTTTCAGGTCATGGGCGTAAGAAGAAGAAATTGGCATCACTTGGGTCTCTCTCTGGTGCGGATGGTTTCAAGTACATGGAATACTCGGCTGGTCATGGTGCCAAGCAGCGCCACAATCTCTTTCGCGATCGGTATCGTTAGATGCACAGCTGTCGATGTAAAAGTGTCTTAACAACCAATCAATTAGCGAGTTTAAAATCTTTTTTACATGTGCTTTTATAACTGAGTAAAAATCAATCTTATATAAAACCTCCGATTTGGATTTCCGACGGACTCAGAGTTTTCCATTTACTCTCTGAGTCTTTATCTGAGTCTATCATCCTCTGAGTCCACGCTACGGTAAGTCGGTAACTTTGTCCCCTAGATGACGCCATCATCTACGTCTCATAATAAATGACACTTTCTTGGCTTTAACGCATAACTTTCTCTAATTTTGGTAGCCATGTCAGACATAAAGCCCGCTCCTGCTGCGGCGCTTCCTGGTTCAGAACGTCTCGATTATCGAGGGAAATGTCTCTACAAAACAGGCAAATGCTTAAATGAGCGAGCTCTCAAAACATCAGGGGTAGCCCACAATCTCTGTGATGAACACCGCAATCGACAAAACCGACATCAGCGCAAACTTGACGCTAAGAATCGACTGCATAAACGAGAACGACGAGTCTCCATCAAGAACGTCAGAGAAGAGCGGGTCGCGTCGTCTCGGAGTAAGCGCCAATCACAAGCGACTTCGGTTGCCTTGTCAGACGACGCAGAATCAGGTGGCAATGTTGTTATTTTTCCAGCTGCTTCACCTACAGCTACTGCAGTTGCAAGTTCAGATGAAGTGACATCTACGTCAGTTTTGACCACGTCTGGCAGTAGTGTTATGTTTACGTCAAACGGATCACTACCGTTACAGGCGCCCCATCCTATTGTACTGCGAGACTTTGATGGTATTGTAGTGCCGTTGCCATCCTATCTCGAAGGGTCCGAACGAATCGAGTTTCGTTCACGCATCTACCAAAAAGTGCTTGACTTTATCTCGGAGGAATGCATCTTACGCTTTGGTGCCAAGGTCGAATCCGCCTCAGCTGATGCTCCTATTGCCACAGAAACGGCAGCTACGACTCCTACGAGTAGCAGCAAACTTGAGGCTGAACCTGAAGCAATTGACGAGGAAAATGCACCGGCTACGAGTGACGAGCGTCTCAGCAGTCGGACGTCCAACAAAGCTCGGCATTAGTAACAAAACAGTCCAAAGACCATCAGCATCACTCAATAGGTGCATTCAAGCACGTACACAGAAACTTTATTGAATAGGGCGAAGGAATGCTGGGCTCAACCTCGTGCTGTCGTCGCAAGCAGCAATTTCAGCCCAACGGCAATGAGCCGAGATTTGTTAGTGTATCACTCTCGCTACCCATATGAATTAAAATGCATTTTTTGTCGATGGGGTCTTCTTTAATAAGTCCATTGTGCATTCTCTTCTTGACGTAAGGATTTTTGTCATCGAGTGCTTGTAACACGTGATATTTCTAAAGTATCACGTTTCGAACAGTGTGTACGAAAAAACGAGATGGCTAGCTTTGTGATACTCTCCTTGAGGCTTCATGATAAAATAGTAGAGTTCAATTTGACAAATATCACGCATTTCTAAGTAGTACGAAGAACACGCCTACGAAAGAGCAGTCTCGCGCAAAGCTTAAATCTCAACTTCACGCTTGCCCTCTCGTCCCTGACTATCATCGAGGCCATTGAGACTGGAAAACGAGTACCTTTCGTCATTGTACGACATTTCACTGAAACAATCGCTCTCGCCTCGCGCACGCAATTGCTCGGCATACTCGGAGTCGGTGACCGAATTGGCGATGGAGCCGGTAAAAGAATCGCCCAGCGAAAACCGTTTGTCTTGATTCGTCCGCCGCTGCGGTAGTCGACCAGTGTTTTGAGACGACTCGAGCGAGAATTGGCTACAGTTCAAGTCGCTGATGCTTTCGCTAAAGCTCATGTCGCTCAAGCTCATGATACTATGGTCACCGTCATCATACTGCATCTCGTGTTTCATTCGCAGATACTCACCAAAGACGTCTGGAGTGGATGTACAGCGGAAGGATACGTCCTGCTGTACATACTCGCTTACATTCGAATATCTGCTAATGCCTCCGGCAACGGAGGTCCCATGAGCACTGCGTCCATCACTCTTGTAAGGGCCTGCTTTATTGCCTAGCACTGCAGGAAAGTCCGACGAGTCGGCTAGCATTCCATTGAAGCTACGAGGAGACTCATTCGTTGGCAAGTGGGACACGATGGGACCACACCGCAATTCCTTGTGGCTGGAGGTTATGTTAGGGATGGCAAAATTGATCTTAGTAGTGTCCAAGACGTTGTTGTACGGGCCGGCTGACGCGTCATCGCGTGGCTTCGACAGACCACGTAGGCGCCTGTCCGACGAGTTGATGTTGCCAGCCTCTGTAGCAATATTCGCCTCACGGAAGCGTCGCATCTTGCGTCTTCGAGCGCATAGGATGATGAGAATAACAAGAGCGAGAAATGCTCCAAGGCTTATCGCTCCATATGTGATAAGACTTGTGCTGATCCCCCCTATGGTGACGGAGCTTAAATTGTCGGCTTTGGTGTCGACTGAGGACGAAACTAAAGTGGAAGCCGGTGTAGAGCCGACCGAGTCAGTTGAAAACAAATTTGTCGCGCTACTGCTGCTAGTGGTACTTGTCGTAGACCTCCATGAGTCGGCTGAACACATTGGAATAGAACGAACAAACAAACAAAAAGTCAGCTATGCATTGACAAGGAGAAGTAAAGCAGGTATCGACGTACAGCAATCGTAACGGACGCCTGTAAAGGGGCACGTATTCGTCGAATTGTCCTTCTTCCAGCACGTGAATGTGTTATTGAGTGCGTAGATACAGGGAGGACAGTCGCCGACGGTGGTATTACACGTCACACTGCCGTCCTTGAGGCAAGACGTAACGGAACTACAGAAATCGTTTGTTTCTGAAGCCAAGGTCGACGCTAACGTCCCCATCACGAGTTGTAGCAGAACCTGCGAAAACATTCGTCCATTGGCATTCATGAGCAATATCGTTTTTTCTTTATCTTATGCAGTCAAAGCTTTCGGTAAAGTCCTTAAGCAGACGTTTCACTCGTCCGACTGAATCAGCTGCCGATGATGCATCTGGTTTGGTTTGATATGCAAAAACGAGACAATAGTTTATCTTTATTTTTTGTAAGGAGAAGGGCATGTGAAAGATTACAATGAGGTAGCGCGTCTTTTTGCTTGACCGCGTGCCTCTCAGCAACGCATCGAATAGCAAAAGCAGTCACTGAAATTGCAACAACAGGAGATGGCGCTGCAATTTCACCACGATGGCAAACGGTGCATACCTTAGGCATTGTTTTTGGTTGTTGTTACTAACGCTTAAGTGGCTACAATCCAGAAAGCACTTTCGATGGCGTGATGTCGTTCGTCGACATGAGAGAGAGGCGCAGACTGTCTATTATAGCTACTTGTCACTAATAAGATATCTGGTAGTTAACTGCTCGTTTCATCTACCATGACGCAATCTTCTTACTTCTCGTTTTCTCATTCTGCTGGTTCAAGACTTCGGGCTTCACGGCGGGGCACTCCCACAAGGGCCCGTGGATCAGTCCGTTGACCAAGTCCGGGGTTAGCTTCTTGTGTGCACTTTAAACCGGATGGCTGGGCTGCTCTCGCTCTCAGAGCAATCTGATTCAGGGGACAGAGGATGCTTGACTAGGAGTCCGGTTACCACTGCGGTAGTCCCAGCGAGCCATCATGACGTAATCCCTGGCCTTCACCTCGTAGTCGACTTACTTTGCTCTTCGGGTCGGATCTCGGGGTCCACAACGTGCTCAGATTTGCCCAGACACACCACTGGACGAAGAGTATCTGGTCCTGTGCTACTGTACATAAACAACCGGTACTGGATCTCAAATGGGGCCATCACGGTCTTGAGGGAGTTCTCTTCGTGGGACCGGGCTCAAGCTCAGCGAACGGGTCGGCGATTGGTAGGAAAACCGTGAAGAGTAGGAACTGGTCGATGTGCAGGGTGATTCGATCCGTCGTCGACGTGCCCCACACCTAGGATATTCTGCGGACCGCTTCTCATTCAAGTCGCACGCTGCGCTGCCTCCTATAGCGCACACAGCAAGGAGACCCCCTCCCCCCTTTTACCTTGGCCCCACTATGGGGGACTTCCCGTCCAAGGTCCACGAGGGTCTCGTCTCTGTCCGTTGTCGTCTTTGGCTGCCGATTGGGAAGTGATGTCGTTCGTCGACATGGAGACGCAAAACGTTTGCTGTGCTACATCGACTATTGTACCGAGGGCAAGATAGCAGTTGCCGCAAGCTCCGATGCTGTCAAGGCGTGAAAGAAACACTGGAACATATCTACTGGACAGTGTTTCTTTCACGCCTTGACAGCATCGGAGCTTGCGGCAACTGCTATCTTGCCCTCGGTACAATAGTCAATGTCCGTGCGCGCAAGCCTGCTGGCAGAAGCTTATCTGCCACTGGACAGGAGAACGATGGGAGCTTGGACGGCTCCAACGCTTCCTTGCAAACAGTGCAAGCAAGTAGAAGCGCGCCAGGATGGTCCAGGAACAGCTCACTAGAAATCACCCAGACGAGGTGGCCGCATACGCCGCCGTGTGGAAGCGCATATGGCACATTCTGAGCAGCGTTTGCATCACCAGCTTGTGGATACAACACAACCGAGTGACGTTCCAGCAAGAGGATGTGACCATCGCCGGTAGCGTTCATGAATTTTGAGAAACCAGCATGAGGCAACTTCGAGCCGTAGCGAAGCGAGAGTGCCGGCGAACCGACACGAAAATACAAGAAACCATCTGATGCTATGTCAGCGTGCCATAGCCAGACAACCCCGAGAGCCGTCACCGCAGGTGACAAGCCCCGTACAAACACCGGACTCGAATGAGGAACCGGCGTTGCAAACCAGGCTTAGGATTTACCAGATCCTGCAACCACTAACGGTTAAATAGACTCGTCTGCCTCTCTCTCTACATCGACTATTGCAGTAGATTGTGCAAAAATTCGTGCCTTTTGCAGTTTTCTGTCGCTATGATAGAGTATTTAATACTAAATGCTGCTACAACTGGTGGCGCGTTGGTCGATGAAGGCACGTCGTGGCAGGTCACTCTAAAAATACTCCTGCAACCGCAATTGCTCAAACACTTGTCGGCTATCCAGTTCCTGGCCAATGCTAGGGTCGGAACAACCTTTTCCTGAACGTTTTGAATAATGTAGTAGTAATTTAGCAAGATGCATGACAGAAGTGTTCATATCATTTCCATGCTAAAGTCTTCGCGCAATTTGCTGGCGATAACTTGGACACGTCTGCTGAGCTTTTGAAGCGCCGTCTTTAGACATGAGCGAATGCGACGCTATTTGAGAACCTACTTGCTCCTGATAAGGTTTGAGCTTAAACGCTGCGCGACAGACGCTATTGTACCAGCTTTTTACATAATGCTTATAAAGGTTGGCTACCTCAGAGCATTACATACACATAACGTGACAAACAGACAAATCATGTCAGAGATGTCTTAACATGGTTGGAATAACACGCCTGCAGACTTCAGGCGTGTTATTCCAACCACGTCAAGACATCTCGATGTGGTTGGGATCGCGCGACTGAGTGAAGGTTTCCGGTTTGGATGAATCTTGACGCGTAAAGCCCCGCTGAGGAAAAACTGAGGCTGATGAGCTACTGGTAGTGTTGGATCAAGCCAAGCGTTGCTGAGGTGAGGCCTGATGCGCTACTGGTAGTGTTGGATCAAGCCAAGCGTTGCTGAGGTGAGGCCTGATGCGCTGCATTGTTTTGATGAAGAGGAGAATAGCGACATGAGCAGCATTGTCATCACGCCACCTCTTCGCACAAAAAATGACGAGAGCTATCAATGCAAGTATAACGTGAATGTCCCCATGTGTTTCAATGTGCTGATATGTATGGAAGAAGCAAACATCGAGCTACCGGAGTTCACATTGAAAGAACAGCTACACTGGCAGAGACCAATGCTCAAGTGACGATGGCAACACATTGAATTATGCTAGGCTGCGGTCCAGATCTCTAACATTTCTGCTTTGCTGAAGCTGCAACAGGACGCGAATGAAGGAGGTGATGCTTTAGTTGAAGGTAGCGATAGAATTCTTGCCCAGAAGTCCCTGCGTACGCAGGGTCTGCTGAGTTTCACTTCTTGCGCTGCTGGCGAAAGACCCACAACACGGTGCCGTAAGATGGTCAGAGGCTCAGTACACTGCTGCAGTTGTGCATTACTGGCACAAGCTGACCTTCGTGCTCAGCAGTAGTGACCTTGTCATTGTTTATCATATCTTGACGGAAGCGAACGATGTTAGATAGACTGCATGGCCCCGTCCCCATGTGGTTGGCTTCGATGGGATGTCTGAAGGACGCCCACGTCGATGGAGGCCGCGGTTTTTCACGTTGGCGTCTGAAACGGCGTCTTGCCGGCATCGGTACAGATAGCAAAAGTCCGGGACTCTGCTGAACTGGCAGCAGAGTCCGAGCCAGAGAAAGACGGTCGGCTTGAGCTCGCTGGTTCGACTGCAGCCGGTCGAGTCTTTTCGTCTTTCAGTGCTGCTCGAGCAGCAGTCCACACCTCGCAACCGCTTCTCCTTCCAAGCTTGTGAGCAAGACAGGGGCGGGACACGGCGATGAGCCACGAGGCCTCATCTTCATTGCAGTAACCAGACAACCGGAGTGGCTGTTTCAAGTTCAGGAATAACTTGAACAGAAGGGGCGAGAATATTATCGACAGTTTGAACAAAGCCAAAGCTTCACAGTCTTCGCTATTCCCACACTTGACTCCCTACTGGTCGGCCAGAAACGTGAACATCGGAGACCAACCACGCTCATGGACACCTCAATCGAGGCTCCCGAACGTCTGCGACGAGCGGAGACGGTGCTGCGCCACCGCACGAGCCGCATCATTCTGGTGCTAGAGCAATGTATGGACTCGCACAACCATCAGGCCGTGCTGCGGACTGCCGAGGCGCAGGGTATCCAGCACGTGTGGCTTATCACTGCCAATGACAAGCAGCTCAAGACGCACAAGAAAAGCAGCGGCAAAAAGATCACCAAGAACTGCGCCATGTGGCTCACGGTACGCGAATTTCCAACCATTGCAGCCTGTCTAGAGGCGCTAAGAGTGAGCGAGACGACCATCTGGGCCACAGACCTGTCACCGCAAGCGGAGCCGCTCGCAATGAACGACAAGCCCAGCAAACTGCCTGCACGGTTGGCACTTGTCATTGGACGTGAAACGGATGGGGTGAGTGCCGAGATGCTGCGAGCGGCGCACCGACGAGTATATTTGCCGCTCTTTGGCTTTAGCGAGAGCCTCAACCTGTCGGTGGCCACAGCGCTGGTACTTCAGCGACTGCTGGACTGGTTTCCACAGGTGCGTGGAGATCTCGATGAACAGGAGAAGCAGCAGATTCGTAAGCAATGGCATCCCCAGCTGGTGAGCAATCCGGCGCAAGCACTTCAGGCCGAACCGTGGACTTCGGGTCGAGTACCAATCCGTCCACTTGACGACTTGCGTCGCAAAAAGTACGACGCGTGGGTTCCTAAGAGTGTTCGACGACGCGAGCAAGCCATGCCAGAAATGAAAGAGCGGTTGGAGAAAACAGCAGGCAGATAACAAGAAGCTGACAGCAAAGTACAGTAAGGCGGAATGATAGAGTGTATGCAGGATAGACTAAGGGAGCTGACCGAGCCTCAAGCAAAGACCACTAACACACAAGAGAGATGCTGATTTGTCTCCTCGTTCTTCACGATGACAGCTTTTTAAGCGCAATGCTCCTTCTTCTGCTCCTCCACTTTGCGGGGCTACACTTAAACAGGCTGCAGCACCTCTTCCGTGTAGTCCTGCTCGTATCGCACTCGTACGCATGCTCTTTGCGCCAGAATATAAACTTCTTGGACATCGCATCGAAGCCTTCATACAAACTCTTTAGGCTTACCCCGCTGTGTTAGCCGGTTGGTGATGTCCGCGTGCACCGCGTTTATTTCGGCTAGTGACAAAGTTGCTGTGGCACTTGAGCGCAGGCTCGCATAATTTGATTGCGGCTTCCTAGTTGAATTCCTGTCTCGGCTTCGATCGTAGCATCCGCAGTTGTGTCTTTGCTTCCTTAGCACACCGCGCAGCTTCTTCAGCATTTTGGTCTTCTCAAATGTCATACACTACACGTCAGCATCACCCGGTAGAAGTTTTGAGTCGTAAGGCTCCGTCTGCAGCTTCGTCTTCGCTGTCAGTATCGTTGTTATCTCCATCTTTCATGGCGACTGCCCGGGAGCAGCCTCCGTAGCAGATATTACAAACGTCTCATCTCAATTTCGTACCATTGAGCTTGTTGAAAATTGTCTTTACAGTCGTGAGCCGCGACGTGCGACTTGTTCCCCTCATTCTTGTACCATGCACCCACATCATCTGTATCCGACCAAACACACACGTTGACCTTCATCGTTGTCCTTGACGGGCCTACCTAGCTCCGCCTTTTTTGCTTTTTGCTTGGCTGCTGCAGTCTTGCTGCGGAGGTGGTGGTGCAACGCGCAGTGATTGTCCAATTGTGTGGTCGATCGAAATAGACTGTTGAAATTCAGGTGCACGCTCACAACTGTTAGGCTTTTTCGCATTCGATTGGAGCTACACAGTACCGTATCACTAGCCAGAATGCGCTGAACAGCCTCTCCGTTACCATGCGACGGTTAGCAGCTACAGGAACTTGCACAAATTTATGATTCCAACCCTTGGGACGGCCTCATGGTCAAGCTCTTCGCTGGAAAAATGTCCCTCGGTTACATTCGGCAATGCTCCATACTTTCTGGTTACATATAAATTGTATATGTTACCTAATGCACCAGTTTGCGACACACTTTGCACAACGACAGTCTAGAAAAGACGAAATACTATACAAGTTGATTCGCTAATTCCAAGCGTGGGAGAATGACAGCGTTGCTGCTGTGGCTGGTGCTACTGCTTGTGGCCTTGATGACGGCCGTCGCTAGTAGCGCTGCCTTACGGAAGCATGCTTTTATCTGGTTCTCGTACGCGACCATCACGGGCTGGTATTACTTTCGCGTGTTGTACAAGAAATACTGGAGCGACAACAGTAAAGACGAGGTGACAGCCCTGCACTCTAGCAACAGAAGCAGCAGTAGCAAGAATCTAGCACCCTCTTCCAGGAAAGCCGTTGAAAGCCTGTTTGACCCCCATCTCGTCTACTTTGATCCACGTGAGGTGGTCGAGCAGTGCCAGCTGGAGCAGCTGGAGCGTAGCGTTTCGAGCAGCTTGAGCGACTCGACTTCCAGCGGCAGCTATGACGGCATTGCCGCAACCCCGACCAAGCACAAGAGAAGATTTCTCCGCAGCCGAAAGAAGGCGGCGGCTGAAGAGGCCATGCGTCGTGTGAGCGACGCAAGCTCGACAGACTTGCTTATTAACTCGGGCGCGTCCGAGTCGAACGCTCCCGTGAGCAATACCGCTACGAGAAGAACGTACACTGGGCGAAAGAAGCCCGTGTCGTGGGAAGATTGAGGAGCAGACTGGTAAAATGTTTACTAACCTGCCAGCGTGCATTATGGCAGGACGGACGGGAAGTCGGAGCAAAATATTGCCCTAATGTGAACCTGTCAAAATATAAAGTACGTCGCCAAGGACCATCTGTAACTGTAACATGACATGGAAGTGTTACCAATACATTTGCGGAATCCCGTACACGGTTTTGTCCAATTAAATGCAATTCTAAAACTTAACGACTTGTACATGAGCAGCAGCCAAGACGAGCATGTTCGGGTTTAATGTGATCAGACTCAAGACCAATCTCAAGATGGCGGTGCATCGAATTGCTATTGTTAAGAACAAAAAAACAAATGAAGCGCTAGCACAGCGACGAGAAGTTGCGCGGTTGCTCGGGGACGGAAAGAAGGAAAAAGCGCGTATTCGAGTGAGTGAGATAGAGATTTCGAGCTGTTTTTTTGCGTCATTCTTCCGTGGTTTTTTACTGGTGTGATCAGGTGGAAGGAATTATTCGTGATGATTTTACAATGGAAGGCTACGAGATTCTGGAGCTCTTGTGTGAACTATTGGCCGAGCGAGCAGTGCGTCTAATTGCTGTCGCTACTGATGATTTGCGGAGAACTAATGCTATTGCTATTGTTTTGGCAGAACCTGCTCAAGACAGAGCCTGACTGTCCGTATGATATGCGTGAGGCTGTATGCACGCTGATCTGGTCGGCAAGCCGTACGGAGATCCCGGAGCTAGTGGAGGTCAAGAAGCAGCTTACCAAAAAATACGGACGGGACTTTGAGGCTGCAGCTATCCGCAATGTGGACAGATGCGTGAATGAACGCGTGATTCAGAAACTCAGTGTGCATCCGCCGAGTGCATTCCTCGTGATCAATTACATGCAGGAGATCGCCAAAGAATTCAAGGTGGACTGGGAGCCCGACGAAGTACAGGTGGTGGACCCACTGGCACCGATTCCGGCACCAACAGGTGCCACAGTTATGAATGCTGGTGTCTCTGGATCAGACTTTGCTGTACTCAATGCATCAGTAAGGTTACCTCACACTGTTGTGACTCCTCGGAAGTTAAAAAGCGTGTAGACGTGCTAACGGGACTGCTTTGCAATGCATGCAGGCCCCTTCACCTGGCGCTAGTCTGTCTCACTTGCCAAAAGCTCCTTCTGACCATAATACTAGCATGGAAGCTGCTGCTGCTCCGGCGTCGCTTCAGGCGTCTCTGTCACGGCGGACAGTGGACACGTACACGAACCAGCCAACGCACTATTACTCTACAAGGCCGTTGCAGCCAGTTTCGGTACAGCAGTCCGATGACGTTCCTGCAGAACCGCTGCAAACGGCACATGCATTGCCAATCGAGCGCCTTTCTCCTTCTGCCGCCACGGCTTCATCAGCTCCAGCTTCAGGCTCAGCCCCAGCAAGCAACGAAAGCATCCCAGATTTTGATGAGCTTACAGCACGCTTCGAGCGACTTCGCAAGCGCCAAGACCACCATGACCAGGACAATAACTCGTTTACATTTTAAATGTGCTTATAGTAGCTTGTCACTATGGTTAGCTCTGCTAATGGAAGAAGTTGATTACATTAGTGGAGTACAGTGCTAATCAAATTGTTTCGACAGGATGAAACGCAAAAGTATTCTTCGTTTTTATGTACTGTAAGACTTCATATTTCTTGAAGATTAGCATAAACTGCTTATGTACTTCAAGACTCCAGCAAGTTATGCTAATCTTCACGTCCAAACAGCAAATGTAATCTTTTACCAATTAGATTCAACTATCGACTTCTAGCTCGTTCATTTTGCCATGAGTTGTTTCGTATCAGTGTTGATGAATGATTGGAGTGGTACGATGCTGCTTTTTTTACACTTCATCAGCGTCGACAATCGAGTAACCATATGCTGCTAACATCTTGTGCACAGCTCGTGATATTCAAAAATGGGAGTACGTTCCATTTGGACCATCTGGAGTCAAACATTTTGCGACCACCATTTTGCCATGTGTCGTGCCTCTTGCCGCCTTGAAGTGCCCGTGGCACTTACGATATCAACCTGAACGTATCTCGCGAGACGAATAATACCTTTTACTGGAATGCTATGCAAATCTATTGACAACGACTGTCTGTGATTTGTAAAGGTCGCAGTGAAGCCGGAGGGTTCCCATCAAGCCTACACCGTGACGAAGAGCAACTTCCGGAACATGTACTGGAACATGAAGCAACAGCTTGTTCATCACACTGTTACGGGGTGCAACATGCAGCCTCAAGACCTCTTGGGTAGCGGTACCATCAGTGGGAGTGCGGATGACAGCTTGGGTTCAATGCTGGAGCTGAGCTGGCAAGGATCCGCGACATACCGTTGGGAGACAGCAGCCTCACCCGAAAATTTCTGCAGGACGGTGACACGGTGGTTATCACGGGGTTCTGCCAGGGCGAGGCTACAGGATTGGAGTTGGACCTTGCGAAGGCAAGATCTCGCCTGCACGTCAGTGAGATGCCCAGTGCCGCAAGAGGGGATTTAGTCTGGCTTCTCAGTAGTGCCGGGGCTAATGCTGATTAAAATACAGCTTGTCGCCGCGCAATGAGGAAAGTTTGCTTGTCATAATACACTATATCCGGTTTTGAGCAATTCCTTGAGAGGCAGTTTCGTGGAAAACTCCGTGACTGATGGAAACGTCAGCTCATCGTCAAGCGTCGTCAAAGGCAGCCCAAGTCCATTAACCTCGTTTGTTGTGTCACTGTCTCCTTGCCTAGTGACATCAACAGTTCTATCGGAGTCATCCACGCTATCAACTTTATCATCCAGCAAGGAAAGATCTACGCCTTGTCCGTGGAGCTTGAATTCTAAAACCTTCTTCCACTCATCCACGACAACGCCAGCATTCAATATAGCTGCACCACTATGGCTGTCGTGCACGGCAACTCGACTTTCCGACTCCAAAGAAGCAGTAGATGCAATTCCCCATCGGTCACGGAGGTAATCGAGTTTCAGTTGCTCGTCGTTAGTGTACATACCACGGACGGGGCCATTCTGTAGTGTTGAATATATGGTGCGACTTACTAGAGAGCTTGAAGAGAATGAGTACAACACTTTCATCAGCACGGACAGCGACGGATAATTGTCACTCATGTAGCAGAAGTAATCATCTAGGACAGGGAACTCGGCAATAAACTCGGTCGTGAATACGCGCTGCGACTCGTGCAAATATGCTGTCACCTCTCCTCGCAGCGATTTCGGTTTGCGCCCGAAAAAGGACATAAAATATGACACGCTGAGATCACTCAAGGTGCTAAGCTTAGTGATCACAGTGCTGTTAATGTCGCGAAGCCGAAGGCGCGGGTTCAGCGCATGGGCCAACACGAAGAGAGGTTGCTCCATTTGCTCCCATACCATCTCTAGCGCGAGCTGGACCGTGGTGAAGCCTTCGGCGGCGGTAAACAGTGCACTCAACTGCACCATCGCTTCTGAGAGCGTCAATCCAGTTCGACAGCTGCAAAAGATTTTCGTGAAGGCGTGAAGCAAATTACACACACGCTCCAGTAACGAGCGGTTGAATGCATTCTCTACCAACCTTATAGCATTCGCCGCCCCTCTTCGCACTAGCCTTGAAAGTTTTATGGTCGAGCAACACCTGCATAAGCGTAGCACACGACTCCCAGTCACGAAAGGGGTTTGCATGGGCGTCACCGTCCATTTCCAACAGCCGCTCCATCATACAAGTGCGAACGGACTCCAACTGCCATATCTTGATAAGCGAGGATACGACTGCAAATGTTTCTGGCGTCGCCAGCTGCTTCAGCAATGGAAACTGCAGCATGCTTTCTATGTCGGGTAGGAAGACAACTTGAGGCCAGTGTTTGGGTGAGCGCAGAATATCCACGGCACGCTGCGTAATTGAGTTGTACGGCAGCACTACCGCTGAGATAGCCAATTTAGTCGTCGCAACACAAAGTCGAATGTGTTCATCCAGCCATCTCGCGACTTTCAGCCGATGGTTGTGCGGTAGTGCAGCCTCCACAGCTGCTTCTGATTTTTGTGCTCGGATAAACGAAAGTGGCACGATTGCCTTCTCATTCGTTAGAACTCCTTTGATCGCTGGTACCTGCGTACTTCCAAGTTGCTGGACGACTGACAAGTTACAGTGCAGCATTACTGGCCACGATCCCATTGACGCATCAGACAAGGTGTCGACGGCATTGTTGGAGAACGCAGACGTGCCTAGCTCGAGTGGAATGAGATCTTGCAACTTTGTAAGTTCACTGAAAAGGGTCGCGGTGTGAATTTCTTCCAAAAGGCGCGTCCGTAAGTCAATTGTGCTCGGCAAAAGCGCCAAGCCAGTGGCTCCAGGCACAGGAACCAGTGCGCTGAACAAATGCTTGACACTATCACTTTCTACCTACTCAAACGGCAAGTGGTGCTCAATAATAATTTGCATCAGCGCGCGGTGCACCGAGGCTTTATCGGGGGAAGGCAACGGCGATACATTAGCCACGTCGGGCTTGGTACGCTTGCTTTCTGACAATACGGTTGCATCCAGCTTTGGTGAAGCACTCCCTCCGCCGCCGAGCTTTGTGCTATATCCGGTTTTGTAAACCTTTGCTATCCCCGAAACCTCCTTGGGCATGTGAAGACACTTGGCCAAATGTGTCTGCATATTGCCTTTGCGCCCCATGATAATGGCCGGCTTCATTGATGTCTTCATGCTATCAGGCGCTTTCTCAAACGCTTGCTGGCAAAAATTGCAGCGCGCGTAATAGTACGCGCTGTCCTTGCGCTCAAGGCGCGTAAAGTAATGCCACTCGTCCAGCGCCAGTCGTGACGAGCCGTTATTATGAGGAATGGTGACAACGGGCTCAGCAGACGACGTGTCCGTCACTGCCAGTGCTCCTGCGGCCAGCGCAGTGCTATGTGGAATGCCGTTTCTACGCTGGTGCCATTTACGCTCCAGTGACGGCAGGTCTGCTGTAAAATGCCGACATAATGAGAGATGTTTCCTCATTTTTTCACGTCTGCCGACTAGTTTTTCCGGCACGAGCAGCGGTTTCTGATCATCTGATGCTTCATCATACACTTTCTCACAGTATTTGCACATGGCATAGTAGAAATTAGACTTGCCAATGTAGCCTTCCTCCTCTAAACGGTTAAAATGCGTCCATTCTTCCATCATACAGTGCTTGCTACGGCCTCCACCGCTTTCCCTTTTGGTCTGGCGCTTGCGTTTCTCACCCGCTGACACCCCGTCGTCAGTAGCTTTAGCAGTACCTTTCTTTTCCAATGCAATCTGTTCGATCTTGTACTGATTAGCGTACATGGGGCAAGACTTGAGATGTGCACGCATGGCTGAGCGCCGTCCTGTGAGTTTCACGGGCGCGTTCAAGAGCTGTTTCTGCTCAAACTCTGCGACGCAGTGGCGGCATAGCACGTACCAATACGATGAGTTAGGTACACGTCCCTCGTCTGGTAGCTTTTGAAAGTGCGTCCATTCATTTAACGAGCAGCCACGGCCCATCGTCTTCAACTTACGCGGACGATCTGACGCGCTACATCCTTTCTTAAAATTGACTTGACTATAATCCGTTTTTTATTTTATTAGTAGAATAGGAAACTTAACCGCACCGAATTTCTCTCAAAACTCGATACTTACATTTTGCATTCGAGTAGCTCCACACTCTTGTTCTTGTTAGAAATAAATTCCTCTTAACGCCAGTCACACTTTACAATACAGACCTCTGCATCTACTTCTAAAGTATCGCCGAGACTTGAACGAAGTGATGGTTATGTGGCTGAATTTTTTAAATTGAGAACATTATTTACTGTCGCCGTTATCCTTGGTGACGTGTAGCTCACCACCGCGATCTTGTCTTTGTCAGCATGTCAAATAATTACCTGTCAATTCATGACTATAATAGGATGACTTTTAGATTTTTTAAAGAAGCGTGCTTACCTTGAAAAGTTGGTGCCTACTGGTAAGTTTCGACACTTCATCCAAAATCTAGATGGTCGATTTCTTTTCCAAGAAGTATCAAACTTCCTATGTGCTTCTGCGATAGTGGTACTCTATAGAGCATTGCTCCACATGCATCGGTGTAGCGCTTGCTCTGTATATTTCCTAAAGCTGTCGCCATCGAGAAAATGCCTTCAACGAAGGTACTTTGGTGTCTCATAGCGACGCCGACCACCAAGCTGCTAGATGACGGAGGTACACCATCGGCCAAGAGTGCAAGTGGCCAGCAATTTCCTCGCCCTCGCTGGCAATTGCGCTCTTCTGACCGAATCAGTGTAGTGTACTACGGTCCGTAGCCAGTGATTTGTCTTTTTGTTGTCTGTTGTGAACCGACATCATGGCGTACTGCAAGCAGTAACTCGCGCAGATGTTTCGTTAAGTGCGATTCTATCCATTAGTGATTGGCTACGCACGCAACGCGTATCTTTTTCATGATTGTAAAAGAGTTCTTCCTTCACAATCGCTTTTGCTCGGTGGACATCGACGAGTAAAGAGAGCGAGTGTAAAAAGAGAAAGACAAACGCAGCATCAGCAAGCATGGGAAGTAGCGAGTCGAATCAGGTGACTAAGGACGCTGCACGTCGACAGCGTGCGACGGTAAGCCGCAATGCGCCGGACCGGTCGCAACAACAGGACAAGAAAAAGCCGACAAAAGCCTCAACGAAGCAGGCCACAACGGCTAAAAACGGCTCCTCGACCAACGTTTCTACGGTGCAGGACGGCTCCTCGACCAATGTTTCTACGGCGAGGGATGGTACGACGACGGCCATCACCACTAGCGCCGACGGACACACCGTTACGACCGTCGTCACGAGGCCTGATGGCTCCAGTGAGACGACCATTGAAATCGTCACCACCACGGAGACGGAGGGGGACGTGACGCACAAGTCTCATCAGCAGCAACAGCAGAGCGCAAGCCCCACGGCGGCGGCTGCGGTGCACGCTGTGGCTGACTTTGAGAGCGTGAGCGAGGAGAGCACGGGCATCCAGAACCTCGCGGAGCTTGCTTGGCACGCCTGGAGCGAAAGCGCCACGGCTGCCGCCATGGGCGTGAAGGAGACGACAGCCGAGATACTGCGCATCTTGAGCGACAGCTCGGGTGTCCTCTTCACCAGTACCGTCGTGACGCCTCAGACCGCGCGAGACGATATCATCGGCGTCCAGGCTGGTAAAGAGTGGAAAAAGGAGGACTTTATAAAGCTGGTGCCTGGCTTCTTAACCTATCTGACGAGCCATGGCCGCCGCTTTGAGACAGTGACTGCTGTGGAGCTCTTCATCTTTGCGCGTGCGTTTTGTCGTTTCCGTGTGTTGAAATATAAAGTGGTTCAAGAAAAAGAAAAACAAAAAAGTATGGCGGAGCGTGTGCTTGGCGTCGCGGAGCGCCGCTCCAAGGAGCGCAAGTTGGCGTGGGAATTGGCTCGCGCATTCACGCTCCACTACCCCGAGTTCCCCATCCGCCGCCGCGGCCTACGCTTCAGTAAGACCAATGCAGTACTCATGGACGAAGCTCCTGTAGAGAATGAGTCGTCGTTTGAGTTTATTTTGATGAATTGTCGGTTGTCCAAGTGGCTTCACAAGGTCATCGTGATTTCGCTATTGCGTGACGCATCCGAGGACTGCACTCGCGCGAAAAATGTAATTGTGCTTCACGATGGAGAGGTTGTGCGTAGCGGTTCGTGGGAACAGATGATCAAGTACGTGCAAGAACTAGGTGTTCAATGTCCCTCACAAAAAGATGTGACCCTGTGTATGGGTGATAAGAACATGACAGCAGCGTTATTTGACCATCACGAGGCAGTGATAAAGAAAACAGCAATCGTTAGACTTGCCGACGAGGTAATTATAATGTCCGGATCGCCTATTGTTGACGTCAGGGCGGATAGCAAAAGTTATCTCATGCAAGTCGGCAGCTATAACAACATGCAAGCTGAGACACTTTTGGATAAACGTGCGCGTGAATGTTACATGTACGAGGCGCGCTCGGAAGAAAGTTCCTCCGACTGCGATGACAATGAAGACGACAAAGGTAATTTTAATGCTGGCGACTGGCTTATGTCCTGGTTCAAGCAACAAACCCACGGTCAACCACTCACCACAAAGGCCGCTGCTCGAAAACTCGTCGCCAACTGGACGACCAAAAAAGAGCAAAAGCCGAAAAAATCAGATGGGGCAGTAAAAACCGAGGTGTTCCGCTCGGAGGAAGCCGACGGCAGCATCGTGACCAAGACTGTCCGCACGACGACGCGTACCGAGACGTCTCCCGCCGGTGAGCTCGTGACGACGATCGAGGTGGAGACGGCGACCGAGACGGAGACGAAGGGCGGTGCTACGAGCACGACAGTAGAGACGACGACAGAGACCGCCACCGAGATGGATGTGATGACGTCGGACGTCGCTTCGACCGCAGGCATGACCTTGATCAGCTCAACGGAGGAAGCTGTCGAAACGCCGGGCGAGACAGTAAAGACGGAGGTGTTCCGCTCGGAGGAAGCCGACGGCAGCATCGTGACCAAGACTGTCCGCACGACGACGCGTACCGAGACGTCTCCCGCCGGTGAGCTCGTGACGACGATCGAGGTGGAGACGGCGACCGAGACGGAGACGAAGGGCGGTGCTACGAGCACGACAGTAGAGACGACGACAGAGACCGCCACCGAGATGGATGTGATGACGTCGGACGTCGCTTCGACCGCAGGCATGACCTTGATCAGCTCAACGGAGGAAGCTGTCGAAACGCCGGGCGAGACAGTAAAGACGGAGGTGTTCCGCTCGGAGGAAGCCGACGGCAGCATCGTGACCAAGACTGTCCGCACGACGACGCGTACCGAGACGTCTCCCGCCGGTGAGCTCGTGACGACGATCGAGGTGGAGACGGCGACCGAGACGGAGACGAAGGGCGGTGCTACGAGCACGACAGTAGAGACGACGACAGAGACCGCCACCGAGATGGATGTGATGACGTCGGACGTCGCTTCGACCGCAGGCATGACCTTGATCAGCTCAACGGAGGAAGCTGTCGAAACGCCGGGCGAGACAGTAAAGACGGAGGTGTTCCGCTCGGAGGAAGCCGACGGCAGCATCGTGACCAAGACTGTCCGCACGACGACGCGTACCGAGACGTCTCCCGCCGGTGAGCTCGTGACGACGATCGAGGTGGAGACGGCGACCGAGACGGAGACGAAGGGCGGTGCTACGAGCACGACAGTAGAGACGACGACAGAGACCGCCACCGAGATGGATGTGATGACGCCGGACGTCGCTTCGACCGCAGGCATGACCTTGATCAGCTCAACGGAGGAAGCTGTCGAAACGCCGGGCGAGACAGTAAAGACGGAGGTGTTCCGCTCGGAGGAAGCCGACGGCAGCATCGTGACCAAGACTGTCCGCACGACGACGCGTACCGAGACGTCTCCCGCCGGTGAGCTCGTGACGACGATCGAGGTGGAGACGGCGACCGAGACGGAGACGAAGGGCGGTGCTACGAGCACGACAGTAGAGACGACGACAGAGACCGCCACCGAGATGGATGTGATGACGTCGGACGTCGCTTCGACCGCAGGCATGACCTTGATCAGCTCAACGGAGGAAGCTGTCGAAACGCCGGGCGAGACAGTAAAGACGGAGGTGTTCCGCTCGGAGGAAGCCGACGGCAGCATCGTGACCAAGACTGTCCGCACGACGACGCGTACCGAGACGTCTCCCGCCGGTGAGCTCGTGACGACGATCGAGGTGGAGACGGCGACCGAGACGGAGACGAAGGGCGGTGCTACGAGCACGACAGTAGAGACGACGACAGAGACCGCCACCGAGATGGATGTGATGACGTCGGACGTCGCTTCGACCGCAGGCATGACCTTGATCAGCTCAACGGAGGAAGCTGTCGAAACGCCGGGCGAGACAGTAAAGACGGAGGTGTTCCGCTCGGAGGAAGCCGACGGCAGCATCGTGACCAAGACTGTCCGCACGACGACGCGTACCGAGACGTCTCCCGCCGGTGAGCTCGTGACGACGATCGAGGTGGAGACGGCGACCGAGACGGAGACGAAGGGCGGTGCTACGAGCACGACAGTAGAGACGACGACAGAGACCGCCACCGAGATGGATGTGATGACGCCGGACGTCGCTTCGACCGCAGGCATGACCTTGATCAGCTCAACGGAGGAAGCTGTCGAAACGCCGGGCGAGACAGTAAAGACGGAGGTGTTCCGCTCGGAGGAAGCCGACGGCAGCATCGTGACCAAGGACTGTCCGCACGACGACGCGTACCGAGACGTCTCCCGCCGGTGAGCTCGTGACGACGATCGAGGTGGAGACGGCGACCGAGACGGAGACGAAGGGCGGTGCTACGAGCACGACAGTAGAGACGACGACAGAGACCGCCACCGAGATGGATGTGATGACGTCGGACGTCGCTTCGACCGCAGGCATGACCTTGATCAGCTCAACGGAGGAAGCTGTCGAAACGCCGGGCGAGACAGTAAAGACGGAGGTGTTCCGCTCGGAGGAAGCCGACGGCAGCATCGTGACCAAGACTGTCCGCACGACGACGCGTACCGAGACGTCTCCCGCCGGTGAGCTCGTGACGAACGATCGAGGTGGAGACGGCGACCGAGACGGAGACGAAGGGCGGTGCTACGAGCACGACAGTAGAGACGACGACAGAGACCGCCACCGAGATGGATGTGATGACGTCGGACGTCGCTTCGACCGCAGGCATGACCTTGATCAGCTCAACGGAGGAAGCTGTCGAAACGCCGGGCGAGACAGTAAAGACGGAGGTGTTCCGCTCGGAGGAAGCCGACGCAGCATCGTGACCAAGACTGTCCGCACGACGACGCGTACCGAGACGTCTCCCGCCGGTGAGCTCGTGACGACGATCGAGGTGGAGACGGCGACCGAGACGGAGACGAAGGGCGGTGCTACGAGCACGACAGTAGAGACGACGACAGAGACCGCCACCGAGATGGATGTGATGACGTCGGACGTCGCTTCGACCGCAGGCATGACCTTGATCAGCTCAACGGAGGAAGCTGTCGAAACGCCGGGCGAGACAGTAAAGACGGAGGTGTTCCGCTCGGAGGAAGCCGACGGCAGCATCGTGACCAAGACTGTCCGCACGACGACGCGTACCGAGACGTCTCCCGCCGGTGAGCTCGTGACGACGATCGAGGTGGAGACGGCGACCGAGACGGAGACGAAGGGCGGTGCTACGAGCACGACAGTAGAGACGACGACAGAGACCGCCACCGAGATGGATGTGATGACGTCGGACGTCGCTTCGACCGCAGGCATGACCTTGATCAGCTCAACGGAGGAAGCTGTCGAAAACGCCGGGCGAGACAGTAAAGACGGAGGTGTTCCGCTCGGAGGAAGCCGACGGCAGCATCGTGACCAAGACTGTCCGCACGACGACGCGTACCGAGACGTCTCCCGCCGGTGAGCTCGTGACGACGATCGAGGTGGAGACGGCGACCGAGACGGAGACGAAGGGCGGTGCTACGAGCACGACAGTAGAGACGACGACAGAGACCGCCACCGAGATGGATGTGATGACGTCGGACGTCGCTTCGACCGCAGGCATGACCTTGATCAGCTCAACGGAGGAAGCTGTCGAAACGCCGGGCGAGACAGTAAAGACGGAGGTGTTCCGCTCGGAGGAAGCCGACGGCAGCATCGTGACCAAGACTGTCCGCACGACGACGCGTACCGAGACGTCTCCCGCCGGTGAGCTCGTGACGACGATCGAGGTGGAGACGGCGACCGAGACGGAGACGAAGGGCGGTGCTACGAGCACGACAGTAGAGACGACGACAGAGACCGCCACCGAGATGGATGTGATGGACGTCGGACGTCGCTTCGACCGCAGGCATGACCTTGATTCAGCTCAACGGAGGAAGCTGTCGAAACGCCGGGCGAGACAGTAAAGACGGAGGTGTTCCGCTCGGAGGAAGCCGACGGCAGCATCGTGACCAAGCTGTCCGCACGACGACGCGTACCGAGACGTCTCCCGCCGGTGAGCTCGTGACGACGATCGAGGTGGAGACGGCGACCGAGACGGAGACGAAGGGCGGTGCTACGAGCACGACAGTAGAGACGACGACAGAGACCGCCACCGAGATGGATGTGATGACGTCGGACGTCGCTTCGACCGCAGGCATGACCTTGATCAGCTCAACGGAGGAAGCTGTCGAAACGCCGGGCGAGACAGTAAAGACGGAGGTGTTCCGCTCGGAGGAAGCCGACGGCAGCATCGTGACCAAG